>CM056549.1:35031912-35631912 GCA_029721515.1 Synanceia verrucosa
TAACATGTGCGTTTACTTTTTTAATGTGGACCATTTTTTTGAGATACAGTAGTGTAGTTATGAAAGGGCTGTGGGTCGCAGTCAGCCTTGATGGGATGCCTGCTCTACCAGATGACCTAACTGGGTACGAGCACTACTGTCCTCACTATGCAATAACACAGGACAAGTTTCAAGATTTTGTTTGCTATCTCCCACTTCCATCACAGAATGTGCTGCTGTAATGGTGATATAGCTGAGGTTGCTCCTATAGACTGCCTTCCAGAAAACCCAGTTTATTTTTAGAGATTTAGCACGACACCTTGAGAAAGATGTTTCTGTTATTTCACAGACTTGTATGCAGTATTAGAAATATGCTTTGTTGAGATTTACAGTCATGCTGTAGGCACCATGCAATGATCCTGAAGTCATGGGCAGCAGTTCCAGTTGCATCCAGCCAGCAGCTACCTGGTTTGTTGCATTTATCTCTGGAGTTTTTCTATGGATGTGTTGGTGTGTGAGTTGACACTGGCTCCCTTCTGTTGTTACACACATAAATCACGCACAAACCAGTGCAGCCTTTAGGACAACAGCGTAAACACAGCCCCCCTCAGGCCGGAACCTAATTGTTAGCCCGTGGTGTGGCTAGTCCAGGGATTATCTACTGGCCGGGGTGGACTATTCACTCCCTTATTCATTCCCTCTGCCCAATGGGCCTTATCACCATCAATCTGACACCATGTTTATCTGACGCTGCAGCCAGATTTGCTGGCCTAGTAGAAATGTTCACAAAGGCCGTGGATCATCAGCACTTTGATTGTGGAACCCCAAATGGCCATTACTCTTTCTGGCCCCAGTGGTCCCAGCAGCTCTCCATGATCTCCATGCGGTGGTTAGTCCCACTCCCAGAACCTGTAAAGCCAACCTGAAGGCCTGTCACTTTGTGTCTGTCGTTTGTGCTCTTCTTCCATCTCAAACGAAGGCAGTTCCCCAGTCAGATTTTATTTTATTTTATATTTTGTTGTTATATTTGTGTTCCAGTGGACGGGTTCTTCATGTGCATTGGTTTATTGCGTCACACCTTTTTTCGCTTTTTTTTTTGTGTGCTGTCAGCTGCTTCATTTTACCCTCCACCAGGGACTTACCAGCAATTGTACCATCCGGAGTTTACCATCTCCCTCTGATCATTCTGGCAGTTGAGCATTGTTATTGTGTTGTTTTCAAAGAAGAAGAAAGAAAAAGTTTTGCCATCATGGCCTCTTTTAAGCTGGACTTTCTCCCTGAGATGATGGTGGACCACTGCTCTTTGAATTCTAGTCCTGTGTAAGTAAACTTGCTTTGACCAGCTTTTTAAGTCCTTTGTGGAAATCATCTTGAAAGAACTGTTCTGTCATTAGTATGTCATGTAATAATCAGGAGCTCCTCTGTTGTAGTGTGTCTGGGTGATAATAGGCCTCACATAGTTGAAGTTTTCCATATAATACATAATATGGTTGCCTATAACACATTCTTATATCTATGCAATCTATGCAAAAAAAGATCTGTTCTTAACAGTCAGCTCTAACAAGCAAAATTAACAATAAATTACTTTTGTACATAACCAGCACATGTATATAGCCTAACTCATTATCTGTGTGTTTTTCTCAAAACCAAGACTTTTGAGCAGATTTCATCATCATCCCTGAACTAATGTCTGTTTAAAAGCAAACACTAATATTGATATTGGAAGGTTTAAAAAATAAATAAATCTGACAGCAATGCTTCAGCACATTAAGTTTTTAATAGTGATAGATGCTTGTGGCGCCCCTTTTAAAGACTTAGCCTAATTGTGGTGTCTCTATCTATCCATCAAGCACCACCAGCAACCATAAACTTCACTGGAAAATAAAATAATTCCACACAAAGCTGAATTGTAATAGAATGTGTACCACTATTAACACATTTCATAAAAAAAAATATGCCCTCTTGGATGATGCAGTAAACTGAAGACCATATACACATTTGTGTATATGTGTGCTCTTTCTCACATGCTTTACTCAATAAGCAGTGAGTATTTCACCTTTTATTTAATTGGTAATCATGAAGTTACTCAGACACTGTAGCTATTGTATGTGCTGGCCAAGCTACTGGCGGGAGTCTGCTGATCCATGCCAAATCCTCAGAAACCAACTGGATGAGCAATAATGTCCATAATACAATGACCCATTATAAGGCAGCAGTCACTCACAACCTGCACACTATCTGTTTTAAGTTATTCCATGTTATACATCTTACTTTATTTTTATCAGCCTGTATTAAAATACCACATATTGCCATTCAGTTTTGTGCTGTTATTATACATTATTTTATTATATTATATATATATTATGATTATTATTATTATTACCTCCGCCAAGGAGGTTATGTTTTCACCGCGGTTTGTTTGTTCGTTTGTTGGTTTGTCGGTTTGCAAAGTAACTGAAAAAGTTGTGGACGGATTTTGATAAAATTTTCAGGGTTGGTCCGAAGTGGCCAAACTTAAAACTGATTAATTTTTGGTGGTGATCGGATCTGATTCAATGACACCACCAAAAATTAATCAGTTTAATTTAGGTCACTTCCGGCCAATTCTGAATAAAAAAACTGTCCATAACTTTTTGAGTTACTTTGCAAACCGACAAACCAACAAACAAACAAGCCCCAGTGAAAACATAACCTCCTTGGTGGCGGGGGTAACTTAAAATTAAAAAAATCGCCGCCGCTGCCTTGGCGCTCTCTAAGTGCATTATTCATATGATAGTGATTGTTACTGTTATATTGTGTTTATGAAGACTGCTGTTCATATTGTTGTTAAATGTTTGATTAATATATGATTGCAGTTGTTGCGATAATGATTAGAAATGTTTGGTCTCAATTTACAGCGAAACAGTTCACTACCATATTTAGTTAAATGACCTGTGATTGGCCAAAATTTACTGTGATGAGCTTGATTTTCTAAAGCCTGATGACATGGCCAAGAGGAGGTGCAGTAGTTGGTCTGATTTTCACTCACACCACTTTAAACTCCATATGTTGAAAGGTCATGGCATTTTGGCTCAATTATGCCAAAAATAAACTGCCTACCCCTCTTAAGGAGCACTCTTTGGGGTCCTGTCCACCTGTGTTTTCTCAAGTGTTTCTTGTAGTCTCCTGGTTTGAGGTGATGCAGCTGCCCCTCTGTTGGCTTGTGGAGGTGCTACTCTCACGTGTGTGTGTGTGTGTGTGTGTGTGTGTGTGTGTGTGTGTGTGTGTGTGTGTGTGTGTGTGTGTATAGAGCTCAGAATTCTGGTTAAGTGCACACAGAAACTGGGTATTACTAATTCTGTGTGACTTGTCTTGTTGGTTCTTGTAATCCCAGTGAAAGTGTGCTAGTCATAGATTTGTTTTAGTCTAGTGAAGTACAGTCTAGTGTCATTGTCTTTTATCCATGTCAGATTATCAGTTGGCCATTCATAATGAGTGGAGCACAGATACACAGAGATAAACAGAGCCACTGTCTACAGTAGCCTGTCATATCTGAACAGTTTCCTCAATTGTCTATTGGTAAGTGAATTCTTAGGATGACTTCTGCTCTTTTTCCAGCCCTAGACAGATTGACCTTGCGGCCCATTGTACAGACCTGTTTTATTTAGGGCTGGGTTAAAAAATTGATTCAATTGATTTTAATTAATCTCCATTTAAATGTTTGATAATTGATTCATAAAATCCAAAGATCAATCTTTTAACTTGCGTATTTTTCTCTTTATTGGACGTGCGGAGAAGCAGCCTGAAGTATAAACCCGTCTGAGGGCATCAAACGCCATACATACGTCTAGTCTGCCGAAACCAAAGAAGAAGAAGAAGGTCTTGCCTGATCAGCGTTTAGTGCTGCTTTCCACCGCTTTCCAAGGAACAAGATCTCGTGAGATGTTACTGCCAGCAGTCAAACAAACATGGCGGAAGCGAGTCCACATAAGAACCACCAATATATCCTGCTTTCCCTAATCATGTTTTAGGTACATTTTTGCAGAAGTTGAGAAAAGTCAGTCCACATTACAGTTTTTCTCAGTCACATTGGTGCTTTTGCCACATCACTCTTTACATTTGCACAACAGGTAAACTGCAAAACCTAGTAGATAACCTACAAAAGTGTGTCACTTGCTAAAAATGGATAATTCATTCCTCAAAAGCAAGTTTTCATGTCAGTGTCATCAAGATGAAAAGTGTGACACCATGTTTATGAACACGCTAGTCAAATTTTTAACATAATGGCACAAAGGGCTTAATATGGACCTGGACAAGGCCCTGCATAATTGGCTCAAAGATTCTTTGCCAAGAACACAAGTCTGTCAACATTTTGAGGCTTCAGTGCTGACCGGAGACAAGTCATGATGTTCCCCCCTGTACTGAACAGCCGCTCAGAGGGTGAGCTTGTGGCAGGAATGCCTAAATATTTCCTCACCAGCACGGACAGCCGTGGATATTGACCCTTATTTTCCCTCCACCAGATTAAGGGGTCATCTTCACTGTCGATGTTGGGTGTCAGGAGATATGACTTTAGCTCTGAGAGAACCGCTTGCCCTTGATTAAATGCTGGGTCTGACTCCTCATTGCCTTTTGCCGCTCTGAAGAAACTTCCAAGCGTCTTTCGGGCCTTCTTCATGGGGGGTTCGAGGGGAGCAGTTGAGGGGGCACTTTGCTGTAAAACGATGAAGAACATTAATATAAATGTTAGAGTGAATTTACTTTTGCTTTGAATAACAGTACATTTGTTCATTTGTTCTTTATTATTATTTTGATCACATTAATCATTGGTATTTTATTAATAATGTTTTAGTAATATTATTTTGGTAGATATTTGTTTTGCTAATTGCTTTGCTTTATAGGTTTAGTCTTTTCCTTTGGTTTATTTACTGATATATGATTTGGACACTTGAGGGCAGTAGTGTGCACTGTGCATAGATAAAAGTGAAGGTACAAGCAGGCAGAAACTAGAAGAGGTCTATGGACACCTGAGTGATGGGCATGTTTTTTTTTTTTACCAGTGCAAGAGCTGCATGTCTTTGTTTGCTCAACAGGAATGAAAAATAAACCAGCCACAAATTATGAAACCTGTCTGGAAATTGGACTTTCTCTTTTCTGTGTACCAAGAAGTGTTTAATAATTTAGGTTAATATTGATTTGTTTGACAAATGCTGACAAATGGCCACTTTAATTATATAATATCATAACACTTTAGGACTGAAGTAAATAATTAGAGTTGTACAACAAATTCAACATGATCTTACCTCAGCTGGAGTTAGGCCAGTCATCTCATCCATCAGTCTTGCTCTTACAATGGGTTTGACCTCCTCTCCGTTGTAACTCATTTTGAAACTGGGATCGAGTGTTGTTGCTGTATCGAGTAGATCCTGAGTTTTTGGGTCACTGTACTTCTCCTGCAGGTATCCCAAGATGTTTGATTTAAGGGATCTGGTGAGCTCTGTGTCGTCATCTTTCACAGCCAATACAGAGGTTTCAAACAGATGAAGAACCGGCTTCACAGAAGAGATGCTGACATATTGTTCTCCAGAGAGGGCATCTGTGAAGTCGGCTAGTGGGGTGAGGGTATTGTTGATGGCCTCAAGGACTTCAATATCTTGCCACATAGGAATCAGATGTCTGGCCTTCCGATCAGGGGAGACCACATGCGAGATAGCTGGAAGCTGTTCAAGTATCCGCTGCACCATCGCTTGACCATTGATCCCCATCTAGTTGGACACTCTGTTTTCAGTTTGTGCACAGGCAGTTTGAGCTCCTTTTGGGCCTCAGCAAGGTCTCTCCTCCTCCTCTCTTCCAGCTGTGACTGAAGGATCCCACAATCTTCTTGCAAAGACCCACTGCTCTGTCAACTTTTGTGTCCTTCATGGAATTCTAGAATGGAAAGAAATACATACATTTAAATAAATACATTTAGTTAATAGCCCATATGATCTGTTATTATGTGCCTGCCGTCGAGCAAGGCTGGCGAAGCCAGCCTTGCGAGCACGGCGGCACATATTACTATTCCTTTTGGGGGGGAGGCCCCAAGTGTCTTAGCATTCATGGCAGGCGAAGCCTGCCATGAATGCTTGTGGTAGGTCCAAAACACACATAAATGATGGAAAATGATAAAAATATCAAAAACCACCAAAAATCCATCCAAACACCATAAAAACACTGTGTTTTAAGCCAGCAACGCGCTTTATTAGTATTCAGGACGGAGTTTATTTTTTTATTATTATTATAGACACATTTTCGGCAATTAATGCGGGTCGACCGTAAGGTGCACCCAGGCATGACATATATCAAATCGTATGCTCTCGATCGCGGCCCACGATGGCTATTACTTTTCTCCGTCAAAACTGTTACCATGGCGACGCTTAGACCCCAAAAACCGATTTAAAATTTCTCATTGAAATGAATGGGAGCGAGGTCAGACTTCAAACTTTGGGGCTTCACCAACAAACAGTCACAGCTCCTCATACTTTCACCTAGAAACTCCATTCAACTTGCAAAACGCAGCAAATTTACCTGACTACATTTTCATAATTCATCATCTTGTCATAAAATGTACCGCTTTGTCCGTCAGATCGATTTATTCGAGCCTGGAAAATGTCAAAAATCAGAGCTTAACATGGGTGTCTATTATGGCACTAGAGTGACACAACTACACACCTAGAGTGGAGAGCAGTTTCAGAATCGTCTGAGTTTTTTTTTTTTAAAACGCGATTGTGAGGGCTACGTTAACAACACCGACACAATTTTTACAGCAAAACGTTTGGAATTTCGTCCCGGTCGTAAAGTAATGTGTGTCTTATGTCTGTGAGATTTGTACTTTTTGCTCCACGGCCTTAAATAGTACCCCACCTCCCAAAATTCTCTCCATAGGGCCCAATGTTAATTTTCAGAGGAAAAGGCGTGAGAAAGCAGGAAAACCTCTTGTGTTTAACCTGCCGCTGACGGGCTTCTGAGTGGGCTAGAGACATGAAATTTACATCGCTGCGATCCTCGCGAGCTCCTGCCGCCTACGGTCCAAACCCCAAAGCTGTACGCCTTACGGTTGGGGAGTTATTTAGAGGAGTTTGGAAGGGTCTGACTCAGCTTGAAATCAATGGCAGCCAGTGAGAGCCAGTGTGGGGGACAGACCAGGGGCGCGCCTAGACTTTTCCATAGGGGTGCCCCATGGGGTGTTGAAGCCATGCAGGGGTGGCCAGCAGAATTAGGTGATATGCATGATCCTCCATCACCATAGCATCATTCACATGCAAAAATCTAAGCTCTACTCCTTATAGTTTTTTTTTATACGAGGTGATTCGACAGGTCAGCTCATAATCAGAAGCATAGTGTGACAGAGCAGCTGTGTGTGTGTGTGGTATTTGAACTGAAGGGACCCTGTCTGTGATATGATGCATAGGTCAGTGCTGATGATACAGAGAGTGGGTGACATCATTGATTCACACACACAGACAGGAAGGTCAGGCTGTTTCCTTCAAAATAAAAGTCTGTTTTTTCAAAATAAAAGCCCCAAACTGGAGGGGTAACTTTTTCCTCACAGGAAGCTGTGGAGATGACTATCCTTTCAAAGTAAAAGCCCCAAACTCTGATTTAAGCGTCCACAGGAAACAAGGTGTGTTTGTTTTCAACATGAACCTGGGACAGGCACGCACGTAGTGCGTGCAGCGTGTTTGTTTTCAACACGAACCTGGGACAGGCACGCACGGCGCGTGCCGTGCAGGAGAGGGTCAGCATGCATCAGGCTGGGCCTACGTGGCCCGGCGTCGCGTGGGTCCGGCGTCATGTGTGCAGGCACATATTAAAATTTCTTCAGGAATTTTTAGTCTAGTTATTATTATTGTTGTTGTTGTTGTTGCTGTTAATAATATTATCATTATTATTACTATTATTATTATTAGGCCTACTGCTATACCTAGGACTGTAGTTGTAACTTGTAGGCCTACAGTTGGCTAGGTGTAGTAAAGTAAGCTTAGCTTAGCTGATAATAGTTGCTGTTATAGAGTAACTTCAAAATGCTCACCAATTGCGAGATGCAGCCTGTGGCCAAAACATTGCAGCCTGGTCCAATTGTTGATGGAAACTGCTTTGACGAAGTTTTGTCCATTGTCTGTTGTAATGCACGCCAATTTTTCCTCTTCCAAACCCCAACATGCAAGAGCCTCCTTTAACCCATGAGCTAAAGCCTGGCCAGTATGGTCCTCCGGGAAGAAGCCTGTCTGCAGGCATCTGCTTTTCATGGTGAAGTCAGTCGCTATAAAATGGACTGTCAGACTGTCACATATAAGGTTCCATGGTCCGACTGGACCACAAATCCGATGTTGCTGAGAAGTAGTCCACTTCTCCCAGTTCGGCCTCGACAGCTGCCCGCTTCTTGTTGTACATGGCAGGTATTGCAACGTTTGAAAAATAGTTGCGTGAAGGCATCGAGTATCGTTTATCCAATGTTTTGATCATTTTTTTTTAAATCCGTCATGCTCTACCGTGTTTATGGGGGCCATATCTTTAGCGACGTGGTAAGCGATTGATGCTGTAATTTCCTTTTGCCTGCTGGAGCTGGGCGGATATGGTGTCACGTTGCGTATAGTGTCCGTTATAGACGTCTGTTTTAAAAAATCGTTTCTCGTCAAAAAGTGAATCGTATGTAGGTGTGAACCAAGATCGTGGTTTTTTTAACGATATATCGTGCAGCTCTACTGCAGTGCATGTTGGAACTGAACATACAGCATACACAGTACTGTAAATCATTCATACACATCCAGACATTCCTCTCTGTCCGGCCACATATTTTCATCTATATCAGATGAAATGTTTGAATAATTGAATTTACAGTGGTTCTCCCAACATTATCTGCTCCCTTCGACCAGCCTCAGCCATTGTGAGACTGTGATCGTCAACATGATCCATAATTTTAGCCCTGATTTCATCAGGAATCCTCCTGTACTTGGCCTCTTCTTCCTCTTCCTCTCCACATCCTCACCCCTCTTCCACGAGGCTGACCTTCCATTTCTGTGTCACAGTCTTGTAGAAATGGTACACACTATGTCCTGCTTGGTTCATATATGCTTGTAAAGTGGAGGTTCATGGGATTCAGTTCTGAGCTTATCATTACTTCAACTAATGCTTTACACAGTCCTTCTCATCAGTGAAAGCTGAGGTTCATCTGAGAGAAAATGTTCAATTTAGCAGACGTTTTCATGAAAAAAGCATAAAAGTAAAAAAAAAGTATAGTATCAGCTTGATAGATTTTGACAACTAGTTCAACATTTTTGTATGTAATGACTCAAGCAATGAAATGAGGACTATCAGTTTGATAAGGAATGACTATTCAACATTAACAAGTACGCTTAATTTTGACTGACACGACAGAAGCAAATGATAATATTATTGAACACCAGAGATTTGTATGAAAGCAATTGATGCATGTCCAAAGCATTTGACAAGTCATTGGGGTTCTTACAGGACCATCTCACCATAGGACCCCATAACCATAATTACAGAGCATTTGGACCTGAAAAACAGTTAATCCTGATATGTGTTCATTTTGTTTAATTTTAGCAATCAAACATTTTTCATACGTGTACGCAATGTTTGGGGCAGGGGCACAAATGGGATTTTTGAACTGGGTCAATGTGCGTAATCTGGCCTTTAATCATGGTCATCATCAATACTTATTATTATTATTATTATTATTGTTATTATGTTATGATCAACAGGCACAGGCTGCTACCAGTTCCTCTTTAGGACCCTGAGGAGTGAGAGTTTGCCTTGTTCACTAGAAGTCGGAATATTGTGCTCTATTGATCTCTTCCAGCCTTAGAGACGTACAACAAAATATGTGGCTACTGTTTACGTCAATTAGCATAAATTCTGTGTGTGGTTGGTGAGATTAATCCAACTTTCCGTCTTCATGGGGGTTCTGATTTAACTCCAAGCTCCCAGTGCTGCTGCAGTGACATTATTGTCTGTTCTGTTTTATCCCTGCTGACATTCGGGATTCATAGAGCCGTAGTTACATTCATAACTATCGTTTTACAGACGATCTTTGTCGCCATATCTGCCAGCGCGATCAAACCATATTTCCACACGACAGACGCGGCAGTAGTTGCAACCCTCTCCCGAAGTGTCACTGTTGTGAAAATACATCCACAATCCACCAGCGAAGCAGAAGAAGAAGAAGCAGAGGAAGTAGAAGGTTGCTATGGACTCTCTGGTTGCTAAGGATTTGCTAATCATTTGCGCTCTAGAAACCAACGAGCCTCTCATTTATGAACCAAGCGAGAGGAGGCTGACAGGAGAGCAGTGTGCCTGCTGAATAGAGAGTGCTGTAGTGTGAACACCTTAAAACTCTGATGGGGGAGAAGAGAGTCATGTAGCGTACACAGCACGGACGGTACACAATCAATGACTGTCACGCGACAAACAGACTCTGCGCTTTTTTGTGCTGCACACAATGGGTTGCCACGTCATTTTGACGTCACGATTGCACACGTTAGCAAACGTGCGAGTTTACAGGAAGTCAGTGTTGTACTTTCAGGAGCATGAGGTGGGATGTGTCCAAGCTGAATGTGGTGATGCCACAGCAGATATAAGGGGAACGCTTTTGGCTCTGGTGTTACACTTTACAGACGGTCTCCTCAAAGGTGGATGCTCATTAGGAGCAATGTTTTCTGTGGGGCACAGGGGACGCATTTGCTATGGTAAAAATATGGTTATAGCTCATCATGTGCCTCACGAACACTGCAGAAATGCATCGTTTGCATTTTTTAGATCATACTGTATGTGAAGTATTGATCCACGATGTTCAAATCCACCACCATCTTTCTAAAGCTGATTTCACAACGAATATGAAAACTGTGGTGCGAACCAGAGCAGTATGCACCACAACCAAGTTGCTAGGCTACGGATCGAGCAGAAAACCCCGGCTAAATGCTGATGATGATGAGGAGGAGATCAGCATGATGATGCGATTTGGGTAAATGCCACTTTGAGGGGAGGCAGGAGTATTAGCTCGTTCAGGAGCTACAGTGTCGTGTCCCACAGCTCGTGAAATTTAGACACGGCAAGAATCAGCCTTTCCTCCAACCTTTACACATCTGCTTTCCACCCTTTCTGTGCAGAAAGCCCTTCCACCCTCCTGGCATCTCTCCTGCAGCGTGCAAGATCACAAATGCCACCCTGGCGCTGCGCTCTCCTCGGCGCAGCACTGCCGCGCAAAGCTGCACCTGTAAACTCAGCTTAACTTTACCAAAATGCTGCAGTTACCACTTTCCTTCTCCTTCTTCATCTCAGTTTCTTTTACTGTCACCCACAGGTCACAAATAGAAGCATGGATAGCTCAAAGTCTGATAGGTTTCTTTCTGCCCTGTTCTCACGAGACATCTTTTCATTAAATGAGAAATACCATCAGGATCACAAGATCTTGTCACAGCCCTACTAAATACATTGTTGCCATGTGATACTTTCATAAACAAGCAGTTGACCAGGTGTACTTAATAAAGTATACATACAAGTGAGTGCATATCTATATGTTTGTGTTCTAAGTGTAGCATGTCTGTTCTTTGCTTTCATCTAATGCTCATGTATTTGTCTTTGCAGTGGGAAGAAGATGAATGGGTCTCTGGACCACCCAGACCAACCAGACGTTGATGCCATTAAGATGTTTGTGGGTCAGATTCCACGGTCCTGGTCTGAGGAGCAGCTTCGTGAGCTGTTTGAACCTTATGGAGCAGTCTATGAGATAAATGTTCTCCGTGACCGCAGCCAGAATCCACCACAGAGCAAAGGTCAGTCTGTAGTAACATAATAACGTGCACGCACTAAAGCATTTCATTTCAATCTGTAGTAGTCCAATATAAAGTTAATAACCCATAGATTTAGTATCATAGTATAAAATGCAGTTCTTTGGTGCCGTGCCATTGTTCCGAGAGCCTGTAAATTTGCCAGCCCAATAGTCAGAAAAATATGCATCATTGGACAAAAAATAACAATTAGTCAGACAGCCTGTTATTCTGAAAACAATGTCATTGTTCCAAAAATACACACTCTCCCTGCACAACTGTTTTAATTCATGGGTTTAGCAAGGCTCAAGTACTAAATTCCAATGATGTAAAATGGCCCACATTGATTGATTGATTGATGAAGACCTCATAATGTCTTAGTGATAATACTGTCAAACTGCTGTGGGACTGGCATACCCTCCACAGCTCAGATAATGAGCTTTACAGACCACATCCAGTAACTGAATGTGTGACATGTTTCTTTTTCATTCTCCGATAGGCTGCTGTTTTATAACATACTATACTCGCAAATCAGCCTTGGAAGCACAGAATGCTTTGCACAACATGAAGATTCTGCCAGGGGTAGGTGACAGCCTTTTGAGTGTATGCTGGTTCATATGGAAACCTTTCTGGTCATTACAGTTTTTCTCAGTTGCTTTGGTGCTTTTGTCACATCACTCTTTACATTTGCACAACAGTTAATTCAACCTCATCATAGTAGCAGTTTCTCATTCCTTCCAACAAATTCCAGATGCTTTGGACATGCATCAATTGCTTTCATACAAATCTCTGGTGTTCAATAATATTATCATTTGCTTCTTTCATGTCAGTCAAAATGAACTGCACTTGCGAATGTTGAATAGTCATTCCCTATCAAACTGATAGTCCTCATTTCATTGCTTGAGTCATTACATACAAAAATGTTGAACAAGTTGTCAAAATCTATGAAGTAATATTATACTTTTTGTCTTTTATGCTTTTTTCCTGAAGTCTGCTAAATTGAACAATTTCTCTCAGATGAACCTCAGCTTTCACTGATGTGAAGGACTGTGTAAAGCATCAGCCTCATGGAAGAGGGATGAGAATGTGGGGAGGAAGGGGAAGAGGAGGCCACGTTCAGGAGGATTCCATGAAATCAGGGCTACAGTTATGGATCAACTTTACTGTAGTTTTCAGATGGCTGTCTAAACAGTCTGTAGTGCTGTCTTGAGCATTCTCAGATAGTGTCACCATGATCTGACTTTTTTTTTTTTTTTGCTTTGGGAAACACTGACAGAGTAAACTGTCATAATGAAAACATGACTAAGCCATTTGACTAGCCTGTTCATAAACACGGTGTCAGCACTTTTCATCTTGATGACACTGACACTTTCACTGACATGAAAACTTGCTTTTGAGGAATTAATTATGCATTTTTAGCAAGTGACACACTTGCAGGTTATCCACTAGGTATGTACTATTTGTTTTGAGAAATGCATTCATTGTTGTGCAAATGTAAACAGTAACATGAGAAAAGCGCCAAAGTGACTGAGAAAAACTGTAATAACTGTACCAAATGTGAAATGCATGATTTATCCACTTACTTCCTTTTAGTAGTTTAGTCGGTAGTAAGTTAAGGACATATTTTAGTTCTAACTCTACATGTTTTCCGTCTGCTATAGTGTAGGTTCTCTCTGGATTCTCTCTTGTTCTCTGTTGGTTCTCTCTGGGTTCTCTCTTGTTCTCTGTTGGTTGTCTCTGGGTTCTCTCTTGTTCTCTGATGGTTGTCTCTGGGTTCTCTCTGGGTTCTCTCTTGTTCTCTGATGGTTGTCTCTGGGTTCTCTCTTGTTCTCTGATGGTTGTCTCTGGGTTTTCTCTGGGTTCTCTCTTGTTCTCTGATGGTTGTCTCTGGGTTCTCTCTGGGTTCTCTCTTGTTCTCTGTTGGTTGTCTCTGGGTTCTCTCTTGTTCTCTGATGGTTGTCTCTGGGTTCTCTCTGGGTTCTCTCTTGTTCTCTGATGGTTGTCTCTGGGTTCTCTCTTGTTCTCTGATGGTTGTCTCTGGGTTTTCTCTGGGTTCTCTCTTGTTCTCTGATGGTTGTCCCTGGGTTCTCTCTTGTTCTCTGATGGTTGTCTCTGGGTTTTCTCTGGGTTCTCTCTTGTTCTCTGATGGTTGTCTCTGGGTTCTCTCTTGTTCTCTGATGGTTGTCTCTGGGTTTTCTCTGGGTTCTCTCTTGTTCTCTGATGGTTGTCTCTGGGTTCTCTCTTGTTCTCTGATGGTTGTCTCTGGGTTTTCTCTGGGTTCTCTCTTGTTCTCTGATGGTTGTCTCTGGGTTCTCTCTGGGTTCTCTCTTGTTCTCTGTTGGTTGTCTGTTGGTTCTTTCTGGGTTCTCCCTTGTTCTCTGTTGGTTGTCTGTTGGTTCTCTCTGGGTTCTCTCTTGTTCTCTGATGGTTGTCTCTGGGTTCTCTCTTGTTCTCTGATGGTTGTCTCTGGGTTCTCTCTTGTTCTCTGTTGGTTGTCTGTTGGTTCTCTCTGGGTTCTCTCTTGTTCTCTGATGGTTGTCTCTGGGTTCTCTCTTGTTCTCTGATGGTTGTCTCTGGGTTCTCTCTTGTTCTCTGATGGTTGTCTCTGGGTTCTCTCTGGGTTCTCTCTTGTTCTCTGATGGTTGTCTCTGGGTTCTCTCTGGGTTCTCTCTTGTTCTCTGTTGGTTGTCTGTTGGTTCTCTCTGGGTTCTCTCTTGTTCTCTGTTGGTTGTCGGTTGGTTCTCTCTGGGTTCTCTCTTGTTCTCTGATGATTGTCTCTGGGTTCTCTTTGGATTCTCTGTTGGTTGTCTGTTGGGTCTCTCTGGGTTCTCTCTTGTTCTCTGATGGTTGTCTCTGGGTTCTCTCTTGTACTCTGATGGTTGTCTCTGGGTTTTCTCTGGGTTCTCTCTTGTTCTCTGATGGTTGTCTCTGGGTTCTCTCTGGGTTCTCTCTTGTTCTCTGTTGGTTGTCTGTTGGTTCTCTCTGGGTTCTCTCTTGTTCTCTGTTGGTTGTCTGTTGGTTCTCTCTGGGTTCTCTCTTGTTCTCTGATGGTTGTCTCTGGGTTCTCTCTGGATTCTCTCTTGTTCTCTGGTGGTTGTCTCTGGGTTGTCTCTTGTACTCTGTTGGTTGTCTGTTGGTTCTCTCTTGTTCTCTGATGGTTGTCTCTGGGTTCTCTCTGGATTCTCTCTTGTTCTCTGTTGGTTGTCTCTGGGTTGTCTCTTGTTCTCTGTTGGTTGTCTGTTGGTTGTCTGTTGGTTCTCTCTTGTTCTCTGATGGTTGTCTCTGGGTTCTCTCTGGATTCTCTCTTGTTCTCTGTTGGTTGTCGGTTGGTTCTCTCTGGGTTCTCTCTTGTTCTCTGATGGTTGTCTCTGGGTTCTCTTTGGATTCTCTGTTGGTTGTCTGTTGGGTCTCTCTGGGTTCTCTCTTGTTCTCTGATGGTTGTCTCTGGGTTCTCTCTTGTACTCTGATGGTTGTCTCTGGGTTTTCTCTGGGTTCTCTCTTGTTCTCTGATGGTTGTCTCTGGGTTCTCTCTGGGTTCTCTCTTGTTCTCTGTTGGTTGTCTGTTGGTTCTCTCTGGGTTCTCTCTTGTTCTCTGTTGGTTGTCTGTTGGTTCTCTCTGGGTTCTCTCTTGTTCTCTGATGGTTGTCTCTGGGTTCTCTCTGGATTCTCTCTTGTTCTCTGGTGGTTGTCTCTGGGTTGTCTCTTGTACTCTGTTGGTTGTCTGTTGGTTCTCTCTTGTTCTCTGATGGTTGTCTCTGGGTTCTCTCTGGATTCTCTCTTGTTCTCTGTTGGTTGTCTCTGGGTTGTCTCTTGTTCTCTGTTGGTTGTCTGTTGGTTGTCTGTTGGTTCTCTCTTGTTCTCTGATGGTTGTCTCTGGGTTCTCTCTGGATTCTCTCTTGTTCTCTGTTGGTTGTCTCTGGGTTGTCTCTGGGTTCTCTCTTGTTCTCTGTTGGTTGTCTCTGGGTTCTCTCTGGATTCTCTCTTGTTCTCTATTGGTTCTTTCTGGTTCTCTCTGTATTCTCTCTGTTTTCCCTCTGGGCCTATTTTGGTTTTAACTCTACATGTTCTCCTTCTGCTATAGTGTAGGTTCTCTCTGGTTCTCTCTGGATTCTCTCTTGTTCTCTGTTGGTTGTCTCTGGTTCTCTCTGGATTCTCTCTTGTTCTCTGTTGGTTCTTTCTGGTTCTCTCTGTATTCTCTCTGTTTTCCCTCTGGGCATATTTTAGTTTTAACTCTACATATTCTCCCTCTGCTATAGTGTGAGTTCTCTTTGGATTCTCTCTGGTTCTCTCTGGATTCTGTCTGGCTCTCTCTGGTTCTCCGTTGGTTCTCTCTGGTTCTCTCTGGATTCTGTCTTGTTCTCTGTGGGTTTTCTCTGGATTCTGTCTGTCTCTCTCTGGTTCTCTGTTGGTTCTCTCTGGTTCTCTCTGAATTCTCTCTGTTTTCCCTCTGGGCATATTTTAGTTTTTACTCTACATGTTCTCCCCCTGCTATAGTGTGAGTTCTCTTTGGATTCTCTCTGGTTCTCTCCTGGTTCTCTCAGGGTTCTCTCAGGGTTCTTTATGGTTCCCTCATGGTTCTCTCTGGTTTTCTCTGGATTCTCTCTGAGTTCTCACTGGTTCTCTGTTAATTCTCTCTGGATTCTCTCTGGGTTCTCTCTGGATTCTGTCTTGATTCTCTCTGGATTCTCTGTTGTTCTCTGTTGGTTCTCTCTGGTTGTCTCTGTATTCTCTCTGTTTTCTCTCTGGGTTCTCTCTGGTTTCTCTCTGGATTCTCTCGTTCTCTGTTGGTTTTCTCCCTAATATATACATTTTCTACTGCTTATCCTCACATAGGGTCACAGGGGGGCTGGAGTCTATCCCAGCTGTCTTAGGGTGAAAGACAGGGTACACCCTGGACAAGTCTCCAGTTCATCACAGGACACATAGAGACAGACAACCACTCACACTCACATTCACACCTACGGTCAATTTAAATTAACCAATTAACCTAATCCCCATGCATGTTTTTGGATGGTGGGAGGAAGCCGGAATACCAGAGAGAACCCACACAGACATGAGGAGAACATGCAAACTCCACACAGAAAGGCCCCGGGCCGGGAATCAAACTTGGTACCGTCTTGCTGTGAGGCGACAGTGCTAACCACTACACCACCATGCTGCCCCAAATAAATGATATATAATATACGTAAAGTATATCTTAATATATGTAGGGATGTTAACCGGTAACCGTTTGACCGGTGGTTGACTGTATCAACGTTAACCGGTCAAAATTGTCAGTTGTTGGTTAAGAAAATGTGAGTTCGCAGCTCATGATTCACATGCTCACAATATACGGCCCGATACTCTGATGTGACCTAACTGCGCACACTGTACGTCCATCCACAGCAAGTCGGACTCTTATCGGTCCATAGTTGAGGCAGAAACAGCGCGCTGCTCCTACCCACTTTTCTGTTTCATTCCCCCGAGAGCTTTTCTTTCTGCCTCTCCTTCAGCTCCCTGTCATCAGATGACTGCACAACTCATATAAAAACATTCATGCTCGTGGGGGCTCGCAGCGCACTGGAGCACTTCTAGTTTGTGCAGGACGAGAGGAGGGGAGATGAATGAGCGGAGGGGCTCCTGATTACTTGTTATACTTGCCTATCTGTTATTGATCATATCTTTTACACATGCACAAACAGCTGTTGAACACAGAAAAAGCACAAAATTTTGAGGTTACATTGCTCCAAGTTCTGACTTCCAGTGAACACACCATAAGGCTCTCGCTCCCAGTCTGTTCCTGCAGTCTATTAGGCAATATTCTGCATAAAATGGGTTTGAATTAGGAAATTATACAATTCAGGATCATCAATGGTAACAGGTAAGGTAATGATGTCTTGCTTTATTATTATTATTAGCAGCACTGCCGTCGGAGCTGTCATTTTCATAAATGAGCCATAGCGATGTTTCAAACAAGCTTCTAACGTTAGACGAATGCCTTTATTTTCCACGCTATCACTACCCAAACATTTTCCAACATTGTGTGTGTGTGTGTGTGTGTGTGTGTGTGTGTGTGTGTGTGTGTGTGTGAGTGTGTGTGTGCGCGCATGTGTGTGTGTGTGCGCGCGCATGTGTGTGTGTGTGTGTGTGTGTGTGTGTGTGTGTGGGCGTGTTTTGCCGAACATATGGGGACATAAGTCTGATAACACACTCACATTGTGGGGATTCACGCTGACAATGTGGGGACTCACCGTACTTATGGGGACAAAGTGCAGGTCCCCATAATGTAAACTGTTAGATTTCAGGCTGAAGACTTGGAGAACATTTAATGTTACTGTAAGGTTAGACTTTGGTTAGTGTTAGGATTAGGATTACATGGGTAGTGGATATGGTTAGGGTCAAGGGAAGTGTCTAGGAAATGAATGCAAGTCAATGTAAAGTCCCCACAATACACAAATACACAGCTGTGTGTGTGTGTGTGCGTGAGTGTGTGTGTGTGCGCGCATGTGTGCATGTGTGTGTGTGTGTGTGTGTAAGCAGAGTTAAGGCTGGAATATACTTCTTCGTCTGCGTAATACGTTATCCGACTCCGTAGCTACGGAGATCCCTCGAGCCCTCGCACTTCTCCGTCGTGATGCGTGTTGTGCAGCCCTGCGCTGAAATGCACCCCCTAGGAAAGTGAAGCAATTCGCCTTAATATCGCTGATAAAAGCAGGAGAAAATACTATTTTATGATTTAATTATTTGTGAGGGAGATAGAAGAGAACAGCATTGATTGCTTTTAGTCTTTAAAACTCCTCTTCCTCTTTCTTTTCAACACGAAATCGGATAATAGCGAACGCAAACCAACAACTTTCGGTATGTTATGTGGAAATATACCCCAGCCATAATTACTAAATGAATTAAATGGATTTTTTGAGCAGGTTGAATGTGTTTGATTTGCCTTTCACAAGGATAATCAATACTTTAGTTCCTGTCCTGTCTGTGCTGCTGCAGAGGAGACCTGTCTGTCTGTTTCTGTGTAGGGAGAGGGGCTGCATTTCACAGCAGGGTGCAACTAGAGGACCAATCACAGCCCTTGTCGTCTCCGTCTTCCCTTGACGGATTGACGGACAGTTAAAAAAAAATTCCTGCGCCCGGAGACGACGGAGAGGCTCTCCGTCAGGCTCTCCGGCGACGGAGAGGGCTCTCCGTCTCTACGTACGGCACTTTACGGAGTACTATAAATTGGCCTTTATGAAACTGCAGACGGCAGGTGCAGCTCAAAATCACTGTTATTTCAAATAGTATATTTTCTACTTAACGGTTAACCAGTATTAACCGGCTAATGAGGCTCGTGGCCAGTCAAAAATGTTTTTGCCATCACTAAATATAAGTGTATGTCTTTATAAATGAGTTCCATTAAAATAATTAAATAATGATGATTTTTTTTTCAAATGGCTGAATTCATAATAGCTTAATCAGTCTGTTAAAATTGTCTCTCTGATCGCAGTGTAAAATATTGCTTAATGCTGGAGATTACCTGGATATTGCTGGTGTTTTGGCTGAAAAGCCTCTGCCAGAGATCCCTGTCTTTGTCACTGCGTGCACATGGATGAGCTTAATCGTATAATAAAAGCATCGAAAATGTATCAAATTCATGAGCACAAGCTAAGGATCGTACAGGGACTGGATTTGTGAATACGATAGGAACCCCTGGCTTAAGAGTTTATTGTTGTTTTTAAGTAGCCGTCAACACCAATACCAATTGTTAAAAGGGCTACAGCGTCACCTAGCATAGCAGAGTCAGCCAGGTCGCTGACCATTGTCTGAATGAAACAAACTCTATGTGTACTTGGATTGAATTTGGCAAAATCCAGTACGATCCTACCATGTGACCTCAGTGTGTGTCGGGGGTCTGGTTTGGGGTTAGGGGTCTCCCCCCTCCTCCTTCCTCAAGCAGTGTCCCTGTGAGCTGCAGTGAGTAAAGTTCACACAGCGCTTCTCTCTGTCTCATAGAGAGAGTGGGCGAGAGAGAGAGAGAGTTATGCTGTTTTCTCAGGTGGATTTGGAGAGATGCTGCACTTGTATGAACTCTGGTAATTTGCTGGACGTATAGAAGAGAAACTGCAACTCACGTATCGATCCGATACCAATACTGATCTTATGTTCTATTGATATTTAGATCAATGTGTCCACCCCTAGCAAATTGAGTCCGTGCTCTTATTCATCTTGGATTATGGTGATGTTATGTACAGGCATGCCTCTCCCTCCCCTTGAATGAAACAGTTGACCCTCTCTAACAGTAAGACAAAAAGGCACTGGTTTCTGTCTACTTACCGTTCCTTCAATAGCAGCTTCCCCCAGGCCTTCCTATCTGCTCTCCTGTCCACCATGGACCTGTTCGTTCAGTCCCTGATCTCCTGCATAGCCTCCCTCGGCTCTTCTTACTACGGATTGTGCCTTGCAGGCTGTGGGTTGAGCGATTCTACACCCTTATGACATGGACAAAGTAGTGGAGCTTTACCCTCCTGATAACTCTCTTATCCACTCCCAACTCAATATGGTATTGTTTATGATGTGCGGTTCAGCTGAAAGTAGGGGCGGCACGATGGTGTAGTGGTTAGCACTGTCGCCTCACAGCAAGAAGGTACCGGGTTCGAGTGTGGAGTTTGCATGTTCTCCCCGTGTCTGCGTGGGTTCTCTCCGGGTACTCCGGCTTCCTCCCACCATCCAAAAACATGCCTGGGGATTAGGTTAATTGGCTAATTTAAATTGACCGTAGGTGTGATTGTGAGTGTGAGTGGTTGTCTGTCTCTATGTGCCCTGTGATGAGGTAGGTGTACCCCGCCTTCCGCCCTAAGACAGCTGGGATAGGCTCCAGCCCCCCCGCGACCCTATGAGGATAAGCAAGGATAAGATGAGGATAAGAAAGTAACTTTCTGTAGCATTGCATCTCATAAGCCTCATCAGTGTCTGCAGCCATAGACCACACCAGGGTTTTCAGCACTTTCAACTTGGTGGCTTTCCTTCAAGCTCTATACTTCCTTACCACTTCAAGGGAACAGAGGATTGGCGTACTCTGATTTCCTCTTAAAGTTGTACTCCTTATAACAATGATAATAATTAGCTCTATTGATCATGGATATATATACAGTTATATACATACCAGGGGTGCAATGATTAGTTGATATAGTCAACAAAAATTAATAATGAAGCATGCTGTTTTATGGTCTTTGTTGAAGGTCCAGTGTGGGTATGACCACTGGTCACTCCCATCCAACAAATTAACTGAGATGATATTATTTTTAACTTATTTAATGTTAGTACTACTGTGTTTTACTTTATTAAATTTTTTCTGTTTGAAAGCTTCTCACTCTCGTCTGTTGAATGACATCAAACACAGTATATACACTATATTGCCAAAAGTATTCTCTCACCCAAATAATCAGAATCAGGTGTTCCAATCACTTCCATGGCCACAGGTGTATAAAATCAAGCACCTAGGCATGCAGACTGCTTTTACAAACATTTGTGAAAGAATGGGTCGCTCTCAGGAGCTCAATGAATTCCAGCGTGGAACTGTGATAGGATGCCACCTGTGCAACAAATCCAGTCGTGAAATTTCCTCGCTCCTAAATATTCCACAGTCAACTGTCAGCTGTATTATAAGAACGTGGAAGTGTTTGGGATCGACAGCAACTTAGCCATGAAGTGGTAGACCATGTAAACTGATGGAGCGGGGTCAGCAGATGCTGAGGCGCATAGTATGAAGAGGTCACCAACTTTCTGCAGAGTCAATCACTACAGACCTCCAAACTTCATGTGGCCTTCAGATTAGCTCAAGAACAGTGCACAGAGAGCTTCATGGAATGGGTTTCCATGGCCGAGCAGCTGCATCCAAGCCATACATCACCAAGTGCAATGCAAAGCGTCGGATGCAGTGGTGCACGCCGCCACTGGACTCTAGAGCAGTGGAGACGTGTTCTCTGGAGTGACGAATCACGCTTCTCCATCTGGCAATCTGATGGACGAGTCTGGGTTTGGCGGTTGCCAAGAGAACGATACTTGTCGGACTGCATTGTGCCAAATGTAAAGTTTGGTGGAGGGGGGATTATGGTGTGGGCTTGTTTTTCAGGAGCTGGGCTTGGCCCTTTATTTCCAGTGAAAGGAACTCTGAATGCTTCAGCATACCAAGACATTTTGGACAATTCCATGCTCCCAACTTTGTGGGAACAGTTTGGAGCTGGCCCCTTCCTCTTCCAACATGACTGTGCACCAGTGCACAAAGCAAGGTCCATAAAGACATGGATGACAGAGTCTGGTGTGGATGAACTTGACTGGCCTGCACAGAGTCCTGACCTCAACCCGATAGAACACCTTTGGGATGAATTAGAGCAGAGACTGAGAGCCAGGCCTTCTCGACCAACATCAGTGTGTGACCTCACAAATACACTTCTGGAAGAATGGTCAAAAATTCCCATAAACACACTCCTAAACCTTGTGGACAGCCTTCCCAGAAGAGTTGAAGCTGTTATAGCTGCAAAGGGTGGACCGACGTCATATTGAACCCTATGGGTTAGGAATGGGATGTCACTTAAGTTCATATGAGAGTCAAGGCAGGTGAGCGAATACTTTTAGCAATATAGTTTAAGTTTGAAAACCACTGAACAAAACTGATCAAATGAGTTGAAATTAATGAACCAATTGCACAACACAGACTGTATCAGAGCATGTCGGTAGGTGTTTTACAACAGTCTATGCATAGCAGTGTATGTACAATTGTTTCACAATTAATCTTCTTACGTGTGTCACATTTGGTCTTTATCAGAAGAGGGAGGAAGAAGGAGAAGATCTCTGTGTGGAGACTGACCTTTGACATTGTAACAGTGATATTTATATGTCAGTTGGCTAAAGAATTAAAGCATAGTTGACTATTAAAATCTCAATGTAATGTTCTGTTCCAAGCAGGGAGAAAGGAAGAAGGCCACATTAGGCTTTGCATGTATCTGTCAGGATGAATGCAAGAATGTAGGGGCAATAAAACCCCTCCTCATGTGTGTCCTGGAGTTCCTTGTGTCAGAGAGGAGGAACTGTTCTTATCTGTTTATTCTGCCAGTCATAAAACATAAGTGTTTAGCACTTAGGTGCCACGTAGGATCAGATGGATTGCCTGGGGAAATACTGGGGAAATGAGAAGAGTTAAGTTCATTATTTTATACTCATTCTTATGCTACAGTAACCAGCACAAGACTGGAGACATGTCACCTGAAGGATGCAGCTTCTGTACACTGCAGAATACCGTACACAAAATATACTTTTATTTTTGAGGAAACTCAACAGCTTTGGGGTTGTTTTGTTGTTTGTTTTTATTGCTGCTATTTTGAGTGTACTTTGTTTACATAAATTTTTTTTAAATTTATTTTTATCAGCACTTTGCCTGTCATAGCTTTTAAATGGAAAAGTTTAATAGTTTTTTTTACTTTTGTAGCAGCCTAATGAGCAGCAAAGGTCATAAGTATTTCTGGTCGTAGTCTTTATAGTTGTCATTTTAGTAGTCAACTTTATTGATAATTAAAACAACCTGTAGCTGAATTTGAAACCAATGGCTAAGTAAGAGCCACTGAACAGGTGTACGCTTCATAATTCTATTAGTCAAATAATCAATACGATAGTTGATAGATTAGTCGATTAATTGTTATGATAGTCTTCAGTAACTTATTTGTTGTAGTTCCTCCTTGTTTATTGGGTCAGTTGTTTTACTCTTCCTTGTATGTATAGCTGCTTACAATACTCGTACAAGCCTCGTTTGAGCTTGTTAATGATGTCTTTGATTTCCTTTTTTCTTTTTCTTTCCTCCTTCTGGATTTGCTTTTCCATCTCCATGTAGACCTACTGGTGTCGCGTCTCCTGATTCATAGTTGATCAATAGTGGATTTTTCTCCTCTGTGTGCTTTTCTGAGGTCCCTTACTTCTGTAGTCTTTATTGCCTCTCTGAATGCCATTATGAACTTTTCTTCAAATAGAATAATAGCTTCATATCTGTTGTTCACTTGGATCTTTTCACATATAGTTGGAATCTCCAGTGCTGCCAGGTTTAGCTGAGTTCTTGAAGTGTTTTAGTTACAGTATTGTAGTCAGATCCACAGTCAAGTCCAGAGTAGGGTCAGTAGGTGGTTACACTCTTCCTTCATCTTTTACTGATTAGCAGGTTCCTGTATCTTACACCTGCTGACATGTATACCCTCATCTTGAAGCCTGTGTTGGTGATGAACAGGCCATTGTCTTGGCAATATTCCACTAGATCCCCACCGTTTACATTGGCTGTTCCTAGAGTCTACCACAGACTGGTAGAACATCCTCAGCATGATGGTGGAAATAGTGAATGACCAGAGCCTCCACAGGAAACAGAGTTGGCTCTGGCCCTTTTTGGCCCAGTCCAGTTTATTGTGCAGGTGCACTCACAGTCATTTGTAATCTTGATGGTAGCATGGGGAAGGGATAGAGTGTGGCCCTCTCATCAAGTGTGTTAAAGAACAGATTCAATTCATTGACCTGGTCAATGAATAAGGGTGCCCCGCCCTGCAAACAGGATCCCTGGAAAATTAAGTCATATATTTTTAAAAAAAATCTATCATTTAATTTTTATTTTAATCAAAAGGGTCTATAACAGGGTATCACAGTGGTGCAGTGGTTAGCACTGTCGCCTCACAGCAAGAAGGTGCCAGGTTTGATTCCTGGCCTGGGGCCTTTCTGTGTGGAGTTTGCATGTTCTCTCTCTGTCTGCGTGGGTTCTCTCCGGGTACTCCGGGTTAATTGGATAATTTAAATTGACCATAGGTGTGAATGTGATTGTGAGTGGTTGTCTGTCTCTGTGTGTCCTGTGATGAACTGGAGACTTGTCCAGGGTGTACCCTGCCTTTCACCCTAAGACAACTGGGATAGGCTCCAGCCCCCCCCGTGACCCTATGAGAGGATAAGTGGTAGAAAATAGATGGATGGATGGATGGATGTGTCTATAATAGGGTCACTATCATTTCTTTACATTCATTAAAACGCATTTCTGTTTGTTTTCTGAATGCTGTTCCAGTCCAGTGGGTTTAGGCAACACTGAGGACACTGTTGCTGCTTCTTGTCATCTCCCTGGTAATACTGTTTAGCTGCCCAATTGAAATAAGGTTTGCACATTCCATGTATCAATCCTTGCAGTTTTTCGCTGGTTGATTCTGCCAGAATTTGCACTTCCGTTAATTGGCTTCCTATGTGGGTTACCATTTGGGTTTAGATATCCCACAACATCCACTGTCCTGTCCACTGACATTTGCCCCCCCAGTTTGTATAAGAATGTCACCGCAGCATTAAACCAAAACTAGATTGGCCAGCTAGCCCAGGTGAGCTGGAACATGACTGAATAGTGCATGTGCACCCACCCCAGCAGATCTCCAGGTGTGCCCAGCAGTTGAACGGAGCACGCTGCCACCTGCTGATTCATGTATTCTGCATCCACTCTTTGTGAACTCAAGCCCTTTGTTGCATGTGTGGCAGACTTGCAGCCAGGCACCGCTGGGGAAGTGATGCTTAATAAGTGCAGATATCAGTCACAAAAACCTTTGGTTTGGATGAAGAGGGGAAACATTGAGCTGTGGGCTGCCATGTGATTCACCCAGGGAGCAACAGGGTTCAGTGACACTCTCACAGCAGACAGCAGGAGCAGGGGACCAAATGTGTGACCCTGGGGTTCAGGGACGACCACTCTACCTACTGAGTGACAGCCACTCCTGATGTCTGGCTGTTCACACCAGACAAAAACAACAGCACTCATGAGCTCTTAATGACCCTTTATTTTAGGAAACATCTATGTGAAATATCTAGTATCTAAATATCTTGAACAAGTCAGGAAAGTCACTTGGAGCCATTTCAACACAGCTGCAGGTCCCAAGAGCAACAGTGCAAACAATTGTTTGTAAGTATAAAGTGCATGGCACTGTTTTGTCACTGCCACGATCAGGAAGAAAATGCAAGCTATCACCTGCTGCTGAGAGAAAACTGGTCAGGAGGGTGAAGAGTCAACCGAGAACCACCATAAAGCAGATCTGCCAAGAATTAGAAGCTGCTGGAACACAGGTGTCAGTGCCCACAGTCAAGCATGTTTTGCATCACCATGGACTGAGAGGCTGCCGTGCAAGAAGGAAGCCCTTGATCCAAAAGAGGCACCTTAAGGCTCGACTGAAGTTTGCTGCTGATCACATGGACAAAGATAAGACCTTCTGGAGGAAAGTTCTGATCCAGCTGTTTGGCCACAATGCCCAGCAATATGTTTGGAGGAGAAAAGGTGAGACCTTTAACACCATGCCTACCATCAAGCACGGTGGTGGTAGTATTATGCTGTGGGCCTGTTTTGCTGCCATTGGAACTGGTGCTTCACAGAGAGTAAATGGGATAATGAAGAAGGAGGATTACCTTCAAATTCTTCAAGATAACCTTAAATCATCAGCCTGAAGGTTGGGTCTTGGGCACAGTTGGGTGTTCCAACAGGACAGTGATCCCAAACACACATCAAAAGTGGTAATGGAATGGATAAATCAGGCTAGAATTAAAGTTTTAGAATGGCCTTCCCAAAGTCCTGACTTAAACCCCATTGAGAACATGTGAACAATGCTGAAGAAACAAGTCCATGTCAGAAAGCAAACAAATTTAACTGAACTGCACCAATTCTGTCAAGAGGAGAGGTCAAAGATTCAACCAGAAGCTTGTGGATGGCTACCAAAAGCTCCTAATAGAAATGAAAATGACCAAGGGGCATGTAACCAAATATTAGCATTGCTAGGGCTGTGACGGTATGGGTTTTTTATTACCGCGGTGATAAAGCACCCAATCAATGCGGTATGTCGGTTTACCATGGTATCTTCTCCCCCCCATGAATGTTTTTTGCGACAAAGAAGTATCTGTTCCAATCACTCTATCAGAGAAAAATCAGAGTTGTAGAAATAACTGTAAACTCAACAGAGCCATGACATGATGTTCTTTAGTGTATGTAAAATTTTGACCACAACTTTACATTTATCATGAACTGCCTGCCTCATGCTAAGTAGCATCACAACAGTGATGCTAGAAAGTAGCATCACTGTTGTGATGCTACTTTCTAGCTGTTTTGATGCTACTTTCTGAAACTACTAGTATGGACATGGGATGTCTACCACATTTCTGAAATGCATATTTCAACATTATGAGTACTAATGTGTTTTTTTTTTTGCCTTGTTTAGATGCACCACCCGATTCAGATGAAGCCAGCTGATAGTGAGAAAAACAATGGTAAGCACCTTGTAGCTTTTTCATCTGTGTTCCCTTTCCTTTGATTCTAGCAACCAACTTTTTGTTAATTCTATTTGTAATGATAATGATAGCACTTAAGAGCACATTGCTTTAACAAGTCATCATTATGTAATTTAGCTGTAATCTGACTATAATTTGTAATTAGACTGAACCTGTTGAGTGACACCATTAACTATGACACTATTGAAAAACTGTGCAGGTGGCAACCTGGGACTTAATGACAGTAGATTGGGGAACAGTTGTGACTAAGTATGTTGGAAGAGTAAGACTTTGGCATAAGTTAAATTGCTCCACTATTGTTTTTGACTCACCATAGGTTGTCTTGATCGTAATGTTAACATGATTTTCTCATTCAGTCAACAATAGTTTTTCATCAGGCATGAGTGGTAATCTGAATGCGATGGAGGCTATATACATCTAACACTATGTCTATTTCTAGACTGGACAAATCTGTTCTCATTCAGCTGTGCTTGTAGCTGAGTATACTGTAGTTCAATCTCATGTCTTTTAGTGATAATTTTTTTTTCAACTCTGTGCATTTGCTCTTTTAGTAGAGCTGAGCTGTATCCATACTAAAGTGGATGCACTTTATCCGTCATGTGGAAACAGCAAAATGGTTCCAGTTTTTCTCATACGCTCATACACTATGCAATATAAGACTGGGCTTTTCAAATACATCCACTCTAAAGAGCTGTGTTATCCAAATCATCCATTACAGTGTGGGCATGACTAAACTTTTTAATCTTGTTTACTTACATATTGTGGGCAACATTGGGAAACCTCCTCTTTACGTAGTGCTGCTTGATGTTAAGTGTGTTGATTTTTTTAGGAAATTGGCACTGCTCTATCCACTTCAAGCAGCTAACTTTGGACACTTTGGAAATCTCTGTAGGAATTACTGTGGGAAGGGATCTGTTAATGGTCAGTATGAACAGGAGGAATGAGTATAGCAAGGGAAAATATAGTTCAATGTACACTATATTGCCAAAGTATTCGCTCACCCATCCAAATAATCAGAATCAGGTGTTCCAATCACTTCCATGGCCACAGGTGTATAAAATCAAGCACCTAGACATGCAGACTGCTTTTACAAACATTTGTGAAAGAATGGGTCGCTCTCAGGAGCTCAGTGAATTCCAGCGTGGAACTGTGATAGGATGCCACCTGTGCAACAAATCCAGTCGTGAAATTTCCTAACTCCTAAATATTCCACAGTCAACTCTCAGCTGTATTATAAGAACGTGGAAGTGTTTGGGATCGACAGCAACTCAGCCATGAAGTGGTAGACCACGTAAACTGATGGAGCGGGGTCAGCGGATGCTGAGGCACATGGTCGCTCTTAGGAGCTCAGTGAATTCTAGCGTAGAACTGTGATAGGATGCCACCTGTGCAACAAATCCAGTCCAGAAAGAGTGAGATTTCCTCACTCCTAAGTGTGCAGGTGTGTTTCGGAACGACAGCAACTCAGCCACAAAGTGGTAGGCTGCGTAAACTGACAGAGCACAGTGCGAAGAGGTCGCCAACTTTCTGTAGAGTCAATCGCTACAGACCTCCAAACTTCATTTGGCCTTCAGATTAGCTCAAGAACAGTGCACAGAGAGCTTCATGTAATGGGTTTCCATGGCCGAGCAGCTGCATCCAAGCCATACATCACCAAGTGCAATGCATTATGGTGTGAGGTTGTTTTTCAGGAGCTGGGTTGGCCCTTAGTTCCAGTGAAAGAAACTATGAATGCTTCAGCATACCAAGACATTTTGGACAATTCCATGCTCCCAACTTTGTGGGAACAGTTTGGAGCTGGCCCCTTCCTCTTCCAACATGACTGTGCACCAGTGCACAAAGCAAGGTCCATAAAGACATGGATGACAGAGTCTGGTGTGGGTGAACTTGACTGGCCTGCACAGAGTCCTGACCTCAACCCGATAGAACACCTTTGGGATGAATTAGAGCAGAGACTGAGAGCCAGGCCTTCTCGACCAACATCAGTGTGTGACCTCACAAATACACTTCTGGAAGAATGGCCAAAATTTCCCATAAACACACTCCTAAACCTTATGGACAGCCTTCCCAGAAGAGTTGAAGCTGTTATAGCTGCAAAGGGTGGACCGATGTCATATTGAACCCTATGGATTAGGAATGGGATGTCACTTAAGTTCATATGAGAGTCAAGGCAGGTGAGCAAATACTTTTGGCAATATAGCATATCTATGGGCACATCACTGTTGTTTTGAGATAGACTTGAAAAATCGTGAATCTTCGGATGCAGAGCTCAGCTTTTGCCCAAAACTTAACTGATGTCACGCAATGCTAAACATATTTGCATGTTGAATATTCTGTTGGACCGTTTTCCTTGACACAGAGCAGGTGTGTTTGATCTTGTATTGTGTTGAATACAGCAGTGGAGGACAGGAAGCTCTTTATTGGAATGATCTCCAAGAAGTGTAACGAGAACGACATCCGACTAATGTTCTCACCGTACGGACAGATAGAGGAGTGCCGGATACTTCGAGGCCCTGATGGACTTAGCCGTGGTAAGACATACTCTGCTCTGATAGACACACAGAAGCGGTACAAGGGCAGAAATAAGTAATGAGATACATAAAACTAAAATAAGAATAGAATTAGAAAAAATACATGTGTTGTGATTAAAGTGACAGTGGTGTGATAATAGTCATCCTATGTTTGTATCAAATGATGACATGAAAAGGATTGTTTTGAACTTTTACTTTAGCAGCTGTTTCCCAAAAACAGAAGTGAATTATGTGGTGATGATGACAGGCTTTTGTGGATGCTTGACTTGATGAGTGAAGTCAGGTGAGCCACATCTGCAGGGCAGTGCCAACCAACCAAACCAAGAGGGGAGAACCACAACAGAAAAACTCTAGCCCAGCAAACAGAAACTAAGAACAGAGCCATAACATGGCCTTGAGTATTACTCACCTTAGAGCTCTGCTTTTCCCACCCAGAATCTGACAGAACCCTGGTGGTTCTAGGTCATGTTCGGGTAGATACACAATACCCAGTAGGAATTCAGTTGTGTCAGGTCCTAAAAACAAATTTTTACAATACATAACTGCCTCAGGCTAACACATGAACAAGCACAGTTCTGCGTGGTTGTGTTAAGGCACAAGGAAATCTCTACAAGTCCTGATACATTGTGTTTGTCTTTTCAGGTTGTGCATTTGTGACATTCACAGCTAGACAAATGGCCCAGTCTGCCATCAAGTCCATGCACCAGTCCCAGACCATGGAGGTGAGCTAAAGCTGAAATACGATGTTTTAAAATTGTGATCCTGATTTCAAATCTGGTGGATTTTATTGCCTCCCCTGCTGAAATATTACAAAGGAAAGAGCAGCAGGGCTTTTTAGTTTAATCATTTATGAATACATGAAGCTGTCAGAGTACAAAGTATTCCCTTTGTATCTAGGGCTGTTCATCGCCCATTGTGGTGAAGTTTGCAGACACTCAGAAGGACAAGGAGCAGAAGCGCATGGCTCAACAGCTGCAGCAGCAGATGCAGCAACTCAGTGCTGCTTCCATGTGGGGAAATCTCACTGGGCTCAATAGCCTGGGCCCACAGTACCTAGCAGTGAGTATGTTTTTGTTTGTGTCGGCAAAATGTAATGATTATCTCCATTTTAACATGTTGTTTCTCTTATCTTGTGGCTTTAGCTCTACTTACAGCTGCTGCAGCAGTCAGCCTCCTCGGGGAACGCACTCAACAACCTGCACCCTGTTTCAGGTACATCCCTCTGAATTACTTTTCAATGTTCAGCATCAAACTATACAGCCAACCAGGAGGAATCATGTCCTTATTCAGTTTTTAGAGGAAGGGTGGATGGAGTCTTGAATTTAACCATGTGTGTATCTGTCAGGTCTTAATGCCATGCAGAACCTGGCTGCTTTAGCAGCAGCAGCCACTGCCACACAGGCCTCACCCACAGGCTCCAGCGCCATGACAACTTCTAGTAGCCCACTGAGTGCACTGACAAGCTCAGGTAAAAACATTCACATTTACAGACAGATTCAGAGAAGATGGTTAATATCATTTTGATCGTTAGTTCGTGTTGTTAGTTTTTTGAATGGAGTTCTGCTTCATGACCTGCCCGCTTGTCTCTGGCAACGCATTTCACGCAGTTTATCCAAGTACAGTTAGTGTTGCGCAACTTAGTGCATTGACATCAATTAATCTCGTCAATGCGCTAATTTTGACAGCTGTAGTTTATTGTAACATTGACAGTTTGTGTTCCATAAGCAGGCTCGTCCCCCACCTCCAGCAGCAACTCATCAGTGAACCCCATGGCTTCTTTAGGGGCCCTGCAGTCTCTGGCTGCCGGTGCTGGAGCTGGCCTCAACATGGGCTCCCTGGCAGGTACTAACTGAACTATGCCTATACTTTTCTACCGATTTCAATGAAGTTTGATGTAAATTGTTGTCAAAAGTAGTGTAGTTGCTGATTGTAACAGTAGCTTGTTAGTAATAAGAGATTAATTTGGCCACTAATCAGATATAGGGACATCACTGCTGGCAAGTCACAGCACAACTGTTTGTCAGTTGATGTATTCATATATCTGTCCAAGATTGAGGCCCTACAGTGTTTTGTTCCTCAACCTTTTTAGGTTATTTTATTTAATTTGTCAAATTTATTATCGTTGCATTTAACAACTCAACAGACAGAGGCTTAATTTACTTTGTCAGTAAATTACTAAACAGTAACACTAATAATGACTTATGTCGAACCCAACATCAGTTTGAGTGATAATATTTTAGCTTTTCACCCACGTCCACTCATCACCCATGTGATGCAGGCATGGCAGCACTGAATGGCAGTCTTGGCTCTGGAGGCCTGTCTAATGGCTCAGGAACCACCATGGAGGCCCTGAGCCAGGCCTACTCTGGCATCCAACAGTATGCTGCTGCTGCCCTTCCCAGCCTGTACAACCAGAGCCTGCTGTCCCAGCAGAGCGTCTCAGCCGCAGGCAGCCAAAAAGAGGGTGAGTCCTGTGGGCTGAGAGCAGTTGCAAGACATAGGGTCGGTGCAGATGAAGTGACAGGAAAGGTCGACTTAATATGGAACCATTGTATGAGCAAGCTTAAAGTGTTACTTCCTTCAGTCCAACTCAGTCCAGTTTCATAATCACTTTGTCCCACCACTCAGGGAAACAAATATCACGAGCTGTAGGCTAGTTTAGAATATTATTTTCATATAAGCTCATTTTTTTCAGTTGGCTGCCATGAACTCCCTTTGCTGTTAAGAAAAAAGAAACCTAACAATAAGAGCTGGGTACTAGATTTAGTTGGTGTGCTGTTTGTTGATCTCACCCTATGCTAAGGATTCTGTCTTGTTTTAATTCTGCTGCATCAGCCAACGACAGTCGCTGCTCCGGTAAGACCTCACAACTGTCTCTCTGACATGGCCTCAGATAAATAATCATGTCAATAGCTCGTCTTTGAAATGCTCACATCCATAACAGGAGGCTACAGTACAGTCTATGTACTGTATGTGTGATGGAAAAGTGTAAATGTTGAAATTCAGATTGGCAGACTGTGCATAGATTCAAGTTCATGATCTAAACTACAAAGATAATGTGAATTGTGACCTGTAAATGTAAACAACAGCTTGTATTTATTGCTGCTTAGTCAAGATTATTCCTACTTTTTAATAAGAAATACGTTGTTGTTTACACAAGTAACCAGTGTAACAGAGTTTAGCTGCACTTCTAGCATGAAAATCACCACAATAACTGTTTCAGAAAGTTAATCAACTATGTAGGGTGTGTACAGTATTAAGGGTTATACTTTCAGAGTGTGGATGTTGCATGGACGAGTTTTTTTTTTAACCATTCTATATGCATGACATGAAATAAATTTTTCATATGGCCTGTTTAACTCTATGAGTGCCAGCCATTTTATAAAACAGAAAGTGCCTTGTGCTAGCGTTTTTGCCCATTTTGAGAAACAGAATAGCTCAAATGAAAGAAGAGACTTGCTATTTCATCATCAGTTTGCCATTGTCTAGAATCAACTCTGTTTGTCATCTTGATGAAGTCATTTGCCAAGATAGCTTTAGCAACATAACATATCGACTTGGGTAGTATTTTGATTATGAAAGCCTTGTTTGGGTCGTGAACATGGGCTGATTACACACAGATTGCTAAAATGAATTCAGTGATCTGTGCTTGCTTTACGAATATGCATGCATGGATCAAAGGGGTCACTTCTTTCTCTCAGTTTTATCCGTTGACACATAGCATTTCCACCGACATGTTCCTCCCTCTTGAGCCCTGGGTGGAAGACTAAGATGCATGTAGTGGGTCATATTTTAAAATATCACTATGCTTAATGTTTGTATGATTGTTAAAACTGACTCACTGATCGGCAGGTCCAGAAGGTGCCAACTTGTTCATTTACCACCTGCCCCAGGAATTTGGAGACCAGGACCTGCTCCAGATGTTTATGCCCTTTGGAAATGTCATCTCTGCTAAAGTCTTCATTGACAAACAGACAAACCTCAGCAAGTGTTTTGGTGAGTTCATGCAAATAACTGTAAAGAAGATGATTAACAAATGTAATCGACTGGTAAATGCTCCACGTGCTTAAATTGGCAACTTATGTAAGTGATTATGCATTTATGAATAACATAGCCTAGTGTCTGTATCTGTATTTTACACATGAATTTATGTTATCACACATGTTCCCATTTTCTTTGGTGTTAAGGCTTAAAATCATTTTTTTTTATATCATAATGGTGATGGACCGTTAAACTGAGCTCTGACAAGCCACCACTGCAGCCAGCTCTGCACACCATTAGCACTATTACCTTCCAAGTCCAAGCAAAAGTCAGTTTTTTTTCAGTATTGTTGCTTTGATATTTGTAGGTTGATCATTAAAGATTCACAAAGTTTTAGTCAGACACCTACAGTATATGTACAATGAAACATTCTGTGCTCACACCTGCCCTTGTTCCATTCAGAAGTATATACCAGAGTTTATCTTAAACAAATCTTACTAGACTAATCAAGTGTCCCTCAATTTCTTCTCTGTAGCAAATTGCTTCTTTTTGTTTCACCTGACAAGTTTTATGTGTTGAGATGTGGTAGATGGACTCCACCACAGGGGGGATTTGTTCTGGAAAAAAAAATATTGCAAAACACACTCTACATTTGACTACCTCAGACTGCTCCTTAAGTATAGTATGTTTTTTGCACAGAACAAAGGCTGGGGGTTTTGCTCCCAGATCAGCATCAAGTCCATCTCCATGGCTGTTGTGTAGCGGGTGCAGTGCAGTCATACAGTACCGCAGCGTAGAGCTGTGTGATATTACGATATATATCATAGTGCGGTATAAAAGTTTCTACCATACAATATAAGCCTCTGTTGTTTCTATCATAATTTTAACGTGAAGGCTACTTGGTTAGCTTTGTTGCTAACATTAAGTTACGTTACTGTGGTTTAGATATGCCGTGTAAAGCACATCTCAACGTCGGAATGACCACTGGATAATCCAAATGTATCATGAGATACATGTTCAAGTGTGAAGCATAGACATGATGGTATGAAGGCTACTGTAACTGCAGCACCAGTACTGCTTAGTGGTAGCATGTTTATGCCACCTGCAAGGACTCGTTTGCGGTCGTTGTAGCTGGGGAGTAAAAAAAAAAAGTTGTAGCTCAGGAATAAACAGAGGTAAAGCAGCATGGAGGATGTCATGATGCATGTGAATGATTCCTGCGGCAAGTTAGTAGAGCTCAAAACATGTTTATTAGCAACCAAACTGCATAGTAAAAGTACAGCACAAACATAGCAGGACTTCTGGTCGCTCTCAAAGTAAGCCTTCACAAGAAAAGCATATTGGGGATATAACACTGATTACACCACTGAGGAGACGGAGGAGAGCGAAAATAATATTACCAGTTATGATATATATATATAGAGATAGATAGATCAGCCTATCGAGCAGTTGGCTATTAACAGGTTGTTATTTACACTAAGCCAACATTGCTTGGTAATTCAGTCAGTAGATGTCCTGATAGATAGTCATTTATCCACTTGGACAAGTGAAGACTGAAGGGGCAGGGACAGGTTCAAGCATGGTTATTAATATTATTATTGGACATGTCTCTAAGACAAATGGTTGTTTAACAAGAAAGTACATGTCATGTCATGTTAGATTGAGCGGTGATGCTGGGCTGGTCAGTGCAGCATTTAAAAGGCTACGCTGCAGCGTTCACCCAACTCACTTTATCTGATAGGAATATTCTCTGGTCTAGCTCAACTAGATTTATTTATGGACTTACAGTGTCCACTATGCTGCAGAATGAATACAGAGGAAACACCAGACTTAAACAAATCTTAATCTATCCTTAAATGCAGATGTGAGTGGTGATTGGCCACTTCTTGTAAATTGACCTTTCGCAATTATTCTTTGGAGGACTGGGGAGATGTCAAGCCCTTGCAAATAATATGGACATTGGATGTTTCATTTGCATTAATTGTCAATGTTACCAGATATCTTGAGGGAGTATTTTAAAATATCCTCTGTTGCCATTCTAAGTGTTTGCCTTTCTCCTTCAGGCTTTGTGAGCTATGACAACCCTGTGTCATCACAAGCAGCCATCCAGTCAATGAATGGTTTCCAGATCGGTATGAAGAGGCTTAAGGTGCAGTTGAAGCGCTCAAAGAATGACAGCAAGCCTTACTGAAAGTGCTGAGGCACTGCACGTTTAGGTAGGCAGGGCGCTCTTATGGTAAGTGGAGTATGAAAAACTAAGACTGGTCCACTCAGAAATGTGTCTATGCATTACAGGGTGATGTGTGCTGGCTCTGCTGGGCATTAGAACATGTCCTGACAATGAGTCACATGAAGCTACGTGTAGACTGGATTCTTCCTGTGTTATGTTGTGGTTTATGCACTTGGTTTTCCTTTTAACAAAGAAGAGAGAAACTGGTGTATTTAAGTTAAAATGTTATCAGTTTGCTGTGGTACATAATACACATATGAGTTGATTGTAAGGATGCATTGCACATTGACAGTCAGGTGCCAAATCCATTTGTTTACTTCTTGTTCATTACCCCCACCACCACCACCACCACGCAGACACTGCATAGTGAAACTCGGCAGCAAATAGAACAGACAGGGCCACATTTCATTAGGAAAACCATTACTGTTTTTTCCCCTACTTTTATATTAGATATCTGTATTATCTCTTGAAATGGGGGCAGTATACGTGATGTACACCTAAATTAGTTCTCAAGTTCAAGGTAAGGTAAGGTACAGAAGTGTACATTGTTCATAAGGAGGAGCTCCACTTAAACGTGCATGTAGCCTTTTTAAACGGGTGTGTTAGTGTTGTGCAAGCAGGTAGAAGCTAGATGCTGTAAATATCTTTTTCTGTTTCTGTTGACCCTCCAATCCTTGAGCGTCCTGTTGACAGACAGAGAGAGGAGGTGTTTGGCTCTGTTAGCTTTTTTCCTCTGAGCTCTGGTGCCTGACAGAACTGCCGTCACTGTCTGAGCTAAAGATGACATGTTAACGCTCCTTTATATCTGACTTATCTGGGTATTCAGTGGTTTCAGATGGCGACACGTGTGTTGTGTTCTGTACTAACATTGGTTGGAATTGATTTCAGTATTACAGTGATATAAACGTGCTTATTGCATTTATTGTATTTTTCTTAATCTGTCAGACTCATGTCAAATATAGTACAAGGCTGTTGTAGAGGAGTAGACAGCATGTTTCAGTGGTGCTCCTCCTATACTGTTGCACAGTGACAGGTCAGAGGTCAGGTTCATGAGGCTGTGAAGCCCAACTGCCAGCTGTAATTAGCAATACTGTGAAGTTTAGCTTGTTCTGATCATCTTAATATTCAAGAATCTGTCTGATGCAGATATAATGCTTTGTATAAATACATTTTATGGTATTTATGGTTGTAGTTAGTTTTTACCTTGAATCCAGGTGTTTTGGAAAAACCCATCAACATCCCTGTTACTGTCCTGCTACCTAGTGGCTGGCTAATCTGTAGAGGGCTACACCACTGTCTTTCACTGATTCTCTTTTGTGATTGACAAATTCATATAAATGTCCAATCGCTCAATGCAAATCTGTTAGATGCTTAGACAGCAAGAAGAATCATGTTTTTTTTATAGAACTAGGAAGCAAGACAATTGTTGAGATGTATTTAAACTATTATGCCTTTTCTATTTTTATATAGATTTTTTTTACTTCCCCTGTGTGTTGGGGAACTATTTATTGCCTAAATTATTTATCTGAATTGAAATTATTTTGAAAGACAAATGTTAAGTCCAACAGCTCCATTTGATCTCCTGATGTGTGTCCTTGCCTGTTTTGTGTTGTTTCCTTTGGTGCTGTGTATTACATGTCAGTATGGCATGGACTGTGTGTGGCGGATCCATCAGTGCTGCTACAGAAGTCATAGAACCCGCTCTCTGTCATACATGCCTTCATCTAAATAAATCACTCATTTTCCAAAAACACAGGGAGCATAGTTTATTCTAAAAGTCAACTTCAGCATGTGTCCCGTCTTTCTGTGTCTACAAATAATGACCTTGTGTGTTGTCAACAGCTTTACACCAGGCCAGGTCCTGGACATAATCTAGTACAAGACCTTGTTTTAATACTGTTTCCAAGTCCAAACATTGAGTCAGAGTAAAACCGTCCAGACAGTCAGAGTAAAAGAGTTTAAACAGTATAAATAGTCAGATTAAAACAGTATAAACAGAGAGATTAAAACAGTCTAAACAGTCGAAGTAAAAGAGTCTAAACAGTATAAACAGAGTAAAACAGTCTAAACAGTATATACAGCGAGATTAAAACAGTCTAAACAGTCGAAGTAAAAGAGTCTAAACAGTATAAACAGAGTAAAACAGTCTAAACAGTATATACAGCGAGATTAAAACAGTCTAAACAGTCGAAGTAAAAGAGTCTAAACAGTATAAACAGAGTAAAACAGTCTAAACAGTATATACAGCGAGATTAAAACAGTCTAAACAGTCGAAGTAAAAGAGTCTAAACAGTATAAACAGAGTAAAACAGTCTAAACAGTATATACAGCGAGATTAAAACAGTCTAAACAGTCGAAGTAAAAGAGTCTAAGCAGTTGGAGCCAAACAGTATAAACAGATTTAAAACATTCTAAACAGTCAGAGTAAAACAGTCTAAAAAGTATAAACAGATTAAAACAGTTGAAGTAAAACAGTATAAACAGAGTTAAACAGTATGAACAGATTAAAACAGTCTAAACAGTTGAAGCAAAACAGTATGAACAGATTAAAACAGTCTAAACAGTTGAAGCAAAACAGTCTAAACAGAGTTAAACAGTATAAACAGATTCAAACAGTTGAAGTAAAACAGTATAAATAGTCAGAGTTAAACAGTCCAAGCAGTCGGAGTTAAACAGTCTAAACAGTTGGAGTTAAACAGTCTAAACAGTTGGAGTTAAACAGTATAAACAGTCAGAGTTATAGAGTCTAAACAGAGTTATACAGTATAAACAGTCGGAGTTACACAGTCTAAACAGAGTTATACAGTATAAACAGTCAGAGTTAAACAGTGTAAACAGTTGGAGTTATACAGTATAAACAGTCAGAGTGACACAGTCTAAACAGAGTTATACAGTACAAACAGTCAGAGTTAAACAGTGTAAACAGTTGGAGTTATACAGTATAAACAGTCAGAGTTACACAGTCTAAACAGAGTTATACAGTACAAACAGTCGGAGTTAGACAGTGTAAAGAGTTGGAGTTATACAGTCTAAACAGAGTTATACAGTCTAAACAGAGTTATACAGTTTAAACAGTCAGAGTTATACAGTCTAAACAGTCAGAGTTATACAGTCTAAACAGAGTTATACAGTACAAACAGTCGGAGTTAAACAGTATAAACAGTCGGAGTTATACAGTCTAAACAGAGTTATACAGTATAAACAGTCAGAGTTGTATAGTCTAAACAGTTATACAGTATAAACAGACTTATACAGTATAAACAGTCGGAGTTATACAGTATAAACAGTCGGAGTTAAACAGTCTAAACAGAGTTATACAGTATAAATAGTCGGAGTTAAACAGTCTAAACAGAGTTATACAGTATAAACAGTCGGAGTTAAACAGTCTAAACAGAGTTATACAGTATAAACAGAGTTATACACTATAAACAGTCGGAGTTAAACAGTCTAAACAGAATTATACAGTATAAACAGTCGGAGTTAAGCAGTCTAAACAGAGTTATACAGTATAAACAGAGTTATACAGTATAACTCTGTTAAGACTGCTAAACTCCGACTGTTTATAGTGTATAACTCAGTATAGTTATACACTATAAACAGAGTTATACAGTATAAACAGTCGTAGTTAAACAGTCTAAACAGAGTTATACAGTATAAACAGTCGGAGTTATACAGTCTAAACAGTTATACAGTATAAACAGTCGGAGTTAAACAGTCTAAACAGAGTTATACAGTATAAACAGTCAGAGTTAAACAGTGTAAAGAGAGTTATACAGTATAAACAGAGTTATACAGTATAAACAGTCGGAGTTAAACAGTATAAACAGTCGGAGTTATACGGTCTAAATAGAGTTATACAGCATGAACAGTCGGAGTTAAACAGTATAAACAGAGTTATAGAGTATAAATAGTCGGAGTTATACAGTCTAAACAGTTATACAGTATAAACAGTCAGAGTTTTACAGTATAAACAGTCAGAGTTATACAGTCTAAACAGTTATACAGTATAAACAGTCGGAGTTAAACAGTGTAAACAGAGTTATACAGTATAAACAGAGTTATACAGTCTAAACAGTTATACAGTATAAACAGTCGGAGTTAAACAGTATGAACAGTTAAACAGTATGAACAGAGTTAAACAGTATAAACAGAGTTATACAGTATAAACAGTCGGAGTTATACGGTCTAAATAGAGTTATACAGAAATGAACAGTCGGAGTTAAACAGTATAAACAGTTATGCAGTATAAACAGTCAGAGTTATACAGTCTAAACAGTTATACAGTATAAACAGTCGGAGTTAAACAGTATAAACAGAGTTATACAGTATAAACAGTCGGAGTTATACAGTCTAAACAGTTATACAGTATAAACAGTCGGAGTTAAACAGTATAAACAGAGTTATACAGTATAAACAGTCAGAGTTATACAGTCTAAACAGTTATACAGTATAAACAGTCGGAGTTAAACAGTATAAACAGAGTTATACAGTATAAACAGTCAGAGTTATACAGTCTAAACAGTTATACAGTATAAACAGTCAGAGTTAAACAGTATAAACAGAGTTATACAGTATAAACAGAGTTATACAGTATAAACAGTCGGAGTTAAACAGTATAAACAGAGTTATACAGTATAAACAGAGTTATACAGTATAAACAGTCGGAGTTAAACAGTATAAACAGTCGGAGTTAAACAGTGTAAACAGAGTTATACAGTATAAACAGAGTTATACAGTATAAACAGTCGGAGTTAAACAGTATAAACAGAGTTATAGAGTATAAATAGTCGGAGTTATACAGTCTAAACAGTTATACAGTATAAACAGTCAGAGTTTTACAGTATAAACAGTCAGAGTTATACAGTCTAAACAGTTATACAGTATAAACAGTCGGAGTTAAACAGTGTAAACAGAGTTATACAGTATAAACAGAGTTATACAGTCTAAACAGTTATACAGTATAAACAGTCGGAGTTAAACAGTATGAACAGTTAAACAGTATGAACAGAGTTAAACAGTATAAACAGAGTTATACAGTATAAACAGTCGGAGTTATACGGTCTAAATAGAGTTATACAGAAATGAACAGTCGGAGTTAAACAGTATAAACAGTTATGCAGTATAAACAGTCAGAGTTATACAGTCTAAACAGTTATACAGTATAAACAGTCGGAGTTAAACAGTATAAACAGAGTTATACAGTATAAACAGTCGGAGTTATACAGTCTAAATAGAGTTATACAGTATAAACAGTCGGAGTTAAACAGTATAAACAGAGTTATACAGTATAAACAGTCAGAGTTATACAGTCTAAACAGAGTTATACAGTATAAACAGTCGGAGTTAAACAGTATAAACAGAGTTATACAGTATAAACAGTCAGAGTTATACAGTCTAAACAGTTATACAGTATAAACAGTCAGAGTTAAACAGTATAAACAGAGTTATACAGTATAAACAGAGTTATACAGTATAAACAGTCGGAGTTAAACAGTATAAACAGAGTTATACAGTATAAACAGAGTTATACAGTATAAACAGTCGGAGTTAAACAGTATAAACAGTCGGAGTTAAACAGTGTAAACAGAGTTATACAGTATAAACAGAGTTATACAGTATAAACAGTCGGAGTTAAACAGTATAAACAGAGTTATACAGTATAAACAGAGTTAAACAGTATAAACAGAGTTATACAGTATAAACAGTCGGAGTTAAACAGTATAAACAGAGTTATACAGTATAAACAGAGTTATACAGTATAAACAGTCGGAGTTAAACAGTATAAACAGAGTTATACAGTATAAACAGTCGGAGTTAAACAGTATAAACAGAGTTATACAGTATAAACAGTCAGAGTTATACAGTCTAAACAGTTATACAGTATAAACAGTCGGAGTTAAACAGTATAAACAGAGTTATACAGTATAAACAGTCGGAGTTATACGGTCTAAATAGAGTTATACAGCATGAACAGGCGGAGTTAAACAGTATAAACAGAGTTATACAGTATAAACAGTCGGAGTTATACGGTCTAAATAGAGTTATACAGCATGAACAGTCGGAGTTAAACAGTATAAACAGTTATACAGTATAAACAGTCGGAGTTATACAGTCTAAACAGTTATACAGTATAAACAGTCGGAGTTATACAGTATAAACAGAGTTATACAGTATAAACAGTCGGAGTGTAACAGTATAAACAGTCAGAGTTATACGGTCTAAATAGAGTTATACGGCATGAACAGTCGGAGTTAAACAGTATAAACAGAGTTATACAGTATAAACAGTCGGAGTTAAACAGTGTAAACAGAGTTATATAGTATAAACAGTCAGAGTTATACAGTCTAAACAGTTATACAGTATAAACAGTCGGAGTTAAACAGTATAAATAGAGTTATATAGTATAAACAGTCGGAGTTATACAGTCTAAACAGTTATACAGTATAAACAGTCGGAATTAAACAGTATAAACAGAGTTATAGAGTATAAACAGTCGGAGTTATACAGTCTAAACAGTTATACAGTATAAACAGTCAGAGTTATACAGTCTAAACAGTTATACAGTATAAACAGTCGGAGTTAAACAGTGTAAACAGAGTTATACAGTATAAACAGAGTTATACAGTCTAAACAGTTATACAGTATAAACAGTCGGAGTTAAACAGTATAAACAGAGTTATACAGTATAAACAGTCGGAGTTATACGGTCTAAATAGAGTTATACAGCATGAACAGTCGGAGTTAAACAGTATAAACAGAGTTATACAGTATAAACAGTCGGAGTTATACGGTCTAAATAGAGTTATACAGCATGAACAGTCGAAGTTAAACAGTATAAACAGTTATACAGTATAAACAGTCGGAGTTATACAGTCTAAACAGTTATACAGTATAAACAGTCGGAGTTAAACAGTATAAACAGAGTTATACAGTATAAACAGAGTTATACAGTATAAACAGTCGGAGTTAAACAGTATAAACAGAGTTATACAGTATAAACAGAGTTATACAGTCTAAACAGTTATACAGTATAAACAGTCGGAGTTAAACAGTATAAACAGAGTTATACAGTATAAACAGTCGGAGTTATACAGTCTAAACAGTTATACAGTATAAACAGTCGGAGTTATACAGTATAAACAGTCGGAGTTATACAGTCTAAACAGTTATACAGTATAAACAGTCGGAGTTAAACAGTATAAACAGAGTTATACAGTATAAACAGTCAGAGTTATACAGTCTAAACAGTTATACAGTATAAACAGTCGGAGTTAAACAGTATAAACAGAGTTATACAGTTTAAACAGAGTTATACAGTATAAACAGTCGGAGTTAAACAGTATAAACAGAGTTATACAGTATAAACAGAGTTATACAGTATAAACAGAGTTATACAGTATAAACAGAGTTATACAGTATAAACAGTCGGAGTTATACGGTCTAAATAGAGTTATACAGCATGAACAGTCGGAGTTAAACAGTATAAACAGAGTTATACAGTATAAACAGAGTTATACAGTATAAACAGTCGGAGTTATACAGTCTAAACAGTTATACAGTATAAACAGTCGGAGTTATACATTATAAACAGAGTTATACAGTATAAACAGTCGGAGTTATACAGTATAAACAGAGTTATACAGTATAAACAGAGTTATACAGTGTAAACAGTCGGAGTGTAACAGTATAAACAGTCGGAGTTATACGGTCTAAATAGAGTTATACAGCATGAACAGTCTGAGTTAAACAGTCTAAACAGTCGAAGTGAAACAGTCTGAATAGTCAAATTAAAACGGTGTAAACAGAGAGAAACAGTCTCAATAGTCTGAGAATTCACGTCATAACAGCTGAAAGTCACCATGTTTTGTACAAATGTACTCAAAGGGTCTTGTTAACTTGTACTTACAGATACCAACACATTCTTGGTATTGCACAAACATCATGACCTAATTTCAAGGTACAAGTAAAAAAACAAATCAATTAAAAGACCAAATCTAGCAGTGTGTTAGTCTCTCAATACTTTCTGATTTCCCTGTTCTGCTCCAAGCCCATTGGATGCTACTGAAGATATGAAACAACAAAAGAGCTTCAGTAAGGGCACTGTAGCTTTTATCAAATGTTGGGGTCTATTTTCAGCAGCGGATTAATGCACAGATCATGCTGTAGTGAGTGTTTGTGGCAGCAGGACAGTATGTGTGGAGTTGAGTCAGAATAGAGTGTGATGATGAGTTTTAATGGAGCTCTATGGGGATAACAGCCTGTGATCCACATAGTACTGATACATAAAAAGATAAAGCAAGAGGCATATGACTTGTCAGACAGTTTGAACATTTACCTGTAAATAATGATACAAAATACTTGCTGAGTAGTTTGAGGTTTTCTCCTCTGTTCTGGGCAACCTGTTGTTTCCATCCACTTCATTATTGCATCTAGGTCAAATTACAAACTACAGAAACTTGCTCAAATGCTCATTCATTTTGACATTTCTGTTCCTTCAATCAGTTTGTACTAAAACTGCTTTACTGCACAATAGTAATCTGTGACAAAATGACTGCACCAACTGCTCATGGATTTTCATATCTTTGAAGAATTATTAGAAACTAATGTCTGCCTCAAATCCAAAATCTAAAACACAGCAACATTTACACAGTGGGTAGTAGTGATTTTACCATTATGTAAGGAGATGTGATAAACTACTGGTATTCCAGTCACTTGACGTACTACGTGACATTTTACTGCTCTACTTTCGAGCACAAAAGCTGAGTATTCAGGACTACAGAGGCCTGGTGTAACCTGCATGCTTTATTCAGGCTGTCATCTGTGTGTGTTGCTGTTGTCTTCCCCCTCAGTTCCTCACTCTGTCTTGACATTGACTGTTGAGTGTCCAGCCTTTAATCAACAGAGATGATCATTTCTTTTCTTTCATCTGTCTGTGTTCCATTGCAGTTTAACCTAGGTTTGTCTCCCTGTTGTGTTTTTCTTTTTGTTTTTTTTTCTAGATCTCTTCCTGTTTGCCCTAGCATGTTGATGTGGCGTCACAGTTCATCGTCCAGTCCTTGTCCTCTGCGCTTCTCTGATGCTTCCAATTTCACCATTGACCTTGTTTGGTATTAATTACTGGGAGGTTTTGTTTCGTTGTTACCATGTGTCCGCTGTGCTGCCAACAGGGGCACTCGAAAGACTGCCCCTGAACGTGTCTGAAAGTTACATTCAAATTATTACAAGCAGAAAAGAGAATCTATTTTTCTAGAACAGACTCATGTAACCACCAGATACTTTAGTCGGAGCTTTGTTTTCACCTTCTGTTGTGGAGCAGTCCTCCCAGGGCCCCAGGTTATTGTGTTTTTGTGTGAAAGCAGCTAATCTGTGTCCAGGTGGTGTTGTGTGTGACTGCTGTGTGGCTCTTCAATTAGAAACACTTTTCTAGGGTTCATCCTTGGGATTCCCAATTGGACTGATGTTATTTTACTTAAAGCCTTTATCGACTACCACAAGCACATGATGCTGTTCTGCTCTTTTTGTGTGAAGACTCAGACGCAATCAACAGAAAAGACACTTCTGTCACAGTGTATTTAGTATGCATGTTTTTTTTTTCTATATATCTGCACTGAAATTCTTGGCAAAATGTGATCTAGTTTGTTTTAAACTAAGTTAACTGATGAATAAACCGGTGCCAAATGTTTTGCACAATCACTTATTTGCCCTTTTCTTGCGCTTCGTCTCCTTGCCAGGTGAGCTGTCCGTGCAGAGCTTAGTTGGTACCATGTGTAAAAGGTTTTCCTGAAGTTTTTTTTTTTTTTTTTGTGCTAAACCGACAAAAAGCACTCACAGACCAAGTGGCTTACTCATTCTCAGTGGTGTGTGTGCTGTGTGTGTTCACTGACTATAATCCAGGGTTTATTTAGTCTGTTTCCCTGACCAGTGGACTAAGGCTGTGACTGCTACTTAGTTACCCCTTTTCCACCGGGGTGGTTCAAGGTCTGGTTCAGAGCCAGAGCCTGACTTAGCACCAGTTCTTTGTGTTTCCACAGTCTAAGCACCGGCCCCTGCTGCTTAAAACTGGGACCAGGTAAGCACCAAGTCTTTGCTGGTCCAGAGCTAAGCAAAGATTACGTCAGGGATTTGGGGCAGGGTTATTTCGACCAACAAGACCGGAGTAAATAATGCCTGTTTCAATCCCAAATGAACTTCCAGAACACAGAAGTTTTACACAAACTGTTTCACACTGAAATCCAGATCATTAGTGTTCCACCAGTGCCGTGATTGTGGATGTGCCCAGGCAATAGGTGATAAAAATCTTCTCTCAAACCGAGTCGCTGCTCAAAGTGATTAAGACTAGGGCTGCAGCTATTGAATATTTTAGTAATCGGATAAGCACAAATAAAAATAAATAAAGTTACTTTCAACTTTGTATTTTCTGTAAAGTATCAAAGTTGTGGCTTTACAAGTAAATATACTGTAACTCTGGTTGGGGTTGGGGCTTATGTTACCCTCTTGGTGACTTCTAGTGGAGGGAGATGCTGTCCTTTGGATTAATGGCCAATAGGATAAGGGGCAGGGCAAAGTGAGCGTTCTGGAGTCAGACATACAGTGCTGTTGTTGATCCGGTTGAGACATGCTGCATGGACGACAGACGCTACTGATAGGCAGACTGGCCTCTACTATTGGTAGCTATAAAATCCCCCAGTCAATGGTCGGGGGGGTTATTGTTTTCCAGAAGCACTTCCAACTCCTGTGTGCCTGTGAGCTGCAGCAGGCAATAAATCTGGCTCATATGAGTTCACCTGTGAAGTCTCCTGCCTCCCTCTGTGCTAGCTGTTAACTACACAGCTCCCTACTATCACTAGTACACTGTTACTCGAGGCGGAGGAAATTGCCTCAAGCATTTTTGTGTTCGAGTTACTCGAGTAATAGTTTCAGCCCTAATTACGACAGTAGCCACAGCGTTATTTATGCCACATTCCTGAGTGAACAAAGAGGGATTTTGAGCGAATAAATGCAGATCTGAGCACAGAAATATATTCTGTGCTTAGTACATTTGTTTTTGCATGTGCATTTTGCTTTTTTTCACTCAGGAATGTGGCACAAATATAACGCCATATAGTTCTTTTTGTCAGCTTTGGATTTTTTTTGATTTTTTTTTTTGCAAAGCCTTGTTTTGATTTTGCACTGCACAAGCTTTGCCGGGTGAGAACTAAAATGCTGTGACGTACTGACGTTTTGCAGTGACGTGGCTCTGACTGGACTCCTTGCCAGTGGAAAAACAACTAAGCACCAGCACCGAACCAGGCCCAGGTTTCTTTTGGTGGAAAAGGGCTAAGTGTAATCACCCATGATCTCATCCTGCCTTGGTCCAGTCCTGTAGTTTATCACAGCTTCTGAGACTGACTGAAACTGAAACTGTTCTCAGAAGGGGAAAGGGGAAAATGAAGTTCTATACCATTTCAAATAGTCCAAACTGTTCTAAAGCATCCTTTTCACCCTGATTCAGTTGTTTTAATCAACTCAACAGGTGAAAAACAGCAGCTCTCTGCAGCTGGTTTTTGGACAGTCATGGTTAAGACAAAGGAGCTCACTGTGGCTGCTCACAGGTCAGGAAATGGTTAAAAGGCCATATCTACATGTTTTCAAGTTATTTCACGTTTAAATAATTAAAAAATACAAGACATTGTTCACTGAGGAAAATCTCAGAGGATGTGGTGGGAAGCCAAAAGTGACACCTGTGTTGGCCAGGAAGATGAGGTGAAGAAGAATCAAGGGTCACCACTGAGGTCATCCTGGTGAATCTGGGCTCTGCTGGTGAAAACAGCTCAAAGCAGACAGTCCAAAGGGCACTTGAACCCTGCTGGGGTCCATGGAGGCAGACCAAGAACCTGCTGGGGTCCATGGGCACAGACTAAGGAGGATGCCACTTCTCTACATAAGGCACACCAAAGCCTGCTTGGCCTTTGTAAATACTCTTTTGGACAAAGAAGAAGCCTTCAACCCTCACAACACCATCCTCACTGTCAAACATGGTGGTGGAAACCTGATGCTTTGGGGTGTTTTTCAGCCAATAGATAGACCCTCCAACCTGAAAGAGTTGGAGCTCATTGCTAAAGCTGAATGAGCAAAATACCAGTGGAGACATGCAAAAAGCTGCTCAGCAGTTATAGGAAGCATTTGATTGTTGTGATAGCCAATAAAGACTTTTTATTGATTATTGAGAAGGGTATGAATAAATGTGGACATGATACTTTTTGCTCAAATGTAAATAAAAGCTGAGAAATATTTTTTTCCACAATGATGCCTCTTGTACATTGTCTTATTATCCTCTGGGAGACGCCTGTGACATTTCCAATCAAGAAAAAAAATGCTGGTTGGATAAAAGTAACTTTAAGTCAAAATTTGCCAGGGATATGAATAATTTTGGGCTTAACTGTATATACAGTACATATTTTTATTTACGTGTGTGTATGTCTGTGTACACATATGTATATTTATATTTATATATACATACATATGCACATATATAATCAATGTTATTATGGTGGACACAATTGAGATATTAGCCCGATTCTTTGGTTGGAAGCCCAAAAGACACACACACTGGAGAACTCTGTTAAAAAAAGCAGTTCATAGATATTTATTCAGGTCACAGGTAAAGTGTGTACGTGTGTGTGTATGTGTGTGTGTGTGCGTGTATCTAATGTGACAGACCTAACTGCCAGATTGAGAACATCCTATCATCACATTATCAAATCTGAAGTGAGCTATTCATTGTGATTAACTAAGAACATACAGTCAGTGATATGAACTAAATATTAGAAAAATACAAATATAAGGCACACAAGTCAGAGAGAGTCAATATCACACCATGAAAAAATATTCAGTTTAACAGAGATTAGAGAGCAAAACGGACAGATTCTGGAGAAAAAGTGGTGATTTTGGTGAAAGTGTCCTCTACTCTACCTCTGATAAAACAAGAATGGAACAAGGTAAAAACAAACATTTTTTTCATGATGAAATAGAGAGTCTCTTCTTTCATTTGAGCTGTTCAGTGTTTTCAGAGACATAGTACAAAATATTCTGTGGGTCTAGAAATATGATTCAAAATGGACAAAAATGCTGGAACAAGACACTTTCTGTTTTATAATACGGCCAGCAATCAATGAGTTAAGGTCAAATATTCTGGAAAACATTAATTATGCTGAATAAGAAATATAAACCTAAGTTTTAAGTTTTTTATTTTCCTTTTTTTGAACAAGCTTAAGCTCCCATATGTTAATCACACAGCCCATGCTACTGTTTCATAGCAATAGCTAACTCTTTGAGTGCCATTGACGTATAAATGCATCAAAGTGTTTTTTCGGCAAGAGGCACAAAAGTGTGCTGTCACACAGCCTGTGAGTAATATTGGGGCTTCTGGGATTTGTATTTGGGACATAAAGAGATAAACAAAGGTATATCAAAGCAGGAAGTGGATATGATCAAGAGTAGAGAGCAAAATGGATGGATTCTGGACAAAAAGTGGTGATTTTGGTGAAAGTGGTCTCTACTCTACCTCTGAGGTGTTACAAAGAATATGTGTCCGTAGTAAACAGCGTCAGACAATCAGTTCCTCATGCTCCCTACCTGATGGTGGAGCGTGCTGTCCAAAAACAAAGGTGACGTCAGCAAAAAGTAATTTACCTTACGTTATTGGTAATTACCTTCCAGTGGTCAGAAGTATTTTAATTATTGTCGTTGTCATGATAATATGATAATGTTTCAGTGATGTTACTGAAGTGGTGCTGGCTGAGTGGTTAAGTGTGCTGCAAACTGTGTGGAAGGCTGGGGTTCAATTCTCAACAGGAACAAAAATTAGATTAAAGGAAAGGATTTGTTATAGTTTCACCAACTTACTATTTGTCACAATGTGAATGAATGCCATACTATTTAACCTATTTACTATTATTCATATCATTATAGAATTTATAAATATCAGCTAGGCATTAACACTTGACCACTCTGCAAAATGTTTTGACCTGCAGAGCAGTCCTCTTCACATTATTAACACCACTCCTTTTCAAAGATAACTCAGTTTGGGATAGTACATAGTGCTTTACACATTAAAAAGAAATTACAACTGACGAGACTGCTCTAAAAGCATGAAAATGTTTTCTGCCATCATCTGCACTGATTGGGAATCAATCGCGAGTCTCCTACGTATTAGACTGTTGCAGGTAGTGTTTTATGTCCCCCTCTCTGCACTTCGTAGTTTTTGATAGACTGGAAAGACATGGAAGCCTCTGTATGAGCGACCCGCTCTATGTAAAGACAGATAACTGATTCTTCACCCAGGAGGATAAGTCAGATTGTTGGCATATTTACACCAATGAGGATCTATTTATGAATGGATACATTGATTTGAGGTAATAAAATACTTACAAAATTACATAGTGTCCCTTTAAAAAACAAAAATCGACATTCAGCATTGTTATATAACTTAACTTATGCATTTTAGCGGTCAGCTGCCAAGCCATATATCTTGCCTTGGTAATTAGAGAAGTATTTCCCTTCTTGGTTATTGTTGGTTTATACTCCTCATATAGCATTTTTTGCTCTGCACTATTGAAAAAATCAGCCTGAGTCTTCAACATGATCGTGTTTTCAACAATCACATGCTCTGGGCTTCTTGTGTACCCCACGCACACGACTAATAGAAGCTTGGATAAGCCTCGCTTAAGTTAACTCAGCTGAAGCGCAGCTTAAACGTGTTAATGGAACGGCTTCAGCCTCATGTTAAAGTTGACGCTACTTTAAGCGAGGCTTAATCACTTAAGCACCGCTATGATTAGCTACTTTGATGGAATACACCCACCACTGAGAGTGAAACAATCTTTTCCTTTAAGACAGTGTGCCAGTGTTCCTCCCACCTCATCTGAGAGTCAGCAACCTGAATATTTATTTGACATGTGGCTTATCAATTTGTCAAGTAGGTTTAGTCTTAAATAAAAACTAATTTATTAATAATTAATTGTAAAATCTTACAATAGGCTAAGCGCATCATGATGAGCTTTATCATATAAACTGTTGACTGTTGATCCGGTTCTTTTCCTTTGTTTTCAGCCCAACAGGAGTGGAAACTTCATCGTTTTTAGTGTTTGAAGAATTATAATTTAATTGTAAGTCCTTGTTAGATGATGAATCATGGGAGTCGATGCCAGCGCTTCTCACATCATGTCGTTGCTTCTTGCCTGTTGTGTCACAGGTTTCATCTGGTGTCCTTTAATTGACTCTATCTTAAGCCATTGATCCAGCCTCTCAGGGCCTGTTTACACATACACGGTATTTGTAAAAACTGAGACTTTTCCCTTCGTTTGTGCCTTCCATTTACACACAAAAGACAATTTCTTCTCTGAATACAATTCTTTCTAAAAACTCCGGCAAAAGTGGAGATTTAGGAAAACTCCGGTTTTGCATTTGAATGTAAAGTGAGAAAAACTGAATTTTAGGAAATCTACGCACCAAAAGTGCGATCTTTTTGTGTTGTACGGCCATCAGAGTAGTCTATGAGCAGTCAAGCATTCTGAGTATCAGTAGCATTTCTGTTGATGAAAGCTCCTCTATTACTGTATGTACAGGAGCAGAGACATATCAGGGCTCGGAGTAACAGGAAGTTGCTTGTGTTAGTCGTTGTTGTCGATGAGGCTTCTGATTGGATGCATGGCTTTCTCCTTCTTCCTGCACTGTCGCTCATTGGCTTGCCATAGATATGATGGCTCTCGACAGGGTATTTATGCAGGTTAATGTAAACGGAAACATTTTTGAAAACTATGATGTGTGCACAATGTTATTTTGGAAAAGGGAGTGAAAGAAATATTTGTTTATCAAAATACCCTGCTGTGTGTAAACATAGCCTCAGTTTGACCAAGCAGATCATCCTTTATGCAAATGGTAATTACTGGTGCAGATCAGTGGGCGTTGGCTTCTCCTACTACTGATGTCCAGCAACACGACAAAACTATTCAGATACTGCTGCAATTTACACACCAGTTTTATTTAATTAGGCCTGTCACAATAATCAATAATTCAGTTAATTTCACAATAAATGAAAACAAACTCAGTCATTTTGCCGGCCTCAATATATCTCTATGCACATGCTTGTTTTTTCTCAACACCTGGAGTGTTGGCTCCATAGACAATGAACAGAGTGAGCCCTGCTGTCAGTCATAAAGTCTCTTTGTCTCAGTGGGAGGAGGAGAGGCCGCTAGCAGTAGTAAAAGCAGTAAAGCAGTAAAATACCGTATGTCATGAGCAAAGTGTGCCACACAGCGAAAAGACAAAGCAAAATTCACTTTGTGAAGGTAGTATAACAGTAGTATGTGTCCCCATAGCCTGTGAATGGGGCCCCCTGTTTTCTCACTGAGTGATTTTGTTTTGTTACTTTTTGGTCTAATGGTGTTCATTTGTTTGTAGTGTTCATACTTTGTGGGTATGTTTTGTGTCTTAAGTTTCAGTTTGTGTTGTTCGGTCACACTGTGTCACTAACTGTATCTCATCATTCATGACGTGACATGTCCCTGTCAACTGATGACTGAAGAGAATGAGATATAGATGTTTTCACCACTAAAGTGACTGTTGAATCCAGTCATCCAGCAAGTCTATTATCTGTTTGTCTTGATTTTGTTCTGTGTGATATGATCCTGTTATTCCACACAGCCAGAGGAGCAGAGCCTGACAAACTCTTCTTATTTGCATCCTCGTCTCAGCTGACAGAAGTTTCCTGACTGTTCGGTCACACTGTGTCACTAACTGTATCTTATGCTCCACAGGATAGAAAATAAGCACTTTGAATATATGTATTGTGAATATTCATATAAGGATATACAATCGAAACAAGAGAGTTTTTAGGACCTGGACAGTGCGGCAAACTGAGGGAGGTTCGTGTTTCGACTGGAGACTCTGTGTGAACCCAGTTGAATGACTCTTGAATCTTTAATTAAAAAATGACAAGTAATGACTCACTCTACAGAAATGACTGACTAGTAACAATGAGGAGTCACTCTTAAAGAAAGAGGCAAAAGGCAACACTAAAAGTAGAAAACAGAAGCACATGATAGGAAGACTACGAAACTAAAAGACACTCACCAAGGAGAACCTTAACAAACTGAAACTTAAGACACAAAACATACCCACAAAGTATGAACACTACAAACAAATGAACACTGTTAGACCAAAAAGTAACATGAGAAAATAGTCTAGACTTGCAAAGTAACAAACAACAAACAACTTGGCTCTGACACATGGAATGAGAAAAGGTTGACTTGACGAACTGGCAGAGGACATGAAGAGACGAGAGCATTTGTAAAGGCGGAAAAACAAGTGGACAGACAGGGACAGACGATCACCAGACACAGGAAAACATTCCAGGAAGTTGAAATGGTCTGAAAGAAGAGGGAACAGAGTTACTACGAAATAAAACAGGAAGTTACAAGACAACATTAGAAAGAGAAAAACAGTAAATTTAGAAGGTCCGTCGTGGCTGTAGCTCAGTGGGTATAGTGGTGGAGTGGTGACCCTAAGGGTTCGATCCCTACTGTCTACAAGTCATTGTGTCCTTGAGCAAGACACTGAACCCCTAACTTGTCCCCGGGTGCTTTGTGTAGCAGTACACTGCTTCCTTATAGGACAAGTTTCATGTATGTGCTTGTATCTACTGGATGTGACATGTAAAGGTTGTATAGTTTTTTTTTTTTAGTATTTATGAATAAGCTGTAATCTATGGATTGTTTTGTTTGGAAGACCTATAAACAGTAATTTAAAAAAGTTAATGTGTGCATGGATTTCTCTAAATCAGTTAGAGAGAAATAGTACCCAATCACCGCCAGGAATGTACAGATTGTATGCATTAATGGAGCATTAATGCATATTGTTAATAACATTTATAAAGCATTGAATCATCACAGTTTAGTTAATGTTAACTCGTTAATCCCATGTGGGTATTGTGGCTGTCCGCTGACAGCACATCCTTACTGCTGATGAGTCAGCAGCTTTGCCTTCAGCTTCTTTGGGTGATGATGCATTTCATAAAGCATGTAGCATTGTAAGGCTGCTGTTGTGACACATCCAGTGGGAGGTTGAGGTGGGCTGTAGATCCTCAAGAGGTACGGCAGGATGTCATTATTGTCAGCTGCTCAGTTCTGTGTATCAGTAGCTGCAGCCCATACGGAAAAGAAAAAACATGTACTGAAATTCATCACTAGTGTATGATTTACTCTTGAAAGTGGCCACTTCTGCATTCTTTTCATACAAGATAATAAAAAGAAGTATAAGGAGATTGTATGTATCATTACTGTCATATGCTATTCTGATAAATACCCAAATCATACAAGTTTCATTTTGTTTAAATTTGCTAAAGATCTTATATCCGGATTCACTGTTGTATGCTTTACATACAAGTTTCATGAAAAGGAGATTTCCTTTCTATGAAACGTGTATGTAAAGCATACAACAGTGAATGATGCATACAATATCCTTCTTTTTATACATGACTCTGATCTGCATCAGATTCTTGTATTAGAGAGAGTACTGACAACTAGTGTTTAGAACATTCAGGACAATTCTGTCATGGGATTGGTTCAAAGGTTGTCATGTGTTGACGCCATGTTTAAGACATAACAGCAATCAAACCATTGGGGTGGGTGTTGGGTGGCGGGTGGGCCCTCTTGTCCCGGGCTTGATCGTGGCGCTGTGGGGGCATCTGGCTGTGCCTTCCCTAGGTCCCTGGAATTGTGTGTTTCTCTGTGGTTCTGGTTGGCTCTCTGGGCGAGGCCTCCTGGGTGCTCCTGCTGCCTGGGCGGGACGGACACCCGGCCAGCGGGCCCCTGCTCAGTCGTCTTAGCTGCTCTGGGCTTCGGTGCCAGTCACTCATGCATGTTGGTTCAGGGTGTACGAATGCCATGTCCCATTGTTGAGTACTGATGGGACCCGCCAGAATGGGTGAAATCACTCTTCGGGCTTCACATCAAATTCATGCTTCTTATGCATTCTTACGTCTCACCTTCGTCCCTTAGTGCCCCACTTTATTTACTTATTTATTATTGTCATTATCATCATTATTATTGTTACTGTCTTGTCTGTCTTCTTCTTATTTCGGGGAGATTAGTTGCTAGGAATAATGCATCTCATATTCCTGATTTCTAATAACACTGCATGTTTGTACCCCTTTCCCATCTATCCTATGTCATACTGTCTATCATCTGTTTTCCCCCTCAATTCACAAAAGGTGCAGCACTTTCCTCTCTGGCTCATAATAAGAAATTCTAATAAAGAATGATAGCTTAGTTTCCAGAGAGGGCGGGGGCCAGTCATACAAATGCACAAAATATCATACTTTTCTGCAATATAAAAGTAAGCACCAATCTCATAAAAAGTTGACACCTGCCATACTGTGGTGTTTTACGATGGGAAGAGGTGCTGACAAATTTAAAAAAAAAAAAAAAAAAGTTATTATGCAAGTGTGACAGTTTACAAGAGAGAAATATATATTTATCTCTGTAATGCCATTACTTTTCGAATGCAAAATGCCGTGTTGTGCAGCCTGTGGTTGCTCTGTACAGCTCTGTTGTGGTAAACGGTTGCATTATTTTCCTCAGGATCTTATTAGGAGGAAACTGTGGGAGCGGAAGGTAAGAAGGATCTCCTGGAAGCTTACTTTCTTACTTACTTTTACCGTAATATTCAAGATCTGTTTTAGTGGCTCTGCTCTGATTTCACTGCTGGAATTTAAATATGATTTTTCCTCTTGGAGGATCTTCATGAGAGTCTTATTTTAATGTTCTATAAATGATTGTGTTCTGCTAGGATCTGAATGCTATCATTCAGAATGTATAATATGCTATATAGTGTAAGAAGTAACCAAAGATATTCATAGATTGCTCAATACAACATGGATATATTTTACCATAATATTCAAGATCCAGATTATTGCTTTCACTTGCACTTTTGTATATTATTCTATTAAGTTATTTTTATGTTATTTTTATCTATTTTATTTTTATGTCTGAATCTTTTTTTTTATGAAAGAGAATGGTTATGGTTGTGTGTCCCCTTACCTCATGTATAAATAGTCTTGTCATTTGTATGTTTGTCGTGAGATCATCGTATCCCTTTGTCTGTTTCCAGTCCTGTCTCCAGTTCCAGTGTTCCAGCTATCCTGTATCTCCAGTGCACTTCTCTTTGTAAGTTTTATAGCCTCGGGGCCCATCTTTTCTTTCTAGTTTGTCTCTATATTTCCCAGTTGATCCTCAGTGCAAATAGACCCTGGTAGGTTGTATTTCCTGGTAGATCCTCTATGTGAGTTGACCCCAGTAGCTTATCCTGTTTCCTCTAGTGTAGAGTGAGAGTTTTGCTTGTAGCTTGTTCACTCCCTCCTCATTGTGCATGAGTTGTAGGTGTTTCTTTTGTTTGATTCTTTTCACAGCCTGACGAGCTTAGCTTATCATCCTAGAGTGCCTGACATTAGCGTCCTTAGTTTTCTCCCCCTTAGTTTCCCTTCATTTATCTTAGATTTAAGTTGTATATAATTTTAATACCCTTTAAAGATAGATTGTTTATTTTCTCAGGTATTCTGTTAATGTGTTTTCCCTCTCCACTTTGGAGAGTGGTTTTGATTTCTCCCTTTCATAATTGAGAGTAGTTTAGAGCAGGGTCTCCCTGGACCATCTGCCTTATGGGGGCACGTCAATTACCGTGTGTGTGTTTATGAAAAGAATGTCTCTTTTCATAGCGGACTGTGTTACCACGACAGCAGCCCTAAATATGGATGGATAATTGAATTTAATGATTTAATTTAACAAGTTAGGCGGGTTGGATTAAAAAGCCCAATTAGTAGCTTGCCCATGTCTGATACAGTGACACAGACTGTATAAACCATATTCAGCCACAACTCTGGGAGCTGTCACCTCTAGAAGTTCTCAGAAGGACCGTCATCACTGACTCTGTCAACTGGTGTGAGTGTAACTATCTTCAGCTCAACGCCAGTAAGACCAAGAAGATGGTCATTGAGTTCTGCAAGAGGAAGACACCCCAGACTACACCGGCTCCACCTACTGAGCAGACTTAGGTCCTTTGGAGTTTGTAGGACTTTGCTAAGGACCTTTTATGACACTGTGGAGGCGTCTGCAGTGTTTTATACGGTGGTCTGCTGGGGAGGAAGGAGCACAGAGAGAGACAGGAAGAGACTGAAGAGGCTGCTGCAGTGGGTGAATTTCTCCAATGGGAGATTAAAAAAAACGATTCTATTCTATTCTATGTAAACCTTATAGACCATAAACAATATAACTATAGATACACACCATAAAAACCATATACACCACACAAACCAAAAAATAGATTACATAAACCATATAGACCATATTATCTACATAAACCATATAGACTACATAAATCATATAGATCACATAAACTATATAGACCATACAAACCATTTAAACCATATAATAAACTATATAAACTACATAAATTTTGTAGATGACGTACAGAGGAACCAATAGGTGGCGGTATGCAGTCAGTTTCCTTGCAATCTGCTATTGAGTTTCAGAGAAGAAGTACATCACTTCCGGGTCAGAGCTCAATGAATCTGAACGCAGCCTACTTCCTGACAGTCTATGTTCGTGACAGACAGTTGTTATCGAGTTCCTAAAAACGAAGACTCCAGAATCTGATCCAACTCCGCAGGGCCCAGACAGCGAAGAGACAACATGGCGACCACCATCAGCACTCAGCGAGGACAGGTATACAGTGAGCTCTGTGTTAATTCAGTGTGGGCGGAACTAGCCTCGACTGCAGAGTGTCAACTGATCTCTGATAACTAGCTTCAGTTATTAATCAGTAGCACACAGCCGGTAGGACACTACACTGGCTCTGTCTCCTCCTGTTGGCGAGGAAACAAACAGTAATGCTATATAATGGACTGCTAGGGAGATTTAGATTAGCTAGCATGTTAGCATGGTAGTCAACGTCAATGAACCGCTACGGGAGATAATGCATGGATTAAGCTATCCAGTAAATACCCTGGTCCCCTTAAGCTATCCAGTAAATACCCTGGTCCCCTTAAGCTATCCAGTAAATACCCTGGTTCAATTAGGTTGTATAGTAAATAGCCTGCTTCCATTAGGCTGTCCGGGTAATTAGCCTGCTTCCATTAGGCTGTCCGGGTAATTAGCCTGCTTCCATTAGGCTGTACAGTAAATAGCCTGGTTCCAGTAGGCTATCCGGGTAATTAGCCTGGTTCCAGTAGGCTGTACAGTAAATAGCCTGGTTCCAGTAGGCTGCACAGTAAACAGCCTGGTTCCATTAGGCTGTCCAGTAAATAGCCTGGTTCCATTAGGCTGTCCAGTAAATAGCCTGGTTCCATTAGGCTGTCCAGTAAATAGCCTGGTTCCAGTAGGCTGTCCAGTAAATAGCCTGCTTCCATTAGGCTGTCCATTAAATAGCCTGCTTCCATTAGGCTGTCCAGTAAATAGCCTGGGTCCATGCAGAAACCTCTCAGTCAGTCACTTGACTGATGAGGTGGTGGTGTGTCATCGGAGGTGAGTAATGTTCATTTATGGAAGCCAAGTACTCAGTGAAATAAATACTAGAGGAAGAGCACAACAGTATTCACTTTCATAGGTAGTCGTTAGTAATTTAATAAAGGACACATTCCTGGCTCACTACTGGTCAGATTCATTCTCAGAGACACACATTGAAAAAAATAATTATTTATAAAATTCATATTATGTTTTCATCTGAAGAAATATGGTGCTTTAGTCTATATTCTTGATGTTAAGCCTTTCAAAAAAGACATTTTCACTGTGGTCACAAGCAGCCCAGGCAGCACTGCACATGTCTCAGTGTAAAGCTAGGTCTGTGTAACATTCACACACTCGTTCATCAGTTAACTGCTGATGCAACAGAGATACTGATTTTCTTACATAAGTGGCTAAAAACCATACACTGTGTTAAAACATTAATCACGGCTGCTATGGAAGCCACTGCCACATATTCAGGCATTTCCCGGTGGCCTCCTGATTGGAGGATAATTTTATGTTATGGCTCAGTGGGCTAGTGTGTGTGTGTGTGTGTGTGTGTGTGTGTGTGTGTGTGAGTGATTGGAGAATATTAGCCATCGAGGGCTCTGCACTCAGTGCACTTCTTAATAAATCTCTCAAAAATAGTCAAACATTTTATCAAGTGCCTTCTTAAACGTAGTAAATCTGGTTACTTTTTATTTACTATTATCAGTGTTAGTGTGGTGTTGTTGGGTGTATTCATTTTGAATCCTTATAAATCCATAAAGTTTACTGTTACGCTCTCTCAGGCGCTTTATCAGTGTGACTCTCTGAAGTGTGTATATGTGTGGGTTCAGGTGTACATCGGGGAGCTTCCCCAGGACTTCCTGCGGATCACCCCCACCCAGCAGCAGCAGCAGGTCCAGCTGGACGCCCAGGCAGCCAGGCAGCTGCAGTTTGGAGGCTCGATCGGCACTGTAGGGCGACTCAGCATTACTGTGGTCCAGGTAAGGACCGCTCAGCTATGCTGCTAGAAGTATTACTATCTCATTTAAATATTTCTACTAATAATTGCACCGATATCATGCACTTTAAGATATAAAAGCATAGTATGAATGACAAAGTTTTTTTTTTTTTTTATATTTATATTTTTAGATTAATGCTTGTTAAAGGGTTAGACAGGATCAACTAAGGCAAGACTGATTATTAGTAATGGAGGAGACTACAACACAAATGAATAAATGAATATGTTTAGTCAAATGCAAAAGAAAAGGTTTCAGTTATGTTAATATTACATTTCTAATAATGGATTACATATAGAGGAAACACTAAAGTATGTAAAGTATGAGTACTTCAAAATTGTAAAAGTTCTATATTTGAGCAGCAGAATTAAACTTAATTGTCCCATTGCACCTCTAGATAAGACGTCCTGTAGTGGGTTTGAGGTCCACCCACCACACTTTCTTCTTTTTTTTCCCTGAAGGCAGCTTTGGGATTATCTTATCCTCTCACTATTCATGTGTAATTTTGCTTCAAAAATCACAAATGTGTGGACTCCTCCATTACAGTGGACAAGCTAAATTGTGACGGCAGCCATTGACCATATAACCTGACTGAAGCCACTTTCTTTGTTCTGCTTTGAAGGCCAAGTTGGCTAAAAACTATGGAATGACCCGGATGGATCCGTACTGTCGGATCCGACTGGGCTATGCTGTCTATGAGACACCAACTGCTCACAACGGAGCCAAGAACCCCCGCTGGAACAAGGTGATCCAGTGCACAGTGCCTCCTGGCGTGGACTCCTTCTACCTGGAGATCTTTGATGAGGTGAGAGCTGATCAGCTGACTCAGAAATACGTGGGTTAGGTCTGATCAGAGTCAGCTGAACTGGAGCTAAACGTCACATAGACAGGCATTTAGACAATTGCAAGTTCAGTTCAAGTGAAAAATAGGAAGTCTTGACGTGTTTGCTTTGACTTTAATCTACCGTAATTTCCGGACCATAAGCCGCTACTTTTTTCTCACGCTTTGAACCCTGCGGCCAATACAACGATGCAGCTGTTTCAAAATTTTTACAGGCTAATGGCCAGGTACGGCCGCGCAGGACGCACAGGACGCACAGGAGCAAGACAGACAGGTGGAAGACGTGATGCACCAGGGAAGATGCTATTTTTAAGCTTAACTTTTAACACCCTCATCATGAATAACACATGAAGAAATGCATATGATGCGATCTGGCTACGAAAGAGAGAGACTGAGAAGGTATGTGATGAAGCCTTTCTGAGGCTGAAGTCCAACACTGAAGAAAACAACTTTGGTGGTTTCAGTGCGCAGGAGAAATATGACAATAGCCTTCAATTACTTTTCTGTTTTTTTAACCGGCCGTATAACTGCCGTTTTAGTGCCATGTTACAGCCGCGTTTCAGGTACGGTTTGGAAAAAGCAGTTAAGGTATGTACCGTAAATAAATATTTAAATACTTTTTCTGTTTACCATCTTTCTGTGTAAATATGTCATGTTACAACGTTACATAAAGTGCGGCTTATACTCAGGTGCGCCTTATAGCCCGGAAAGTACGGTAATTATGATCACCATGCTAACGCTGATAGCCCTATTTTTATCTGTACATGTATGGGATGGTATGAAAGCAGAGTATTCTAGTGTGGACTCAGATATTATCTAAACTGCAGGTAAACAGTGTGACACATTCCCTGTTCAGGCATAGACATGGAGTTAAAAGGCAAAACAGAACTGAAGCCTGAACTTTACGGACTGTTTGGTTTTAGTAATTCACAATAATTGGCATTTGACTGAACTAGCCTTGCCTTGCTGAATCACATGTGGTCAGTAGTCACAGTCAGTGGATACTGCATTGGTCGAGCTCTAGCCACCTGTGGACAGTCTCAGCCTTAGCACATTCACTTAGCAGTTCTGACGACGAGAAATTATTAAGCGTTAGGAAAAAAAGTAGCTATTGCTTACCGAAAGAGGCTAAATACAGTATGTCTGGGAAGTCACCTAATAGTCAGTTTTTCAAATGGTTGTTCGAACTGACCATTTGGCTAATTTCTAATGAAGGTCAGAACACTTTATGAATAAACCAAAAAGACAACTTAAATGAGTATGCTTTCCTGTGTTTCTGCTGATGTGCCATCCAGAGAGCGTTCTCCATGGACGACAGGATAGCATGGACTCATGTCACCATCCCTGAAGGCCTGAGGGAGGGCAGCGTGGTGGACGAGTGGTTCAGCCTCAGTGGCAGGCAGGGCGACGACAAGGAGGGCATGATCAACCTGGTCATGTCTTTTGCTGTGAGTACATTCACAGACGCCCTGTGGAACAGCTGGAAACTGTCTTCTCTCTGTACTGTGAGACATTAACTCTTTGTGTGCCAAAGAAGACTATGTTCGTCCTTTAAAATAGAATGCTTGAGTGCCAGAAACGAGTATACTCGTCTTTCCTTTTTTCTGCAGAGGGTCACAGATCATGGTCTCCCACAGCCTGTGAGTAATTTTGAGGCTTCTGTGATTTGTAGTCAGGACATGAAGAGTTAATATACACCATGTCGATCGAAACAGGAAGTAGAGACAATCTCGTTTAGAGAGCAAAACAAACAGAATCTGGACAAAAAGTGGTGATTTTGGTGAAAGTGTCCTCTACCTCTGATAAAACAAGAATGGAACAAGGTAAAAACAATCAGTTACATAGTTGAAATAGAAATAGTTGAAATAGAGAGTCTCTTCTTTCATTTGAGTTATTCTGTGTTTTCAGAGTCATAATACAAAATATTCTGTGGGTCTTAATATGACTCAAAATGGACAAAAACAATGCACTTTCCCTTTTTTAAAAAAAAAATAAAATAAAAAAACAAAGACAGCTGGCACTCAAAGAGTTAATGTTGTCATTATGGACACACAGTGTTCCTCCTTTAAAAAAAAAAACAATATATATATGTGTGTGTGTGTGTGTGTGTGTCTTCGTGTGGTGTCTGTGTGTGAAACATGCAGCGTTCATGTTGAGCTGGAAGCTCTTCATTCACTCAACATGTTACATAAAGTATGTCCTCATGAGCTGGCTGCTCCTTCAGGGGATGTTGGCTGCGGACTGCGCTCACTTTTCCATCATGAATACCTTTCTTATTGATTAGGTCTCAATCCTATATTTTCCATCAACTTATGAAATGTTTTACACGGGTAAAATAGTCCAAAATAACACTAATGTACACGTATGCAGTCTGGCCCGTGCCAGTATACGCGCCATCTTTGTTGTCGTATATGAGAAGGATTTAAATATGGTTGTAATGTCAGTGTAATGTCAGTGTTAGTGACAGTGAGTGTGATGAATGCAGCAGAAAGTCTTGTTAGTGATCATAGAGACATTTGGAGGCTGTTGCTCTGCTATCAGCTGCTAAACGCACCGCAGCTCCAGCCTCTGCTCTCTGTGGAAGCCGCCCAGGAAAATGGCATTTTGTAAAAATACAAAAGCATTAAATACAAATTTAACAGTCGGATTTGATACAATAGACGTTTGTGAACATTAACATAAACTTTTGGATTGAAGTATTTGCAGCTTCATATTTTATGTTAATTTTTGAAATGGTGCAGCGGGAGCGGAGGGAAGCGTCGCTGCAGCACGTGAAGAAGCAGTCCGACAAATGAATTTATATTAAATCTATTTCAGCCTATATTCGACCCATTCGACTCTCATCCGACCAGGCATTCGATAAGGATCATTTACATGATAAATGTACTCACCTTGATAATTTTTAAATATTTATAATTGTGTAAATATTATAATTATGTATGTATAATTATGTGTGTGTGTGTCTGTGTGTATGTATACTGTATACGTGTGTGTAAATAAATATATACACACATATTGCAATATCACAATAACATATCGTATCATGACTCAAGTATTGTGATGTGTATCGTATCGTGAAGTCCTTGCCAATACCTACCCCTAATCATAATTGTCAGTCGTATAATTTTGCATAATATGCTTGTGGTGGGAGAGTTGATATATAGTAGGACAAATTATTTGAAAGAGTGACTGAGAGCCTGCCACTTTTTTTTTTTTTTTTTTGCTTAAATTGTCATCTCACACAGAAAGTAGTTTTTTCCTTTACATACCATAAAGGCTTTTCCACCATAAACTGATGCAGACCAGTTCACCAGAATGCAGGAAATGGATTGACTGAAGCCTAAAATGTTCTTCCACCTGCCAGACCCCCGGTCTCATTCACATCAACATCAGCATGAAAATAACTGTAGATTCAGCTGTTAGTGGTTTTACCTCTTCTAGGACCTGATGATGTAATTATTGGCTGTTCAGGTGGAGTTGATTTACATAAAAAAATGATGACATGATAAAACCTCTTCATTCTGTCCCTGTCTGTGTTGCTGCCAGTCCTTACCAGCAGGGATGATGACTCAGCCGGTGGTCCTGATGCCTTCAGTGTACCAGCAGGGTGTGGGATATGTGCCCATTGCAGGTCAGACACTCAGTAGTTCATCACACAGTAGTGGAAACAGTACTGTGTGACGCCTTCTGTGGTTCCGGAGGAGCTTTGTCAAGTCTGACACTAACCCTGATGATGTCATAGTGATGTCATACAGTTAATCGCATCTCTGACTTGTTTACGGCACATTTATTTTCATCTACTCTACCATGCATCAGCACTCTGTGCCCTGTGTTTCTAGGAGTGCCTGCAGTCTACAACCAGGGCATGGTGCCCATGGCGATGCCCACAGCTGTGCCAACTGTTGGGGGCCAGGGGCCAGTGTGCAGCGAGGATGACCTGAAGGCTCTGCAAGACATGTTCCCCAACCTGGATCAGGAGGTGGTTCGCACTGTGCTGGACGCACAGCAGGGCAACAAGGACGCTGCCATCAACTCTCTGCTGCAGATGGCTGAGGAGCTCTAACTGCTAACACCAGGTCACAGTGGACATGGCAACACACACACGCACACACACACACACACACACACACACACACACACACTGCAGCCATATCTGAGCTCCCATGACTCCTGGTGGCCACCAGGATCTGCTTCCTCTCCCTCTATGGACTCTATGTATTTGGGAATTCTTGTCAGGATCATGAAGGCTTGTGTCAGCCTGTGTGAAGCTGCTGATCATAGGGTTTGATTTGCACTGTTTGAGCTGTCGTGAGTCGAGTTCAGAGTCCACCTCCTATATTTGCTCATGTTGTTATTGATGGTATGTGTAGAACGTGTCTGTAACCTGCAGTGACCTTCTACTGTTTCATATGTAGATGTAAAATTTAGTGTATCCCGTATCTGATAAATTATTATGGATGTATTGAATTAAATTATATAGAATTCATGACGTTGACAGGATAGTTGAGAATGAACTACTTGAGAAATAGAGGTTCAGAAGTGAATGCCACATCACTCCACTCTGACTCATCTTTCACAGTCATAACTATTAGAGCAGTCTTCACATCCTCCACTGACTGGAAATCAGTTTGCTTTGCAGAGTCTTGCTGAAGATGCAGTGTGTGAGCATGAAGAAAATGAAGATCCTTTCCTGATGTGATCAGCAGGACACTCTCTGAACTGAACAGAGTAACTGAGTGCACTTTTAATGAGCTGAGCAGTGAGATCTGAGACAGTGACTTAACCTCCATGATCTATGCTCTGGATTTTCCTGGTCCCCATAAGCTGACTGCTAATATTTTTATTATAATGCCTCCAGGCTGTACATGAGGGGAAAGCTCAGTTGTGCTTCGTAGTTTGATGTAATGGACTGCAGCTTTTAACGCCACAGGCACAGCTTCACATGTTGAGCCTTCACTGTCTGTATGTGATGTACTTCTTTAAGCTCTCCATGGACACTTTTAGGTCACAATGTCTTCATTGGAAAGTGCTGTCTGCCAAAGTTTGATTTAAGATACGTTGTGTGATCCGTCTTTTCACTTGTAATTCCAAAACTGTCTGCATTCTTAAAATGTCATTGTCCTCTTTCTGTCATGTTTTCCCTTATTTTCAAGTTATTAAATTAATTGATAATGAAGAATTATCGAAATGTTAATTTCTAACAGTTCTTGGTGAGCAGATGTTAGTTGTTCATGTGACATGCTGGAATAGTTGAGGAGCAGTGTGAACCCAGAGGGAAAAGCCTTCAGGCCAACCTGTAGGTTCCAAACCAGCAGGGTTTGGGCTCCTGTCACACATCAGGTGACTTGAGACCTGATTTCCTCTTAAATAAGCCTTGAGTGTGTATTAGGATAAAGTTAAGATAAAGTTTAGAGGCAAAATCCTGTAATTTGCTTAAAATGACCATGGTGGGCTTTTTATTGCGTTGCCTGTTGCTCATGGTCTGTGTGAAGTGCTCATATAGCAAACGTGTAATCAGGACTGATACGGTATGCTAATAGATAAAGGAGTGATGACACAGTGCATGCTGTGAATTCCTTAGATTTGGCTGTGCTCCATGTTATGCTAAGTGAGAACACTCCTAACAAAGAGATGGGATGTTTTTTTTTGTTTTTTTTGCTTTTTTTATGGGGTGCGGTTCTGGTCCTCACCCTGGTCCTGATGGACTGCAGCCCCCTCCCACAGGTGCAGCTTCAGCTGGTTCCTACTCACCTCAGGCTCCTGGAGATGTGCTGCAGCCTGGCCTCGTCGTCGGCAACGGCAGATGGCCATGGAGGAGGTGAGACTCGACAGCAGGGTGTAAGTGCTCCCTCAGTGCTATGTTTCTCACTTACAGTAACAGCAATAATAAGAATACACACACACAGGAGCACTCTTACTGGAACTTTACTGCACAGGGATATACAGTATACTGTAGCTCCACTGGACTCCTGGTGAACATTAAATAGTGCTTTTAGCCTTAATGCAGAACAATCAGTCACTTTATGTGTCTGGAGGCTCTGACTGGTGTCCAAGTCATGTGGGACAGTATTTTTTTTATTCTATTTCTAAAGCCTAAAACAAATCTAGCAAAATACCAAAAAAAAAAACAATTTTAATTAATATTAATATATAAATATTAATTAAAATTATGTTTCTGATGCCAACAAACATGATATAATGGTCAGCAGAATTTCTTGAGGTCTATAGCGCCGCATTATGTAATAATGTAAAATTTTCACATCATTATGTAATAACGCCACATTTTGTAATAACTTGCTGCATTTTGTAATAGAATTCTTCAATGCAATATGTAATAAAATTATTACAAAATGAGGCCGTTACACTTTTTTATGAAGACAATGTAATAATTTTTGTGCATTATATAATAAACCACCAAAATTCAAAAACATAATAATGTCAGAGCAACATTGATTTTAAGCATTCTAGCATGACTCATAAGTAAGAATTCATTTTCAGAGTTTAATTAGTCAAAACATAATCAAATATAACTCAGTTATAATCATAGAGAATGTCTTTGCATTAAACGGACACTGTTACGGACATTGAAAATGCACTGAAATATCAAGAGACATACACACATGCAATCACTGCATTATGGTATGCATGAATATGTGCTAGAAAACAGACAAAAGAGGAAAACAAATATGGAATAGAAAAGAATATTTCAGTTCCATTTGTTTTGGTGCAACATAGACGTCCTTTAATACAGGGTTAACAACAGTATACTGACTAAACTGACTGAAACCAGTATAAACATTCAAATCAAAATGTGATATTTCTACTCATATTATTGAAATAAAAAAGAATGCTAGCCACAAATGGGCATTAACGAAAAGATTATAATAAAGAATTATAACTGATTAAGTTTTGACTAATGAAACATCTCACTAGTTTATAAAATTAATTATGCACCAAAGCTAGAATGCTCAAAATCAGTGACATCACTGTTGGTGGTTTATTACATAATTGATCAAGTTATTACATTTTCTTCATAATAAAAGTGTAACAGTCTAATTTTTTAAGAACCGGTGCAATATGTAATTTTATTACACATTGCGTTCAAGAATTTGCAGCACATGACAAAATGTGGCATTTTTACATAATGATGTGAAAATGTAATACGTTATTACATAATGATGTGAAAATGTATTACGTTATTACATAATGATGTGAAAATGTATTACGTTATTACATAATGTGAAAATGTATTACGTTATTACATAATGATGTGAAAATTTACTACGTTATTACATAATGATGTGAAAATTAACTACGTTATTACATAATGATGTGAAAATGTATTACGTTATTACATAATGATGTGAAAATTAACTACGTTATTACATAATGGTGTGAAAATGTATTACGTTATTACATAATGATGCGAAAATTTACTACGTTATTACATAATGATGTGAAAATTTACTACGTTATTACATAATGATGTGAAAATTAACTACGTTATTACATAATGATGTGAAAATGTATTACGCTATTACATAATGATGTGAAAATTAACTACGTTATTACATAATGATGTGAAAATGTAATATGTTATTACATAATGATGTGAAAATGTATTACGTTATTACACAATGATGTGAAAATTTACTACGTTATTACACAATGATGTGAAAATTTACTACGTTATTACACAATGATGTGAAAATGTATTACATTATTACGTAATGTGGGGCTATGGTCATATTTACATATCCACTCGGCCTCCCTGTCTTCCCTGTCCCAATGTAACCAGTCCAACTATAAGCAACTATGGCAGCTTACAGAGCTGCTGACCCACTGACTGATCTTTGTCAAAGTACTAAACTGTACAGTTTCCTCTTTGCATGTGAGTGTAAAACAGTACGACTTTAACCAAGTACTTTTACTTTTCTTTGAGTAAAATGTCTTTCTGTCTTGAGTATAATATTCTCGTACCCCTTCATCCACAGTTATTGTTTCAGCTGCTGGGAGTGTAGAAGTGAGTTGATGCTGTGATTTCATTAACACCTTTGTCACCCCTGAGGAGTGGCATGTCACCCACCAGGTCTTCTTCAGCACCACAGACAGTACTTCATGAATGTGCCATACTAACTCCACAATATCCATGCTGTATCTGTAGTCTGACACAATGAGCATTAAGAAGAAGAAGAATTCCTTTATTGATCCCTTAGTGAGGGAAATTACATTTTTTCACTCTGTTAGTAACTTTTTTCAGTTGCACATCACACACAAGTTATGAAACAAACACATGCACATGCATTGGAGGAGAGGTGTCAGAGTGAGGGGGCTGCCCCTTATCCAGGCGCCCCGAGCAGTTGGGGGTTCGGTGCCTTGCTCAAGGGCACCTCGGCAGTGCCCAGGAGGAGGAACTGGCACCTCTCCAGCTACCAGTCCACTCTCCACATTTGGTTCGACCTGGACTTGAACCGATTCCCAGCCCAAGTCACTACAGACTGAGCGGCAGATAATTAGCATGATCACATGTAAGGACAGTTTTTAGCTGATTAGGACAATATTGAGGTGGTTAATGAGCTTGTGCTGAATCCATTTCTGACTGCTGGGCTGATTTTGATGTTTCAGTCAATTTAGAAATTTAGGGGACGCTGAATCAAGTGGATTAGATGTGAATTGTAAACAATGTAATGCATTTAAGGAAATGATTTAAATAGCTTCAACTTGGTTACAAATTGTGGAATATGTATGACAGTGCAAGTACCATACCAATTTAGAATATACCCTCAAAAAAGAGAGAAAGGAGTGGAACAGGTACAGCCATGATTATCAGAGCAGGACACTCCATATTAACTTAGCCCCACAGTGTGTTACTACTGGATTACTTTCATCAAGCAGGAATGGCTACTGTGCACTGATAGAAACCATATCCTCATTATCAACCATCTGCTCTGCCTTCATCTTCTTCTCCAGACTCTCCATCCTTATCGTCTGGCTCTTCTTGCTGTCAGTGTGTGAGGGTTGTAACATGGACACTATGAGAGCCTTTGCAGTAGCTGGTACAGGCCTGGCCTCAGCTGTGCAGCTGCACTTTGTCCTAACAGAGCAAGAGAAGCAGGCCTGCATCAAGGATTGACATGTTGACTTCCTCTTTAACTTAAACTGCAGATCTCTGTTATTAAGGAATGAATATCAATTCAGGCATAGAGCCTGATGCTGCTTCAGCTGGATGATGAGGATATCTGCATATGCACGGCAGCAGGAGTTGTTAGGATGTGATTTTTGCATATTTGACTCATATCACCCAAACCTGCTGAGCAAATGATGGAAAATGTTGGATAATTCAGCCTTCCATAATAATAGCTGCAATAATGTTAATTTTACGAATATTGTGAGAATTCTTAGGAGAGGACTGGATCTCTGTTACAAGGTTTGAAAGCTCAACTCAATGATCATCAACCCAAACTATTTATCATTCCCAAATATGAACTACCTAAATAAGAAATGACAGCTTCAACATTACTGTGTTTCCTATACTGCATTTTAGTTTGTTTTCCTATTGAGTTCCACACCTCACACCTTTATCTGATCACTATAAAAGCCAGGTCCAGGAAGCCGGAGTACCCGGAGAGAACCCACACAGACACAGGGAGAACATGCAAACTCCACACAGAAAGGCCCCGGGCTGAGAATCCAGTACCTTCTTGCTGTGAGGCAACAGTGCTAAGCCAGGTCCAGAGCCTCAACAATAAGAAACACAAATCAAAAGACATTCAGTCCAGTCAGGCTGAAGCTGTGACTTTGGAAGCTGACTTATTGGCAGCTAACCCACACAAGGCAATGGGCAAAGCAACAGGGAGCATTTTAATAAAATACTGAAAGATGAACACTGACATGTTGGGATCAAACAACACGTGCGATAGCATACAGTCACTGCGATCACTTGGTAGGATTGTACTGGATTTCGCCAAATTCGATTGTCCCAAAATCCAAATAGACATGGAGTTTGTTTAATTCAGATAATGGTCAGGGACCTGGCTGACTCCGCTACACCAGGTGGCGCTGTAGCTCTTTCAACAAGTGGTGTTAGAACAACATCTGGTTGACGGCTACTTAACAGCAACAATAAATAATAAACTCTGTCTCGTCGTCCCTCCAAAAGTGAGTTATTGATTTCTTATGTTATTCTTATCTCACTTTTGGAACAGCTTGCTTTTCTTTTCCTCTCCTATAGAAATATAAATATACTTTATTCATTTGCTACATGGGGAAAGCTATGGGGAGCTCAGGGATGCAGTGGAGGGGAGGTTCCATAACATCCATCCATCCATTTTCTACCACTTATCCTCATAGGATCACAGGGGGGCTGGAGTCTATCCCAGCTGTCTTAGGGTGAAAGACAGGGGACACCCTGGACAAGTCTCCAGTTCATCACAGGACACACAGAGACAGACAACCACTCACACTCACATTCACACCTAATTTAAATTAGTCAATTAATCTAATCCCCATGCATGTTTTTGGATGGTGGGAGGAAGCTGGAGTACCAGAGAGAACCCACACAGACATGAGGAGAACATGCAAACTCCACACAGAAAGGCCCCGGGCCGGGAATCGAACCCAGTACCTTCTTGCTGGGAGGCAACAGTGCTAACCACTACACCGCCCAGGTTCCATACCATAGTTCTAAAATAAAAGGGAAAATTTCATTTTTAAATGTTGTCCCAAAGAAGAACGTCCTGTTTTGAGACATCATTTTACATGTTGACCAATCACAGATCAACATGAAAAACTGAAATGCCTTGACTGTAAGAGTTTCCTCCACCTCTTTCCTGCATCACCTGCAGGCGTTGCTGCTGAAGCCTTTTGATCAGAATTTTAATAATGGATTCTTTCCAATGAAGAGAACAGTTTTTACAGTTTTTGTGATGCTGGTGCATTTGCTCTTGGTGAAAACATTACTTATATACTTTTAATAGAGATGTACAGCACTTTATAAAAACAAATACAAGTTCACTTATAACACTGACACATATATCAGTGTGAGAGCCATAAAGACATTGTTGTGGGGACACAGAATGCTGCCTCATGTTATTATGATGAATTGCTGTACACAGATGAAGTCTGGAGGGGTAAATGAAGCAACAGCGACACTTTTTTTCGCAGACATGCTCCATTAACTCTGGAAGGAAAATATCTCTGAGCAATTAAAGCATCTCTGTGACAAAATATTAAGTCCAGCAGCATTGAAATATAATGGTTTTATCAAGTATGCTGAAAGGCACAGTGATGTCTATATTTCAGTCTGAGAAGCCATACACAGCAGCTCACAGGAAGTCTTAATGATTTAGAAAGGTCAGAGGAGGAGCGGTTAGCTGGTAGCTCAGTGGAGAATAACGTTTGGAGAGCATGAATAGAAATGCAACAAAGAACAAACTCTACACTTTCATCTATTTACTCTTGTTGTATGGAGTGTTTGTGTTTTTCATGACATCTGTCTGTCCATCCTGAAGAGGGATCCCTCCTCCTCTGTTGCTCTTGCTGAGGTTTCTACCATTTCTTTATTCCTGTTAAAAGGGTTTTTTGGGAGTTTTCCTTGGTCAATGTGAGGAAATTTAATAATTTGTGATAATGGGCTATACAAATGAAATTGACTTGACCACACAGCATTAAATAATTTCCCAGGTTGGAGAAATTGAGACAGAAGCTGAGATAAAGACACTGTCATGCTGAATGTGCTGCTATACAGCTAACATGGTCACTGATCTATCAGCAAAACTTTGCTTCATCTGGCTGGGTGCATGGATCAATGAGCAACGCAGATAAATGCAACACAACTAACTGGAAAATGAAAAAGGTGATCCTGCCAGACAGCATAGTGACATAAAACTGCACCTTATCTCAATCACAGTAAATCCCTAGTGGGAATGAAAATAGAGGCAGATGTGTCCATCAATAAGCTTTTAGAGGTTACCTGGGAAACCGAGGAAGACCGAACCAAACATATTGACAAGAACAGCTGCTATTACACAAATAAAAATGTAACTCTCACTGTCAACACTGTCACAGCCATAGACTGTGTGTTAATGAACGGATGATGGAGACAAAAGGATTCAAGATTCAAAGTGTTTATTGTCATGTGAACAGTAAGGAAACATGTTTCCCTGTTTTTCAGACATCTTTTTTTTTGTGTAAAATGAAGACAGACTGGATTTCTGTTCTGCTTAGCCTTTACTGACTTCAACACATAACTTACAGAGTTAATTCAAGACAAACATTTTATAGTAATCGTAACAGCAAACACTACCCCCCAGATGATCAGTTCATTGATAAGTGCTGTGCAGGTGACAGGTCATCACTGAAGTGGTGCGCTTGCTTTAAGTACCACGAAAGCTGCAACACCCTGTACAATGAAATACTTCCTCTGCTATCCACAATGAATGCTAAGCAGCAACAGTCCATGCTGAGGGTGGGTGGGGTCTTTGAGGATGGAGGCAGCTCTCCTGTGGACTCTGCAGAGAGGCCCGTGGGGTCCTGACGATCTTCTCAGCAGTCTCCACCACTCTCTGCAGGCGTTTAGAGCTGCCGTACCACACAGTGATGCAGCTAGAAGTTGCTGAGTTGCTTGTTGACTTACCAAACTTCCTCAGCCTCTTCAGGAAGTACAGCCGCTGTTTTTAACCAGCTGTGTGCTGGTGAGGATGTGGACGCCCAGGTATTTAAAGCTGCTCACCCTTTCCACTTCAAGCTCCTCTCCTTCCTCAAGTCCACGATCATCTCCGTTGTCTTGTCAATGTTGAGGGTGAGGTTGTTGTCCTCACACCAGGACACCAGACTGTCCACCTTCCTGTAGGCCGCTTCGTCCCCGCCAGTGATCCGTCCTACCGCTGCAGTGTCGTCTGATGGTGTTGTCCTTGTGGGAGGCGACACAGTCGTAGGTGAACAGGGTGTAGAGGATGGGGCTGAGGACGCACCCCTGTGAGGGCCTGATGCTGGCTGAAATCCTGTTACCAGTCCTGACAGACTGGGACTGGGGGGGGGGGGGGTGATTGATGGTCGTGCTCTTGAAGCAGGAGGGAATGAGGCTCTGGCTGAGGGAAAGTTTGAAGCTGCAGGTCAGGACATCAGCCAGGATTCCTTTCACGTCATCTTCAAACAATGACCTCCAATATTCCGGTCATAGCAGAGAACACAGTCGATCACACTATCCCCATTAATCTGAATAATATCTATTAAATAGAAAAATGTTAATCCAATTAAATGTCTTATTGTTTTGTCGAATTGAATCATTAATCCCTCCACATTACCATTATGGACTAAATTTCTGTCTCCAAACAATGACTCGATGCATCGTTCCCCTCCCTTTCCTCAGGTCACTCTGATAAAGAGACATTAGTCCTTTTGTTTCTGAACAGAGTGCCACTCTTGCTGTAAACACCCTTTCCATTTCTTGCCCAACATGTGATGGAAGTACTCTTGGTATTGTTGGAATTTCCAGATGCTTTCCTGAATTATTAAAGATGTGATGATCAGTTTGGAAACTGGCAATCTTTCCTCTTCCCACACACTATTCTAGAGTCCTAATGGTTTGCCGTCTGTCTGAAAATATAAAAAAATATGTTTTCACGTTGTATAGCACATTTGGCCTTTCCTTGGAGAAGTTATTCCAGACTTTGTTGTAGCTCTCCTCATTTCTCATACTGTGACAGGTGCACCCATAACACCAAAGCTCCTGGATATGCTTCCATAGATTTTCCTTCCTCTGTTAGATTATTAGAATTATTCATTTTAATGAGCACCTTAGCGCTCATTTCTGCTTCATCATCTTGTGATACTGATGGTTCCTGCTCCTGATACATTGCTCATCTGAGATGATCTGCCTGTTTTACAGAGTTCCCTCCAGCTTTCTCTCTTTTCTTTTCTTATGACTTTCCTGACCTGGGTGTGTCCTTTTAAGTGTGTTGTATGGAAGTTATGTCTCTCCCTCTCACACAAATATTCAGTGTGTACTATATATAATATGTAAATATTGGGTAATTTCACTAGCCACTGTTGAATTCTCCCATATTTTCCACTCACATATTCTTGTTGCCTGTGTCAAATCTAGTGCTAAATTATTAAGCGTATGTACACCTATCCTTGTCCCATCATTGAGGTACATCAAGTGACCATCTTCCAATAGTTGTTCTGTTATCTCTCCATTAGTGTTAGCCTTAGCTTGTCCCTGAATCTGTGGCTCAGAGGTAGAGAAGGTTGTCCAGAAAGTGTCCTTCTATGCAAGCTATTAAACCCTGCAGCCTCTGCCATCAGTGAATGAATGTGAATGGGTGAACAATGTAGTGAAAAGCACTTTAAATGTCAGTCCATATACTATCATTTTGTTGAGCATGAACCTAAGGTTCCATGGAAGGTAATACAGGATCCATTTGGTGCACATATACTGTCTTGCATCAGGTAAAGTTCTCAGGTATCCCAGATGAAACACAACATGACAACATAAAAAACATAGATCCATTAACAGTCAGAGTAATATGTTTTATTACAGTAATATTACAGTAACACCTGCTCCCACAATGACTCTCTGTACAGACTGGAGCTGCAGCTCACATGTCCTGTGCTGAGCGGACATCTAATGCAGCAGATGGAGAAACAGATGGAGCCCCTTTGCTTCCAGCTGGGTACAGCATCTCTCTTCATCACAGACAGTAGATGGATATTGTTCAAATTTACAATTTAAACCAGAACTATTTAGAGTGATAAGAAGGATAAAATCAACCGATATACTGTCAACAATCATCTTCTGGTTGATGGCTAAAGTAAAGTAGACACTGGGAGGTCAGGAGGTCAGGTCAGGCCTAGCTGTTCATTTCTTCTTTTCAGCCACCACAGCTGCCTCCTTGGCACATTAATCCTACCTACAGGAACAACACCAGGTGGATGGCACTATTGATGTCTTGCTTGTAATGACGTTGCCTGGTTTGTGTGTACACCATGGTTAGAAATGGTGGTCAAAAGCCTAAAAATAAACCTCATCAGTGCCAAACAACATCTGTCAATTCTGAAAAAACACTGTATTTTATTAAACAAATCAATTCTTTTCGTCATAATCACACTTAGAATTAGTGTGTGAAATTATTTTACTTGTTCATTTATTAACTGAAGTTACAGTATGTTAGTACCTTTGTGAGGAGCCTCATGGTACTCCATCAGCTTTACCAAATGCAAATACATTTGTCTACAGTAAACGTCTGACATGATGAAAGTCATCAGTTGTAACATGAATACTGGAAACGCTGATAATCTTGAGTGAAACTACCTTCCTCATGAACTGAGACTGAGAGAGCCTCTAAACTGTAGACTGGGGAAACAAAAACTACTGGGTGCTTCATAAGAGACCCACTTTTATCAGTAGCCTGGTTGTATCCGGTCACTCAGTGCTCACTGGAGGCTGTAGTTATTGGTGGTGTTGTGTTCATGCATTTAATACACATGATAAAATAAGGACAGTTTATACAAACATTTAAAGAGAGACTAAAATTTTGTTGTCATTATTGATTATATTTTATTCTGTAAACATAGAAACATGTATTTGATTACATTACTATACAATCTCAGGATATATCCAGTCAGAGTGTGTTCAGTTATTGTTCTATCCATCAGCTCGTGTGTCGAAAAACTGAGTAATGTCCATACTACAGAACAGAGCTATAATAATTAGCCTATTGCAAAGTTGAATCAACAAGACCATACTAAAGCTCTGATTATGGAAATGTAATGCTCTGATCGACAATAGTGTTGTCCATAAAATGTCAGATTTATTGCAGGGACTGTTGTGTTTGTTGCAGTATGTCAGAGCTGTAGCAAAAGTGGCCACACAATGTTGGCTCAAATGGAGGACAAAGTATTGCTTTTTAGTTATATGGATGTTAAAGAATAAGGCTGGTCTCTTATTGTCAATAATAAAATAAATGTTCATGAGTTTGAATACTAGTAAATACTGAGTATGTTTCAAAGCCTTGTATGTGTACTTTCTCTGTGACACAGAGCTGACTGTTTTCCAGCAAACACTAAAACACATCAATGAGCCACACTTGTCCTCTAGAATACATGCTCTTTCATTACCATCAAAACACACACAATATTTTACCCACATACTCCATCCTGCTGCCACAAATACTTAATAGATCACCAAATGTTACTTAATCAGCCACTGAAAACAGTTCCCTACAAATGTTTGACTGTTTCTGTTTAACTATATATTTGTGGTTAAAGATGTATGTCGTCGACTTGTCCAGGGTGTACCCTGCCTTCTGCCCCAAGACAGCTGGGATAGGCTCCAGCCCTTCCTATGAGGATAAGAGGTAGAAAATGGATGGATGTCATCAGTATAATACGGTTAAAGGGATACGCCACCCCCAGGCCAAATTCAGTGTCTCCCCACAGTCCCGAGACATAAATAAGTGTGTGAAAGCATTTTCCTGTACACCCAGCCATTGTCTGAATTTATCAGAGCTGACCGCAGGTTGGTTCCGCGGCATAACTACATTCCTATGACCCCACAGAAATATTTCGGCCAAAGTGAATAAATGTACTCGATTTCCCCCCTCAATTATTTTCCGTGTACTGCACATTTACTTCTAGTGAATGGCGGTGCAGATCACAACGGAAAGGGCTTGTCTTGTTAATTTTCTTTTGGGAACTATTTTTCGGTGCGGAAAAACACAGCCGACGCACACCACGGAACGTCATTGGGAAACCCCCACCCCCCTCACTTCCCCACATAAAACTGCATCGCTTACCTGGACCAGAAGACTGGAAGTTCCCGTTACTCCAGGTGAGCGCAGGAGAACACATGGTGTAAGTGTGGAGAATGCCAACCAATGGCTACTGAAATGGAGTGTTTTTGTTGTGCCGAGTGGGGCGAAACACTACCGTTGATGCAGAGGAATACTGAAGAGGATAGCCGCGTTTGTGTCACTACTACCGAGGATTTCACGGCAATGATTCACCCCGCAGTCCTCACTTTCTTTTTCCGGCGCGATAAAGTGAATTGGAAAAGGAAAAACACACCAAGCGGACCTAATGGGCAGCTGTCTACAGAGTAAGTAGCCTATTATTACACCCAGTACATGATTAGACGTCACTCTGTGGTCATGGTATTTGTAGCAGGAAGATGGTGGCTACGCAGTGTTGTGGGGGGAAGTGGAGGGGGTTTCCCAATGACGTTCCGTGGTGTGCGTCGGCTGTGTTTCTCCGTAAAGTAAATGTAAGTAAATGTGCAGTACACGGAAAGTACTTGGGGGGGAAAATCGAGTACATTTATTCACTTTGGCCGAAATATTTCTGTGGGGTCATAGGAATGTAGTTATGCCGCAGAACCAACCTGCGGTCAGCTCTGATAAATTCGGACAATGGCTGGGTGGCCAGGAAAATGCTTTCACACACTTATTTAGGTCTCGGGACTGTGGGGAGACACTGAATTTGGCCTGGGGGTGGCGTATCCCTTTAACCGTTAAAAAACATTTCAGTAAAAATTTTCATACTGAAAAGTTTCTGAAGAAGCCACCGTATTGATTCTAGTTTGGATGCTGGGACTGTCTCCAGTCGCTCCTCACAGGACTCTGACTGATCTGTTACCTGGCAGATGGACACAAATAGACCACCTGGAGCCTGACAAGATGGATTTTTGTGTGAAAAAAATCCAGCCGCTGTGCAAGGTTAGGTAATGGTTGGGGGAACGACAGCCTTATCCTTTAATCAAACCTACACTCTTTTAAGTGCAACAAAGCTAAGGTAAGCGTTAGCAGGCTGTCAAGTGGAATTAATTAATTAGTTAATTTGAACTTTGAGCCATTTAAGGATAATGAAGCAGTTCAATCTGAACACATTCTTTCTACATGTTGACTGATATGAGAAAGTGTTAGGGAGTAGTTTGCTTAACCAGAATGGCCAATGGATATGTACAGTAACTAAAGTTATTACATTACTTAAACTTAGTTGGGCTGTTGCCTCACAGCAAGAGGGTACCGGGTTTGATTCCCGGCCCGGGGCCTTTCTGTGTGGAGTTTGCATGTTCTCCCTGTGTCTGAGTGGGTTCTCTCCGGGTACTCTGGCTTCCTCCCACCTCCACCCCCCCATTTAAGGCCATGGTATCGGTAATGGACATGAAAATGTGGTATTGAGCCATTCCGAATTATAACATTCTCATATGGGCTGAAAATGTGTAATGAGGTCAGGCAAGAAAGAAGAGAAGCATGTGTGTGCTGTTGGCTGGTTATCATTCAGAAGGCAGCAGCATTCAAGTTAAGTCTCAAGTCATTCTGTTCCAAGTGAATAGGCTCATGTTATCAATACATTCAGCTGTTACATCTGTCTTTGTCTGGATTCTATGTACAGGTACACGTATTATTATAAGATAATTACAAAAAATGTGTTGCTCAAATTTCATTAATTAAAATGCCTGCTGTTGTTAAAACAACAAAATAATAAAATAAAGACAAATTCTCACCAGATAATTCATCAAAAATAAATCTGATCAAAATAGACTGTACAGTAATTATACGAAAATAAAAAATATCATACACTGGCCACGATAAGAAATCCAATTTAGCTCAGTGATCTGCTGCAGTTGTTAGAGAAAGACAATTAAATAAATGACCTTCAACTGTCCCACACAGTTTATAATGATAAAACAACCTTTAAACGTATATATATAAATATATACGTATATATACGTGTGTGTATATATACGTATATATGTATATATACACACACGTATATATACGTATATATTTATATATATATATATATATATATATATATATATACAGTATATAGAAGTATTATGTACTTGCATAATTTCTATTGTACAATAACTGTCCTAATCATTCATACTGGCAAAAGGACCACAAGAAGAAGAAAATACTGCATAAAAAAAACCCAAAAACCTGAAAAGAACAGCAGTCAAGAGAAAGAGAAAGATCCATTAGTCAGGGCCGCTCCATCCTGGTACGCTCATGTTTTCATGGTGCAAATTGGAACAACGATAACCAGGATCACAGTGCAGGCAGCTGCTGCGATCAGGGCTCCAATCTTACACACCTTTGCCCTCCTAAACTCTGCCTCCTTCTTTTTGAGCAGCGAGTCATAGCCTGGTGTGTAGATGTCCTCCATCCAGTACTCCAGGTTGTTTGGGTTCAGGGACTCCTGTGTCTGATGACATAAACAGAAGCAATAAGTAAGGGGATGCACAGGTCTGAGAAAAGGTGAGCCTTTTTAAACATGTGCACTGCCTGATTCATGATGGTGAGTGTATATCTTTACTCACAGTAACCATGGTAACTGTTCCATATCATTCTGTCATATACCACAGAAGCAATACCACATCCTGCTTGAAACCATCCCTGACTGATTGAGTCCAGGTTCATGCAGCTTGTCTGGACTCAAGGACGCTGAGGGCTGATTTTTCACTGTGAAGGTCAACCCGGTTTAACCATGCTGTGATGGGAACGTTAACCTGAGCATGCTGTCAAGCGAGTGCCGAGCTAACGAGAGCTCTAGTTTAGCCTGTAGTGTCCTTCTGAAGACATACACTAAGGACAGTTTTTGACATGACCCACAGCTTTCCTCTACTGAGTCATCTAACGAATCAATGGCACCAACACTCAGCCAACACAGCAACATCCTAACGCTAAGCATCTCTTACTCTCCAGACGGTTGATGTGTTAGTGATGCTTCACACAGACACGGTACAGCAGGAACAGTCTTTCTAATCCAGCCATTTTCCAACACGGTACCGTTACACACATATATATACGGTATACTCGGAATTGGCTTAAAAAAAATTAAACCACAATTTCTGAAAGTTAATTGTCCAGAGTTCGGATTATATCGGCCTGCATCTAAAAGCACTCCGATACCAGCAGTCCATTCCAGACTCCGCTTTAACAAAGCTCCTAAACTGAAGAAATGTTTTCTACTAACATTGAATTCAGACTTCAGCTCCTCAAAAATAACAGAGCCCAGCTGTACTGTACAAAAGTACCATATGAGTTCTGACACTTTATTTCTTAAACACAAAAAAGACAAGGACTAATCTCTGCTATGGTAACTATGAAATCCTCCAAACTTTACCAGCAATTGATATGGTGAGTTTTCATTATGGTTATTAATTTAATTATTAATTGTTTCAAACTGATAGTTTTAAATGAAATCATATAATTCAACATAATTAATAACAAATTCATAATTACTAATATTTAACATAAATATTAATGCATAATCAGTTAATAACATTTTAATGTTCTTTTGAGCTTGTGTACCAACACAATTTGATGTAATATATTAGTAATATAGTAATATTACATATTTTTCTATTTATAAGTATCTTTTTCTCTAAATCTTTTATAATAACTAGACTCATTTGATCGGAGGGTCCAAACACAGACAAGGTTCTACCAGATGTTCCTTCATTCATGTATTATTATTTTTCTGTGTGAAAATCACATTGAGTTTCAAAAAAAACTGAGCTAAAAGGAAATTTGGGCTTCAGGGCATTTTGAATCTTGTATAATAGATATTTGAAATTCTTTCCACTCTACAGACTTCTTATCATTGATGTGAAAAGCAGGTCCACATTTGGTTCAGGTTCTACTACCAATAGTGTGGTACTACTGTGACCAATTTACATTTATTCTACGGAAATATCAACAACAACAGATAAAATATTAAGGGGCTTTAGAAAAAAGTCAATGTTTAAAAATTCACACAGAGCAGCTTGTGAGCCAGTGTGACTGGACATGACTGAACTCTAATACAATCAAAAGTAACATACACGACGTTGCCAAAAGTATTTGCTCACCTGCTTTGACACTCATATAAACTTAAGTTACATCCCATTCCTAACCCATAGGGTTCAATATGACGTCGGTCCACCCTTTGCAGCTATAACAGCTTCAACTCTTCTGGGAAGGCTGTCCACAAGGTTTAGGAGTGTGTTTATGGGAATTTTGGACCATTCTTCCAGAAGTGTATTTGTGAGGTCACACACTGATGTTGGACGAGAAGGCCTGGCTCTCAGTCTCTGCTCTAATTCATCCCAAAGGTGTTCTATCAGGTTGAGGTCAGGACTCTGTGCAGGCCAGTCAAGTTCATCCACACCAGACTCTGTCATCCATGTCTTTATGGACCTTGCTTTGTGCACTGGTGCACAGTCATGTTGGAAGAGGAAGGGGCCAGCTCCAAACTGTTCCACAAAGTTGGGAACATGGAATTGTCCAAAATGTCTTGGTATGCTGAAGCATTCAGAGTTCCTTTCACTGGAACTAAGGGGCCAAGCCCAGCTCCTGAAAAACAACCCCACACCATAATCCCCCCTCCACCAAACTTTACACTTGGCACAATGCAGTCCGACAAGTATCGTTCTCCTGGCAACTGCCAAACCCAGACTCGTCCATCAGATTGGCAGATGGAGAAGCGTGATTCGTCACTCCAGAGAATGTGTCTCCACTGCTCTAGAGTCCAGTGGCGGCGTGCTTTACACCACTGCATCCGACGCTTTGCATTGCACTTGGTGATGTATGGCTTGGATGCAGCTGCTCGGCCATGGAAACCCATTCCATGAAGCTCTCTGTGCACTGTTCTTGAGCTAATCTGAAGGCCACATGAAGTTTGGAGGTCTGTAGTGATTGACTCTGCAGAAAGTTGGTGACCTCTTCATACTATGTGCCTCAGCATCCGCTGACCCCACTCCATCAGTTTACGTGGTCTACCACTTCATTGCTGAGTTGCTGAACTTCCACGTTCTTATAATACAGCTGACAGTTGACTGTGGAATATTTAGGAGCGAGGAAATTTCACGACTGGATTTGTTGCACAGGTGGCATCCTATCACAGTTCCACGCTGGAATTCACTGAGCTCCTGAGAGCGACCCATTCTTTCACAAATGTTTGTAAAAGCAGTCTGCATGCCTAGGTGCTTGATTTTATACACCTGTGGCCATGGAAGTGATTGGAACACCTGATTCTGATTATTTGGATGGGTGAGTGAATGCTTTTGGCAATATAGTGTATCATAGTGAGGGACAACACAGAACAAACAACGAGCCATGGGATGATAGCACTACACTGTCAGCATCTCAGACCCCTTAGCCACCTTTTTCACACTATAATTAAGGCAGAGGTGTATAGTTTCAGTTAGTGAATCTAGACCATCTCCGAGTCAATAAAGTGTAACCACCATTTTATTCTTTAGGCAGAGCTGAGAGACACTGAATGTGATAACTCCATAGCAAGATCAGACTGAAACCCTTCTATGCAATCACTGTTTTTCTAGTAACTTCTATAAAAGGTTCCGTGAACACACTGCATGAGAGACATTCATCACTGCAAGGCTTCCAAATAAAAGAATACTGTTTCGATATTTGAACAGATCATTTCTTTACTACAACAGAGAGAGCAGAATGCAGATGGACAAACGAACAGACATATTCCTCATTCACAAACAAACTGTCACCCCTGCAGGGCCTAAACTGGAACTAGAAGGTGGGCCAGGGGCCATAGGTAAACACCCACTGTAGGCAATTAGGTTCAGCCAATTTCTCTCTAAGCCATTAGATGGTAGGCCAGAACACTAAAAAAGGCTATGAATTAAATTGACACAAATCCATATGAAATTTGGCTGTAACTGATTGAATTGAGTAGTGCAGTAGGTAATGTGTCTGGAGTCTAGTGTTCCATTAAGGGATACAGTCATAGTGAGTCATGGCTGGGAGATGAAGAGAATCTATAAAATAGAAAAGAAAGAAAAATAACAGAGCACGAGTCGACCTTCTCATCAATGAACGTGATACAGATACACAAGAGGAATCGATTGACACAAAAACCTCAAGAGCAGCCTGCAGATTAAATGCCTCCACATCAGCGGGCATGCAAAAAATAGTGAGTGATTCACATGAAGTGAAGCTAAACCTGCAGTTGTTGTGTTTGTTGTTGGATGTAGTTAGACCCATGGCAGTCCAGCTAATACTAAAGATTTTGATGTGAACTTTTCAAGATAAAAGCTCTCAGTAGCTCAAAATAAAGCACTGCTGCAAAAAATCTTGCTCTTTTATTTCGTAAAATCCTTCAAATGGAAGTGATTCTGTGGGTACCTGTTGCTGCCATGGTGGAGATCTATTTCAGCACCAGTCGATGCTCTCTGTCCTGGATGTTAGTGTCTGTTCTTCACTCTCAACATGGATACACGTACAAAAAGCACTCTTCATATGGGGTTACAAATGACATTGGACATTATAGCAGTGTGTAGGACTGTCAGTCCAATATGGGATAAAAACAATTATTAAAAATAATAATAATAATAAAATTATCAGGCACACCAGATACTATTTTTGGTAAACTACCTCTACTGCATGACTCCTGACAATTGTATTGTTAAGCTGCAAAACAGTGTTAGATTCTCAAGTTGAACATTATTTTAGCTAACAAAGTTAAAGCCTTTAAACCCACCTGCTGCATGCATGAGGTTCTATTCTCCAGTCATTTGTAAAGATATAGTGGAGTAATGTCATCCTGAGTCTGATCTCCTGTGTTCAAACGTGACTTTTTATCTGGCTCTCTCCTATAGACATGCAGGCTAGGTTTATTGGTGACTGTTAAATGAGTGCTATGTGTGTGTGTATGGTTGGCCTGTGATGGTCTGACAACAGGATAAGTGGATCCAGATAATGGATGGATGCCTTATATATAGAGGAATTGATCTGTGAGTCTCTTGTGACTCTGAAGGCTGTAAGATGACCATCAATAATGTGCCTCTGTACAAAGCCCTGCAGGTCACATGACAATCAATGCTGGGGTTGGATTTGCAGTGGTGTGTGTGGGTAGTGTGTGGAGTTCAGTTTTCCAAAATGTAACATGCTCTGTGCTCAGTCTCCACTTAAAGGATGGGTTCACAATTTTACAAGTCTATCCTCGAACTCAACATGAACTAATTCCTACGTTTTATATGATGCCGCATGAGCAGAAGCTCCCAGCTTCCCCCTTTCACGTAGCATCTTGAGGCAGAAGATTCATGAGTGGCTATCGTTCTGAAATGGTTGCACATAAATTTGTCACACATGGTTACATTGTCAAATGGTAGTGTTTGTTTTAGGCAAGCTACTTTACTTGGTTAAGTTTAGGAAAACCATCAATGCTGGCTTTAAAAATAAGTACACTGGTAACTTTAAAAGTGGGTGTGGTGTCAGGTTACCCTGTGACGTTAGAGTGACATTAGTTTGTTTGACCTATCCATCACCCTCTCCCACCTCCCACCTTTGTTGGACTTTCTTGCTCTTATTACTATATTTATTAAATGATAGGATTGTACGCCCAGTGCGTCTCGCACAGATGTGGCTTGAGCGTCAGTATTTGATGCGTTGACAGTGAGACCAGTAGTCCTGAAAGAGGCTTGCTGTAATCATACCTCCTGTTCTTTTTTAGTAACCCTCCACTCTCTAACTATGTTTAGTTCACGTTCTGCTGGGAGTTTGCAGTACCAGTACCTGCAGGTCCAGAGCTGTGAGCTGCTTTGCCTTCTCTCCTGATTTGCCTTTATATTCCTCTATGGTCCAGGATGGCTGGCTGCGCTTGCCACCTGTCAGGCTGGCGAGTCTCAGTTCGGTGTAGAGGGGGCTGCTTTTCACATGGGCCTTAATGGAGGGCGTGAAGGGGTGCGGTGAGAAAACCTGTTCGCTCAGGAAGGTCTCCTTCGGTGGTTTAGTGGGCCGGTGGGCTTTGGGGAACTCGTATTGATGTTCTTGTTCTGCCTGGAAGTGGAGAGAGGACAGAAATGTCAACAGGGAAGTTTCCAGTGCACTTCATCTTTTATGTTTATATTGTGAGCCTCTGTTAAACATTTGTAGTTTGCTTTAGTTTAGATGAAAAAGGTGATTACTCCTGGATCAACCAGAGTCTTTTGCACACACAGAGTCTGTTATTTTTTAATTTAATGCCCAGCTGTATGCTGCAGCATACTGCTATAAACCTAACCAGGTTTTGGGATTTGGGTGTTTTTACATAAAGCTGTTTTGTGCAGGCATTTTCACTCTGAATATATGTAATTGGTTGGTTTCATAAGGGTTTGGATCAAACAACCTTGTGGTTTCTTTCATTTCCAAACAAACCTGCAAGCTTATGAAAACTGCAGTGTAGTTTTTCCACAGATGTGGCCTTCAGATCACAGGTTATGATACACCCACCAAAGCAATTGCTTTGATTTCAGTACAGTAGGTGTGGGCTGCAGTGAGTGCATGGATAGTGATATAAGCAAATGACAGTGGCATTGCTCTCTTTCTCAGTTCTGCTCTCGCCTGCCCCTGCTAGTTACTCTACCATCTTGCTTTTAGCACAAGCTAATTTCTGTTACCCCACCTCAAAATGCAGCCTTGATCTGAATGTAAGTCTAAGTGAAGCCCCAGTTTGGCTGTAATAGTTATAATTAATCAGATCAGGAGGAGCATTGTTTTGCTCCCAAAGCAGAAATCGGAGCAGAAAAGTAAGCACAGGTCTTGAAGTGATCTATATTTAAATTTTTGCCTTAATTTAATCCAACGTGGAAGTGCAGGGAAATAAGGAGAACAGGCCTGTGTGAGTGCTTGTGAAAGTGCCATAAATAGCACAGTCATCTTGGAGCTGCAGCTGGTGGTTTGTTGATGCTCCAGTTGTCCATTGGCAGAGGAGCTGATTCGGGCAGCTGAGCCCCACCTGTCATCATCTCAACTTTTCCTTTTTTAAATAATTCCTTTCAGCTGCCATTGACATCCAATGTCAGCATTAACTGTAGTGTGTGCTTTCATTAGAAATGTGGTCGTGGTGTGCAGTGTGTCTGACATGTTCATGTTTGCCTTCTTAACCAACCAGTAACTGCTGCTGGGATGAACCAAGGATGTGTAGATTTATATAAAACAATGTTCTTGTTTGGTTGTAAAGCTGTAAATTGCCCTAAAACTACATTTTTTTTCCTAATTTAATGATCAATAAATTTGTCCAGATTTAAAAAAGAAGGAGCATTTAGCCACTGCTCTGCTGTTGATTCATTTCAGTATGGAAAAAAAATCCTTTTGGAAGGGTTTGGTTCTAAGGCAGATTTTTTTGTTGTCTGACCGAATGGGTATAGAAAAACAACTGGTGTTAACATACTGAATCTATAATTGAAACTCCTCAGGATTTTTAAAAGGTGGTCTATGAAACATTGTTCATGAAACAATGTCAAACATCAGCAGAAGCAGATCATATCAGATACTAGGGGTGGGAAAAATATCGATATGACCATATATCGCAATATTTCGTCTCCTGATATATTGGTTCTTAATTTCTTAATATTGTTTTTTTTTTAAATAAAAAAAGTCATGTTTTGGGCCATTCAGACACACACACACACACACACACACACACACACACACACACACAGACACACACAGTCCATACACATGTATATGCAGTATACACAGTTTTACTTTTCTGTCACTCGTGAAATTGATTGACAGTGTTTTGTAATTCCTGTGAAATATCCATTTCAGTGTAGTCAATAAATTATAAATTTCTTCAGTGACACAGATATTGTGATGTATCAATTGATAAAATTGTTTTTACAATATATTAATTATTGCAGAATCACTATATCGTGATATTATCCTTATTGTGGGCAAGATGTGACAGCATAGTACCGTGAGGTACTTGGTGATACCCAGCCCTATCAGATACACCTAACAATACCACGAACACACACAATGTTTTAAGCCCGTACTGGATTTGGACACAAAAAATTCTATAAGATCCTGATCTTAATGTAGACAGAACCTTGTTAGAGATTTTAAGAAATATAGTGATCTACATTAGTACACTTATGGTGTGAGCTGTAGAAAGTGTTGAGGTACATCTTCACAAGTAAATGAAATGTAAATGGACTTCTTGTATAGCACCTTTCTCATCACTCGATCACTCAAAGCGTTTCACACTACACACATTCATACACTGATGGTGGGAGCTAACACAATGATCACCAATGCATGCAAGTATATTGCTCAAGGACACCACGGTACATAGACTGTTGGAGGCGGGAATCGAACCACCGACCTTCCGACTAGTTTCCTGTCAACTTAATTACTCCACCTACCTCACCTTTACACGCAGTACCAAACACACAGAAACAGCTCCAATCAGACTTCTTTACTGTGACTAGAGGAGATTTCAACACTGACTCAAGCATCATCAGCTCAGGCTGCAGAGGTAAAACTGGATACTTACGGGGCCATTACTGCAGCAAAACAATTCAAGAATGTGTATCTCAATCTGTGTGTGTGTGTGTACACATTTATACATGTGTAAAACTAGCTGTAAATGCATGCTGTGTATTAAAAGTATTTTGCTGCAAGAGCTGGAAATACAGAGAAGTCATCAGTTACAGCTCAGATGGGCCTCTGCCATCTTTCAACACCTTCTACACTTTTGCTACAGCAAATCTGAAAATGCTCGCAGTGATTTTGTAAATGTGTGTGCAGATTTGTGTGTGATCCAGTCAGCACTAGCACCCAACAATTCTAAGCTTACCGTTTCATTCATGGTCTTATTTTCCTCTACACCTCTAATCCTTATTGTTGTTACTCTGAACACATGACATCAAGTTCATGTCTGTCCATTCTGAAGAGGGAACCCTCCTCTGTTTCTCTTCCTGAAGTTTCTATCATTTCTTTTTTCCTGTTTTTAACCTCTATTAAAAACCCATAAGGGTGGCTTGTTGAGTTAACACTTTGTTAATGTTCTCAGTCATAGTAGCAAGTTGCTTCCTGATTTCTTCCAATTCCTCTCCTAGTTTCTTTATGGTCGTAATTTTCCCCAAAAATATTTCAAAAGCCAAACAAATTCTACTGAGTAGACTTAATTGATCCTGCTTTGTTGCTAAGGTTCCATGTGGGTCTCCAACAATGTTCTTACTCCAAAAAGATACAAAAATTGTCATAAATTTCCAAAAGGATGGAAATAAAAAGGCACCATGACATCAGTAGTGTTTTGACCAATACTTTGTTTTTCTAAAGGATTACAAAGGATTGCCTAGAGACTCTGTACATGTGAAGTCTTGCGGCAGCCATTTTGGTTGCCAAAATAAAAATACCTCTCCTATGCGTAAACAGCCTGAAACTGCTGCAAACAGCTTATCTCAGTGAGAAAAGCTCAAAAACATGTGTGAATCTACAGAAAATACCTAAAACTCACTACAATGTGTTGAATCATGAGGTTTCTATTCAGATCTAACAAGAATAAGCAGTATTTTGTGGAAAAAATGATTCCGATGGAAGAATGGAGACAAAATGTTTCCTTTCCTTGAATTATTATAAGTCAGAAATTTAATGTTCGATATATTTTACATAAAAAACGTTGTATTCCAGAGTTTGAATTTTATTTTTCAGGGGTGCGTTGTACAGAGTATTCTACTGCACATTGCTATTGTCATCTATTGTGGTTATTTGCATGAAAACACAATTCAAATCATTATTATTACTATTGTTATTATTATATGATTATTTGAATATTTCTTTTAATTAAATAAAGTTGGACAACTAGGAAACGGTTCTAGACTGGAATTCTCCTACTGTTTAAAAATTTTAGCTGCCACATTAAACAAGTATTAATGTCAGACCATGCTTACAACACAATACTTTGTATTGTACATTGAATACCGGACAGTGATGTTGGTATACAGCTTCTTTCCAGATGTCAGCAGCAGGCTTCATACAGTCTGCTCGGGGTCAAGACCCATTTTAATTTCCATCCGCTCTAAATGGCTTTGTGCAGAAAGGTCACAGGGAATGAATAGTGTATCAAACACCTGCTGAGACATTTGACATTTCAACATGCTGCTTCAGAAGTCTGCAATCAGCAGGGCTGGAGCACAACAACACAAGTTAAACATTTTGAGTATACGCTGCACTTATTTGTGTCTACCTGAGCTTTATCGATTTCATGTCTGTGAGCTAGGCTATGTATATCACAATGCTCTATCACAACATTTTCATTTTTAGCATATGGTCTGCCTCGTCCTCTAATCTTTTCATCTCTAGCATCTTTCCTCAAGCATTAAGAGTGACCCACAGGATGTTGATGAGTGTGAAAGAGGAGGAAATAAATCTCATTGTGAAGGGGAACACCATGCAAATTAAGAATTCCAATATGTTATTTCCATGGCGTGGTAAAGTTCCATTTCCGTGAACATGAGCTGCTCTCTCTCAAAGCAGAAACCGGAGAGGTAAGTCCTCCACCTGTCCACCTGTGGTGGCAAATCATTCTGCAGATGAACCGTCAAGCTCAGCCACCTCAGTGAGTCTCTGAGCATCTTCAGAGACAACAGAGCCATTAGGTCAAAGAGGCTACTACTTGTCTCCACACATTGAACAAGACACTGGCACTTGCTTGTTTGTAGCAACAGATTAAACATAGGGTGACCACACTTTTTTGTGCTGACAGTTTATAGTCACGATTATGTCGACTATTAAAATCATCGACGACTAATTTAATAGTCGATGCGTCGTTTTTCTTTTGTTTTTCTCTCAAAACTGCTGCGGCACCTTCCACTTCCACATCTGCCTTTCTGTCCTTGACACACAACACGCAGTATTGGTAATCGAGGTCTGCCGTGATGCCACCCAACGGGCTCTGGTATCATGGCTACCTGGCAACGGAGCTCAAAAGTGTGGGATCATTTTAAGAAAACAAAAGAGAAAAGTGTGCAATGCAGTATCTGCAAGGCAGAACTTGCCTTCCACGGCAGCACAACTACGATGCACGAGCACCTGAAAAGGCCAGTGCCTTATCCTTATTTTACTCAGCTGTTTGCACTTTATGCTACACAGTTAAAGAATTGTTTGTTGCTACAAGCTGCAGGTTTAATGAATTATCATCTTAATTGTCTTTATTTTTAGTTAGCATATACCTTAAAAACTTAAAGCTGAAAGCTAATGATGGTTATATATTAGAGCAGCTGCATGCTGGTGCGATAAGCTGTACGTTTTACATTCAATTTACGTATGATCCCATTAGTCGACTAATCAACAAAAATAATTGTTTTAATCTCCTTTCATTTGTGCCTTTCATTTACACACAAATGGTGATTTCACCTCTGATTACAATTTTTTCTAAAAACTCCAGCAAAACTGGAGATTTAGAAAAAACGTAAAAAAATGAGTTTTAGGAAATCTACGAGCCAAAAGTGCGACCTTTTTGTGTAGTACAGCTGTCAGAGTAGTCTATGAGTAGTCTAAATGGAAGCATTCTGGGTATCGGTAGCATTTCTTTGTGCAATCACTGTGGTGGAGAGGAAGACGTGCTGCCCAGGCTTCTTCTGGTTGGTGTGGTGGAGAGAGGAAGACGTGCTGCCCAGGCTTCTTCTGGTTGGTGTGGCGGAGAGGAAGACGTGCTGCCCAGGCTTCTTCTGGTTGGTGTGGTGGAGAGGAAGACGTGCTACCCAGGCTTCTTCTGGTTGGTGTGGTGGAGAGGAGGACGTGCTGCCTAGGCTTCCTCTGGTTGGTGTGGTGGAGAGGAGGACATGCTGCCCAGGCTTCTTCTGGTTGGTGTGGCGGAGAGGAAGACGTGCTGCCCAGGCTTCTTCTGGTTGGTGTGGCGGAGAGGAAGACGTGCTACCCAGGCTTCTTCTGGTTGGTGTGGTGGAGAGGAGGACGTGCTGCCTAGGCTTCCTCTGGTTGGTGTGGTGGAGAGGAGGACGTGCTGCCCAGGCTTCTTCTGGTTGGTGTGGTGGAGAGGAAGACGTGCTGCCCAGGCTTCATCTGGTTGGTGTGGTGGAGAGAGGAAGACGTGCTGCCCAGGCTTCTTCTGGTTGGTGTGGTGGAGAGAGGAAGACGTGCTGCCCAGGCTTCTTCTGGTTGGTGTGGCGGAGAGGAAGACGTGCTGCCCAGGCTTCTTCTGGTTGGTGTGGTGGAGAGGAAGACGTGCTACCCAGGCTTCTTCTGGTTGGTGTGGTGGAGAGGAGGACGTGCTGCCTAGGCTTCCTCTGGTTGGTGTGGTGGAGAGGAGGACATGCTGCCCAGGCTTCTTCTGGTTGGTGTGGCGGAGAGGAAGACGTGCTGCCCAGGCTTCTTCTGGTTGGTGTGGCGGAGAGGAAGACGTGCTGCCCAGGCTTCTTCTGGTTGGTGTGGCGGAGAGGAAGACGTGCTACCCAGGCTTCTTCTGGTTGGTGTGGTGGAGAGGAGGACGTGCTGCCTAGGCTTCCTCTGGTTGGTGTGGTGGAGAGGAGGACGTGCTGCCCAGGCTTCTTCTGGTTGGTGTGGTGGAGAGGAAGACGTGCTGCCCAGGCTTCATCTGGTTGGCGTGGTGGAGAGGAAGACGTGCTGCCCAGGCATCTTCTGGTTGGTGTGGTGGAGAGGAGGACGTGCTGCCCAGGCTTCTTCTGGTTGGTGTGGTGGAGAGGAGACGTGCTGCCCAGGCTTCATCTGGTTGGCGTGGTGGAGAGGAAGTCATGTTGCTCATTGCTGATAGCTTGATGATGCTCTTCATCCCCTTGGACACTTTCATACAATTCTACATGTATTAACTGTTGTTATATGTGGTGTTAATGTGTTTTTATTGTTGTTATTCTGTACTCATGGCATCTATTGCATGTCTGTCCATCCTGAAGAGGGATCCCTCCTCTGTTGCTCTTCCTGAGGTTTCTTCCGTTTCTTTTTCCCTGTTAAAAGTTTTTTTTTTTGGGGGGAGTTTTTCCTTAGTCGATGCAAGGGTCATTTGTAAAGGACAGAGGGTGTCATATCTTGTACAGATTGTAAAGCCCTCTAAGGAAAATTCATCATTTCTGATATTAGACTATACAAATAAAATTAACTTGACTTGAAAAAAGAGGAAAGGAAATATTTCTTTCACAAAATTCCCTGCTATGTGTAAATGTAACCTAAACGTCATCATGCAAAGAGTAACTGCCCAGTAACAGAAACAGGTCCCCCAGGTCAGTTCTCTCTTAAAGATACTGATGATACAAACTGTCTGCTGTAACCATCTGCTAGACTAAAGAAATGGACACCTGCATAGAAATCTGGAGCATATTTTAACACAGATCAGGGAAATAAATCTTATGTGCTCATGACTTAAAACCAAACCCACAGTGTGGAACATGCAGATCAAGCATCCACTATTGTCATGTATGTATACATGTGATGTCATAATGTCATAACTGGGAAAGAATAAGTGAATATAAAATGTGCTTCTACCTCTTTGGCCGTCCAGTGTCTATCCAAGCTGTCTCTGTCCATGTCTGTGGCCTCGTCTCCAGGGTGGCAGGAGTAGGACACTGTTCTCCAGTCCCGTGGAGAGTTGGTGATGTTGGCGACTTTCACCTCTGTGGCGCTGTTGTCCTCGTTGAGTGAGCGGGACGACTTTCTGGTGAACATGCTCTTCTTCAGAGCTTTAACCCTGAGGCTGTCGCTGTTACTCCCATCTGAGCAGCACCACTCCCCTGAGGAGCTGTTGTCTATTTTGACATTGTGACCAGTGGTGTGGCACTGGAAGACAAGAGGGGAGAGGGTGGTGGGATGTGAATGAGGGTGGGGGTGCAGCTTGTCGGGGGTGGAACTGGACCCAGATGCGGACGCCGTCTCCCCATGTCGCCCGTTGGCCTCAGGCTCCTGGATCTTCTCATCCAGCTTGTTGAGTTTGGAGAGCACCTGGGAGATCTCGCTGCGAACGCCTGACAGAGACTCCAGTTTCTTCTCGATCTCACCGATCCTCATCACCAGCTTGCACACACTCGATTTGAGCTCATCGTCTGTGTTTTCCAGCGAATGGAAAAGGCAGTCCAGCTTGGACTTGGCAAGTTTGACCGTGTTGCGTTCAGGGGAGCTGTCGCATTCAGACTTCAGTGTTACTTGAGAGAGAGACCCATTACTGTTGTAGCATGACGACTGGACAACACCCAAAGAGTCGCAAACACTCATATCGTCCAGAAAACGGAAAATATCACTTATGTCATCACTAACAATCTCGGAGTCGTCGTCGCAGTGTTTGAAGGCGTGAATCTCTCTGTCACTGTACTTAACTGGGAACTCCTTCACCTTCTTCTGCTCGGCCTGCTCTGTTTGAGTCCCCACACTAGAAGAGCTGTCTCCTCCCTGAAATGATGAACAGTTTGTATTTTTGTCCCTGAACCTTTTGGCTGCTTCTCTTTTCTCCAAACCAGAAGGACCGTTTGCCATCAGTGCTACATCTTTGTTTTTTATTCTGTTAGTTTTCTTTGCAAAGCCAGATGGAGAAGCTACCACCTTTTCCTTTGGGCTCTGAAAATGCTGCTCATTGTTGGTGCTCATGATGGTGACATTGCGATGGAGGCTTTCTTTGAGTGGTTTGTTCAGAAACGACCTCTCGAAGTCTGGATGCCCCTCTTCTGTGTTTAGACTAAGGCTCTTCACCGGCCATGCCGGCTGCTTCTTCCCCACTTTGTTGCTGTGTTTCCTGCTGCTGACATACTCAGAGACTGTGGTTGGACCAAAGTATGTGGATGCCTGTAAGTCGTCCAGGCTCTCGTGCTTCACCCTGCGTCTGTCCTGAAGAGGGGAGTTGAGTGTTGGCTCAAAGTAGGGATTAGTGTAAGGCAGCTCAAAGCTGTGGTTGAAGAAGGTAGCAGGCTTGTGCAGCTCCCTCCTGTGGTAGCTGTCAGTACACTTACTGCCCTGTTTGCCCTTCGAGGGGCCCACCTGCAAAAGCAACCAGGACTGATTCAGCTTAAAAACACAATAAAACAGCCAACACACAGGAACAATGCATAAATAGTAACTATATGGAACATATATAGAACAAACAGACATAAATGCCTGGTATTTAAGAAACAAAATGCAAATGGATATTAAACTAAGTGAAAACATCCCAATACGAGACATACTCAACAGTAAAGTTGTGTTCATGGTAACATAAGGCTTACAATAAAAATGGTGGGAGCTTAGTGTCAGATAGATAATAGATAATGCAATTTGGTAATTATAGAAATTAAACAAGATCTGGGATCAATAAACTGTCAGAAAAATAATAATATAACACACATTCCCACCTTTAAGAGCACTCTGGGAGTCCCAGCTGATGCTTAATGCATCATTTATATGCAAAAATATCATATGGGAAAGGGGATGAATTTTGAAATGTAACTTATCCTTTATCAAGCAAAAAGGAAGTTGGTAAGTAAAGCATGTAAAATATTGTGTAATCTTCTGCATCTGTGGAAAGTAACAAAATATGTTGTACTACATTGAGTTTTCTATTTTATATTAGTTTAGATTGATACTTCAGTCCACTTCAGATTGCCTTCCTCTTCATTATATACTCAAACTAAGAGAAACTCATCATGAGAGTACACTGGTTATCCCTAGCACTCCTGTCAATTCTGGTCAATTTATCTGATCAATTAAAACTAACCTAAACCAGTTTTGTCAATCATACTTTGAAAGCTTCTGTTTTTGTTGCATTTTTAAATGAATCTGAATTTGTTTTCATCCAATTCTTCAAAGTAACGTGTTGTGTCTGAAGCACAACTTTTCAAACCAACATCATTTTTATCTCATTGATGTTTTATTTCAAGCCTGTCCTCAGTCTCTTACATCCCTCCTCAAAACATGAAAAAACACTACCTGTGGTGTGGAAGTTGCACAGTTGTGGAAGTCCAGTTTGAAGGCGTTCCTCTTCTGGATACAGGAGTGGACAGAGAAGGGCTCTGGACGGCTGGTATGCTGCAGGGACTCCTGGTCGGTGGTGGACTCGCTGTCCATATCCATGGGAAAGTAGGTGCTCTGCATTTCGCAGGGTGGAGAGTGCAGACTGCTGCTGGAGTACTGGGGCAGATGGTGCAGTTTGTCCAGCGAGGCGGCTCTACATTTCAGCTCCTTGCTGACTCCTAGAAGGAAGTTAGGGTCTGAGGTGGAAACAAACTGCTGGTAGTTGTTGCACTCAGATGACTTAGAGCAGGGAGGAGCACTCTGAGCCACTGGGTGCTGCTGAGGACAGTGAAGGTGGCGGTGGCCATGGTGTCCATCCCTGGAGGAATCTATGTGCTCATACTCAAGCCCACTGTCACAGTCCTGAAACTTATAGGCCTTATCCTGAGACCTGCACAGCTCCACAGACTGGTTCTTGCGGAACTTGGCTCGTTGCACTGTAGGAAGCTTGTCTTTGGCTATGCCTCCATTCATCTGGATCAGGTTGAACATGGTGACGATGTCTGCTGCCACCATGAGTTTTTTGGATTGTGGGTCCTCCATAGAGCAGCGCATCTTGTCCTTGAAGAGGGTGGCTGGGAAGGTGGGGTCCAGGCAGGCCGTGTAGAACAGCAGGCTGCGGAGCTTGGCCAGTTGCACCAGGTCGAAGCGAGCACACAGGGACTTACACAGGTCCTGGTAGGACATGGTATTGTGCTTGGTGTCCAGCTCATCCAGAATCCGGACCATGAACACAGAGTACTCTGGGAGGGGGTCCATGGCTGCTGGGTAGCAGGAAGAGGCCTACAGAGAAGGTCCTACCTCAGGAAAAGCTTGGCATCTGCAATAAAACCTAAATGTTCACTCATTGCTGATGTGATCGTTGTTTTGCTCTAACAGGAAGCAAACACGCATCGCAGAATCAGAGGTGCTCAACTAAAAAGACCCAAGGAGGCAGTCGCACTGTGCATTCAGACAAATCAAACACGACATAGTCACTGACTTCACTGAACAGAGCTGACTACAACCAACATCCAACCCAGCAGGAATGAATGTTGCTCCTCGTCCATCTATATGCGCCTTGTTCCAGCAGCACCGCGTCACTCAGCCTGAGCTGTGGGGACAGAGCTGCAGCTCTGGAGCCAAACCCTCTGCTCATCCGTCAGTCAGCACCAAACACCTGAATCAAACCGAACGCACAGTGCACGATCACACACACGCGCACAGGTGAATGCTGATAAAATAACATGTAGTGCGAAGCGATCCATCCTGCAGAGGCGCCTCAGGTTGGCTTGTCCTCCTGTACCCCAGGCTGTCTCAGCTGCGGTGCTGAAGGAGCTGTCCGACCGTTGAAACTGCATGCTGTGCTAAAAAAATATCCAGTGTCAAAGTAAAAGAATTAACACTACACTACGGGTTTCCGCTTTCAAAGTAAGAGTCTTTAGTGGCGCCCTTTTCTCTTTCAGATGGTGGAGGCGGTACGGATACCTTTAATAGTACATTTAGCATTGCTCCTGTGAACAAATGTACAATACAAGTAAAGTTCGGATTTCTAAACAAAAGTGAACCTGCTTGAAAAATACATTAATGTTTTATTATAAATGTATTATGGTGTTTTTATTTCTTTTATTGTTGAAGTAGTCAAGTCAAGTCAAGTCAAGTTTATTTGTATAGCCCAATATCACAAATTATGAATTTGCCCCATTGGGCTTTACAATCTGTACAGGATATGACACCCTCTGTTCTTTACAAATGACCCTCGCATCGACTAAGGAAAAACTCCCCAAAAACTCTTTTAACAGGGAAAAAGAAACAGAAGAAACCTCAGGAAGAGCAACAGAGGAGGGATCCCTCTTCAGGATGGACAGACGTGTAATAGATGCCATGTGTACAGAATAACAACAATGAAAACACATTAACACTACATATAAAATTGTATGGAAATGTCCAACTCAATATAACAACAGCTAACATACAGTGTGTATATATAGAATTGTATACATCATTATGGATGGAGGTCATTTAACTTTTATTTATTTATTCATATCCTACTGTTCAGTGGTTAGTACTAGTGCCTCACAGAGGTTCTCAGGTTCTAGACTGAGCAATTCTGTGTGTAGTGTGCATGTTCTCCTTGTGGTAGAGTGGGTTCTCCCTGCATTCTCTCTGGTTCTCTCTGGTTCTCTCTGGGTCTCTCTGGTTCTCTCTGGGTCTCTCTCTGGTTCTGTCTTGGTCCTCTCTGGGTCTCTCTGGTTCTCTCTGGTTCTCTCTGGGTCTCTCTGGTTCTCTCTGGTTCTCTTTTACATGTACCACTTTTCCACCAAAAGGAAACTGGTGCTAGTTCGGTGCTGGTGTTAGTGCTGGTTCTTAGTTGCATTCCTCCTGAGCACCGGTTGTTTTTCCACTGGCAAGGAGTCCAGTCAGAGCCATGTCATTGTGTCTCTGCATTTTCTTGTGCAGTGCAAAATCAAAACAAGGCTTTGCAAAACATCCAGAGCTGACAAAACTATGGTGTTATATTTGTGTCACATTCCTGAGCAAACAAGGACACATTGTGAGCAAGCACTGAGACTCAGCAGGGATTGTCCCCCCATCCATTTTCTACCGCTGATCCTCTCATAGGGTCACGGCGAGGCTGGAGTCTATCCCAGCTGTCTTAGGGTGAAAGACAGGGTACACCCTGGACAAGTCTCCAGTTCATCACAGGACACATAGAGACAGACAACCACTCACACTCACATTCACACCTACGGTCAATTTAAATTAACCAATTAACCTAATCCCCATGCATGTTTTTGGATGGTGGGAGGAAGCCAGAGTACCAGAGAGAACCCACACAGACATGAGGAGAACATGCAAACTCCACACAGAAAGGGCCCAGGCCGGGAATCGAACCAAGTACCTTCTTGCTGTGAGGCAACAGTGCTAACCACTACACCACGTTGATTGTGGCACATACAAAAATAAATGTACTAAGCACAGAATATATTTCTGTGTTCAGATCTGTCTTTGTTTGCTCAGGAATGTGGCACAAATATAATACCATATAACTGTTAGTGGCTACCTGTCTTCATTGTAATTGCTTCGAGACAGCCTGAGAACAGATTGTATCACGGCTGCCAGTGAGACAGAGGTCACCTATTGCCTTGGCACATCCACTCACTGCATGAAAAGGCATATATGGTGGTTCTTATTATTTAAGCTACTTCATTACATGTTTTCAGAATTTAACATTTTTCTCTTTCATAGGAAGCTGTGAGGAGACTCCACCAGGCTCAAAATGATAGCCTACTAATAAAAGATATGATGCACATACAAGGTGCGATTACATTTTTGTTTGTGGGTTATGTTGAATTGTAAAAGTGTTGTTCCAGCCTGAACCAATCTGCAGGTCATCCCCCTTCTAATCATGATTTCCTTTGCTCTCCAGTGTATCTTCACCCCACAACTCAAAGGTGACGACCTTCCTTGCACAGGGGGTCTCCCTGGCCTGTCCTCATGTGGAGCCTGAAACCATAGTGGCTGAGTTACATTGTCCTGTGCCTAACTTGGAATTCTTCCTGATATAGTGAGCTGTTCTACTGTAGGTATTAAATTTCATTATTAAATGAAACCTTTTCCTCTTTAGACAAAACCTTTTTTGAAACAGTCCAAAGAAGTTTCAGAATCCAGGAGGACAGTCCTGAGGAGAAGAGGAGGAGCAGGGCTGCTGCAGCTCAGAAACAAAGGAAGAGAAGAGGAAGTGAAGAATACATCTCTCCATGCTTTTCTTTGACTTTCCTCTATGTAATGTGGTCAGTGTTAACACTTCTGTTTTCTCTGAACTTTTGCAGCTTTACAAAGTGAGAGGTGGCATCGTCTGCGTCAGCGAGGAAGAGGCGGAATGGAAAACAGCTTCCATGGACCTCATATCAGAAGAGGAGGATGCCATCTTGGATGGAAAGCTTGTGTGAGTCGTCCGGCCTCCACCCAGCAGCACAGAGTTATCTGCACTGTGATCAGTGCTGCAACACAGACTTGATGCTGATAAAAGAATGTCACCACTCATCACCAAAGAGTTGCCTGGTATGTGTTTAGTGCACAATAGTGTATTTTACTTTATTAATGCATATTTTTATTCACTTTTTCAAATAAAAAGCATGAAACAATAATTTTTGCTTTGATAGCGTCATCCTTATTTGTGATAAAGGATATTATGTGATGCGGCACTGGAAGATGAGCTGGAAGGCAAAGATCTTGATGCCATCTACATACTGATAGCATAGCAAGTCACCAGCCTGTGATCATAGTCACCACAGCTGCTACAGAGAGCACCGAGCTAACACACTCAGAAACAGCTTTTTGTGAAATAACTCCACCTGACTGTGAAATAACTGTGTATTAATAAATACTTGACCGAACAATAACAACTTTTCAATAATGGTGAATTTGTCTTACTGTAATAACAATATATATCACTGTATTTTTATCGTAATTATTTATGTTTTTATACTTTGACAACTGTAAATTTGCAAAGTGCCAAGTGGAGCAGCACTCCTAGTATAGCAGTAATCAATTTTAAATGAAACATCACATGTGAGCTGGTACAGTATAAAAATAGCAGCCAACGTTGCCAACAAATTTGTGATATTGTGCATTCCCATGTTCATTTGTAAGTAATTTTAGTGCCTTTATTGTGAAAGAAATAGGTCTTACTTCCAGTCCTATCTGAGTTAACTGTTGCAGTTCTTTGTCTCTGCTTCGAATGACGTAACTCCACCTGGTGCTGGACACTGGAAATCTGAATTATCTCATACACTGACTTGCTACAGTGTGGGCTCTCACATAGCAGTCCAGGGGTGGTGAAGGGAATGCCACAGACATCAGAGGTCCTCCAGCATTTTATAGTTGCCTCTGAAATTAATGTAATGGATAAACACAGTGTAGAAGACAAAGTGGTATAGAAGCAATGTGTAAAACTGCAATATGTAAAAAAAAAAAAAAAAAAAGATTACAGCAGAGAGGACGAACAGATCATCTACATTTCTTTGGCTCTGATAGCTGACTGTTGGCCCACATGAAGCACATAAACATGAAAACCTGATAGAGCTCTTAGAAGTCTAATAAACTGTTAAAGAAAATCACAGAGTGTTTTTCTGTTTGTAACATTCACAAAAAACGGAAGTGTTTTTCGTGACCCGAGGAGTAAAGTATGCCATACATTTCATACAAATATACATAATAAACAAGCTTTATTATTATTATTATTTAATAATAACAATAATAAAACCCTGGACCAGCTATTCTCAATCACTAGTCCAGGTCCACTAGTCCAGGTCCACTGGTCAGCCTCAAACCCCATCTTGTAGGCCACAGAGGAACTGTCAAGTGGTTTGATGAAATAAAAAAAATATATATAATTTTTTTTGGTAGTTACAAAGCTAAGTTATATTTATGTGTCTACATGTACGAAAGAATTTATAGAAATCCAAATATTAAATTACAATACTTCAATGACCAGTTTCAGTTTTGTTTGAATAACACCATGACAACCACCAACATTCCCACGCATTTAGTGACACAGAATGAATTCTTCTTTTCAAATGAAACAGTGAGATGGGAGAAATCCTGCTCCTGTAATAGTGCCAAATTTAATTATGGTGCATTAAATTGGGGCTAAATATACTTATTAACTAGAAAACCACAAGCGGTTATGTCGGGCCCTCGCAGTATGTCGCGGTCGCGTGTCAGATGGGGACGGCGGTGTGAACAGGGGGCAATAAACGTCAAGCGATTTGGCCAATACACAAAGGAGTTACGGCCATTCGATGGTTCAATGTGGAAATCACGCCAAAATGAAGAATGGAAACAAAATGGCCGACTTCCTGTTTGGAATAGACTATTGGTGCAAGAGACTTTTTTGTGCGTCTGGTCAAGTTACACGTGTGTGCTGATTTTTGTGTTCCAACTCCATAAAAACCCCTATGAGGAGGGTTTTTTGAAAATTTCAAGGGGGCGCTATGGGGCCATTTTGCGCCGCCCATTGGTGTGGACCACATCAGATGTTAGAGGTCGCCACCCTTGACCTGTGTATCAACTTTCATGATGATACGAGTTTATTCAAGCCATCAAAAAGCCAAAAAAAGGTCACTTGCTATTACCACTGGGGGGCGCCATCAGTAAGGCATGACATTTATATATTAGCACGTTCAGGGCTGAGTTCCGGTCATGCTCAGAAAATTTGAAGCTGCTCGGATAGAGTATGTGAACGTGAGAGTCGTTTGAATTTAGACAGCGAATTCGCCAAAGTTTCTCGAGCCCTAGTGGCCACGCCCTTTGACCTAATTACGTGCAGAGCACAACTTTTGCTCAGCTAGGTCTGGAGATGAAGTTTACCAAATTTCAAGTCGATCGGACGAAATCCCTAGGACGAGTTTGTTTTCATCAGAAAATCCAAAATTCAAAATGGCCGACTTCCTGTTTGGAGTAGACAATTGGTGCAAGAGACTCTTTTGTGCGTCTGCTCTACTTGCACAAGTGTACCGATTTTCATGTTCCAACTCCATAAAAACCTCTATGGGGAGGTGTTTTTGAACGTTTCAAGGGGGCGCTATGGAGCCATTTTGACCGCTCATGGGCGTGGCCCCCATCAGATGTTAGAGGTCATCACCTGTGTATCAAATTTCATGATGATACGACTTTATTAATAGACAGGATACCTGTTGGTGTTTCCTGTGTTGGGTTTCCTCCTTGTATTGGGAAAGTGCGTGTTCCTGTTGACATTCTGGGTTTGAGTGAATGAAAGAAAGTGAGTATCGGTCTTTGCTGTTTACTGTGTTACCTCTTTGACTGTTGAATGCGTTGCTAATAATGTGTGTGTCATGCTGCTGTGTCTATTGCCCTCAGCCTGTGTTGTTTTTGCTGCAGTAAATAGTGTATACATAGCTGTTCAGTAGCTACATTGTTGTTCTATTCCTTACTGCTCGTTGAGAGCCTGCGTGTGTGCCGCCATGCGCGCCATCTGTGAGCGTTCCCTTCGTTATACCTCATTTCGCCAGCAGAGGGCAGCAACAGACCATACACCTTGTGTTATCCACATTTCTCTATTTTTGTTTGTTTGTATTTTTGTTTGGTTTTAAGCACCAGGGGCCGGTGCTTAGACGGTGGAAACACAAAGAACTGGTGCTAAGTCAGGCTCTGACCCTGAACCAGACCTGGAACCACCCCAGTGTAAAAAGGGGTAACAGCTCCAACCCAGCTCAGTCAGTACTTTTTATTCACTCCTATTCACTGGTAGAGTGCATACTTGGAAATATTTGGTAGTACACACAATACACTTTCAAGCCAAGAAGATGCTGCAACCTGATCATAGCTGCAGCTGTGCTTCCTCCTGGAAGAGAATCCGGATCAAGCAGATGTGTCCATGGATGATGCATGAAAATGACCAACAAGGATGTGCACACAGAGCTGCTTTTACTTTGCAGCATCTCAGCGAGATGAGACGATAATGTTCTGTATGAAATTAAAAAGAAAGTGTACAGCAAAATGAATGGGTTACTATACAATAGTTATGAATATCCAAATGATGATAACAGTCACCTCTCTTTTGGATCTTAGCTTTCTCTTCTTGTAGAATTTTCATTCTTATCACATGTTCTTCCTTTGGATATTCCATGTTAAGTTCATGGTGTTTTGTGGCATGTATGGTATGGTTGGTGTGTAATGAATGATTTGACATTTTAAGATATTGCATAACACAGATATACAACACAAAACCCCTGCTTTATTAAGTGAAAGTGTGTGGCTAGATGCTGAGGCACATTAAAAGTGTCACACTATCCTGATCAACATACCTTGAGTTCAGAAGGTAGATGGAGTTCATCACAGTCAGTCGGCATCATGTTGAAACATAAAATGAAGTTATCATCAATGACAGCATATTTGGATTGTTATCACAATGTTTTTTTGATTGCTTTTGACTCTGCCATCAAAGTAGATAATTATTAGGCTACAAATATCAAGTTACAAATATCTCTGAAATTATCATTAAAAGTTGTAAAGTTTTTAAAGACTTTAAAACAGTTAATGGAAAACATTATCATAGTTTTTCAGTGAACTAATGTTTTTCATTTCTGGTAAAAGTAAGAAGCTGGGAACGAAAAATAAAAGAAGAGCTAGATGAAAGACGGTGAAGACATATTTTATTAGTCACAGGTGGTGTCATGGTGGGGGATATTTCCTTTAGTACCAACTGAGTATGGTTTAAACTCTGCAGCCTACCTGAGTATTGTTGCTGACCATGTCCATCCCTTTATGACCACAGTGGACCATCTTCTGATGGCTACTTCCTGCAGGATAATGCTCCATGTCACAAAGCTCAGATCATCTCAAACTGGTTTCTAGAACATGACAAAGACTTCACTGGTCTCCATTGTCCTTCACAGTCACCAGATCTCAATCCAACAGAACCTCTGGGATGTGGAGGAACAGAGATTCTCATCATAGATGAGCAGCTGACAAATCTGCAGCAACTGAGTGATGCTATCATGTTAATAAAGACCAACATCTATATACACTCCTGATCAAAATTTTAAGACCAGTTGAAAAATTGCAAGAATTTACATTTTGCACTGTTGGATCTTAAGAAGGTTCTAAGTGGTGCTTCAAAATGCAAAAAGAAGAAATGAATCTTTTAAGAAGTTTAAAATGACTGTCTGACTGCGTCCAACCTCAGCAGCAATGGCATGCTGTGAGAGGACGGGTGGGCCCTCTTGTCCCAGACCCCCAGGGCTTGTTCGTGGCGCTGTAGGGGGCGCCCCGGCGGTGCCTCCTCCTATTCCTTGGGCTTGTATGTTTCTCTCTGGTCCCGTTGAAACAGTTGATTGAGCATGTTTGTGGTTTTTATTGTAGTAAATACACTTTTTTTATTCAATTTGAATTTGATTGTTTTTTGGCCCAATATGTTAATGAAGTAGGTTATAGTGAAATAATAACTATCTCTTCATATAGATGAAGTTGTGCTGAAAAAAGATACCAAGCATGGGCATGTTAAACATTTTTATGTGGTATAAAGAGACAAAATGAAAAGTATTAAAAATGGCCAAAACAGGCTCGGGACTAAATGCTGGGTTAAATGTTGTTTTTTTGTTTGTTTTCATTGTGATTCTCCCTGTTGGGTGTTTGTGCATTCTTATTTTAGTGATAAACACACTAGTCTGTGTTCAAACTTGTCCTTGGTTATCAGTGGTCTGCATGTGTCCAGTTGCACAAACTTCAGTTTGTGTACTTGTGCTTACATAACTGCTGCATTATTGGACAGCTGTCTACTAGTACTACTTTACCTTACAGATTAATCTTTTACCAAATGTCATCGTAAAATGCATGTTATTGTAGTAATATATATACTGTATATTCCACTTATATTTTACTAAAAAAAAAAAACTAATCCCCATAAACCCACACATACACAGGGAGCAAACTCCACACAGAAAGGCCCCGCGTCAGGAATCAAACCCACTACCTTCTTGTTGTGAGGCAACAGTGCTAACCACTACACCACATGCCACCCAGTCTAAGGACCCCCACCTTAAATATGATAAGAAATGATCTACCAGTACTGTCTGTTAGAAATGTAGGAGCATTGCTTTCTGGCAGTCCCTTCTCATATAGGACTCATTCAGCAAATGACCTAGCAGACGGTCCAGTTCTTCTTGAGAGCCCAACACAGCCAGTTTGACTTCTATATTACAACCATACTAGATCACTCATTATCCGGTCTGTGATGAACCACTTACAGCACATCATAGAGCAGCCTCTGTTTCATGTGACGTTGGTCTGTCTTTTGATCATAAAAAGTATCTGTATCAATGACTGATGGAATGAAGACACTCTTGGAGATGCTGTTCTGTTTAAGGTTCCATCAATACAATGCCCCATGAGTTATGATAAATGATCATAAAATATCAATTGTCATATTATTAAATATGGTAAAAAAAAATTTGTAATTATTAATGACTTTTGATTCTACACAGTTTTGCTGGTCTGTGTCATTGTTATCTATAGATCATAAAATTGCTCTGAATAATAATATTAGTGTGCAGGTGGTGTGCTATGAGAACAGAAGAGGAAGAGAGCAGTCTGTTTCTGGTTTAACGGTAAGTTTGTTTTTCCATGGAAGCTGATCCAACATTCAGGTTCTTGCTCAGAATGGTTTGATGAATACTGGACAGGAAGCAGAGGACAGTACAACTATAGTGTGACCACACAGAACAACAAACAACTGGTTAAATCACTGTATAAACAGATTATTTACTTAATTCCAGCACCATAAAATACATGTAATGGCAGCTCACGTACCAAACATAATGTATGTGCAACTAAAACAGTACAGTACAGGAATAAAGGAGATTTGCCTTATGATGGCAAAAAAACAACAAAAAATCTTCAATCAACAAAAGGCAAAGTTATTAAATAATCCTAAACACATGACACATATCTGTTAACACTGAAGTACATCACTGACAATAAATTGAATTCCACAAAAGTGAAACAGGTCATAGATAGCACCTTTCAACCCTGGGAAAGGCTGAGGCCTTCATGAATGAGAGCTCCAGGACTACTTCCATTACTGGCCCATGCCATTGGTAGCAGTCATACTGAATAATGATCACACTGACTTTCAAGTGATTGTTATTGTCCATATCCCATGCTGTATTTGACAAAACTGCAACAGAAGTGCACCCATGTATAATCAGACATGGATTAACTAGTATCTGACGGTTATCCAGCAAGACAACTGAAAGGACAAGACATGCTGGAAAAATAACCTCATTGTGTAAAAAGGCTATATAAGGCTATAAGCTTCACTGCTGCATAGATATGAGGCCTCATGCAGCATCATTCTCTTTAATTTACCGTCATGTTTTTCTTAATCTAACAAGAGAAGAACAGAAGTCTACTTCAGATACACCAACATTGTTTACTATATCAGGTTTGTTGAATGATGAATCCCAAGGTGGTGTTCAACACGTCCAACAATTGAAGAGAGGAAAAAGAATGAGGTACAGTATGATAAATGTCAATTTCCATGTTGAACTTGTGTTTGTTTTCTCTTTTACAATGGCATAACCATCTGATTAACTTTCTGTCGACAGAGAGCGGTTTCATCTCACTTAATATCTTATTTAAGATTTGTTTTTCATTCCTTGCATCTGTGGACTGTGAGAACATCATGTATTTTAAAGAAACTGGAAAATCTAAGAAATCATTGGGTAGAATGTTTATGCTTGCACAATGTTCTGCTACATGAGCTATCCACGGCCCTCAAACAGACCTGTGATCAGTGAGTCACCTCATCATTGGCTGGTTTGATTCACTGTTATCCCACAGCATTTTATACAATGTCTCCTGATCAATACTTACAGTATGGTTAATTAATTACTATATTTACTCAAGTTTAACAATATTACTCATATAAAACCTATTCACTAGTAATTTGAAATTGTAACAAATAGCGATAATACAGTACAACAGAGCAAAGATACAGTGGAGAGCATGACTGATGATAATCAATAATCCCCTGTTGTCTGATAGACCTGTCACACGCCGTGCAATTAAAGCATCAGGTTTGGCATTTCAAAGGCTCCCCCATTTTTTTTGGTGTATAGCAAAATTCTCCATCAAACTGAGAAGCATATAAGGCCATTTAAAATGTACGTACATTTACCTGCACTTACTATTTTCATTGTTTATTAGGTTCCATCAATAATTTTTTTTCATTATTTTTCTTAACATTTTAACAGTGAAAAAGATGGTACATTTGGTCATTAGCTCTTGTGTAGAATTTTCTTGGCATAAAAGTCCCTACAGGTTTCACAGCAGCGCTGGTACCACCTCATGTCCTGACAGAGGTTCTTCTCTCGAATCACACGGCAGTACACGGTCCACTGGTCCCCCATGCATTTGTAGGTCAGAGCAGCTGGGGGGAATTCACGAGGGAGAGTCAATGTGCTGCATCACAATCTCTAAATGAAACAACAAAATATACCTATGCCACTACTAGCAGCTTCTGCAACATACAACAAGTATTACATTTCAGCTATAAATATGGAATTTCTACTGCAAATATTTTACTCCTATTATTAGCATTTCTGCTGTAAAAATTGCATTTTTATTGTATATATATCACTTCTCTGCAAATACGGGGGTTTTATATTTATATTTTTATATTTATGTCCTTTATATCTTTATTTTTATTCCTTATTTATGTGTGTTCTTAAGCTGAGAGACTACAAAATTTCGTTATGTGTGCATAATGACAATAAATAATCTTGAATCTACTTTGTATCGATAAATGTACAGTATACAGAGCCAATACAACAGTATACAACAAATGTGCAATATCCAGAGGTGCAATACATTTCATAGTTCACACCACATATTCTATACAATTAATTCATTATTCATTTAAATTATATATTTTTACTATTATTAGTTTTATTCCTTTGTGCAATGACAATAAAGACACTTGTTTTCCTTAGTTGTGTCTTTTGTGACAATATATTTGTAATTGAAGAGCTTTTTCTTATACCTCAATCTTGCCATTTGAATCATGCATTTGAGTCCTTTTTTCTGTGTAAGGCCAGTGCTTAACAATGTCAAGTTAAATATTTAGTTTCCACATACCTTTACTGTACACTTCCATTAAATTGAATTTGATTCTTCTTACATATCTATTTTGATGAATTTAAATTCCATATAGTCAAACTCAGATGACAGGCTTCAAACACTTCAATGAATTTAGTTCATGCCATATTTTTTCCATGAGGGCCACTGCTTTTAGTTAACATTAATGTTCAGTGGTTAAAGTTATAGTGTGCAGAGTATGTTTCTGAAGGCATTAAAAACTCAGTCTTGAGTCTTATTAGTTTGACTTAAGTTCTCGAGCTTCGCAAGCAGTGATTGACAGACACTCAGCACAGCAAGGCTCTGGCTCAGCTCTGATTGGTTGTCTATTAAATCTTGCAAATGTCAAATGGACACAGAGGAGCACCTTGTTATTCAGAATACCTGTCTCATGCACTTCTTTCAGGATACAGCATTAACAGTTCAATCTCAAAATAGAACTGAGATGTGTCTCACCTAGCCTGGGGGAGGTGATGGTGTTCACATTGATTTTCTCATTGCAGGTACCATGGTGGCAAGGTCTATAGGTCGGTGGTCTCAAAGTCACTTGGCAGTCGTTACCATGACGACCAGTTACTTTGTGCATACACTGGACAACACGTGACTGCAGGCCCTTCCCGCAGGATGACGAGCACTAAAAGAGCAAATTAATGATGTCAGTTCTCACCTCTCAAACTATGACGATCCAGAAGTTGAGCTGGTGGTCAGGTCTGCTTATACTAGTAAAACATGCAAGTATTCTTTTCAATTTCTGTTTTGTACAGGTGCAACAATTGAGAGAATTTGTGTTAATCAGTGGACATTAGATTTAATATATGTCATCTAGAGTACTCAGTGACTGTAGCATACGGTTGTGCGTATGCGTGGTGTAACGTCATCACGCTAGCATGATTTCATCGCATGAGAAGCCCCTGGTCAGTGTGTATGGTGGAGAAGAAGAAGAAGAATTCCTTTATTAATTCCTCATTTCAAGGAGAAATTACATTTTTTCACTCTGTTAGTAACTTTTTTCAGTTGCACATTACACACACAAGTCATGAAACAAACACATTGGAGGAGAGGTGTCAGAGTGAGGGGGCTGCCCCTTATCCAGGCGCCCCGAGCAGTTGGGGGTTCGGTGCCTTGCTCAAGGGCACCTCGGCAGTGCCCAGGAGGAGGAACTGGCACCTCTCCAGCTACCAGTCCACTCTCCACATTTTGGTCCGACCTGGACTTGAACTGGCGACCCTCCGATTCCCAGCCCAAGTCACTACAGACTGAGCTACTGCCGCCCCAAAAAATTGTGTTGAGTTGAAAATAAAGGGACTGTGAGCACAGTTCACATCCGTGTGTACTTGGACATAACAGTGGCAACCGAGTATGGAGCTTGCTTTTTCACCCCTGCCTTCATTTCTTGCCCTGTCTGGAGGGCCACAGGTCCCGTGGTCAGCTGAGTCCTTTGAGATATATTGCGGCTGTTGGGCTGTCTTCATGCTATGCTAGTTCACAGCCTGGGGAGTGAAGGGCAACATATGTAGACTTGTGTCACCTTACTTGCCAGACATCTCTGCTCCACAGAGAGTTATCGTAAGGGGGATTGTATTCCGCCAGTGCCATCAACGGCCAGGTGAGTCGGTCCACCATTACGTTGTCGACCTCCGGTGTTTAGCCAGCCTCTGCAGATTTGGCCACTTGGAAGAGGAGATGATTCGGGACCAGCTAGTGGAGCACACAATCAATCCCAAACTACGGGAGAAACTATTTGTCGCCAGATGACCTGCCGCTGTCTAAGGCAGTGGAGTTAGTCTTTCATCTTGAGTCGGCCACTCTACTGTCATCATGGCTAGCGGTCTGTGATGTGGCTTCCTTGCAGTGGCCCCTGCCATGCAGCCCTCTAGCTGCTGCTGGCCTCCAGGTCTCTGCTCAGCAAGTCCACAGTCCAATCCAACAGCCCTTTCCCTGACAGCTGATCAAGGCAGATGCACAGGAGCTGTATGGCTATGGCCACACCAGCGTCGGCATGGTAGGCACCTGCACCATACTCCAGATTCCTGATGACGTTCACCTTCCTGGTGTCTCGTCATGGTGTCAACCTCCTGGGGTTTGCCTTATTCTGTGCTTTGGGCTTTTCTATCAAGGACAACACAAATGCCACCATAATGATGGTGACTACGTCCTGGCAGCAGCGCTAACCATCGCTCTTTTCTGGACCGAGCTGTCTTACCGCATTCAAACACCAGCCGCTCCTTGACCTCACCGTCTCCCCTGTCATTCAACCTTTGCGGCGCCTTCCGCTAACCCAGCATGACTCTTTCAGGGCTGAGCTGCAGAAGCTGCTGGACACTGGCGGGTTGATGCTTCACCCTGGATCTCCAAACTGATGATGGCAAAAAACAGCATTCTGCGCCCTTGTGTCTACCCCAGACAGGAAAACAAGGCAGTGATTCCTGACAAATACCGACTGCAATGATGGAGGAGCTGTCTGCTAAATTCCATGGCTCGACGGTCTTCTCTAAACTTGACCTTCGCCACGGCTACCTGCAGGTTCCCCTACATCCCCTACAACCTCAACTTCACTGCCTGTGTTTCACATGTGGGTTGTCCAATACACCTGCTCTGCCCCCAGTTGCTTCCAGAAAATCATGGCCACCTTGATATCCTGAGTGCAGTTGTGTACCTTGTGCATGGAGGGATGGCTGTAATGTACAATGAGCAGGGTGCTCGCCCAACACAACCTCACACTGAATGGGGAGAAGTGAATCTTTGCATCGCCTGCCATGGAGTTTGTGAGGTTCTGCTTGTCCAATTCTGGCCTGAGCCCACTCCACTCAAACAATGACGCCATTCTGCGCCTGCCTGAACCTTCCTGCCATAAACAGTTGTCATTGTTGCTGGGGATGACTGCCTTTAATCTGCAATTTCTTCCCCACTACTCAGAAACCACTGCATCACTGTGCACCCTCCTCAAGGTGGATGTACCCTGGTCATGGACTCCTGCATGCTCCACTGCATGTCCGTAGACTCAAGCTCACTTTCCCGCTGGTGCTCGCCCACTTTGACCTGCAACGCCCTACCTAATCCTTCTCACCCAGCACCGCGGCCACCATGCCAGCAACTCCAGCACCACGACACCTCAAGGGCCACAGCATCAGGGGAGCCCACCAGAACCGCAAGGGCACCCACCAAAACCACCCACCCCCCCAACTCCCAGGGGCCCCTCAGCCACAGTAACCTGGAAGATAGTCCGCCATCGCAGCCCCAAGACCCAAGGGGCCAGGTCCCACCAGAAGTGTCATTATGTTACCCCAGTGATCCCAACCTGTTAAAGGAGAAATTCGTCCGATTTCTACATGCAGCTGTAATAATCATGCTACGCTAGACTTATCGTAGCCAAGACATGTCTAATTTTGGTAGCTAATGCGCCGCTCAAGAATGCCATCATGGTCAGACCAAAATTAGACACGTCTTGGCTACTGATAACTCTACCCTAGCTTGATTATTACAGCTGCATGTAGAAATCGGACGAAATTCTCCTTTAATGAGCTTCCCTGGTTCCAGCTGAGGAAGCCTATCCCCTACATCGTGTTTGAGTACTACCCTGTGTGTAATGTGGTGCATTAAAAGTTGGAAGGGCAGGAGAGGCTACAAAGGGGGAGGACAGAGGGCTGCAGAGGCTGGGGGCTTGCAGCCTACCCTGATCCAAAATCCCCAACAGAAACGTGCCACCGTAATGCCGCCTCCCCCGCCAGCAGCCAGCAGTCCAATGATGTGATATAAGCATTTGAAATGAACTTGATTTCTTAATGTCTGCTGACATATCAGGGCCATTTTATGATTAATTTCAATAAATTTCTTACATATTGTACCTTTAATACTGTAGGTGGGAGGAATACAGTTTGAAGGAGGCTGTATCTCAAGCGGAGGAAAGCAAATAACTAGTGTCTCTTTAGCCTAAGAATACAATGGTAGGTATGTGATAGCAGCTGTATCGTGTACATGGAGAGTGAGAGAAAACAATGGTTCAACATTCATGAAATATTCAGGCATAATTCAGTTTTATTGCTGCTTGAATCTTATTTTCAGACAGTTCTGAAACTAACCTACATGTTATCCAAAATTATTTGGAAGTGAAAACAAAGCAAACGTTTGTGGCACCACCATTGGTTTGAGAGGATAAAAGCAGAATAGCTGGTTGCCAGAGTAGTTATGTTTGTTCCTGATGACATCACTCTCCCAGGTGTATTGTACTTCCTGGTCTCCGGAGAAGGGGCGGGGCTTAGGAGAGAAAAGGAGCCAGAGAGAGGTGGTGGAGAAGGAATGAGAGGGGAGTGTCACTACCTGATACGTACCGGAAACGCGATTTGTACTGCGCATCTGCAAACTGGAGTCACTTCCTCTCCTCACAATTTTTACAACAGAGCTTTGTCATTGCTGCAAATCGCCGCTGAGTCGCAATATTTCAAAGTAAAAGAAACTTGTCTGCGAGGATGGATGTGTCAATCTATCAGCAGCTTCATGCTTTTCTCCTGAACGGAGGTTAGGTTTAGGGTGCTGAGCGGATGTAGACGCGTTTTGCACATGCGCAGTACAAATTGGGTTTCCGGTACGGGAGAACAGGGAGAACAAAGAGAATGGCTGTAGCTTTGTATTTGACAGCAGAAACATCACGTGTTGATTTGTTGTTTGTGGTGATGCCTCACCCACAGTGGTCCTTAGAGAAGCCATGTGAGAGAGGAGGACCATAAGCAGGTGGAACTTTGCTGGATTTTCACTCCCCTGTGCCTCGGTTGGTGAGTTTGACTCCTTTTTCTTTTGTTTCTGGGCCCTTTTACTTTTTATGCAATGCACTGAGGTTCCTGATATTCAGCAGCTTTCATGAGTGAGTGCTGAGTGTGTGTGAGTTGTGAGGTGTTTGTGAGTTGTTTGAGTTGCCAAACTTTACTTGTGTTTATTTCTGTCTTAACCATCTGTGGGCTATAAAGTCACACCTTAGACCAGTCTCCAGTCTTCCATTCGTAACATTTAGAGTGGTCCTCACAGGGCTCCTCTTGAGTGGGCTGGGACAGAGGATCACATAGACCCTGAGGGTTTGTACATGACACAGTCCGTGTGTGAACACCATGGCCACAGTCTGATGAACACTGGAGGAAGAGATGAAACAACAGGATAGTGTGAAGAAACAGGAAGAAGTGGCTAACAAGACTGATACAGCATAATCCTCTGTTCCATAGCTCTCACATAAAAGAGCCAAACACTGGGGTTCAAGCCCCAATGGGGTGAGAAGCCTGTTGTTCTTGTACTGATTTATTATCAGCGTTCGAGCCTTGAAGGGACAGGACCCCAAAGGGGTCAGTTTAATAATAATATTTTTTTGTACTATGCTGCGGGTCAGATTAGTGGAATGAGCTAGAAACATGAAGTGGCTTGTAGCCCATGACATTACCTATATAAAATATAACAATATACATCAGATATTGTTTGTCCAATCTTTACAGAACTAATGGGATGTGTAAAAGCAATGTTGAACCACATGTGTAAATTGTGTATTTTGCTAACATCAGCACACCTGCTCTATTTTTTAAGCTCCTCTGTTGAAACCCAAAATGCTTCCCAAGAAACTGAGTGTTTCTGAACTTCGAGTGAGCAGTTACTGAAGGCTGCATACATTGCAATGGTGAAACAAGTAAGTGAGGTGTACAGTAAGAGGTGTCATTCCTTCTTTATATGACCAGCCCAAAGCTTGCTCATTGAAGCTTTCATGTTGACATGTTGAGCTGCTTCCTTTGCTTTCCTTATTGGATGAAGCGTACAGTATTAAAATGCGAGACTCAAAATTTCTGTCTAGACCTTTTTTGCTTATTTAGAAGTTAAAATATCTGGCAATTATTTACAATATACTGCATGTTAGTGTGTAATGATAGTTTAAAATGACAAAGACAGAATTTGATTTTAGAATTTGGGCAAAAGCAATGCAACTGAACATGAATAACAGATTTTGCAAGTTAAAATTGAAGGTTGAAAAGTATGAAAACTACTTACAATAAAATTTTGTGAGAAATGGAGACTATATAAAGGAGTTTTTTTCCAGGAGAGGCATGAGTGAAATTAACATAATAACACCATAATGGCTGTAAAGAGCAAGATCTCAGCTTTCAGAAACCGTTGGATTTTTTTCAGAGATTACTTCTCCAGCTTTTAGCACAAATACAAATGAAATACAAATCTGCAACTTTGAATAAAAAGACTGACATCCAAAACAGATCAGGGTCCTACTACCCCAACACATCTTAAGGCTCAAATGAATCTTGTATCAACATTTTGAACACGAATGAAAGAACTGAAAGCACTGTACACTCTACATGTAAAAAAATGTGATTTAAATTGAATGTGTTATGTAATGTTTAATATGATTTTAAAAAATGTGTTTTTATATTTTTCTGCCTTCGTGTGGACATACTTTTAAAAGAACTTTTTAGAGCACATTTCAAAACAAATTAAATAAAATGATTTATGGTGGGTTAACAAATACATGCTCACAGAGGGAACCCTGGTAGCTGTAAGAACTTAGGAACCAAACACTAAATCTTACATTAATATTATTGCATTTCTGCTGTGAATATTACATGAATTTTCTGTAATCATGACCACTGATGCTATTTGTCAAAGTTGATGTCAAATGAAGTTAAGGTGAAGGCCTCTTAATCTCTATCATTGATCTTATCACACTGCAAAATTTTAAGCATTCTCTTTTAAGTGCTGTTTTAAGAAATGTGTGCAGTAATTTAAGACTAATCATGGATACACTCTTCACTTCCAAGATCAACTGTTAATAGGAAACAAGTCCCAGGACTGGCAATGTTTTCCCACTGATATCATACCTTGGACCACTCTGAAGCCTCCCAGACATTGAGGCAGAGGCGGCCCTCACAGCCCTGGAGAACAGGTGGTTTTCCTCCCTGACAATACAGATCTCTGGTGTGGATGAGTGAGCCATTCTGTAGATGGTACACACACACCACCTCCCTCTGCTGAAGACCTTTACCACATGTGATGGAGCAGGACTCCCACTCCCCTGTCACCCACCTGTGAAAAGCACACACTACAGTGTTAACAGACACTTCATGAGGTACACTCCATTTGCTTTGGATGTGAAAGAGAGTAAAAAATGTGTTTTGATATTTTTCTGCCTTAGTGTGGACATACTTTTAAAATAACTTTTTAGAGCACATTTCTAAACAAAGTAAGTAAAATGATTTATGCATAGTTAACAAACATAAGGTTATTAACCCCTTCAAACTGATTTGCACAACTGTTGTATCACACAAATAAAAAACATATATAGTGACTATGCCATAAGCCTGTGAATACTATAAATCTGAACTAGTTTACCAGGACTATGATCCAGAGAGTTATTCCACTACATCTTTAGAACTTCTAAAACATTTCCAATAATATATACACTGCAGTGTATCATATGGGGCAGAACATTTGCTTTACAAATTACATAAATATTTATAAAGAGAAAAACTAATCTGACAGGAAGCTACATTATAGGGAAAGGGTTTAGGGGTTTGTAGGGTTCTTCTGCCCAAACAAAGGTTTCACTGATACCTGTGATCCAGATATAATCTAACATGGTTACATTAGTATATCATTTATCCATATGTACCACAGTGACAGAATCATCCCGTACCATTGTTAAAACGTATTGTTGAACAAAATCATTCTTCAAATTTCACAAAATATTCCCAATTTATTTATTTTCAGCTACAAAAATATTACTATGTATGTCTCACCGGTATTGGCAGGGGTGAGAGTTGCAAAGTTGTACTTGGGCATGTGGTCGATTCTCAGGTTGACAGTAGCTCTCATTGACTATTTCCATGGTTTTATTGGCTATCCTCATACAGGAGACCACTGTCCTCCTCTCACCTGCACACACACACACACACACACACAGGCTTTAGGAGTTCACATTACGTTTTATTATGCAATGTTTTTTTTTTTTTTTTATATCCTGACCAAGTATTTCAGTAAAAAATGTACAGTATGCACAGGAACAGAAACCACTTGAGACTACTGAGGGCTTTTCACACCCATGGTTCGTTTGCTCTGGTCCGAATCAGGGACCAACTTGTTACAATGTTGCAAATTGTGTTCACACGGCAGCATTCAAAAGCGGACCAAAATGTGTGATGTGCGAGAAAACTGCTCTCTGATTGGTCAGAATTTCCTCGTGGGAAAACTCCCAGAAGTAAACAAAGAAGAGCAGAATCCAGAGCTACTTTTCAATTTTACAATGGAGGTAAAGCTACGTGGGTTGCTCTTATCACTGTAGGCAAACAGTGTCAGTTTGAAAATGAGGCAAGGCTGAGGCTGGAAAATAATGTCATGATGCACTGGAGTCGTTGACGATGCATATTAAGACAGGTCAGGCGGAGGCGCGCATTAATCCTTCTGAAATGATGCACAGCACAGCTGGCTAGTCCAAAACAGGCAATGGGCCCTGCAGTTGGGTCGGATTGAGGTTGGATCATGTTCTCACCACAATCTAACCGCACCAGAGTTCATTTGGGAGCAGACCAAGACCACCTCTTCAATAGGATCCCAGTCCGGTTGTTTTGGTTGATTGATTGTTCACAACTTCCCAAACGATCCGCACCAAGGGGGTAAACGCTCCAGGGTTCAATTCAACCGAACTAAACAAGACAGGTGTGAAAATGCCCTGAGATACAATTTACACCGTTCCCTGCTTGAAAGATCTAAAGGGATGCAGCACACAAGAGCACACATGGTGCCTGTCAGCTAAGAACAGGAAACTGAGGCTACAGTTCACACAGGATCACCACAACTGGACAGTAGAAGGTGGAATAACGTTGCCTGGTCTGACCAGTCTCCATTTCTGGTGCCACATTCACGTGGTATGGATCCATCCTGCCTTGTTCAGGCTGCTGCCTGCTGCTAGCTACTTCCAGCAGTATAACACCCATCTTCATCATCATCAAACTTCCCTCCTACAGCTGGTAGGAAGTAAAGTTGGACCCCCAGGCATGCACACCTTACTGCTCTCGTGCTCATGCTGCTTCTCAAACCAGAAACATTTCCATTGCTGTAACCCAACACAATTTGCTTGGTGTCTGTATGTGTGTTACCTCCTCCACATTGGACAGTACAGTCCTGCCAGCTGCTGTGTGTCCAGATGTAGATATACTCAGGTTCCCTCTGCTCCTCAGTGCTCCTGTTCTGGGTTGTGTTCAAAGAAATTGTGTACTCATAGTGGATCCCATAGCTCTGGTCATGAAAGAGCAGCACCTGGGGACAAGACAGATAGTTTAACAGTGACGGTCTGGGTCAGCAGAGTCTTTGTGGACCAAAGTCATGAGGCTGTGCTGGACACTGAAGAGTAAGCTCTGTGTCTTTCTGTGTTCAGCGTTTGTTGTCTCTGCCTGAATCTGTTGGTATTTTCAGGTATCACTTCTGTAGCATACATACTCTAGAGCAGATTTAATAGTCAATCATTAATTAATATCAAATTATGTATTTATAAACAATAACTTTTAAGTTATTGATCATAAAGCATAAATGGTCATAAAAGGTGAAGGAGAGTGATGACACTCAGCTTCAGGTATAACTCACTATCACTTTTAATAGTAGACATTATCAGGGTGCCACCCAGTTTGGTAAAACAGGGAAAACCTGTGACTTTTACATTAATTAATAGAGTCTCTTAATCTCAGGGTGCTACAGAGTTCTTGACCTAGTGTACAGTGATTCAATTACTTTATATACACACACAAATCAAATAACCAAGTTCTTTATAAATGAGTACACCACTAATGACTACATGACCAGACTAATTCAATGTGACCAGTTAGATTCAGTGGTGGTTATCAATACCAAAATAAGCTAACTCTTAATTTGGTACCTGTTGTTATTTCAATCTGGTTTAGGTTTGGTGCACCGTTCAGCAGTTGAGAGAGAGGCATCAGAGAAGACTGAATTTACTAGTCAGAATTTAAGTTTTATTATTTTATTGTTCAAGATTATTAAGTTTTCTAGATCAAGCTCTAAATTTGACCGTTTAATTTAGTGTTTAATCATCAAACTCTTTAATATCTGAGGATATATATATGCAGTATATCACCGTTCATGGATGGATGGGAGTGAGTCTGGACTTGCTTCATCACCAGTGGCTCTTTAGCTCTGAACACCTTTGGTCATCTCTGGACAGCTCTGGACATCTTGGGTTGACATGGCTTGGCTGAAATTGTTTCCCTCTCAGTCTCTCTCTGTCTCTCCCCCACCCCCCCCAGGTCTCAGTCTCTGGGTTGTTGCCCCCCCCCCCACTGGTCACTCCCATCCAACAAATTAACTGAGATGACATTCTTTTTAACTTATTTAATGTTAGTGCTACTGTGTTTTACTTCATTAAATCTTCTCTATTTTAAAGCTTCTCACTCTCGTCTGTTGAATGACATCAAACACAAGACAGAAAACCACAGCACAAACTGATCAATTAAATTAATCCACAAATTAAACAACACAGGTGAACCATAAACCATAGCATGTGGTTGGGTGTTCTACAACAGGCAGGTGTACGTGTAGCTGTATATGTACAATTGTTTCACAATTAATCTTACATGTGTCACATTTGGTCTTTATCAGAAGAAGGAAAATGGAAGAGGATCTACAGTCATGGAAAAAATTATTAGACCACCCTTGTTTTCTTCAGTTTCTTGTTCATTCTAATATCTGGTACCACTAAACGTATAATACAATGAACACAACAAAAAATGCAGCTGGTCACATAATACTTTATGTCCTATTTGACATTCTTAAGCTTAATTGATTCCCAGGGTATATAAGAGGCCATTTCATGTCACAAGCAGCACTGCACATGCAAAGGCCTAGAGTAGTTTCCTGCTTACATTCAAGCCGTAGCACAACTCAGAAGTTGTCAGCTCTCACATAATGCCTAAAACAAAAGAATTATGTGAAGAAACAAAGGCAGCCATCTTGGCACTGCTGGACATTGGCATGAGTGAGAGACAGGTAGCGAAAAAACTGAAGATCTCCAAGACAGCCGTTCATTCCAACAAAAAAAAACAAGCTGAACATGGCACTACCAAATTGCTACCTGGCCGTGGCAGGAAACGTCTTTCTACCCCACGAGATGACCGTGCACTCATCCGTTCCTGTGTCAGGAATCGTCGTCAGACCTCCAGGGACCTTAAAAATGAGTGTGCACTGTCGAGAAATGTGACTTGCTCGGCAAGGACAGTTCGAAACCGACTTGTTGAAGCTGGTTTGAAGTCACACAGAGCACGCAAGAAGCCCTTCATCAATGAAAGGCAGAGGAAGGCCCGGTTACTCTTTGCTCGAGACCACAAGGATTGGACTGTTGATGATTGGGCTAAGGTTCTCTTCAGTGATGAATCCAATTTTGAATTGATGCCCACTCCAGCCAACTTACTGGTTAGGAGGAAGCCTGGAGAAGCTTACAACCCAGACTGTCTTGCCCCTACAGTAAAACATGGGGGTAGATCAGTCATGATCTGGGGTTGTTTCAGTCTGAGTGGAACAGGGCAAATGCAATTGTGTGAAGGCCGAATGAACCAGGTCAAGTACAGGACTACCCTTGAAAACAGTCTTCTTCCATCAGCTGGAAAACTCTTTCCTGCCTCGAATGACTGGATTTTCCAACAAGACAATGCCCCTTGCCACACGGCAAGGTCAGTTAAAGCCTGGATGGAGAACCACAACATTCGCACCATGCCTTGGCCTGCTCAATCACCAGATCTTAATCCAATTGAAAACCTGTGGAAAATCATCAAACTCAAAATGGAGAACCACAAGCCCAAAAACAAAGAAAATTTGTTTGAATTTGTCCAACAGGAATGGGCTGCTGTGACAGCAGAACAATGTCAGAAGCTGGTGGAGAGCATGCCAAGACGCATGGCTGCAGTCATCAAAAACAATGGTTATGCAATCAAGTATTAACTCTTGTGTGTATCATGTGTTTAAAGCAAACAGAAAAGAAAACATGGAATGCTTAAAAGTAGTGTTTTTGGCGGTACAATGCCATAGCTATTGATGTAAGAATTTAAGTAATTTTAGTTATTATCAAGACAACCATGGAAAATGAATAATCCTTAGTTCTTAAATTAAACTCTCATGAGCTATTTTTGTTGTTATCATTATAATTGTCCAAACAAATGTACCTTTAGTTGAGCCAGGCATTAAAATTAACAAGAAATTGAAGAAAACAAGGGTGGTCTAATAATTTTTTCCATGACTGTATGTGGAGACTGACCTTTGACATTGTAAAAGTGATACTTATATGATAGTAACTGAAGAATTAAAGCATAGTTGACTATTCCAAATTTCAGTCTTCTGTTCTAAGCAAAGATAAAGAGGAATATAACTTGGGACACATGGCTCTGGATGTGTGTGTCTGCTCAGGAATGCAGGGTGCAGGCATAAAACTCCCCCCCATGTGTGTTCTGGAGTTCCTTGGGTCATGCTGGGAGGATAGAATAGAATAGAATAGAGTATTATTGCCATTTGTACAAGTTAAAAAGCAGGTTCAAAACAGGTACATTGGAATTCTTGTGCGTGTCCCTGAGTCAAGTAACTAACCAATAATTAACAAACAAACAGTGTGTATTAAAGCACTAACAAACAAGACAAGAACTAAACATAAGTAAACAACACATTATAAATAAATAAATAAAAAAGGGGGGTTGGATTAATTTGGTGTCTGAGTGAGACAGAGAGGTTTTCCCTCTCTGATGCCCTGAGCCGCTAGCCTAACAGTGGTGGGGAAAAAGCTGTTGTGGAAGCGGGCCCTTTGGATGCTGATGCTCTCAGGCCTGTGGTGTCTCAGGTTGTAGCCTGAGTCCACCCACTGAAACAGAGCTGGGTGGTGGATGTCCCTGAGGATGCACTGTGCTTTTCTCCTGCTGCGCTGTTTGAATATGGTCTCCATGGATGGGAGGTCAGAGCCGATGACCCTCTCTGCAGTTTTAACGATCCACTGCAGCTTCTTCTTCTCAGCCAGGGTGGTATTCCTGTACCACACTGTTATACCACTGATGAGGACGCTTTCAACAAGTCCTCTGTAGGCCTGGATGAAGGGCTGACGTTTAAGCCCGGCCTTCTTCAGCAGCCTGATGAAGAACAGCCTCTGCTGAGCTCTTTTCACCGTGGCAACAGTGTTTTTTGCTCAGCTGAGGCTCTCTGTGATGTGAAGGCCAAGGAACTTGTGGCTGTCAGTCCGCTCCACCACAGTCCCGTTGATGGTGAGGGGCTGCAGAGGGGAGGCTCTCCTCCTGTAATCCACAATCAGTTCTTTTGTTTTGTCTATGTTGAGCACAAGATCATTGTCCTCGCCATAAACAGTGATCCTTTGAACCAAATCCCTGTATGCAGACTCGTCCCCTCCTCTGATGAGGCCCAGGATGGTTGTATCATCTGCATACTTAATGACGATGTTGTTGTCATGGGGGGAGGCACAGTCATATGTGTATAATGAAAAGAGTTTAGGGCTGAGGCAGCAGCCCTGGGGGTTCCTGTACTGACTGTGAGCTCTGCAGAGACCTTCTTTCCCATCCTCACCACCTGTGACAGCCAGTTTAGCTGTCAGCTTCAGCAGCCTGATGGTATTAAAGGCGGAGCCATAATCAAGAAGCAGTAGCCGTACGTAGGCGTTATTATTGTCCAGGTGTTAGAGGGTAGAGTGAAGTGCCAGTGCTACCGCATCATCCACTGATCTGTTGGAGCGGTAGGCAAACTGATAGGGCTCTGTGTCAGGAACCACGGAGTTGATATGGGTTAACACCAACTTTTCCAGACACTTCATGGCAGATGTAAGGGCCACCGGTCTGAGATCATTCATTGTTGTGATGTTTGTTTTCTTGGGGACCGGCACTATATCAGAGGACTTACAGGTGTGTGGTACAGTTTCCTGAGAGAGGGAGATGTTGAAGATGTCCGTATACACCTACGTCAGCTGCTCAGGCCTTCAGGACTCTTGGTGACACAGGTCCCACAGCCTTGCAGGGGTTCACCTGTTTCAGAGCTCTGAGCACCTGTGTGTGTGTGTGTGTGTCACCTGCAGAGCAGTCCCACCTGGATCACAGGGTGCCTTTAAGGGAATGTCTCTGTTGTGCTGGTCGAATCTAGCATAGAAGCAGTTGAGATTGTCCAACAGAATGATGTCTTGAACCACAGACATTTTAGCCTCCGACCTGTAGTTGGTCATTGACTTGATTTCCTGCCACATGGAAGACAGTCCGCTCCCTTGTTTATTCAAGCCAGTCATCCAGTCATAAAACACACTTAGTGCCCTGGGAGGTTTCTTGGGTCAGTGCTGGGAGGATGAGAAACACTGAGAAAATTACAGAATGTCTTCATTATAAGATAAGTCCATTATTTTATGCTCATTCTTATGCTACACTTCGACTTTACTGGTTACTGATCACTTTCTGTATCAGATCATAGGAATGTGTTTATCATCAAGTTAGCAGCGCTTCAATGGTGGCAGAAACAATGACGATGTAAAGTATGCTACATATATATTCATGTTTTTACTTGAATCCATTTTGCAGTACAACTACAACCTGATGATTACAATGTCACCTTTCACTCCAGCTTCATTAATGTGCTCTCTCGCATCACAAAATGACAAAATCTACTTTTCAATGTGTTGAAATCCTGATGGGTGGGCAGTCTCCTGGCATGGCAGCCTCTGCCATCAGTGACTGAATGAGTGTGAATGGGTGAATGCATGTAGTGGAATTTCTTTAACTGGTCAGAAGACTAGAAAATAGATATACACTATATTGCCAAAAGTATTCGCTCACCTGCCTTGACTCGCATATGAACTTAAGTGACATCCCATTCCTAACCCATAGGGTTCAATATGACGTCGGTTCACCCTTTGCAGCTATAACAGCTTCAACTCTTCTGGAAAGGCTGTCCACAAGGTTTAGGAGTGTGTTTATGGGAATTTTTGACCATTCTTCCAGAAGTGTATTTGTGAGGTCACACACTGATGTTGGTCGAGAAGGCCTGGCTCTCAGTGCTCTAATTCATCCCAAAGGTGTTCTATCTGGTTGAGGTCAGGACTCTGTGCAGGCCAGTCAAGTTCATCCACACCAGACTCTGTCATCCATGTCTTTATGGACCTTGCTTTGTGCACTGGTGCACAGTCATGTTGGAAGAGGAAGGGGTCAGCTCCAAACTGTTCCCACAAAGTTGGGAGCATGGAATTGTCCAAAATGTCTTGGTCTGCTGAGGCATTCAGAGTTCCTTTCACTGGAACTAAGGGGCCAAGCCCAGCTCCTGAAAAACAACCCCACACCATAATCCCCCCTCCACCAAAGTTTACACTTGGCACAATGCAGTCCGACAAGTATCGTTCTCCTGGCAACCACCAAACCCAGACTCGTCCATCAGATTGCCAGATGGAGAAGCGTGATACGTCACTCCAGAGAACGTGTCTCCACTGCTCTAGAGTCCAGTGGTGGCGTGCTTTACACCACTGCATCCGATGCGTTGCATTGCACTTGGTGATGTATGGCTTGGATGCAGCTGCTCGGCCATGGAAACCCATTCCATGAAGCTCTCTGTGCACTGTTCTTGAGCTAATCTGAAGGCCACATGAAGTTTGGAGGTCTGTAGTGATTGACTCTGCAGAAAGTTGGTGACCTCTTCACACTATGCGCCTCAGCATCCACTGACCCCGCTCCATCAGTTTATGTGGTCTACCACTTCATGGCTGAGTTGCTGTCGTTCCCAAACACTTCCACGTTCTTATAATACAGCTGACAGTTGACTGTGGAATATTTAGGAGTGAGGAAATTTCACGACTGGATTTGTTGCACAGGTGGCATCCTATCACAGTTCCACGCTGGAATTCACTGAGCTCCTGAGAGCGACCCATTCTTTCACAAATGATTGTAAAAGCAGTCTGCATGCCTAGGTGCTTGATTTTATACACCTGTGGCCATGGAAGCGATTGGAACACCTGCTTCTGACTATTTGGATAGGTGAGTGAACACTTTTGGCAATATAGTGTATACTGTGTAAGTCAATTTACCACAACCAAAATATGTTTGGTTACCTTTGACCACCAATATCTAATCAGTTCAGTAATTCAGCAGCATATCTAATCTGCCAAATTTATCTCACCAGCATATGTCGGTTAAGCATTAGATTGTCCATCACCGCTGTTTATTTTTACACCGTACAATCTTATGTTCATTACAAATCTTCACCCTTCAATAATCAATCACTGGAGACCAACGTATCAGCCGGAGTCTATCATCTTCAGTCACTGGGTGATAGTTGGTGCCAGAATTATAAACTTGTTACACTTGGTGAAGTGGACATTCTGGATCCAGGCAAATCTAATCAAAAAGAGAAAATGTATAACTAAGTGGAGTCGAGCGGTAATGCTACATTCACATTACGAGCGATTGAGGCAACAAACATGCAAACAGCATGGCTGTCAAGTCAGTATGGAACACAGCTCAACTTTATGTGTAAGCCTGTCACAACCGTCCATCAGCAACAAGTGCTAGACGTCAGTTTGCAGCTTCATGTGACTGGCCTCCATGGACTTGGACAACGTGGTGGTGTCGCTTGCTGTGTGAGAACAACTTAAAGTTGTAGGCAAAACTAAGCAGTGAATATCTGATTTACAGTTAAAAGTCAATATTATCACAAGACCCTCAACAAAAATGATGAACAATCACACAAGCACTGTATGCAGGGTGTACTGAGCTAAAACTCAACAGTAAGAACGAGAGAGCCTGATGTTTACCATCAGGTGTAAGGGCATCTTAGTGGGTCCCTTGGCCGACATCTTCTCCCACAGTCCCCTTCTAACATAGCGCACGGTGGTCCCGGCCAGCTCAAACTCTCCTGGAAGCTCGATCTTCCAGTCGCTGTTGATGGACCTCTTACTGGAGTCTTTCAGAGCTGTGAGGAAAACACAAGGTCAGAAGTGACACTTTGAAACCCTGATAATGAACACCCATTCTGCCCATGTGTCACCCATTCTTTATAAATTAATGTCACTTACCAGGTTGTCCTTGTCCTCTTGACACTAAGGTATGCACAGTACATTTTACGTTTATTTTTGGAATTTCAGTTCATTGCAAAAAAGGTGTATGAATGCCATGATAATGCACAAGGAATTTACATCATTTGTGTGCCAAGTATCATGTACTGACTGCAAAGTAAACGCATTTAAATTCTACGGTAAGAGATAATGAGTATAAAAGCAAGACAGACTGCTTATTGTGGGCAGACTGATGGGTCCAAAAAACAACTAACTTTTAACAAGCATTTTGTTTTGTAAATTATGTCAGTTACAATTTCACTTTTAATTTGTGTGGGACATTTTCAGTAGTTTAGTAGAATAATGTAGACTTCTCTATGCCTTATACTTAGTTTAAATACCTATTTTAAGCTCATCCCTGACATTTTGTCTTACCTGAATGGTTTTCTGCAATTGATATGAAAAGCAGCATACAACTGTGTGTGCTGTTTCCTGTTAATGCTCTGAATATCATGGCAGAGGTAATCTCCTTGCTGAGCAGTCGGAGAGCTTACTGATTTGTCTACACAAAATATTATCACTGAGACCTTCAGGTCTGAAAATAGGAATAAGTTTAGTTTTGTTCAGTCGGATATGTAGTGGACCAATCAGCGAATATGAAGATATGAAACAAGATAATATCAGTGCACGTTAATGTTCACAAACATGGTGTTGTGCTTTGAAGGCATGTCTGGAAATTGGTAGTGATTATCATTAAGGAGCTAAAAACACATGCATCATTACCCAGAAAGCTGTGTGAGGGTTTGTCCTCCACAACTTTGATCCTCCTGGCTCCTGCAGGGATAACCACAGCTTCTATGTAGCCTGAGAGCGAGAGACAGAAACATGAGGGGAAACAAAATGAGTGGCTAACAGAGCACAGGGCACACAACATACGTCCAAAAAGGCAAACAAGAGAAGATACTGGGAAAGGGCAGTGCTTTTTAATAACTCATTTGATTTGTGGACTGTGTAAAAATTGGGACAAGGCTTGAGTGTAAGAAGGTTTCTTTGCAAATCAATCTAAAGAACAGATACTGTATTACACATCACATACAGCCATGAACACTGTCTTACTAAATAAAATAAAGCATCTTGATCCAAACACAAAAACAGAAAAAGTCATGAGATCTGACTGTTCTACTGAAGTTGCAACGCCTGCACTAGCCTTGTTGATTTGCTTTGTGAGGTTTTAAAAAACACCAATTCAAACCACCAACTGGAGGCCAACCCACTCCACCACTGAGCCACAATTTCAATAAATATAATCAATAACAAAAATGCACTGTCTCAGCAGTACATGCCAATAATTTGTTATTGACTGATGTTTTTATGGAAAGACAGCTGCAGCTCTGTCAGCTGCAGACTCAGCACAGAGCGGACTGGTTGGATACTAAATACACACACTCACCCATTCCTTTGGTGTGGTTGAAGTCTCCTCTCACTATCTTACAGGAGCGCCCATCTCCATTACAAACACCACAGTGGTCCTCTTTGGCTGAAGAGCCAATGATGCCATCACAGCCAATTTTCTGACAATAAAACAGTGAAAAACGTCAGTAAAACAAAACACATTTCTCTCCACAGACTGTTTCCCTGCATTCAGCCAAAGCCAGCTTGAACATGACTCGTTCATACCGCTTGGACTACATATGAAAACCAGAACATTAGCACTGGTGAATGACTGCATGCTGAAAAGCTTACACAGCAAGGTGACTGGCTGACCTAGTGCACATGACTGTTCCACTTCACACGGCATTGAACTGGAACGTTGCCCCTCTGTGATCAGCTCACTACTTTGCTGCCCTAAGTGGGGAGGATTAGTAATGGAACTACTCAAAGCTTGGTATGTGAAGAAGCTGGTCCTGACTTTGTCCCTCTTGAACAGGATGTACAATATGTTCCATAACATGACAAACATTTTCCATACCACAAGGAAACATAAAACGACTACAGAGAGACACAAATGGATTACTTAAGAGTTGCAAAACAGCTGCAAAGAAACACAGAGAGACTCACAATGTCTATGAAAAGAGAGAAAACAACCACAAAGAGTGTAAAGCAACCACCAAAACACACAAAACAACTAAGACACAAAAATTACAACACAAATACAAAAGCAACTGTCTACCTGGCGATTCAACTGTTGTTCATGCTTTTGTCCCTGCTGCTGTTCAACAAACACTGCTAGCTCTGTCTTGTGAGGCTTGTGTGTCTTATGTTACTGTTTCCTCTGTTTTTGTATTATCTCTGTATGTTGCATTTGTTATTTGTTTGTTTGCTTGTTTGTGTACTGTTCTCGCTCTGGTGGCAAACTGTGTTTCCCCTTGGGGATCAAAGAATAAACCATACCATACCTGTCCCACACTCCAGTCAGGGCCTTCCTTCAACCAGGGGTGTATTCCATCAAAGTCGCTAATCATAGCGGCGCTTAAGTGATTAAGCCTCGCCTAAAGTACAACTTTAACATGAGGCTGAAGCCGTTCCATTAACACGTTTAAGCTGCGCTTCAGCTGAGTTAACTTCAGCGAGGCTTATCCAAGCTTCTATTAGGCGTGTGCGTGGGGTACACAAGAAGCCCAGAGCATGTGATTGTTGAAAACACGATCATGTTGAAGACTCAGGCTGATTTTTTCAACAGTGCACAGCAAAAAAGGCTATATGAGGAGTATAAACCAACAATAACCAAGAAGGGAAATACATGGTGTGGCAGGAAATTGCTGACTGCTTAAATGCACAATTTAAGTTTTATAACAATGCTTAACATCAAACATCAAATTTGTCTTTTAGAGTAAGGATATGTATTCCACAGCCTGTATACGGCCTGTCAGTAGGATAGAGGAAACACTACAGTCTGATGTGTGAGAGACCAGCTTTCAGTACCCACTCAGTGCAGATGATGGTGGAAAATATTTTCATATTTATAGAGCTGTTTTGTCAGTTGGAATTTCTTTATAATGTGTAAAACTACTTGTACTTGAACTAATTGCGATATATTTGAACAGGAGTGGTGTTAATAATGTGAGGAGGACTGATTTGTAGGTTTAGACAAAGCATAAAACATTTTGCAGACTGGTCAAGTGTTAATGTTTGGCCTAGCTGATATGATGATATGAATAATAGTAAATAGGTTAAATACAGGTTTAATAGCATGGCATTCATTCACATTTGTGTAATATGTGACAAATAGTGAAACTATAACAAATACTTTCCATAAGTATAACTGTCATTCCCACTGGGAATCAAACCCCAGAATCCCACATGATTTACGGCACACTTCACCAATCATCCAACATCCCAGCAGCAGTATTTTAGAGACATTATCATATTTGAAGATATAATAATGACAACTACATTATTTGAAATACTTTTAATTAATAAAATTGTCCAAAACTGACCAAGAATATAAGGTAAATTAATTTTTGCTCACATTGTCAGCTTTGTTTTCAGACAACACGGACAATCAGACGGTGAGCGTGAGGAACTGATTGTTTGATACTCTGTTTACGACAGGTATGTATTATTTGTAACACTGCTAACCCTGAGCCTGATAGTTAACCTGCCACAGAGCAGGTTAGTTCAGAAGCATATGTTACCCCGGTAACTCAGCTGAGATTCCTGTTAGAGAGAGTGATGGAACCCACCTCTGTCTAAAACTAGCAGGGCTTATTGAAGTTAGTGAGGATTTGCAGTTAGCGCGGTTGATGGAATACCACCCAGGACTCTATGCCCTCAGAAGGAAGGGCCCCTGTTTCCCATTCAAAAGAAAAGGATGAAACTCTTAAGTCTTCCAGAATAATTTCCATGTGGACTTCAGACCGTCTGACAGTCAGCCATTTACCGTTGTGTAGAAAACGGAGGCTCAGCATGATGCCAATCATACCATGACATGATTCTGAAGGAGTATTCACAAGTGTAAGTCTTTGTGAGTACCTGGCACCTCCCGTTAACACACAGGTCAGCCTCGTATGGTCCACAGGGTGTCCCATCCATCACTCTGTCAGCCATCAGGACTGGGACGTCTCGACCCACCGGACTGCAGAACAACACACATGGCTTCTCTGCTCTCTCACACACACACACACACACACACACACACACACACACACATACACACAAAATGTGTCAAATGTGTCTGGGAGACAATTTTTAATTTTGTTGTCTCTTCAATTGAATTTCACATTGTGAAAACTGACAGGGCACAGTGTCCATATTTTCACATTAATTGTGGAATTGCTCATTCAGCATTCTCAGGTGTTATCCTAAGGTTTACATAACTACTTCATCATCTTCTATCTCTTCTCTATGTTATTATTATTAATATTATTATTATTACATACAACCACAGGAACCATTCAACTGTCAAAATATTCAGCTCAGCTATTACTTCTTTCTCTTTTTCCAAACAGAGTTGTTTTTTTTTTGATTTTTACAAACTGAGTTTTAGGCCTACTAAAATACAAAAGTATGCCAACTTCCAACCTGCACTGGCACCCTGAGCTGTATTCAGAGCTTCCTCTTACAAAGGGCTGCTTTCATTGACCTTGTGAGTTAGATTTATCATGGTTTCTGAGACTTAGACCCTTAAAGTTATGACTAGATCCTGGTCATAATAAAGATTATTCACAAAGCATCAAAGCCCTTATGTGAACACTGTCTGAAGTAGGAGAGAGTTTAAGAAGAAATATTCTTCAAAGACTCACTGACAGTAAGTTGAGTAATGATTATATTGTCCACAGTAGTGTGGTGCTACCATGCGGTATCATGATCTTGTTATGACAGTCAATCTGACCAGCAAAAATATGCAGTTATCAGCCATCTAAACCCATCTGGACCCACAAACCACCTACTTTATGCATCATAGCAGCACAAAGGTCAGGACGGAGACCAGTGTATGTGTGTGTGTGAGGGAGACAGAGAGATCAGAGGTGGATTTATGGACTTAGCCTAAAGCCCCGTATGGTTCTGTGTGTGCTCATTACATTGCTATGTGACTGCTTTTGACTCTTCTGCATGAATCCAGTGCACCCAAATCCAACCAGCCCACCACTGGAAAAATGCATCAGTGTTTGCTGTTTCGTAGACTTCGACTACATGCTAACCAGTGTTGCCACTTATATAGACTGGCCATCACAGCAGGCTACAAAAGGCTCCATCGAAATAAATGAATGTAACAACTATCAGCATTTGTGAACATCAACCATGAGCCAATCACAACACTTACAGGAATGTGCTGCACCACAGCTCCTCACCGGGGTAAAAGTTCCTGCCCATTTGAGCTCAGAGTTTCTCTGAAATGTCCTAAATCACTCCTACACTGGGACTCTTTGTGACTGTCTAACCCCACCCTGATTGTTTCCACCTGTGTCCCACTTCCTCATGCATAAACAGCTGGTCATGTGCCAGTTTGTCTTGTATTGCATTTGGATTTGTAAGAAAAAAATCAACTGGCTCATACCAAATTTGACCAAAATGTCTCACATCACATGCCTTGATATCCTTACACTCACTCCTTATTCAGTTCAGATCTTGATTTGATTTCTCACACCATATTTAAAAGTAACAAGGGGCTGTACTTCCTTAAATCTGGACCCAGACCTACAAATACTGGACAGCTTTTCACCAAAAGCAGTTCACATCTTAGATGATGGTGATGGTGGTGGGCTTTGGGAACTTGTGATTAGTGCTTGTTATTATGTTCTATAATTCATATGCTTATTACATCAGCAGTAAGACTTTATAACATCAGTATCACTGGCTGATGTCAACAAAACTGGACTCATTACTGTCATAGCCAGTTTTTCAAACCATTTTCACTATTCTTTTGCACAGCAAATTTGCATTGCTTTTTTCTGTCTATTCCTACAGGTAATAATATAATAATAATTGTGTTAATTTAACATTTCTTTTGTAATTAAAATATACTCTCCTCCTTTTTATTTAGTACATATTGTCAATATCCATTACTATCATTATTACTTTTTCTATTATTTCACTGCTGTTGTAATTTGTGGATGCTGTTGTGGCAGGTGAATTTAAATAAAAAACTATTCTATTCTAAACACTTAATCACTTATATGCATGTTTGCTTGCATGCAGTCATGGCTTTAATACGTCTGTCTAAAGCACCCAGAAAGTATCTCCAAAGGGACTATTTTTAATTACATACTGTGTGTGTGTGTGTGTGTGTCTCACCATCATTAATAATAGCAGTCAACATGCTGCCCTTCTTCTTGCTGGCTTGCCGGTCGTAGGACAGACACTGCAGGTCTCTGAAGCTGGGAGTCCCCTTGGGACAGGGAGGCAGTTCACAGGCCTTATGCTCCACACTGGCTTTCTGACAGTGTCGCCCACCAGGACCAGGCCTGCAAGGACATTTGTACTGCCACATTGAAAATATGAATGTCAATAACACTGATGTTACAACTAATGTTACATTATTTGTATTATTTGTATTAATCTGTTATCTTTCTTATGTTTTGTTTTGTCATTTTTTATGACAACATGTTTCATGTTTATTTGTATTACTATTATTGCTATTGTTATTGTTGTCAGTCAATAATCCTTGGTTTATCCTCTTCAGGTTCTTTGGGGTTCACCCTGAACAGACCATCAGAGGACCAACACACAGAGACCATTCCAACCATTCACACTGACATTCACACCTAGAACCAGTTTAGAGTCACCAGTTAACCTGAGCTGACTGTCTTTGGACTGAGGGAGGGAGCTGGAGAACCTGCACTATCACAGTTCTATCAGTAAAATGTATCTGAAATTTTATTTATTTTTTGTCTCTTTTAGACAAATTAATTACACTCACTACTTTTACAGATCTTCATCTACTAAAAAACCTGCCAGCAATGAAGAGACTGCATGCTACTGTACAAAGGACACCTCTATGGATGACAAGCTTTGGAAAACAGCAGACAACCCTGATCCACAGGCTGTGGACTTCACCAAGTTTGCAATCCAATCCTTGATGTAAGCCCTGTTGAAGCACGTAGGACAGCAAAGTGCAGTTGAGGCCAGGCCTGTACCAGCTACTGCAACTGCAAAGGCTCTCATTGTGACCATGTTACAACCCTCACACACTCACAGCAAGAAGAGTCTGGAGAAGAAGATGAAGGCAGAGCAGATTGATGATGTAGATATGCTTTCTATCAAGTAATCCAGTTGTAATGCATTGTATAACTAGTTATTACGGAGCTTCCTGCACTGATAATCCTCGCTGCACTTGTTCTGGCTGCCACTCAGGTTGGTGACAGCCACTAGGGGCTGATCAAGAGGTTTTGGTCTCACTTCCAGGGACCTGTCATCCATCCATCCATCCATCTATCCATTTTCTGCTGCTTATCCTCACATAGGGTCGCGGGGGGGCTGGAGCCTATCCCAGCTGTCTTAGGGTGAAAGGCAGGGTACACCCTGGACAAGTGTCCAGTTCATCACAGGACACATAGAGACAGACAACCACTCACACTCATATTCACACCTACAGACAATTTAAATTAGCCAATTAACCTAATCCCCATGCATGTTTTTGGATGGTGGGAGGAAGCCGGAGTACCAGAGAGAACCCACACAGACATGAGGAGAACATGTAAACTCCACACAGAAAGGCCCCGGGCCGGGAATCGAAGCCAGTACCTTCTTGCTGTGAGTCAACAGTGCTAACCACTGCATCACCGTGCACCGCCTACATAATATAATATATTATTGTAATGTTCAAATGAGCTAAGCAGTTGCTCATATACTATCAGTATAGGTGTTCATGCTTTGCAATCAAAATAAAAATACAGTATTATAAAAAATAGACTTAATTAATTCAGATCACATTTTGATTGTCATCATTGGCTTTTACACCAATTTAAGAGTTTACGATGAACAGACGGACAAACAGACAGACAGATGACATACGGAGGATTGTCGCATTTCCTCTGCCTGAACTGGACTCCAGTACCACAGGTCCTGCTGCACATGCTCCACTGAGTCCATGGACTCCAGTCACCGTCCACATGCTGAGGGATGGGAGTCTTACTGACACACTCGCCTGCCCTGCACCACTGATACACACACACACACACACACACACACACACACAGATTAAAAAGAAATTATTTCACAAACACTCCACACCCATCATAGTCTTCATTAAGTCAGTAAAAGGCATCTTCTAAAATAAACTGAAGCACAGTATGAGTGAGACAGTCCTACTTTGTCTGCTCCACACTCTGTCCCATCCAGAGGAGGATCCAGTTTTGTCTTGCAGGATGCATCTCCTTCGACTAAACACCACAGACCAGCGCACATCAGGTGCTGACACACACACACACAATAAATTCAGCATCACATTCAATTATTGTCAAATTTCATCAGTACCACACCAGTCATGTCATACTCAACACTGTGCTCTTCTTTCTTTTAGCAAACAAGAACTGGCCTCATTTACAAATTCATTCCAATTGCTTCTTCACAGTCGTCATTTCGGCTATGCAATGAAACTCAAAACTATCTGTTGATGTTTCACATTAAAGACCTACCTATTATGGTTCTGTTCTGGCTTTTGTTTTGTTGTAGTTGTTGGTTTTGTTTTTTGCCTTTTGCCCCCTTCCTTTTGGTTTCTTCCAGGCTGGGCGTGTGAGAGGCAAGCGGTGTGGCTGACGAGGCACACCTGAATCACATCCACAATCAAGCACGCCATAAAACCCTGGTCTCAACCACCAGATCCTTGCCAGATAATTCCGTCCAGTACTGCAGGGCAACTCATGTTTTCCTCGTGTCAAGTTGGCTTTCCAAGGCTGAGATAATCCCTTGTGCCTTACCTGATACTTACCTCGTGCTTCTCTGTCTACAACATCTCTCATGTGCCAGAAACAGCTTCCTTGTGGTCATCCTCGTGGTCAAGATCATTGTTCCTGTGCTCACCACCGTGTCCACCTCGACTGCCTGCCTGCCTCCACCGCCCACACCTGAGATTCCATGGTTATTGTTCAATAAACTGTTGAACTTTTTATTTGCCTCTTGTCTCTGCTTTGGGGTCCACAAAAAACAAAACCTAACACTACCAGAAAAATGAGGGATTATCTCCTCTGAGCCACTAGGAGACTCTTAATGTGAAACATCTGTGCACCTGTTGAGTTTAACAGCAAACAGCATGACAGTAAGAATGTAGAGAGCTGTCTCCTCAGTAAGACAGTTTCAAATTAAAGCCTGGTAATCTCTGCAATGATGGTGAATAAAAACTGTATTATATTCTGTATTGTGGCTTTCAATGAGCTGAACTGTGAAGCATATACATGTCTGGAATCTGAATCTGAAGAATGCAGCGATCAGCACTGGTTCACTTAGTTTCAGCCCCTTGTGCATCTTAAACTGTATGTTCTGTGCAATTAACATCACCACTGAGCAGCAGGGTTGGTTAGTTGATCTTATTGTATTTTGAACTTCTTCTTTTCCAGTGGACGCCGTGAGGCATTTCAGTGTTCACAGACAGCTCATGTGTTTGATGATGTCTGGTCTTCATTCAGTGTCTTGCAGGCTTCACTGTGTTTCACAGGTGTCACATGATATGTCTTAAGCCATAGTCATAATCTTCCTCTTGGGGGAGGAACTTTTACTCATGACTACATTGGCTAATACTGCAAACTGCATTGACAGCACAGACATGACGAATCATTGTCCTGTTTGTCCTGTTTACGACTCAGAAGGCACAACAGGGGCCCACTCATTTCAGACAAGTATCTTTATCTTAACTTTCAGCACCACTTACAATATCAGAAATTAGTGTTGAACAGCCTCCCACACAAAACACACATTTATCAGTCCAGGTACTCAGGACCAACAGATAAAAGAGTGGGTGATGAAAATTGATCTGGCTTTCTATCTAAGCCATTATATGCAGGGTCAGAACTTTAAAAATGGCTAATTCAAGAAATCAGTTGACACAATTCCATGATGAATTTGCGAGAGACTGTTTGACAGACCTTTGTCATAACTAGTTAAATTGTAATAATGCAGTAAGGCTCTCATATTCATTAACATATTCATTAACAATATACATTAACATTCATTTAATGTCATCTCTGCTGAGTGAACACGTTTAACTTAATCTTCCCTCATCTCTTCTGTCTTTTGCTGGGGAAGGGACCTCTATAAATGTGTTCATGGCAGCTATTTACATCAATAACAAGCTACAGCCTTTAATTTCACATTATTTATATTTATCCCTGGAATTAACTCATATGCTTTGCAAGATTACTGCTCATATTCAGAAATGTTTTGCATATTCAAAAGATATCCCTCATAGCTGTTTTCTAAGACGTTGACAATAAATTTGTAATATTTAATCAGTATTATGAGAGTAAAGTCACACTTTAATGAGATACTATTACAAGATAGTATACAGTGCATATATTATGTTACAGCCTTATTCCAAAATGGAATAAATTCATTTTTCCCTCAAAACTCTACCCACACCACTCCATTATGAGAACATTTTTTTGAAATGTTAGCAACTTTATTAAAATAAAAATGTCCATCACTATTCACAGCCTTTGCCATGAAGCTCAGGTGCTTCCACTGATCATCCTTGAGATGTTCCTGCAGCTTAACTGGAGTCCACCTGTGGTCCCCTCCTTGAGCCATCACCTTATCGTGGTGGAGGGGTTTGTGTGTCCCTATGACCCAAGGAGCTATGTTGTCGGGGGCTTTATGCTCCTGGTAGGGTCACCCAAGGCATGTGGTGGGGGAAGATGCCGGTACAACCTGGAAGACCCACACTTGTTGTGAAGGTCTGCAGGGAACATCTGGCAGAGTCCCCTGTCAGAAGAAGTTTCAACTCCCACCTCCGGAAGTACTTCAACCTCATCCCGGGGGAGGCAGGGGACACTGAGTCTGAATGGGCCACGTTCCACGCCTCCATTGTTGAGGCGGCAGACCGGTGCAATCTCAGAACCCATAGGTGGTCACCAGCAGTGAGGGATGCCATCTGAAGGAGTCCTATCGGGCCTTTCTGGCCTGTGGGACTATGGAGGCAGCTGACAGGTTCTGGCAGGACAAACAGAATGCAGCTTTGGTGATGGCTCAGGCAAACATCTGGGCATGGGACGAGTTTGATGAGGCCATAGAAATGACTCCCGGACAGCTTCGAGGAATTTCTGGTCCACCATCCGGCGTCTCAGGAGGGGGAAGAAGTGCACCATCAGCACTGTGTATAGTGGGGATGGAGCGCTGCTGACCTCCTCAATTCCACCGACACACCTTCCAATGAGGAGGTAGAGTCTGGGGACCCCGAGACGGCCTCTCCTATCTCTAGCGTTGAGGTCACCGTGGTGGTTAAAAAGCTCCTCAGTGGCAGGCCCCCTGGGGTGGATGAGATCCACCCAGAGTTCCTAAAGACTCTGGATGTTGTGGTTGACACGCATCTGCAACATTGTACAGACATCGGGGACAGTGCCCCTGGACTGGCAGACCAGGGTGGTGGCTCCCCTCTTGAACAAGGTGGACCGGAGGGTGTGCTCCAACTATGGGGGATCACACTCCTCAGCCTGAGATGGTGTGTGCTGCTTTGATTTGCTGAATCTGACCTGCTAGGTTTTGCTCTTTTTAATTGATTAAAAAAATCTGGAATTGGCTTTGGTGTTGCCATTGTGCTGTTGTGCTTCTGTTTGAATGTCTGTTCACGTCAAGAAAAAAGAATGTAATTTTCAATCGGACTAAAAATTTTGATCCGCCAGCCTATTCTTCTCTTACTGAAATATTTTTTAGAATATTATTGTAAAACAAATATATGCAGCAAAAATATTTTTTATGTTATGTTTTTTGGTGCCAGTGCACCTGACACTGCCCTACATTGACTGTATCTCGGCCAGTGCATCCTGAAGACATGACTCCCAAAAGGGAGACAGGAACTCTGAACAATCGACTGAATGAACAGCAGATACCAGACCAACAACGGCTAACAAAATCCATATTTACAAGCTCAAAGGTCATCAAGCATGAGTCAGCCCCACTTGACATCAACTTGACATCTTTGATTAGATTTTTCTTGAAGTCACTTATGATCTCCAGTTTGAAGAAACAGATACATATCCATTTAGATAGATATTTTAGGATGTTTTGTACATACTTATTATAACATTATATAACATTATATAACTTATTATAACATCCCTGGCCTGTTTTGGAGTACCTCTACTCATACATTCTATATATCATAGATTTCCTCTTTAAATGGAGGGTTGGATATACAATGGGAAATATGAAATCTGAAAAATATGCAAGGACAAATTTAGTGCATTGTACCTCCATATCATTGCAGAAAGTGGCATTAGTTCCAAACAGGATTTGGCACTGTTCATCCACACTGTAGTGCATGCCTGGCAGCTTGAGAGGAAGCCGGACCTGGTAATGGCTCCTGGGGTCTGTGTGCAGTAGACAGGCACTGGCTTTGGACCTGGTTGGAAGATACACAAGAGAAGCTGTTTTACTAACCGTCTTATTTCCAAGCCTTTTCCTCTTGGCATTTACGGCAAATTTGAGCAATGACAGTTTTACCTTGAAAGACATGTAGACGAGCACGGAAACAACATTTAAGAATACACAATATGAGGCAAAGCAAAGATTCCATTTCTGTACTACTATATGATGTATATAACTGAAACATATCCCTTATCACTGTTACTGTGCAACTAAATACATTTGTGTCCAAGGACACTGGGCCTCATTCACCAATATCTTCTTAAGAATCTTCTTAGATTCCTTCTTAAGATGTTCTTAAAAGGGATCTTAAGAACACTCTACGTGGCATACATCAACTGTTCTTAAACTGCAGAATTGTTGGCAGCTGTGTTTGTAAATTGATGAATGCGTGCCAGGTGAGGCTAATTAACATAGAATTTGCATAGGTAACTACCCATCAATGCCCATAAAAGAGACACCAGGGCTGTGAGCAGACACAGATGTCACACAGTGGAAACAGCAACAATACAATGCGAAAAGCAAAACATGCTGTAAAGTGGAGTGCCTCAGGTAAAGAGGAAAAAAACTCCAGTAGTTCAGAACTGGAGATACTCCTGCAGGAAAAAAGTTACATTTACTAGCCTCAGTGCAGGCTACACAAATAAAAAACAAGCATGGGAGGTGATCACACAAGCAGTGGACACAGTATATAGCGAAGGGTGAAGGGTGATACAGGTATGCTGTATGGGAAAAATATAAATCACAGTTTTTTCTTTTCTTTTTTTCATTTTTTTATTGAATTGTTTTATTTTTTACTTTTTATGAGTACCATTGACTGAGTGTCTGGATACAGACCCGGGCAACGGTTTCATCCCCTGTGCTGCGGCCACTCCAGAAAAATCAGAAGGTCATTTATCCATCCATCCATCCATCCATTTTCTACCGCTTATCCTCATATAGGGTCTTTGGGGGGCTGGAGTCTATCCCAGCTGTCTTATGGTGAAAGGCAGGGTACACACTGGACAAGTGTCCAGTTCATCACAGGACACATAGAGACAGACAACCACTCACACTCACATTCACACCTACAGACAATTTAAATTAACCAATTAACCTAATCCCCATGCATGTTTTTGGATGGTGGGAGGAAGCTGGAGTACCAGAGAGAACCCACACAGACATGAGGAGAACATGCAAACTCCACACAGAAAGGGCCCGGGCCGGGAATTGAACCCAATACCTTCTTTCTGTGAGGCGACAGTGCTAACCACTACACCACTGTCATTTATTAATTTTCTGAAATAATACCTTTATTTTAAACTTGTGTCCTAAAGGCAGGAGTTTACTATAATGTGTGTAAGATCAAAATATGTCTTAGTATTGGTATGAGGGCTTGATTTGTTATTTATTCACAGATGAAGTCTCTCCTGTCAAAGTACCCACATGCATGCTCGGTCCCGTGCCTCCCCACGCCTAGGGAGGTACGAACACCCTCTTGACTGTGACTTGCTCTTCTAATGTATATGGAAATTTGATGTACTGTGTGGCCAGTCCGAAATGGCATTATCAGATCTTCTCACTCTGGAAGCCATTGTCAGAAAATACCGTTGTGGGTCTCCGTCAATGCCAGAGTCATCTGTACGCAAGGCGGAATCAGTATTAAAGTTTGTCTGATTCACAGAATTCCGCTGTTGTGTGGACAGCACCTTAATGTCCCTTTAGTGCTTTCCTGATGGAAGTGGTACAAACAGTTTGTGATGTGTCTGGCCCTCTTCTTGACTGGAAGTATAGACTGAGTCCAGATCTGGTAGACGGCGGCCCACAATCTCCTGTGCTGTCCTCTTCATCGGGGCTAAGCTTCTCTTGTCCTGTGCTGTGCAGCTGCCCTACCACACCATCATGCTGAGACACAGGATGCTCTCAATAGTGGCTCTGTAGAAGTTTGCAAGCAGTTGAGAAGAAAGTCCAATCCACTTCAGCTTCCTGAGACAGAAGAGCCGTTGTTGGGCCTTCTTTACCAGGTGTGAAGTGTTCACAGTCCAGGAGAGGTCAGAGGAAATGTGGATGCCCAGGAATCTGATGTTGTCCAGACGCTCCACTGCTTGTCCATACATGCAACCTCCTGTAGTCCACGATGACCTCCCTTGTCTTATTTATGTTTAGGATGAGATTATTCCTAGAACATCATTGTGTGACCTCTCCTCTATAGTGGGCAGTGTTGGTAATGACACCATTACAAATGTGGAGATGATTGGCTGAGTCGGATCATGCCCTGCTCACACTGTCTCACTGACTGCCAAACACAACGACACAGCAATAATGACGACGAGCCAGGGAAATTCAAAAGTAGTGTTCTCAAGTGGGAGTACCGGCATTACTTCTCACTCATTGAAATTAAAGGCAAGAATGTTTATGTTAGAGACACTGATCCGTCCCTCCACTTTCCCAGCATAAGGAGAAAAACATTGCAAGTGACAACAGCATTAATGTCACTGCAGCAGCATTGGGAGCCTCGTGTTTCTGTGATCCAACTCATGGTGCGTTCACTTGCGTTCACTTCACACGAATGTCGGAATTTCCATCTTCCAGTCAAAATTTCCATAAGAATAGAATTCATTCATCTGCTACTTACATAAACAGTAGCTACATGATTTTTTTGGTACATCTCTAAGTCTGGAAGAGCTGGGAGCACTAAACTTTGAGGTCACATCGATCTGTGCTCCAAGTTCTGACTTCCAGTGAACACACTATAAGGCACTCCCACTCCCCAGGGTCCTAAAGAGTAAGGAATCAGTGAAGTAATTGAGTTACTTTTTGAATGAAGTAACTAGTGTCTGTAAATAGTTACTATTTTTAACTTGCACAGCACTGATAGTGGGTCTCATCGTTGTTGGATATGAGACCTACCATTGTGATGTTGCCTGCAAACTTCACAACCATGTTTGTGGGGTACATGGCTGAGCAGTCCTGGGTGTAGAGGGTGAAGAGGGCAGGGCTGAGCACAGTGAACCGTGTTAAAGGCTTAACTGAAGTCCACAAACAGCATCCTAACAGGTGTTGCTGCAAATGATGCTGCAGTGGAGGGCTAATGAGACAGCGCACGGATGGATGATGGATGTGCATCACTCACCCATGACAAACACAAGGTAAGTATGAGAAACATGTTTACAGATCTCTAAAAAATGTGGATACCAGCTACTTTAAAAACATGAAATACAAATTGCTTTCTCAGCACAGAGGAGAGTCTTATATTGAATATGTTTTTATGATATTATTTATATATATATTGAATATATCTGTGGTTTTGTGTTCCTTATATTTGTATTTCTCAGCTTCAGTCTGTATCACTGACTGTATGTTAATCACAATGAATAGCTGATTTAAGATTTGATGACAGGATATTCTCAATCTGGCAGTCCAGCTAAAGAATCAGGCTAACATACGTCACACAGTACACTCTGCTGTCAGAGCAGTAGAGCATCCAGGAAATGTGATGTGTTGTCCATTTTGTTTAGCAGTATGTGAAACATCCTTCTTTCAACATCTACTGTACTGCTGGATATTTAGTTTTCAAGTATGGAGTGCATTTCCTCCTCTGGGGCACAGGTGTGTGTAACAATATGCATTAAAGAAAAAAACGACAGAGTGGAAAAAAAGCTGAAATTCCTCCATTGTGGGACTAATTAAGGGATTCCTCTTCTTCAGTTACTTGGTGTCACTGGCTCTGATGATGTTGCAAAAAATGCAACAGCTACCAAAGTGGGCGAGGGTTGCGTCAGGATGGGCATCCGGTGTAAAAAAATAACACCAAGTCTACAAGCTGATCATCCACTGTGGCGGCCCTGGAAGGGAGCGGCCTGAAGGAGTGGTGTGAGTGGTGGTCTGTCTCCAGAGACTTGTCCAGGGTGTCCCCTGCCTCTCGCCCTAAGACGGCTGGGACAGGCTCCAGCAACCCCTGCAACCCTACGGTGCAGGGGTTGCGGCTAAGCGATAGAAAATGGATGGATGGATAATATCATCTGCCAGAAGATTCATTTTATGAACTGTTTGACCCACCAGGAAGCCCCTCACATCAAGACCTTGTCTAATTACTTCAACTAAAGGCTCAACTGCCAAAATAAAAAGTGCTGGAGACAAGGGGCAGCCCTGTCGACTTGATCTGCTTCAAGGAAATGTTGATGAACTCTGTCAATTTGTGCTGATTTTTTCCTGGGGGTTATGGTATAAAATTTGAACCCAATTTATAAACAGTGGGCCAAATCCAAACTTGGCTAACACTTTAAATAAGTATGGCCATTTAAACCTATCAAAGGCTTTTTCAGCATCTACATAATATATATATATATATATATATAAGTATATATATATATATACGTATATATATATATATATATATATATATATATATATACTGGGTTCTGTTTCAGATCTTAAGTGAATGATATTAAACAGCCTACACAGGTTATTAGCTGAGGAGCGCTTTGGGATAAAGCCACACTGGTCTGGATTTATTAGTTGTGGCAGATATTTGCCAATTCCGTTGGCTGGGGCCTTGGATATCAATTTGTAATCTGTATTTAACAGGGAAACTGTCCGACATGACATTTCAATGGATCTTTTTTTTTGTTGTTGTTTATCATGGTAATTATGGCTGTATGAGAGTGTGAGTCTTAGAGGCTACGTTAATGACATCCATGAGAAGTGGGAGTCGTAAATCCTTAAATTCCCTGTAGAATTCTGGTCATTTGTTTGCTTGCAGTGACATCAGAGCTTTTTCAAGTTCTTTTAGTGTGAAGGGTTGATCAAGACTGTTTTGGCCAAGTTTGTTTTTTCTGGTGGCTCTGATGTGTATAAATGTGTGTAATACTGTTTGAATGGGTCGTTAATTTCTGTTGGGTTATATGATATGGAACCTGTTTCAGTTTGAACTCCATTACCGTACTTTCCGGGCTATAAGGCGCACCTGAGTATAAGCCGCACTTTATGTGACGTTGTAACATGACATATTTACCAGTACACAGAAAGATGGTAAACAGAAAGAGTATTTAAATATTTATTTACGGTACATACCTTAACTGCTTTTTCCAAACCGTACCTGAAACGCGGCTGTAACATGGCACTAAAACGGCAGTTATACGGCCGGTTAAAAAAACAGAAAAGTAATTGAAGGCTATTGTCATATTTCTCCTGCGCACTGAAACCACCAAAGTTGTTTTCTTCAGTGTTGGACTTCAGCCTCAGAAAGGCTTCATCACATACCTTCTCAGTCTCTCTCTTTCGTAGCCAGATCGCATCATATGCATTTCTTCATGTGTTATTCATGATGAGGGTGTTAAGAGTTAAGCTTAAAAATAGCATCTTCCCTGGTGCATCACGTCTTCCACCTGTCTGTCTTGCTCCTGTGCGTCCTGCGCGGCCGTACCTGGCCATTAGCCCGTAAAAATTTTGAAACAGCTGCATCGTTGTATTGGCCGCAGGGTTCAAAGCGTGAGAAAAAAGTAGCGGCTTATGGTCCAGAAATTACGGTAATCATCCTAGAGTTTTCCTCTTTTCTTAGTTGCCAAGATAGAATTTTGTGTGCCTTTTCTCCCGGTTCATAATATTAGTAGTACTCACATTCTAAGTCAAGCACTCTGTTATGAAGCTGAGTGTTGTGTTTTGCTAGCTCGGTGCACTTAGCATTGAGTGCTAGGGGAGCGTGTCTGTGTTCCCCGCTTTGTATGAGTTGGGGAACATAGGACCCTGTTTTTAAACAAGGGTCCTATGTTCCCCGGTCTGTTACTTTTTTCACCATCACTTCCAAATTCCACGGCAAATAGGCCTATATGTGATATATCTAAAAAAAAAAATCTGATGCCTGTCCAGGGACAAGCGTGACAGAACAGTGATTATAAAACGTACCCTGGTGTTGTTTTCCGGTGGCATGGAAGCGCTTCAAGCTCATTGGCAAGTCAGTGTCCAATCAGACAGTCTTGTGACGTCACATGATGTGCCAATATCCAATTGTAAGGCTTTGTATCATCCTAGTGTATCAAAGAGTAGAAAGTAGAAAGATATTTTGCTCCTCTGACTAAAGTTGTTGTTTCCATGATTGAAAATGTGCTCTGAATGCAATAATTTACACATGGAGGGCTGTTATTTCATATGGATAGTGCATAATTGCACACACCTCTGTTATGTATGTTACTGATAGATATTTTTGATTGTAAACGTTTTGACGTGTAAATATTATAAATATGATTTTTGAACTTAATGATATGTGACGCCCATAGAGAAAAAAAACACTGGGTACAGTGTAGTTTTGCTGCAAGTCAGAATAAGATCATCTAGCAGCCCAAGGATTACTGGATCCATTCTGTCCCATTACTCAGGGTGATATTTATATGCTTGCTCACATCTTGATGACAGTGATCATAAATTATTGGCATTTGGTTTGATGGTGTGCTGTATTTAGTGAGTGAGGAGAATTACAGTTTGAAGCAGTAAAGACCAACAATACTGTATTTGATGTTTTAAGTTTTACCATTATGAAGTGCCTATGAACACCAGTATAAGCCTTAACAAATAAGATGTATTAATAAAAAAAGTGTGTAAATTACAGTGTAAATTGTACGCCATGGTCAGACTGGTTGTAAATGGACATGCTTTTTCCAGACAGGTTTTGGTTTGATAGATCCCAAAAATGGCGGAGAAAAGCAGGTACACACAAAATCAGGAAAAAAGTGTGTATCCACAATGAAAAATGAGGCCCCAGGACTTGAACCGGTAATCCTCTGGTTTCCTGCCCAAGTCACCACAGACTGAGTGACTGCTGCCATTGCAGCATTTTAATGTTGTTGCTGGTTGTGGCAAAGTTCATTTAAACAACTGATTATACTTTTGGGGTTTTTCTATAAGAAAATTGCATCGGATTATATTAACAGGTGCATCTAATCAAATTAGAACATGATGAAAAGTTATTTTACTTTCATACATTTAGATTTATTACACATAAGCTGAACTATTTCAAACCTTTTGATTAATTATTATATTGAAGCTATAGTCAAGTTAGAAAGCTAGCAAGATTAAAGTGGAACCTCCTGGATGCTCCACCCCCCCTCCAAAGCCACACCCCCTCAAACTTGAACATCTGACAGACAACCTCTTCAATACCAGCTTACACCACAGAGAAGCTAATGTTAGCATTGGGCTAATGCGCACTACAAAAGTAGCTAGGTTGGCAAACATTACATATTTCATGAAAATAATAACTCCCCCCCCCAAAGCTAAACAAATAATGACCTGTACAGCAGAAAGAAAGCAGCTTCTGCAACACTTTTCTGGCCCTTCAGATGCAACAGTGTCTTCACTGATGTTCACTCTGGTTTGTCCTCAAGCTTTATCCAGACCCTGTTTCTTCCCAGGGGCAGCACGCTGGTGCAGTGGTTAGCACTGTTACCTCACAGCAAGAAATGACTGCCTTCTGTGTGGAGTTTGCATGTTCTCCTCATGTCTGTGTGGGTTCTCTCTGGTACTCCGGCTTCCTCCCACCATCCAAAAACATGCATGAGGATTAGGTTAATTGGTTAATTTAAATTGACCGTAGGTGTGAATGTGAGTGTGAGTGGTTGTCTGTCTCTATGTGTCCTGTGATGAACTAGAGACTTGTCCAGGGTGTACCCTGTCTTTCACTCTAAGACAGCTGGGTGAGCCCTCAGAAGTAACGCTGGAAGGTGTAGTTTATTGATCAGACTTTTTACAGTCCTGTAGCTGCCACAGAGGTTTGATTCTTTTCCTTCCTTTTTCTGAACACATAATGTATTGGGGGTCATCCCTATGTGCCCTGGGATGACCTTTTTAGAGAAAATGTCCCATGTTCCCCTGTAGCAATACGTACCGGGGAATGTTCCCCCCACCGATCGGGGAACATAGAAACCTTTTTTAGAAAAAAAGGTTTCTATGTTCCCCGCACCGATCGGGGAACATAGAACCTTTTTCTCTAAAAAGGGTTCTATGTTCCCCGGTAGCAATACATTCCGTGGAGCACACTTCCCATTCCTCACACCATCCATCCATCCATTATCTACCGCTTATCCTCATAGGGTCGCGGGGGGGCTGGAGCCTATCCCAGCTGTCTTAGGGCGGAAGGCAGGGTACACCCTGGACAAGTCGCCACCTCATCGCAGGACACATAGAGACAGACAACCATTCACACTCACATTCACACCTACGGTCAATTTAAATTAGCCAATTAACCTAATCCCCATGCATGTTTTTGGATGGTGGGAGGAAGCCGGAGTACCCGGAGAGAACCCACGCAGACACGGGGAGAACATGCAAATCCACTTTATATCAAGACAGTATTTCTGTCAGTTCCTCTCTGTCCAGTTTTTATTATTCTGACTTGCAGCAAAACTACACTGTACCCAGTGTTTTTTTTCTCTATGGGTGTCACATATAATTAAGTTCAAAAATCATATTTACAATATTTACAAGTCAAATAAATGTTTATAATCAAAAATATCTATCAGTAACATACATAACAGTGGTGTGTGCAATTATGCACTATCCATATGGAATAACAGCCCTCCATGTGTAAATTATTGCATTCAGAGCACATTTTCAATCATGGAAATAACAACTTCAGTCAGAGGAGTGAAATATCTTTCTACTTTCTACTCTTTGATACACTAGGATGATACAAAGCCTTACGATTGGATATTGGCACATCATGTGACGTCGCAAGACTGTCTGATTGGACACTAACTTGCCAATGAGCTTGAAGCGCTTCCATGCCACCGGAAAACAACACCAGGGTACATTTCATAATCGCTGTTCTGTCATGCTTTTCCCTGGGCAGGCATCAGATTTTTTTTTTTAGATATATCACATATAGGCCTATTTGCCATGGAATTTGGAAGTGATGGTGAAAAAAGTAACAGACCGGGGAACATAGGACCCTTGTTTAAAAACAGGGTCCTATGTTCCCCAGTCTCATACAAAGCGGGGAACATAGGATGGTGGAACATAGGACCCCGGGAAACACAGACACGCTCCCATGTATTGACTGGTCTCAGGGTGGAAGGAACATTTCACCCAGTAGAAAAAAAGTGCTTTTGAACAGAATGACAGAATAGCTTTAAAATTGTATAATTATGGCTTACAGATCATGAAAATCCATGGAGCCATCCAATATCAACTTCAACATATTAGAATATTTCATGAGATTAGTCAAAATATTTTAATAGAGAAAAGTCAAACGTGAAAAGTATGGTTGGGCCTTGCATGAATTACTGCATCAATGCAGCATGGTTGCCCAAGTTGCTTTGATAGCGGCCTTCAACTCATCTGCATTGTTGGGTCTGGTGTCTCTCATCTTCCTCTTGACTCAGCAGATATGTGTGTATGCAGAGAAGAGAGGGAGAGAGCAGTGGGCAGTAACTCAGTCTAAATTTAAAGCTGTTCCTCAGGCAAATAAACAGAACTCCGTCAACATTTCAAAAAGAGAAATTATCTGTAGTGACTGAGAAATAATGTCAACTCACAAACCACGCTATCTAACCAAACTAGCTGATGAAGTAGGTAGAGCTAGCTCAGGCCCTCTAGCTGTAGGGAAACTGCTAACCACTGCTGCACTGTGGCACCATGGCTCAATTAGCTTTTCTTTTTTTTTTTTTTGTGTCAGCACCTCTTCCCATAGTAAAACACCACAGTATGGGAGATGTCAACTTTTTATGGCATTGGTGCTTATTTTAATCTTGCAGAAAAGTATGATATTTTGCGCTTGTGTGTGACTGGCCCCAGCCCTCTCTGGAAACTAAGCTGTCATTCTTTATTATTTTTTTATTATGAGCCAGAGAGGAAAGTGCTGCACCTTTTGTGAATTGAGGGGTAAAATGGATGATAGACAGGATGACATAGGATGGATGGGAAAGGGGTACAAAAATGCAGTGCTCAATTATTTTTTCAACAATTTATTCATGAGCCCATTGTCTAGATGTGTGATTTGATATGATCTTGTGGGAGCACATCTATTAACAAATTAAAAACTCTCAGGGTACACACTGTCCTGTGCATTCACACACCACTGCCCACAGTGGCAGAAAGCTGAGAGCAATGGTGAAATACAGTCCATGGTGGTGGGGGGGACTAGTTCTAGTTCTTACCTTAGAAAGTTCTCCAGGTCATCACGGCTGCAGGAGGACCACGACAGGTCACTAGGGTTTCTTCCTTTCACCCACTCACCAGACATGATGTGGGAGTGACCAGTGCAGGTGGCGTGGTCATCATCATGGCTCATTCCCATGCTGAGGACAAGACAGACATTCATAGACATAAAAAGTGTCAAAGAGTAGGATGCCTGCTCCTCAAACAACCATCTTTTCAGTCCCCATCTTTGCAAAAACATTTTGAAGTTGATTCATTTGGAAAAATAATAAAACAGTAAAAAAGCAATGTAGATGTGTACAGTGTTCTCTTTAGGAACTAAAAGCTCTTTCTGTAGACAGGTGGAACATTTTATGGTCAAATCAGTACAGAGGTTTTACTGAATTCTCCTGCAGTCCACCTTTTCCTGCATGGTTTCTTAGTTATTTAGTTATTAGAATCAATGTATGAATGTCTCACCTCCTCCTGTGTAGAGTTTTTAATCCATGCATTAACGTGAAAAAATTAGGATTCTCCTGCGGGTTTGTCTCAAGCTTATAAATTTAGTGTCCATGGAAATGATCGACCCCAAATGGCTGGTTAAAAATTTGTAATATTACAATGTATTATTATTTGCTATTCATGGAGCTTATACATTTTTTTTTATTAAAAACATTATGTATGGATTAGTTTGACTAAACCTTTATTTTCTTGTAAATAGTTGTTTGTGCAATATACATATTGCCCTCTTTAATGCTGCATGAGAGTGAATAATGCCAATCTCTGCTACGAAACTACTAACTACAAACTCCTTCAACCTTTATTACCTATTGATATGGTGATTTTGGTTCCCAAAACCTGCTGTGTGTTTGCGGAAGTGATCCCCATAACCTTACAGCTACAGCTACCCATTTAACTTTAGATTTCTCAGAAAAAATAGATACAAATGACATATATGCCAACCAAATTATGCAAATTGAGAACAGAAGCAAACTTATTCTCGGGACAATATTTAATTTGTGATCATCCCGAGTAGAGAGCTGAGAGAGAAGAGCACTTTTGGAAGTTTGGAAATTGTCTAAAGAGAAGGAAATGAAAATAAACAGTAAATTCACTCCAGAATGTGCTCAGATTACAGCTTGCTTGTTATGCTGCGTAAGGGTGGGAAAAAATATTGATATGGCAATATATCGCAATACTTTGTCTCAATTTTTCATTTCTTAATATCAATATTTTTCAACCCCAACAAAACCATATTTTGGGCTGATTTTAAATCCAGAACGACTTCCACTCCTCCGCTCCACAAGGTGTTGCTGTACCGCTACTGCACTGCACGGCTTTTGTGGTGAGTGAGGCAGTGAAGAAGTCGACAGTAAACAAGCGGAAGAGAGCAGAAAGCAGAGAGCTCACCGGCGGCCGCAACGAAACAAAGCTGATGTTTGGAGGCACTTTGGCTTTCAAACGATAGAAGGAATAAGCTGGACAAAGACTACGGAGTTTGCAAACGATACACTGAGATAAAACCTGTTGAAATCGAAACTCATTTTTTTAAACCATTATTTAATCTAAGGGGCCTTTATCAGGTGTTCTTTTTTAGTCTATTGCACTGCTATTGTTTCATTACATTCATGAAAATGCATTTCTCTTCTTCTCTCGTTCCCTCTCACAACAAACCATGCACAGACACATCACCACACTCAGAGAGCGGATGAGAGCGGTGCAAAAAAGTTTGCTATTTCAGAACATTTAAGAATGTAGTAATCATGCTCTCAGAGGGACACGTCCAACCATATTTATCCGTCCCCCAACTTTCTCAGCATAAGGCGACAAACATCACCGGTAAAACAGAGGATTTACTGCAGCAGTATGGGGAGCCTGGCGTCTATGTGATTCAGCTCATGGTGCGTTCAAATATACACGAATGTCAGAATTTCCATTTCAGAATTTAAATGAGAACCCCCATGAAGATGGAAAGTCGGATTTTTCTCACCAACCTGACAGAATCCATGCTCTCTGCCACTTACGTTAACAGTAGCTCCATGTTTTGTTGTATGTCTGTGCTGTGGACATGCTGGGAGCACTAATTATACTAGAAATTAACAATATAAAAATAAAAAAATAAATATTGGTGATGAACATTATTAAAAGCCAAATTACATAAAATAACCCAGTTCAATACCCAGCCCAACTTTAGACATCATCATTCAGCTTTTTCACATGGTGTGGTGTTAAAAAAAAGAAAACTAAAAATCGCAAAAATCGGGAATATCGAAGAATCGCAATTTAAATCTAATTAGCACCCAAAAAAATCGTGAAAGAATCAAATCGGGAGAAAAGCATATCATCCCAGCCCTAATGCTGTGTGCCTCCAACTTTGAAAAGGTGTTCAACTTTCACTCCACACTGCTCATATAGCTATAGGTTTGGGTTTGTCTGACGTGGTGAGGTGGATCAAGGTTTATATTGAACTCTACATTGGACATTCTCTCATGCATGATCTCTGTTTTTCTGATACACTGAGTAGGAAACAATTTCCATTTGGTTGACAGACAGGTTGTGAATCAAGGAACACTGTGGAGGCATAGCATCCAAATCCTGACAAAATTATCCCAACAGAAACAGGGGCAACAGAGGAGCAGATATAGAACGCAGACTATTGTCAAAATACACCAAACTTAAGCACAGTGAAACGTACTTGTGTCCCAGCTCGTGAGCAATGGTGAAGGCCAAATTGAGTCCATTGTCCTCTGCTAACACACACTTCCTCTTGGCACTGCAGACACCGCCGAGATAAGCAATACCTGTAACAGAGTGACATGGCATGACAGTGAGCTTTGTTAAAACTGTTGTGGTTGGCACTAACGTATCATTTAAAGGAACACGCTGGTTAATACAAATGAAGGTCAGGCTCTGTGAGGCTGTAAAACTCATTGTAAAGAAAATCTGTTGTGACCTCACTCATTTCACTCATCAGACTAGTCTGAACTCACATTGGCATTAAGATGAGGTAGGTATATGTGTACTATGTGTTTATACTTGTTTTATCAGTGCTTGTATCGTGATATAAAGTGTAAAAGGGGGAAATGATGTAGTACAGTGGATCTCAACCTTTTTACACCTGAAAAGACGCATGAAAAGACAGTCTATTCAGCTCTGCACAGTTCACGCAAAATTCCTAATAACTTTATTTATTGTTAACTTTTGTCAGGCATAGCCACAACGTAAAAAGGAGTAGCACTAGAACTGCTCTGCTAACTGATCTGCAGCAAATGCTCACTTCAGTCAGGCGAGCTGACAGTCAGGCAGCTGCCATTAAGCCACTTCTCAAAAAAAGAACGCTTATGCTTCCATGTTAGCGAACAACAGACCCATCTCAAACCTCCTTTTTATAGCCAAGATTGTTGAGAAATAGTTTTTTAATCATTTCAGCAATTTCGTGAACTCAAATGGACTTCTTGACAAATTCAGGTTTCCAACCTCATCACAGAAATGCTAAATGATACATGGTTGAACAATTCCTGCGGTCACTTAGTAGGATCGTACTGGATTTTGCCAAATTTCATGATGCAACTCAGCGGGTGGTCTGTCCCAAAATCCAAGTACACATGGAGTTTGTTTAATTCAGATAATGGACAGCGACCTGGCTGACTCCGCTATGCTAGGTGGCGCTGTAGCCCTTTCAACAATTGGTGTTAGAACTACTTCCTGTTGACGGCTACTTAACAATAACAAACTACTCGTCAATCCAAAAGTGAGTTTTTGATTTCTTCAAAGCCATGGTATCATTTGACTTTTCTGGCAACATTACAATCCCCGGCGGAAATTCTTGAGCATGCACAGAATGCAAATACTATGCGATCTCGTACACAAGAGGCACAAAGCAGATTACAACGTCTTAAGCCAGGGGTTCCTATCATATTTGCGAATCCAGTCCCGATATGATCCTTAGCCTGTGCTCATGAATTTGATACATTTTCGATGCTTTTATTATACGATTAAGCTCATCCATGTGCACGCGGTTACTGACCCTGGAAAGGTGTCAGTTCTAGTCTGATTGGATCTTTGTGCTGCGTTTGATACTGTAGATCATAAAATACTGTTGAACAGGTTGGAAACTTGAGTAGGACTCAATTGAACAGTCCAAGAATGATCCAGGTCCTACTTGAAGGAAAGGAGTTATTTTGTGAAGATTAGAAGTTTTGAATCCGATCAAATGGCTATGACATATGGGGTCCCTCAAGGGTCAGTTCTTGGACCCCTGTTGTTCAGCCTATATATGCTACCTTTGGGTCAAATTCTGCAGAAATTTAATGTTGACTATCATAGTTATACAGATGGCTCACAGTTACAGTATATCTAGAAGTGTCTCCAGATGACTACATTGCATAGTGTTGTGTCAATATCTAGAACAAATAAATAACTGGATGAACCAAAATGTCCTTCAATTAAACCACAAAAAACTGAGGTAAGTGTTTTGGCAGGAAAGAAAGGAAGATTGCTGTTAACTCTTCTGCCAGCCGTTTTTTAAAATCGAAATTGCCTTGTTACAGCTTTTTTGCCCATTTTGTCACATTTCTAGACCCACAGAATATTTTGTACCATGTCTCTGAAAACACAGAATAGCTCAAATGAAAGAAGAGACTCTCTATTTCATCATGAAAAAAATTTTGGGCACTCCAGCGTTGGATTTTTGATGACAGCGAAGCCATAATTGGCAGTCAAAGAGCTACTGTCTTTAAAAACCAAAGACCAAGTCTGGAACCTTGGTGTGCTGATAGACTTGGATCTGACTTTCAGCAATCAATCATCACAGTGGATTAACGTCATTCCTAAATGTTCATTGTTGTACTCATTGCTCTCATATAAACATTTTTTCATTCATCATCCTTTTAGTCATTTTATTCAATTATTCTCTGTTAGTTTAGTCATGTAGTTAGTCCATTTTCATTTTTTTAAAGAACTTTTTTTAGGTTATTAGATATAAAAGTTTATTTTCAATATACAAAGTTTTTACAACAATTATTGCATGATTGTCCTTATATAGTTGTTGCCATCAATTTCACTGTGGTGGGGAACTGTGTTTTATGGGTGACGATGCTGTCTGCTGATTGGAGGTCAGTCCTAATTATTTTTCTGCAGTTTTTGCCACTCCCTTTATTGTCTTCCTCTCTGTCTGGGTGTCTTGTCTTGTGTTCCCATAAGGGTCTAATCTAGTCATGAGGGTGGTTGTTGCTCAATGGATAGAGTGGTTGTCCCTGAACCACAGGTCCGATCCCCTGCTTCTGCTGTCTGTTAAGTTTAGTTTATTTGTTTAGCACACGTTTAGTATAAGTACAAAACTGTGCAAGGTGGGAACGAAGCCTCTACAGGCTTGTACAGAGCTCCACGCCTGTCCATATCAAACTCATGACATGCAGGCTAAAGAGAGAAAAAAAACAACAAAAAAAAAGAGAACGCAAACAATACAAAATAAGGAAACAATAAAACACATTAAGTCCAATAAAGGTGCGGTAAAAGCAAGCCATCCACAATCAAAATAATTATTAAAACCATGAGTACAGAGATCACGTGTCTAAAGCCCTAATCCCTGAACTTAATCCCGTGGGAATGCACCATGTCTGTAATTTGTGAAGTAAAAATTCTGCTGCAAAATACATACTATATTTCGCCAAACACAGATGTCCCAGTGATAATACTAGTCCTGTGCAAATCTGCATGTCGGTGTTTGTAGTGGGGCTGCGGTACAAATTTTGAAAAGCAGTTTTTGACAGCTTTTAGGGGCAAATTCTAAGTGCCGAATATACTTCTCCTAGCCTAGAAATCTAGAAGCACCCTAGTGGCCAAAAATATTTTTGCCTAGCAGGATGGTCTAGTGTCGCACCATAGGAGATAATCCTGGCTAAGGCAAGAATCTGGCTGACCAATCACAACGCTGTATCTGCGTAGAGAGTTGGGCTGCATGATGCTGGAGATAGCACAACAAAGAAGATGGCTGTGGCTAACGAACAGCAGCCGTTTGAATCGTCTGTCATAGATTTTGGAAGAGTTAGACTTCAATTTCAATTCAATTTTCAAGTTTATTTGTATAGCCCAATATCACAAATTATGAATTTGCCTCAGAGGGCTTTACAATCTGTACAGGATATGACACCCTCTGTCCTTTACAAATGACCCTCACATCGACTAAGGAAAAACTCCCCAAAAAACCCTTTTAACAGGGAAAAAGAAATGGAAGAAACCTCAGGAAGAGCAACAGAGGAGGGATCCCTCTTCAGGATGGACAGACGTGCAAAAGATGCCATGTATACAGAATAACAACAATGAAAACACATTAACACTCAATATAGCAACAGTTAATACATATAGAATTGTATGTAAGTGTCCAACTCCATATGACAACAGCTAATATACACGTGATGAACTATTTCAGAGGTGGTGTTAATTTTAATTAGACTATTGTGTTCAACTTCCCTTTTGTTTACTATGGATTTAACTGATTTCAGCGGTTGTGGGACAGACACCGTTTCTATGGGGTTCTGGGTGGGTGACTGCTCTAATGGAAGCACCATTAGAGCAGTCTAAGTGTGTTGAACTACAACTCTGTCTCCTGGTCTCACTCAGGAACACTTAAGCCCTATTCGGCAAAACACCAAATACATCCTTTTTTAAAACAGATGACCTGAGTGCTTCTTTCTGCTCAACGTTCAAAGAAAAGCCCAAGTCGGTGTGTGCTTACATTAAAACAATGTCAGACTCCGTAGTTTTCTCTGGTCCCCTCCCTAGCTTGGCCTCTGATGACATGTTTAGTCGCATGTCATCCTTCCACCGCTGGCTGTCGAGGTGGTGTCCAGTTAATGATGTGGGCTTCATTGATAATTGGAGTAGCTTCTGGGGAAAACCTGGTCTGATGAGGAGAGACTGCATCCATCCTACTTTGGAAGGAGCAGCTCTCATTTCTAGAAACATGGCCAAGTTTATTAGTCGACCTAACCCATGACAACCCAGGGGTGAGACACTGAACCCTGTTGCTCCTCACTGCTCCCTGATGGGATGGGTTAAATGCAGAGGATAAAGTTCACGTATGTATGTACCTGTATATATTTCTAATTTATATTCTTCTTCTTCTTCTTCCTCGGTAGGCTTGTGTGAGGGGGAACACATAAAATCCCAGCTCACCAGTCCCGCACCAGATAATTCCATCACAGGACATTAGTACATGCCTTGTGTCATTCATTGCCTTATGTTATGCCTAGTGTACCTAGTTGTTGCTGTACCTTCTTCGTGAGTGTTATTTACCAACACCAACCTCAGTTCCGCCGCCTTCAGTGAGACATAACCTTCCACCTGCCTGCCTGCCTCAGCTGCCCCAGTCCCCTGCTTCCCATGTCCGCAATAAACTCTCTCATATCTCTGCCAGTTGTTCTTTCTCTGCCACCAAAACCAAATCAGAACTATTTCCCTATTTTAACACATATAGGGAGTGAATTCTGGGTGAATTGTGGTGCTTCACTCCTGCTTTCAGCCCTTAGTGGGCTGGAAGAAATGCAGTATGTGCAATAATTTTGTTTTCTCTGAAATAAATTTGAAAAACATTGAAATGGGTCAAAAGCAACAGCTTGTCAGCACCATATTATGTTATTATCATTCATGTCTATAATCAATCAAACTCTAATGCACATGGCTAAGAAGAAGGGAGCAAATAGTGTGGCTCTCATTGGTTACTAAAAGGTATCAGATCCCCTCTAAACACTGGATGGAAGTACAGAGCAAGTCTTCACTATAAGACCCCTATAAAGCCCATGTGAATAAAACAAAAGCCAATGGTGAAGGTGTGGGCGAGATTTCCTGCAGCATCCAAGAGCCAGTGAAGCCAGCACTTCTGAGGCTAAAGCCCCTGGACAAAGAGTTGCGATCCACAGCACTGTGGTTATCAGCGCTGGGTTATGACTGGGTGTTAGGGGCTTGCTGACTGATCAAACAGTAATGTGTTGGCTCACATAGCTCACGGCACATCCAGCCAGACAGCCTCGAAAGAGCCACAAAGCCTAACCAGACCTCTGGACTCACAACACTGTGCTGTCCACAAGAAGCTTCGGCCAGCCATTTATTTATTTTAGGCTAAGTGAGCCACTGAATCCTGGAAAGTCAAAGCTCGTCAAAGTCAAGTCAAGTCAAAGTGCTGAGTCAGCTTTGTTCACCCCCTCTCACATGCATACACACTCACACACACATTACTGGCAGATGGTGGATACTCTAATGAACTAGAACAGCACAGAAGCACAGAAGTAAGAGTAGGTGGGTTTGCTGATATCGCTGTAGGATAGACATTGAGGGCACAGATAGCACTAAGTGGTAAAAAGTTACCTTCACCCAAGGCCTTTTCAGCAAGTCAGCCAGTGCAGTGGAGGACAAAACTATGATGAGGGCCTGTGCCAACTGCTGCAAGCAGCAGACAAGAGCCCTAGTGAAACACCAGGAATTCCTTTTGTTTTTCACATTTTTTTGTTTTTGCCCAGTTTTTCCCTCAAGATATGCTCAAAAAACTGTGATTTGCTTGGATTTTGCTGAAATTTGCTTTCATTGAAAATTTCTAATTCTGTCATGTTGTTTTCAAAACATCTGAAAGAGAGAGTTTTTAGTAGTAGCGCCCCCCCCAGCAGAACCAGAAAACAGCACTTTTTCATTTACTGCACAGCTCTCATTGTGTTCACACTATCGGTGTAGGTGAGGTTTCAATGGTCTCACTTTTTAGCCTATGACTTTATTGACATATTGATGTGATGCAGCTGCAGCTTGCAAAAGCTGCAAAAAATTGTCACCATGTTTCTTGTTGATATTGACATTTGATGAAGTGCTCAGCCCTAAGACACACAAATAATATAATAATAATTCATATCTAATCGGTAAAACTCATTCAAGGAAGATATGACAGATTAATAAACTGGACTCAAATTGGCAACTTTCATTATCCCAGAAGACAATAGTGCATATTCATAGCCCAGTACATAATAACAGAGGTGAATAATTTGGTGTGAATTTTTGTAAGTAGCATTTCTCTGCCCAGTAAATGATGTATAACAATAGTTTTCTTTCTGGTTCTGACTGTGAGTAGCTGCGACCTGCATGTGTTTAACAGGCCAAACATTCGAGCCATTCTGAACAGGCGTGTTTCCAACATGCACCAGGCTGCACTGGTGAAGTATAAAGCAAATAACAACTCCAGGCTCTGCAAAAATCCTCAATATTGACTGATTTTGTTCATTCCTGCTTCAACTACAATTACATTAACTTTGTATGATATTGAAATGAATCTGGTGGCTATGAAGGACTCAGATTAAATTAGTTTCATTAGGTATCAAAGATTATTTTGCATTTTGTTTGTTGTTAATAACCATAAGATTGAAGAACAGCAGAAAGCTGCCGTCATCATCAAAACACTTCAAGGTCAGGAAATGTATGTGATATGTGTATGTCTGTCTCTGTGAGGACCACATGGAGTTTGAAAGCTCAGGAGTGAGGATGTTTTCATGAAGTGAGGACATTTTGGCCCGACTCTTTCAAACAACGGAGGGCCAAGATTTGACTTTGACTAAGACTCAAACTGGAAAAAGGGCTGCGAAGGGCTGAAGGTGCAAAGTCAGCTTCTAAGTATAAAAGTAAAAAGGAGTGTGCATGACTTTGTGTTTGTGTGAGTGAGACAGAAAAAGAAAGAGACACAGTACTCACCCACAGTATCACAGGGTTCATCTTTATGAACGCAGATATCTGTCCTGAAAGAGACACAAGAGCAGATCAACATTAATTCAGTCCATCTCTAATGTCATACTCTAACTGCAGTCATTTTATTGATTTATTGATGAGTGGACGAGCTGATAGAGAGACTGGGAGCATCGATCAATAGATTATTTTCAACTTCTGTGATTTAATTCACTGTCTATACAGACTAAGCTTCAGTAATGAGACAAAGGCATAAAAAATGCTTATCACAGAATGAAAGTTTTACTTATTATCTTTTTTAGGTTTTTCCCAATCCTCTCTCCAGCATTCTCTATTCCAAATAGAGAATATTATAATGCTATTTCAAATATTTATTTTCCTGGAAATCAAATTTAATGTTGTTTAATGTTTATTTTAGAATTATTACTATTTTTTTGCCAACATTCTTTTTATTGTTTTCACAATATAACAAAGAAATACAAAGAAATATTATTACGTCTTGAACAAACATGTCAACTCCCCACCCCCGATCTCTATAAATTTTCAAGTTCTTGAGTGGGAATCAGGTTAGTGAGTTGTTTATGTATAAGAAAAATTAAATAATATTAAAACAAACATATTTCTGTGGTATTAAGTACTGCAAAGCGCTACTGTTTACATGTCTCCAGGCGTTTCCACCACATGAGACAAGTCAGTCCTCGATACGTAGCTAATAAAGGGGTCCCAGATTTGGTGGAAATTATGTTGTTGGTGTTTTATTGCATATGTAATTTTCTCTAAAGGGAGAGTTCAGAGACACTTCAGATAATCACCTCTTCACACTTGGGCTACTGGTGTTTTTCCATGAGAGGGCTATTACTCCCCTTTGCCATTAGCACACTTAAATCTGCAAATATTCGTTGATGTTTTTTAAACTTCAAATTATCTGGATATAGACCAAATATAAACAAATGTGGGACTAGGGGTGTTTGAATTTGTAAAATATTTTGAATGCATTGTTTTATTTCTTTCCAGAATTTTTGTATTTTTGTACATTGCCAGATAGAGTGGAAAAATGTACCCTTTTCCTTGTCACATTTAACGCACATATCAGGTATAGCACTGTTATATTTGAGCAGTTTTTCCAGAGTGATATATGTTCGCATCAACCAGTTGTATCGTAGTATTTTCAGGCGTGTGTTAGTCGTTCTTGACGGTGCTCAAGAGCATGCTTCCTCCCACTTTTCTATTGGGATGTCCTCCTGTCGATCTTCTCTCCATGCCCCCAGCCGCCCTGCTGATGTTTCTGTACTTCCATCTATTAGACAGTTATATATTTTGGATATTAGACCTCCCTTGGCAATCCATATTCATTAATTTTTCTACAGTAGACTCTTCAGGGATGCATAATGTTTGGTTTTGGTGTGTTCTAATGAAATTTCTCAACTTTAGGTATTTAAAAAATGGTTACAGGGTATATTAAATTTATCAGCCATTTCTCCAAATGACATCAGGACTTTTTGTGAGTTATAAAGGTCTCCTATTTTTGCAAGTCCTTTAGTAGCCCAAGATTTAAACCCCCATCTGTTTTACCTGACTACAGTCATATTTTCACAATAATGTTTTTTGTGGGTTTTTTTGAGGATTTTAGTATTTGCTGAATACATGTATACTGGGAGGGGCAGATCTAGCTGTAGTTCTTCCATTCCTTTCCAGAAAGGAACATCTCTTTCTGCAAAGTAAAACAAGATTGGTTTTAATTGAGGAACCCAGTAGTACCAGAGAGGGCAGGGACATTTGAGTCCCCCTCTGTCATAAGGTAAGTACAGTAATGATAGTCGTGTCCGGGGACGTCAACTATTCGACAAGAATCTAACAAACAGTCTTTTAAGCTGAACGAACAGGTTGCTTGGAGGAGGAAGTGGAAGGTTTTCAAACAAATACAACAATTTGGGCATTATATTCATTTTAAGGACGTTTATTTTTCCTATTAGTGACATGGGTATGATTGTCCGACTTTCCAGTAATTTTGAGATTTCTTGTAGTAGTAGATCATAATTACTGGCTACAATATGTTTAAGTTGTGGGACAATTTGAATGCAGAGATATGTAAAGCAGTCCACAATTTTAAACTGAGTGACTGTTTTAGGAGGGGTTTTACTTTCTAACTGATTTAAAAGCATTATTGATGATTTTGAATTGTTTAAATTATATCCTGAGATACATTAAGGAGTTCCAATAATTCAGGAATGGATTTTTCCAACTTTTTAAGGAATATGATTAAGTCATCTGCAAACAGAGCCAGACGGTGTTCCTGTTGTCCAGTTGATATGCCTGTTATATTTTGGTGTGTTCTTACTGCCCTTGCCAGTGGTTCTATAGCCATAATAAAGAGGAGAGGGGATAAGGGATCTCCTTGCCTACATCCTCTTTGTATCTTAATGGTTTTGGATATATTACGATTAGTCATTATTTCAGCGTATGGTTTCATCCATTTATTAAAGTTTTCTCCAAAGCCAAAACATCTGAGGATTTCAAATAAATAAAGCCATTCTACTCTGTCAAAGGCTTTTTCAGCATCCAATGACAGTAATGCTGTGTCTGCTGCTCCTTTCTCCTTGAATAGTATAGTTAGGATTCTCCTAACATTATGGAAGCCTTGTCTACCTTGTACAAAACCATTTTGGAATTATTTTCTCCTGTGTCCTAGCTATTATTTTACTCAAAATTTTTAAATCCACATTTAAGAGACTGTCCCCTTGATCATAAAATGTCTGTTTAAGTCAAAGTAAACTTGATAAAGCTCTTGTTGTAGATATTTCATTGTATTGTGTTTTTAACAAAAGTAAACTTTGATGGGTATCCTGGGAACCTGATTGGTGGTATTCTTTTTGTATTTCTTTTATTTTGTTTCTAATGATTTGGTTTTATTGTAGGTTTAACTACAATTTACTAGCTTTAAAGCTAGTAATGTTAACAATTTGTCCCCTGATAAAGGCATTAAAAGCTTCCCATCTGTTGCTTTGTGAGGTTTTGGTTGTATTTATTTCAAAGTAATATTTAATCTGCTCATGATGAGAAGTAAGAAAGTCAGTATCAGACAGCCACTTTGTTTTAAATCTCCATTTAGGAATATCACCAGTCAGCTTAGGGTCATGATAGACTGAAGAGTTTGGAGCGTGATCAGACAGGAGCATGGCGTCATAGGACACCTCCTCTACTTTATATTTTAGTGCTGAAACCAAAAAGAAATCTATGCGGGAATAGGACTGGTGTGTACCAGAGTAACGTGAATATTTTTTCCCATTGAGATTATCTTCCCTCCAAACATCAATTAAACTAATTTTCTTTCATAAAATGATGGATTACACCCCTGCTTCTTGAATGTGACTGTTCGACGCCTGAGCTTTTGTTTTTCTGGGGATCTAAGGTGCACTTAAAATCAGCTGCCATTATACGAGCATCAGGTAAAGAGGCAATAGAAAGAAACAGATTTTGGAAAAATTTGGGTTTGCCTGTGTTTGAAGCATAGACATTTATTAGAATTAATTGTTCCCTCAGAATTGCCCCTTGAATGATCAAATATTGTCCTGCCTTATCTTTGATAACATTATGATTTTGAAATGGAATAGAATCACAACACAGAATTTTACCTTTCCACCTCCTCCTCACTTTAAGCTCATCTTTGTGTGTTAGGTGGGTTTCATGAAGGAATACTATTTTAGACTGTAAAGTTTTAATCCTGTTCATAACTTGCTTGACCTTTTTTGTATTTTGTAGCCCTCGGCAGTTCCAGGATGTAATTCTAACCTTCAGATCAACAGACATATGGATTAAATATTTTGAATTTCCCCAACAGTTCATTCACCTCACAAGGAACCCCCCTCCCATTATGAACAACATGTCTGCTGTGGGAACCTAACTGTCTGACACTGCTGAGAGCTTGATGCTTCTCTTCATCCCCTTAGACACTTTCTCGCCACACAGTTTCATATGTATTAACTGTTATATGGGGTGTTAATATATTATCCTGTACACATGGCATCCATTTCTTCTGTTTATTTTTCCCTGTTGACTCTTTCAGTGCCATTGACGTATTTCAATATCAAAGTGTTTTTTCGGCAGTGGGTCGCCGTTTGCGGTCTCCCACAGCCTGTGAGTAATTTTGAGGCTTCTGGGAGATGTAGTCGGAGCATAAAGAGACAGTACTGTATACTCCACAGAAATCAAAGCAGGAAGTGGAGGCAATCGAGATAAGAGAGCAAAACGGAAGGATTCTGGACACAAAGTGGTATTTAGGGTGGGAGTGGCCTCTACCTCTGATAAAACAGGAATGGAACAGGGTCAAAGCAAACATTTTTTTCACGATGAAATAGAGAGTTTCTGTCTTATGAAACAGCTGGCACTCAAAGAGTTAAAATGTTTTTTTGGGGAGTTTTCCCTTAGTCAATGTGAGGGTTGTTTGTAAAGGACAGAAGGAGTCATATCCCGTACAGACTGTAAAGCCCTCTGAGGATAATTTGTAATTTGTGATATTGGGCTACACAAGTAAAATTGACCTGACTTGACTTGATATTGACACCATCAGGCCCAGCAGAGGTTGAACTTCCTGCACCAACTCAGAAAATCCAACTTGCCAACTGCTGTTCAATTTTTACACTGCCACCACACGGTCTGTTCTCTGTACCCACACCCCTCCCTCAGCTCCAGATAAAGGTGTGCCCTGTACTTGTTCATAGCTATTGCACCATGTACAATCCTTCACTGGAGCTCTGCTGTCCTCTTCTCGATGGGCAGCTTATACAGGGACCGGCAGCTACCTTTCGGGGAAGAACCTGGACCAAAGAACTCAGTCCACCTCGCCTCCCTGATATTCTCCCTGATGTGGTGTGGTGAAGGACAGCAGCTGGCCTCCTCCCTCCTGCCACCCACCCACAGCTGGTGTGATCACCAGAGAGGCGAAGCTGTACTCAGCCTCCTCACTCCACTGCTCACACAGAGTCTGGTCCTCAGCGAAGGCTCTCAAGTGTTGTGGCAGGGCAGCAGACGCCTCCTGCACCACCCTGTTGATCAGCCTTAGTGCAGCCGGCCTCCCTTAGGTTGGCACACTGGTTCCTCAAACATGCCACATGTCCAGAGTCAGGAAAAGGACAGGAAACATCTCTGCAGATCAATCACACCCTGGACACAACCTGTTTCAACTCTTCCCCTCTAGACGCCACAGAGCACTGTAGGCCAAAACAAGTCGACACAGCAATGTCAATGACACAGGCTGTCACTGATGAACACTTAAACACTCTACCCCATGACCTCCAGTCTCTATCATGACAGCATCCAGTCCAGTCCCACCTCCATCAGATCTTCACCACCACCACCACCACCACCAACAATGTTTACACCCCAGAGTTTCATCCCATAAACATTGCATCTTTACTCTTTCCTATTGATACCCCACATACCTGATTGAACAGTGACGATGAAAGCAGCAAGCAGGAGGGCTAAGTCTATATTTAATCCAGTTATCAATCTTTATCATTCATTCATTTGAAGTACCTGGTGACCAGCACAGCAGTGTCAACTGGCGGGAGGCCATCCCTTCCACCAGGAACGTGGTTGGTGCCAAGGTACCTCAGGCCCCCAAACTCTTGATACTGCCAATGACAGAAGCTTTCCAGAGACCTTTCTCCTTGATGTCCCACTTTTAGCTTTTCCTGAAGAACAGATCAAGAGCAAATTAACTTCTTCCTATTATGATCTACACTGCTTGAATACACTCACAATTAGGCAAATAGTGGGCTGTGGACTGTGTAAGCAGCTGTGGGTTTCTCTGATGGTGACATAATTGTCTGTCTCTTCCCAAGGTGATCAGCTAATCACATCAACCTGATCGGGAGCATCCGGGCCTGTTGCTGCCAGCCATCGCTTTCCTCTCGCTCTTCGCCAATGCCCGCACTTTATTTCTTTATTTACACCTCATACCTGTGTTTCTTTAGTTGTCTTTGTTTAGGCTCTATTTAAATAAATGTAGTATTGTAATTAGCTTTGCACTGTATCTCCCATTTCCTTTGAGTTGGGTCATGACAACTATATTTAACTATCGATAAAACAATAGCATTCAGCTGATTTTTAATTCTATTAACAACATGCAGGAATAATCCTACACTTTTACACATTTAGAAATGTCAACAGTACATTTTGTCAAGCCTGTAGCCATCTTAAGCACAGATATGTCTTGAGCTAAATGCTAAATTATAGCGTTTTGCATGCGTTTTGCGTTAAAATGCTAACATTAGCACAAACAGCAGTAAACACAGAGTACTGCTGGCACTGATGGGAACGCCATTACTTTTTAATATTAATCAATATTGAACACATTTTCACTGCATATTCTTCTTTTCTGCATAAATATCAGTTTATGACATCTATGTAGCATATCTCATTGCATTGCACTCTTGCATTCTCTGCAGTTTTTACTGCAGGAACACTTTTAGAAATTTAGGAGCTGGTGACCAAATTACTCATGCAAAGAGAGATCAAAATGGGTGAAAAGTGGAGAAACTTACTGGGCGCCTGTGAAGCAACACCAGCTTGGTGACACGAATGTTGATGCTTACTCCCAGACTCTGGTGGTGGAACATGTTGAAGACCTGCAAGACATGGAGCAACACTACTACAGGCTAGATATCAACTGAATGTTTATGCTCCATTGTTATTATTATGACATCCTTTAAAGCCAGACTATGACATCAAATGTATATTCGGGGGCAGTCAATAGGCAGAGTTCAAGCCTGTGGGTGGGACCGACCGTTGTCATTCAAACTGCCTTTGCATATAATAGGCCAGCAATATGACCAATCAGAATGAACATTGTGACGTATTCCTTTATATATACATAATAATTGTTATCTTTTGACTAATTTTATCACCCCGTTCCCTATTTGTATGTGTCCTGTGATGAACTGGAGACTTGTCCAGGGTGTACCCTGCCTTTCACCCTAAGACAGCTGGGATAGGCTCCAGCCCTGCCACGACCCTTTGTGAAGATAATGGATGGATGGATGGATGTTTCTACTTAACTCTTTGAGTGCCAGCCATTTTTTAAAATCTAAAGTGCCTTATGCCAGCATTTTTTTGCCCATTTTCAATCATATTTCTAGACTCACTGAATATTTTGTAATATGTCTCTGAAAACAGTGAATAGCTCAAATGAAAATAGAGATGTGCTATTTCATCATGAAATTGTTTTTACCTTGTTCCGTTCTTGTTTTATCTGGAGGAGAGTAGAGACCACTTTTTGTCCAGAATCTGTTTGTTTTGCTCTCTTAATGCGACCGTCTCCACCTCCTGCTTTGATCATTGTGGCATATAACTCTTATGTCCCGACTACAAATCACAGAAGCCCCAAAATTACTCATGGGCTGCGGGAGACCGCGATCAGCGACCCCCTGCAGAAAAAACACTTTGATAGTGAAAGTTGTCAGTGGCACTCCAGCATTTTGAATGATGGCGCAACTTGTCAATAGTAGTCAAAGAGTTAATTTAATACTTAATTAAGTATTAAAGTATTAAAGTTAATTAATACTAATTATAGAGACTATAGAGATTATTCATGATTAATTTTGAAGTACATGTTGTAGTATTTGGCTGTAGACAAGGTGCCACAATGCTAAAGAAAGCATGAATATAAACTTATTTTCTGGATAGGATTCCACAGTTTCCCCTACGAGGGTGTGGGCTCAGCCCATGTTCCCAGGTCCAAGAAACGCCCCTGGACTCTGCTCTTAGCTGAAACTGTTGATATTGTTTCCAACCACCTACAACTGTGATTATAATGTGAGAGTTGTGTGTGTTTGTGCTTTCCTCGAATATGTGCCACGTACCTTTCGTCACATTGCTTCCACATTCACCATTAATTGCTTTGAGGTCGTCCCTCTATAAATTATGAAATAATGCCAAAGTTCAACCCCTCATCCTTGTTGTGGGAGGTGGTAACAGATGGAGTACGCCCTTACCATTGACATCCTGAAATACCTGGCAAACGGGGCTCTGGTAAAGCTGTGACAGACCCAGCAAGCGGGCAGTGGATATTTATTGCTCTAGAAACCAATGGAGATGTAAACGGACGGATCGAAAAGGACAAACACGGAACGGAAATGGACATGCTCAGACAAAGGTTGGTACATGGGACATTTGTAGTCTAAGGGATAAGGAGCCAGAGATTGTAGAGTTCATGACAAGGCACAACATTTCAGTTATGGGTGTATCACACCGCAGAAGGAAGGGGATAGGATGTAAGGAAATCCATCTCAACTTTGTCTTAGCCTGGAGTGGAGTGGAACCAAACCAAAGGGCAACCCATGGATTAGAGATCATCCTGCATCCGGACATGGCAAAGAATCTCTCAAACACTATCTACATCTCAGAGAGGATAATCAAGATTACGATAAGAGATAAGGACAGCATCTCCAACTACTTCAAGTCAATGCACCATGTAATGAATCCTACACAGAGGAGGAAAAGGACATGTTCTTTGAAGAACTTTCCCAAGTACCCGATGAGGAGGAAGTAGTCGTAATTGGCGACTTCAACAGAAGGGTAGGAAGTGACCCATGGACAGCACATTTGGCCCCTCCACAGTAACAGAAGTACAGAATGCAACTATAATGGTCATCAACTCCTGAGCCTGTGTGCAGAACACAACCTAGTTAATACCAACACTCTCTTTCAGCCTCACCCCAGCCATACCCAGACATGCTGGACTGGTCACAGACCACAGACTGGTGCTGATGTGTATGACAGGGTGGACAGGCAGGAACCACAGCAGAAAGATACTACAAGAAACACAGATTAACCTACTCAAACTCCAGAAGGATATAGACATACATACTCAGCCCTGGTTCCAAACGAGGTATGGGAAAAGTACCTAGTATCAGGTACCAGGAACTAGTGGAAAAGCTCCACAACCATGTAGATCCATGCCGTACTGTACTGTACCGTGCCTGTGGAAAAGCGCCATGCCAGGAGGAGGAGCAAGAGAGTGGTGAAACAGGCAAAGGATGCCTGGAAGGCCTATAGACAGTGGGAACTCTGTGAACAGTCACCACAAGAGTTCTACATGAGTGTCAGCCATGCGTTTCAGAGATGAACCACCTCTGTGATAAATGACCAAGATGGAAACCCCCTCTCTGAGGATGTAAAGATCAGACAGAGATGGGAGGACTACTTCAGAGAGCTCCTTAATCCAGTAGATGAGCACAGCTGTCACACCCTCTTCAACGCCAGATACCCAGAACACACAGAACCCAACATGCTGGAGGAAGAGGTACGGAGTGTAGTGGGATCCAGCCCAAAAAACAAGGCCGGGGTTGATGGGATCCCTATAGAGGCCATCACAGTGTGTGGTGAGACCGAGGTATTCCACTTATACACCGCACAGGAAAAATATTTGCAAAAATTCTTCAACAACGCACAAGAGCAATTGTAGACCCGATACTTAGTGAAGCCCAGTTTGGTCTTTGGAAGGGGAGGGGGTGTACGGATGCAATTTTCACACTCAGACAGCTCTGTAAGAAGGCATGCGAGTACCAAAAGCACCTACAGCTTGTCTTTGTTGATTTTGACAGGGTAAACAGGAACAAACTTTGGCAGATCATGGAACAGTATGGTGTGAATCAGTCGGCCGCTACTGTAAATGAACAACTCCTCAAACAAACCAGAGAATTTAAATACCTGGGGAGTATTTTCACAGAGAAGAGAAGATAGACAGGGAGATAGAGACAAGAATACAAAAGGCAAACTATGTCAACTATCAACTAGCACCTCTACTAAATCATCCAAGTATCCCTATGGAGACCAAGGCCAGACTGATAGATGCATCTTCATTCCAATCTCACCTACCAGTGTCAGACCTGGACCCTTAACAGAGCACAGGAAAGGAGGCTCACAAGCTGCGAGATGAGGGTCCTGAGAAGAGCTGCTGGATAAGACAAGGAGAGACAGGGTCAGGAACGAAGATATCAGACAGATGGTCGGAATCAAGCCTGTCTACAGGTCATTGCCTGGGTACAGTGGTTTGGCCATTTGATGAGAAAGCCAACCACACAACCAGCCTTAAGAGCGTACAACGCCAGGTACTCAGGTGTCAGGGCCAGAGGGAGACCACGCTGTCGATGGATAGAGAGCAGCAGATTTGGTCACATTTTCAGTTGATAAAATCATAAAAGAACCAAACTTCATGAATGTTTTTTGTGACAAAGAAGTATCTGTTCCAATCACCTCTCAGAGAAAAATCAGAGTTGTAGAAATAACTGGAAACTCAAGAGAGCCATGACATTATGTTCTTTACAAGTGTATGTAAACTTTTGATCATGACTCTATTCAATTCAGTTCAAAATGCTCCAATGGCATGAATATCACATGGACAATATTACCAAAGCTGACGGTGTGGCTGGCACTCCAAAAAGCTGATGAGGCTTCCCTGACTCTCATTCCAGCTAATCACGTCACCATAAAAGCCTGCTCTCCACCCCTGTGCCAGATAATTCCATCCAGTACGGTACGAGAGCAACCTTCAGTTTTCCCAGTCTTAGTACCTCACATTGTCCCTTATCGGTTGTATTCCTGCCTTACTATGTTCTCATTTGCCAGATTAGTGTGCCTTGTGATTCTTCATGTGCAAACTCACTACTCTGCTCTAACATTCACTCCTCCACTCCTCCATTTTCCTCTGACCTGCCTGCCTCCATTTCTCACATCATTCCCTCTTTTTTTGTGTACTATTAACTCTATAAACCTGCCAGTTGCTCGTCTTTACTTTGGGATCTGACAGTTATTAACAACAAAGGTGTCATATAATAATAGGATTATAAAAAATGAATAAGTTACAATTCATAAAATCAAAAAAGTAGAAAAATACACTTCACAATTAACCATTGCTCTGAAAGAGAAAGACACTCAGTTGTAATTCATTCTGGTTTGATGCTACTGACTCCAGAGATGAGTATTAAAGAGGTCAGCTGTAAAGTGAGCTGAAGCCAGTGAGCTGTGATATATCCACTGTGAGTGCTGTTTGCTTTTTTTAAGTTTATTGATCTGTTTTTTCAAATGAATCATACTGGGATGTGTAATGTAATTGATCAGATGTGATGTGACACAGCAATACCAACTGCCACTGGTCCTTGTTGTTATGCTCCATTCTCAGAACAGCTTTTTTTCATCTGCGTAACATTGCAAAAATAAGGCATATTCTCTCTCAAAACGATGCAGAAAAATTAGTCCATGCTTTTGTAACTTCTGGGCTGGACTACTGCAATTCCTTATTATCAGGCTGCCCTAATAAGTCTATCAAGACTCTCCAGCTGGTCCAGAATGCTGCAACACGTGTTCTGACCAGAACCAGGAAAAGAGACCATATTTCTCCGGTGTTAGCCTCTCTGCACTGGCTCCCTGTAAAAATCTAGAATAGAATTTACAATCCTCCTCCTTACCTACAAGGCACTGAATGGTCAGGCACCATCTTATCTTAAAGAGCTAATAGTGCCTTATAATCCTGCTAGAACTCTGCGCTCTCAGAATGCAGGACTATTAGCGGTTCCTAGGGTTTATAAAAGTAGAATGGGAGCTAGAGCTTTCAGTTATCAAGCTCCTCTTCTGTGGAACCAACTCCCTCTTTCAGTCTGGGAGGCAGACACCATCCCCTTATTCAAGAGTAGGCTTAAGACTTTCCTTTTTGATAGTGCTTATTGTTAGGACTAAGCCAAGGCTGACTCAGGCTGCCTTGGATCAGTCCTTAGTTATAGGTCTTAGCTATAGGTCCAGACTGCCGGGGGACTTCCTCTGACACACTGAGCTTCTCTTCTTCTTTATTTGGATGCCTCCATAAAGTCCTTTTACTAACTCATCTTCTTCCCTGGAGTCCCTGTGCTCTCAGCTTCCAGGTGTCCGTGAGCTGAGGCTACTTGGTGAGAAGGAGGTGGTGTCATCCAGGCTTCGTCTGTCGTGATGGTGGTGAGATGGAGGAGAGGCGATGCTGCTCAGGGCGTATCTGTTAGGGTAGTGGAGAAGAGGATGTGTTTACTCTTCCTCCCTTTAACACATGCTGCAGATTAGTTTTGTGCCTAAAAACTAACTTCAGAACCAGAAGATGAAGCAGGCTTCATCTTCTGGTTCTGAGCGACATGGTGGTGACGAGGTCATCTTGCGGAGGCCTCTCCTGTTTGGAGTGGTGGAGAGGAAGACGTGCTGCCCAGGCTTCTCCTGTTTGGTGTGGTGGAGAGGAAGACGTGCTGCCCAGGCTTCTCCTGTTTGGTGTGGTGGAGAGGAAGATGTGCTGCCCAGGCTTCTCCTGTTTGGTGTGGTGGAGAGGAAGACGTGCTGCCCAGGCTTCTCCTGTTTGGTGTGGTGGAGAGGAAGATGTGCTGCCCAGGCTTCTCCTGTTTGGTGTGGTGGAGAGGAAGATGTGCTGCCCAGGCTTCTCCTGTTTGGTGTGGTGGAGAGGAGGACGTGCTGCTCAGGCTTCTTCTGGTTGGTGTGGTGGTGAGGAGGACATGCTGCACAGGGTTCTTCTGGTTGGTGTGGTGGAGAGAGGAAGACGTGCTGCCCAGGCTTCTTCTGGTCGGCGTGGTGGAGAGGAAGACATGCTTCTCATCCTTTACTGATTGCTCGATGATGCTCTTCATCCCCTTGGACACTCTCATACAATTCTATATATAGATATACACACACTGTCTATTAGCTGTTGTTATATTGAGTTGGACTTTTCCATACAATTTTATATGTAGTGTTAATGTGTTTTCATTGTTGTTATTCTGTACACATGGCATCTATTGCACGTCTGTCCATCCTGGAAGAGGGATCCCTCCTCTGTCGCTCTTCCTGAGGTTTCTTCCATTTCTTTTTCCCTGTTAAAAGTTTTTTTTTTGGGGGAGTTTTTCCTTAGTCGATGTGAGGGTCATTTGTGAAGGACAGAGGGTGTCATATCCTGTACAGATTGTAAAGCCCAATGGGGCAAATTCATAATTTGTGATATTGGGCTATACAAATAAACTTGACTTGACTTGACTTTCTCATAATGTAAGTGATGGATCAAGGGGGTATCCTCCAAATTCTTTACCACAACATTAACTCTTCATTTTACCATCCCTCTCCCATAGTTTTTATCTGTGAAGGACTGGACTTTTACTTATGGATTTAATAAATTCAGCTCATTTCAATTCATCTTTCATCATTTCCTCCAAGAAATAATATTCCTATTTATCATGTCCCATCAATCTTTTTAACTTTTTGAGTGCCAAAGACGTATATATATATATATATATATATGTGTGTGTGTGTCTTTTGTTTTTCAGCAGCTGGCACAAGAAGGCACTCTCACACAGCCCATCAGTAATACTGGGGCTTCTGGGATTTGTAGTTGGGACATAAAGAGATGGCATACACTACAGAGATCAAAGCAGGAAGTGGAGACGATCAAGATTACAGAGCAAAACAAATGGACAAAACGTGATGATTTTGGTGAAAGTGGCCTCTACTCCAGATAAATCAAGAATGGAACAAGGTAAAAACAAACTTTTTTTATGATGAAATTGTCTCTTCTTTCATTTGAGTGTTTTCAGAGACATAGTCCAAATTATTCTGCGCATCATGAAAGATGACTCAAAATGGCCAAAAACGCTGGCACAAGGCACTGGCTCTCAATGAGTTAAGTTACCTTTTTAGTGTCATTCATTCAATCATTCATTCATCTTACTTCCTGCCATCCTATTTTCTGTGTCTGGTGATTCTCTGCACTATTATAATTGGGACTATGTCTTTGGTAAAATGTTTTAGTTTTAAATAGATTAGATGAAATACAGTGGTGGGAGAAAGGTTTCGGACACCCCATACATCTGTGAAATATTGCATTGAAAGTCTTCAAGTGCAATTTCTTTTATTACAGTCAAAGCCAAAATACTAAACAAATCCTAAAAAAAGCCATTAAAAACTTAAAATCAAATGGTTCAATAAAAAGATATAAGAAATTTTGAGTATTGGGTTATTTTTTTTTGTTCCAGTGATCCACTAATGAAGGTTGTGTTTTTTATTGAAAAACACAAGTTTTGTGGCCATGCTTCATGTCTATATAGACAGGAAACATGTCTGAAGATACAGATTCTCAGCCAGGAAGGATACAGCTGCCACCAGATAGCCAGGAAGTGCAGATGCAGTCCTTCAGCAGTTGGATACACTCTGCAGAAATACAGACGAACCAACAGCTTGCAAGACAAACCAAGATCTGTTTCTTCAGCCAGAAATGGCCTGATCCGCATGTGCAGGGAAAACCGCCGAATGACATCACAGGAGCTTCAGCAGCAGTGGTCAAACCAAACTGGTGTCCACTCTGACTTTTAGATCATGGCTTAAGGTCCCTGATCAATAAGAGACAGAGGTTAGCCTGGCGCTGTTGGGCCCAACACACAAGAGCTGGACAGCCAGGAAGTGGAAGGAGATTCTGTGGTCAGATGAGTCCAGTTTCCAGCTTTATCTTCCTCCTGCTAATGTGAGGGTATGCAGAAGGCCAGACGAAGCATTAACTCCAGCATGTACAGTACCAGCTGTTAAGCATGGTGGAGGCAGTGTCATGGTTTGAGGATGCATGAGCATGGTCTTGATCATCTCACTGTCTGTGATGGCATTCTGAATTCTGAAGTAATGTGCTGTTCTTGAAGCCCACATACTTCCTTCTGTACGTGCTCTGTTCCTTCGAGGTCAAACCTGGATGTTTCAACAGGATAATGCTCCTGTCCACACATCCAGGGCCAGTAGAGCACAGGCTGCAGGAGCACATATCCAGGTCTTAGAATGGCTAGCTCAATCCCCAGACATGAACCCCACTGAAACTCTGTGGTGGATTGTCAAAAGGTCTGTTTCAAAGTGTAGACCAAATAATTTAGAAGAATTAAAAGCAGTAATTCAAGAAGAATGTAACAACATAACCCCTCAGCAGTGTGAAAGGCTCAGGGGGAACAGCCAGCCAGGATTAGAGATCTACTGTGTGCTAATGGCAGGAATACTAAACATTAATTTGATGATGTGATATATTTTTGTTTTGTTCAGTTTTGAACGTGTTCTTTGTTATTTGTTGACTTTGTGTTATGTTTGGACTAAGGCCAGGATCCCGGATGCAGAGACGGCGGGCAGAAAAAGGTTCTTAAAGTGTTTAAGGTAACAAAAGGCGAGGGCAAGTGCAGGCGGTGGTCAGCTGACTGGCGTTGCAGGGGGAGCTGGAAAAGCTGAGTAGGAGACAACTCTGGAGCACGAGAGGTTACAGAAAGAGCATGAAAGCCCACTGGTTGTGACTGAGACAGGATAATCAGGCACAGGAGTGGTGACTCGGCCAGGCTTAAATAGTAGGATAATGAGTAGAGGAGAACCAGGTGTGTCTTATAAAGAGAGCCAGCCAATCACCGCTGCACACACACACTGCCCTGGAGAGAGAAAGGAGGGGGAGGGGGAGACAGGGAAACAAGACATCCATCCATCCATTTTCTACCTCTTATCCTCATAGGGTCGTGGGGGGCTGGAGCCTATCCCAGCTGTCTTAGGGTGAAAGGCAGGGTACACCCTGGACAAGTGTCCAGTTCATCACAGGACACATAGAGACAGACAACCACTCACACTCACATTCACACCTACGCTCAATTTAAATTAACCAATTAACCTAATCCCCATGCATGTTTTTGGTGCAAATTCATCACGCATACCAGAAATGCTTGTAGAACATATTATGTTAGGTGGAGGCAAAAGCTCTGTGAAAACTCAGGTTTATAATAAAGAATCAATGAAAAAGTAAGTGAGCATAGTTTCAACAAAAACTCTAAATGTGCTGATGTGTTGATTAAATGCAACGGTATTGATTCTATATAAAAATCTATTTTATGTCTGACTTTATAAAACCTTTGGAATGTATTTGTTTCTAGTATTCTTACCATGTTCATGACAGTTAGTAAGAATCTCTGTGCCGCTTCGGCACCGTGGTACTGCACCATGTCAGAGTCTGCCACCACCACAGTCTCCACAGTGTATGCTTCATGCAGTCGGATGGCCTTTCTCTTCCCACGACCCTCCTCACCTACTCTGGACATCTTCTCCTTCTTCTTCCCTACCACAAACAGGCAGAAAGAGAGAGAGAGCGAGAGAGAAAGACGAATGTTAAAGTAGGGCTGGGACAATAACTGCATCATTGTAATGTGAAGTGTATATATATTTAAACACACACGTTTGCTGGTGAAAGTTATAGGAGTGCATGAAATACAAACAGTAATATTTTGTGGTAATCATATGGCTTTCTTTTGTGTTTCTTTTTACTAAACTGGGTTTCAGTACTCCTCTAGTGATTCAGTTGAATACATACACACATAATACACAGGTACCAAAGTGACCAGTGGCGAGCGCTCACAGACGTGACTTGCTAATACAGCCATGCTGCATGTTTTTGACAAACAATATGTCCCAAAAAAATCTTATCACAAACAGCAGTCCCTGAAAAGTACCAATCAGTGATGGACGCCATAATATAGGACCTGAAAGATGCTGACCATTTCTCAACGAAGGAAAGAGTCCAAGATCTCTGTGAGGGTTTTGTTCTGAATCATGAGTCACCTCCTCCAAGTCTTCATATTTTAGAAAGGCTGCCACCACAACGTTGATAACCACTTTCTCAGAGCTGGCAAAAGGAGAGAAAGCTGCAGAAAGAACAAACCAAGCTCAATATGCCGCAACATGGTTTCGTTCTGATAAGGTGTGCGAAAATTCTGTTCCTAATTATTTGGCCATTGTTTTCCATTTTTGTTGGAGCGGAGTGGAATAGGACTATATTTTGCTAAGTCAAAATAAACGTGCCTACAGGTAGGAATGCATAATATTCTACATTATATTACACCTTGTATCAGTTCAGTAAAAACTGGACTGTTTTCAAGACTGCTGCTTTGAGAGAGGACTGCTCTGTAGATCTAGAGGAATATGCATCAGTTGTCACTATCTACATCAGTACATCCATCCATCCATCCATTATCTACCGCTTATCCTCATAGGGTCTTTGGGGGGGCTGGAGCCTATCCCAGCTGTCTTAGGGCGGAAGACAGGGTACACCCTGGACAAGTCTCCAGTTCATCACAGGACACATAGAGACAGACAACCACTCACACTCACATTCACACCTACGGTCAATTTAAATTAACCAATTAACCTAATCCCCATGCATGTTTTTGGATGGTGGGAGGAAGCCGGAGTACCCGGAGAGAACCCACACAGACATGAGGAGAACATGCAAACTCCACACAGAAAGGCCCCGGGCCTGGGATTCGAACCCGGTACCTTCTTGCTATGAGGCGACAGTGCTACACCACCGTGCCGCCCACATCAGTAAAATGCATTGACAATATTGTCCCCACCAAGTGCTGCAAAATATATAACTGTGATGTCCGTTCCATGCTGCATGCACGCTCCACTGCATTCACTTCTAGTGACGCTGAGGGCTACAAAGGCCAGATATGATCTCCATATATCAGGGAAACCAAGAGGGAGTACAGAGTGAAGCTGGAGGAGTACTACAACACCACTGATTCCAGACGCACGTAGCAGGGCATGAAACACACCTCAGAATCCCAGCAGAGGAGCACCTCATGTCTGTGTGTCTCTACAGTTCACCTTAGTTGGATGAGCTATAGTCTGATGGCAGAGACACAGTCTGGCCACCGCTAGGGTTGGCAAATATGTTAAAAAGTTGAAACAAGCCACTCAAAACTAAACAACCAGTCAATACCAGTATATTTGCACAGGTGCATGTGTGTGTGTGTGCGCGCGCACCTCGCCGTTGAGGTGGAAAGATGCAAGTTATGTTTTAAAACCAAATGTTTGTGTCGCCCTAGAAGTTTCAAATTACAACTTTGATAGCCTACTATTAAATAATTGTATTGGCATTATGCTACCTAAAAAGCAAGCGAGCATACCCTGCAGCAGCAGCAGGCTGAACTTATACTATTCAACAGTGTGAGAATGTAGATAATGACAGTATGGCAGCATCTGGAAGTGAGGAGCTAGTACCTCGTAAGGGATCGACAATAGCCACTTTCACACTATCGAGCCAGGCCGATATTAGTAGTAGGCTACGCAGCAAACAGCAAACATAGGACAAACTTTTCTTTACTGCTTTACTTGGCATGGAACTGATGTAGCTTTTCCTTTTCCTTGACACCGCCTCTAGCCCTGCTTTGGACCATGGTTATCGTGGGCCATTAGCACCAAGACAGCCTGGAGATGGTCCGCAGTTAGCACCTGGCCCTGCAGTGTGAAAGCTCTTACCCCTGGCTCGGCTTTGTGTGAAGTTGACAGTGTGAAGCTTTGTTTACATACAGTTTGATTAAAAAAGAAAGTTTAATTGATTACAATGTCAGAAATCTTACTATAGGCTACATTGTATCTGCCAGCAAAAGTAAAACATATCATCCTCAGGGGGATTGGAACCCACGCCTAACTGAAAACCAAAGTGAGACACTAAAGTGCCTGTGCTCTAACCACTGTTCTATCCCACAACAGTGTCATACAACCTGTAGGTATATAGATGTCTATATTTCATATCTTCAATTTACTACAATTATATGAAAGAAACTGTATTCAGTTCTTGCTTTCAATGAGCAGGGCACATGATTGTGTTGACGAATATTTCCCAACGTTGTTAAAGATCTGGTCACACTGGCTGTCGTTTCTGTCGTTTACACGCTTTCAACAATGAATGCATCCGAGCACTGTCCGAACGCTTCCGAAACATCTGGAAACTATGTCGTTCGAACGATGCAAGTTCAAACTAACATCGTTCCAACTTACATAGTACGACGGTAGTTGGAGATTTTTGGGAAATGGTCGGAAAGTACTACGTACTACTGTGGTTTCATGCTAACTCCCGTCGTTATTTGGGAAACACACCCCTGATTATTTCAAGCTGTTTGCATTCATATTTAAATAGTCTGCGTCTTCCCCTGTTCAGTGCCTGTTTTTGTCTCGTTCCATGCATCAAGTCAACGAGCCTTTCCATGTCTGTCATTCCTACTCAATCTACAGTCATGGAAAAAAATATTAGACCACCCTTGTTTTCTTCAATTTCTTGTTCATTCTAATATCTGGTACCACTAAACGTATAATACAATGAACACAACAAAAAATGCAGCTGGTCACATAATACTTTATGTCCTATTTGACATTCTTAAGCTTAATTGATTCCCAGGGTATATAAGAGGCCATTTCATGTCACAAGCAGCACTGCACATGCAAAGGCCTAGAGTGGTTTCCTGCTTACATTCAAGCCGTAGCACAACTCAGAAGTTGTCAGCTCTCACATAATGCCTAAAACAAAAGAATTATGTGAAGCAACAAAGGCAGCCATCTTGGCACTGCTGGAAATTGGCATGAGTGAGAGACAGGTAGCGAAAAACTGAAGATCTCCAAGACAGCCATTCATTACAACAAAAAAACAAGCTGAACATGGCACTACCAAATTGCTACCTGGCCGTGGCAGGAAACGCTCTTTCTACCCCACGAGATGACCGTGCACTCATCCGTTCCTGTGACAGGAATCGCCGTCAGACCTCCAGGGACCTTAAAAATGAGTGGGCACTGTCGAGAAATGTGACTTGCTCGGCAAGGACAGTTCGAAACCGACTTGTTGAAGCTGGTTTGAAGTCACACAGAGCACGCAAGAAGCCCTTCATCAATGAAAGGCAGAGGAAGGCCCGGTTACTCTTTGCTCGAGACCACAAGGATTGGACTGTTGATGATTGGGCTAAGGTTCTCTTCAGTGATGAATCCAATTTTGAATTGATGCCCACTCCAGCCAACTTACTGGTTAGGAGGAAGCCTGGAGAAGCTTACAACCCACACTGTCTTGCCCCTACAGTAAAACATGGGGTGGATCAGTCATGATCTGGGGTTGTTTCAGTCTGAGTGGAACAGGGCAAATGCAATTGTGTGAAGGCCGAATGAACCAGGTCAAGTACAGGACTACCCTTGAAAACAGTCTTCTTCCATCAGCTGGAAAACTCTTTCCTGCCTCGAATGACTGGATTTTCCAACAAGACAATGCCCCTTGCCACACGGCAAGGTCAGTTAAAGCCTGGATGGAGAACCACAACATTCGCACCATGCCTTGGCCTGCTCAATCACCAGATCTTAATCCAATTGAAAACCTGTGGAAAATCATCAAACTCAAAATGGAGAACCACAAGCCCAAAAACAAAGAAAATTTGTTTGAATTTGTCCAACAGGAATGGGCTGCTGTGACAGCAGAACAATGTCAGAAGCTGGTGGAGAGCATGCCAAGACGCATGGCTGCAGTCATCAAAAACAATGGTTATGCAATCAAGTATTAACTCTTGTGTGTATCATGTGTTTAAAGCAAACAGAAAAGAAAACATGGAATGCTTAAAAGTAGTGTTTTTGGCGGTACAATGCCATAGCTATTGATGTAAGAATTTAAGTAATTTTGGTTATTATCAAGAAAACCATGGAAAATGAATAATCCTTAGTTCTTAAATTAAACTCTCATGAGCTATTTTTGTTGTTATCATTATAATTGTCCAAACAAATGTACCTTTAGTTGAGCCAGGCATTAAAATTAACAAGAAATTGAAGAAAACAAGGGTGGTCTAATAATTTTTTCCATGACTGTATGTCTCTATCAGTCAAATTTTGTGTGTCTTTTTGTTGTCACTTTGTTTGTTAGACTGTTTTATGTTGAGTGTCTTTTGTTTATAGCCTTTTTTGTTAAAACTAGTTTTTCATCATTAGAATGGTTTTCAGTTTGGTTTATAGTGAAAACGTTAGACTAAGTTAATGTTTTATTTTCATTCTCTGAGAAGTGATTTTTTGGTAGCCTTTTTGTCATAATTTGTTAACCATCCAGGTTCTGTTACTCCAGGTTAGGTATCCTTGTTTTGTCAGGCACCTTTTGCTCTTTATTGAAAAAAAAATGTTTATTTTGAAACTCTGAATGTCGTACTTTTGGGTTCTGCTTATGTCTAAGCTGAGTTCTAACAGAAAAAAAAAAAACTGGCCAGATTTGAACTCAGCTGATTCTAGCCAGCTTGAGGAGTTGCTTGGGATTTTCAGTCGTGGTTCAAGTTGACATTCTTGTCAAACAAATGCAAGCCCTTCCAGCTCACCTGCAACTCACTCCTTCCCTCCCAGTCAAATGACGACGCTGGTAAGCTCGACCAGCGCTGTTCCAGTTTTTGACACATTTGCCATTCCTGTGTATAAACTCCACTTCAGGATGAACCCGACCGCCTTTCCCACTCCCCAGTCACAAGTGGCATTCTAACTCACCGGGCATGCAGCGGCTTGGGCCATGTCGGAGGGCTTGGGATTCCCCAGTGTGCACCATGGCTGGAGGGAGGAGCCAGCAGCCCTTAACTCTTTGAGTGCCAGCGTTTTTTGTCCAGTCATATTTCTAGACCCACAGAATATTTTCTACTATGTCTCTGACAACACTGAATTTGCTCAAATGAAAGACGAGATACGCTCATCATGAAAAAAACTGTGTTTACCTTGTTCCGCTCTTGATTCGTGTGGAGGAGAGTAGAGGCCACTTTCACCAAAATAGCCACTTTTTGTCCAGAAGACTGATCAGAATAGCTAAGAGGTTGAACTCGAGACAGGTTTGACTTTTCCCTCTCTTACAGGTCAGGGTTTTAGAACATCAAGCTGGACGTCCTCTACTGGTTGTGTGATCCTTAGCCTGCTGCCAAGGGACCAGAATCTATCCTCCCACTAAACTGTGTGGTAGGAGCGGTCTCCTGGTGTATAGTGTCAGAGATAAAGTGAGCCAACAGTGTGGAGGACTGAAGGCTGTCCTCCTAACCAGCTTAACGTACCAGTCGTAAATCTTTGAGGTGATTTAGGCTCACATCTCTCTACTTACCTGTCATCCTGGTACAGTGTACCATGTGTACCATGTTTGTCATTTGTCAACAGTTCTGGTGGCCGGCCATGGAAAAGGATGTAAAGGAATATGTTGAGGAGTGACCTGTGTGCACCTGGAGCACACAAGTCATCCTCCCAAGTGCAGGCAGGTCTCCTTCAGCTACTTCCTGTTCTGTCCATGGGCCGACATCGCTCGACTTAATCACTGGACTTCCACTGTCAAACGGTAATACCATAGTGCTCACTGTGGTGGACAGGTTCTTGAAAATGACTATTTTTATTGCGATGTGCAAGCTGCTGTCTGCTAGAGAGATGGCAGAAACCCTGTTTAACCATGTTTTTAGTCTTCACGGTTTCTCCAAGGACATTGTCTAGGACTGAAGATCAGACTTTGTCTCCAGGTTTTAGAAAGAACTGTGGGCTCATCAGAGCCACAGTCAGCCTCTCATCTGGGTACTACCCTGAGTACAGTGGTCAGACAGAACAGCTTAACCAGGTTTTAGGGACCTGCCTCATCGCCCACAATCCAGCTTCCTGGAGCAAACATCTTGGAGTGGAGACAATCGCGATTAGAGAGGAAAATAGAATCTGGACAAAAAGTGGTGTTTTGGTGCCAAGCCAGATGATGATATCAAATATATAGTCTGGGGGCAGTCCAGAAGCAGAGTTGAAGCCTGTAAAAAAAAAAAAAAAAACAGCAAATACATCCTTATTTAAAACGGATGACTTAAGCGCTTCTTTCTGCTCAACTTTCAAAGAAAAGCCCAAGACTAGCTCTTCCCAAATGTTACGGCCACTGCTGGCCGTAATATTTTCATGACTGATTTTTGTTGGGATGTAAATACAGCTGTGTGACCACAGTTCCAGGCGGCTGTTAATCTGTGATCAGCTCGCCTGTTGTATAATGTTGTGTTCCCCAGAGAGTATGTTGCACGTGTCCATAACTCCAGTAATTTCTTGATTGTCTGTCTAAGTGTTTTTCAGTGTCAGTTGTGTAACTTTGTAGTGTTTACGTGGTTTCAATTGTGAGTACCAAGAGTTGGCCATCCCTTTTGTTTGAGACTTTTAAATCACAGTGTACCTGCAAGTTTGTTTTGTCCTCCTGGTGCGTTGTAAGCTTATGGGTGCTGACGTCCTTTTGTTCTTTAACTTTTTCTTTAATTGCAAGAGACTACTTTATGTAATTTACCCTATTTTATTTTGTGTAACCGTTTTTTTGTCAGCATTTGTATAGCCTCCTTTTGTTTCCTTGTGCAAGTGCACTTATCTTGTTAATTAAACTATGATTTGCACCCTGAGCCAGTCCAGTAGTCACATTCCACCTCATTTCCTATCCCACCTACATGTTACTGTTCCCTAACACTGCCGGGTCGTAACACCAAATCAATGACAGAGCCAATTCAAATGACCGCTGTTCGTTAGCCGCAGCCATCTTGGTTGTTTTGCTATCTCCAGCAGCCCTGTTGTCATCGTGCTATGCCCACCCCAACGACTTGTTACGCAGATAGAGCGCTGTGATTGGTCTGACAGACTCCTTGCCGGAGCCAGGATTAGCTCCTATGGTGCGCCACTAGACCATCCTGCTCGGCAAAAATATTTTTTGCCGCTAGAGTGCGTCTAGATTTCTAGACTAGTGTTTTGGTGAACCTGGCCTCTACTCTCCTCCAGATAAAACAAGAATGGAACAAGGTAAAAACAAATGTTTTTCCATGATGAAATTGAGAGTCTCTTCTTTCATTTGAGCTATTCAGTGCTTTCAGAGTCGTGGTACAAAATATTCTGTGCATCATGAAAGATTACTCAAAATGGCCAAAAACGCTATCACAACAAAGGAGACTATCGTAGTATGGCTGGAAATAGCCACTTCAACCCTGCAGGATGTACACAGACACTGTGACTGGATGCATTGAGAAGTACATTGAGGATGTAACTGTTGTGAAGCCCATCACCACATGCAGAAACCAGAAGGTGTGGCAACAGCTGAGGCCCATGCCCTGCTGAGAGCTCATGATGTAACCTTCAGCAGGAGAGCGGAATGGCCCTCAGGTCCTCAAGGGATGAGAGGTTCAGGTTAGCAAAACTGCACTATGCACAGAAAATCAAAAAACACGTCTGTGATACCAGCGACACCAGACACGAGGCAGGGCATCCACACCCAACAGTCTGCAAAACCACACCACTGGCCAAGGACTGTGACCCTCACCTCTCACACGCTCAGTGACTTCTATGCACGGTTTGAAGCCTAAAAATGACACACCCGCACACAAGACCCCTCCTCCCAAGGAGCAGGTACTGTGTCTGGATCCTGGTGATGTGAGGACCAGACAATATGCCTGAGTGGGTGCTCAGGGACTGTGCTAACCAATGGGCTGATGTCCTCACAGACATCTTCAACATCTCCCTGAGGCAGGCTGTCTTCCGTGCAGGCCTCAAAAAGACCACCATAATTCCAGTGCCAAAGAGGTCGAGTGAAACACGTCTCAGTGACTACTGCCCTGCAGCACTGACTCCTATCATGATGAAGTGCTTCAAGCGGTTGGTTATGAAACATTAAATCTACCCTTCCCACCTCACAAGACCCTCTACAATTTGTAAACTGCCCCAACTGCTCCACCAGCGATGCCATCTCCCACACTGCACTCTGCCCTGTCCCACTTGGACACAATTATGTTAGAATGCTGTTCATAGAGAATTCAACACAATCGGCCCCCAGAAGCTGGTAGGGAAAGGAGGTTTCTACCATTTCTTTTTCCCTTTTAAAAGTTTTTTTTCGGGGGAGAGGGGAGTTTTTCTTTAGTCCAGAAACAACTCTCCGTCCGCAAAGTTAGTTACTGTTGATAAGTCAAGCAAACGTGACAAAAAAAAAATCAACAACTTTGGGGCGCACAGAACAGAGGGAAACCAATCAAAAAAATAATAATGCAGGTTCTGTGGAAACTCCTTCTGCATAAAACTCAAGTAGGACCACTGACAGCAGCATGCAGATATCAGCACAGATCTGGCACCGGCTTTGGAGAACCATATCCAGCAGGGCACTGGGCATTCTGTCATACCAAGACACTACCGCTTGTGTCCAAAGGGAGCCCCAAACTCCTCACAATAAGGTTCCCTGTAGCAACTGTGACTGTATGCACAATGTAATCCATGTCCATGTAATGTGACTTACATAGTAATTTTAACTTTCACCAGATATAGCATAGCTAACAATAACCCATCAGGAAGGTACCATCCAGGCTAGCTGGCTGCATCACTCACCTTGTACAGTCCCACAGTAGGTCGGCTGGTCAACACCTGGAGCACAGCTGGTCTTGGCACAGCGTCGGTGTCGCAGCAGCCGGTGTTTTAGTCCGGAGAACGACTGTGAGGGGCCATTTTCACTCACTGGCTCAATGAATAGGCTTACCTCCCCAATCTGAATGAGGCCAGTCTGTGAACAAGCAGGATTATTGCCATGAGGAGAGTAAAGAAAAGTAGATTTTTAATAGTTGGACTTATGGTGAATGGAGAGTGTTAATATAATATAATCAGCAGTTACACATTACTCCATTGTAATGGACATTGTTTTGTTTTATTTCTTTTCTTTCTCATGATCACCAGTTTTTAGACCCAAATTTCATCCAAAACACTGGAATTCTCTGAGAAGTCAGAAATTAATCAAGAATAGCATGTAACCACTGAAACACATTTTTTATATTGATAAATACAAATAACTAACTAATTATTATTTGGCTTTTGTATAAAACGAATGCATAGATTACACCAATAACTATATTTCAGCATTAAGTACATAATTTTACAATCATACTTAATATTTTGGTAATCATTGGTAAAACTGTTAATTCAGTCATGTCCTCTGTCCTTATAAGTTTTTGTCCCATTTAATCACGCTGTCCTGTCTAATTCCCTTTATATGCTGAAATAATGCTGTCTCCCTCTTGTTCCAGATCACTTTGCTTCCTGTCCTCCTGTCTCTCACGTCTGTGATTGTCTTCCCTGCCCTAGGGCCTCATTTATCATAGGGGGTGTAAAGCCACCACTAAATCTGCAGTACATGGAAAAGGTGGTGTGATGTAGGGTGAAATAGTCCAAAGGTTTTTGCCATGTTTCGGTGAGACAGAGAAGATCCAGCTGTGATAAATTTGTTGATTATGAGGCTTTTATTGTTGAGTGATCATATAGGGCATGTAGAGCATGTTTGAGAGGCTTTTGTTTTGGAGGAGATGAGGAGGAAGTGGGTACAGGGCGGAGGTTCACTTGACAGCTGTTCTAATGACGTGTGTTGTTGTGGAAGCGTGACACAGAAGTGATGTAGTTGCTGGACCATACTGTTGGAATATTGTCACCTTCAACACCGGCGTACCACAAGTCTGTGTGATGAGTCCTCTACTCCTCGCTCCTCTACTCTCTCTTCACTCACAACTGCAGACCTATACATGTCTCTAACACATCATCAAATTTGCAGACGACACCACAGTGATCGGCCTCATCAAGAACAATGGTGAGTCGGCTTACAGGGAGGAAGTGGATTGCCGGGCTGAGTGCTGCAATGAGAACAACCTGCTGCTCAACACCAGTAAGACCAAGTAGCTCATCATGGACTTCAGAAGGAGTGCTGACACACATCTACCCATCCACATCAACAGTGCGGCAGTGGAGTGTGTCACCAGCTTCAAAATCCTAGGGATCCACATCTCACAGGACGACACCTGGTCGACTAACTGCCCCAACCTGGTTAACTCTTTGAGTACCATTGATGTATTTTGATGCCATTTAAAATCCCACACGAGTGCCATCAACGTAATAATACGTCACAGTGGTTTTTCGGCAGCGGGTCACCGATTGTGGTCTCTCGCAGCCTGCGAGTAATTTTGGGGCTTCTGGGAGATGTAGTCAGAGCATAAAGAGGCAGTATATGCAACAGAGATCAAAGCAGGTGGAGCAAGTGGAGACGATTGAGATTAGAAAGAGAAAGTGGCCTCTACATCTGATAAAACAACAACAGAACAAGGTAAGAACAAATATCATGAAATTTTCTTTATGATGAAATAGAGAGTCTCTTCTTTCATTTGAGCTACTCTGTGTTTTCAGAGACACAGTACAAAGTAATCTGTGGGTCTTGAAATATGACTCAAAATGGACAAAAACGCTGACACAAGACACTGTTCTGTTTCATAAAACGGTTGGCACTCAGTGAGGTAAGAAGGCTCACCAGCACCTCTTCTTCCTGAGGACTTTGAAGAAAAAACACCTCTCTTCAGACATCCAACTGCTGCACCATCCAGAGCATCCTCTCCAAATGCATCACAGAACTGCGCTGCAGAAGGTGCATCTCTGGAGCCTCACTTCCTGCTATTAAGGATATTTACAGGGAGCGTTGTGTGGGGAGATCCAGAAACCGTCAGCAGAGACTCCTGCCACCTAGCACAGACTGTTTGCCCTCCTGCTCTCAGGGAGGCACTACAGGAGCCTCTGGACCAAAACCACCACTCTTTCCCTAGACTGTATATACTGCAAATATTATATATTATATTATGTAATATTTACATACCTCTACTCTGGCATATGTATGTTCTATCAAGGTATATTCTTGTTAATGCATATTTTTACATAACTGTGTAACTGTATAACTGTGCAATAACTGAATATTGGCGTGGCACACCAATGAATGTGCCTTACTAGCATTCACACCTGCCTTATTTAGTTCGATTAAAACGAACTCCAGTTCATTTCCTCCCTTGGTTCGGACCTTTTTGGTCGGTGTGAATACAATCATTCGAACTCTGGTACGGAACTAAACAAGCAGACCAAGACCCAGCTGAGGAGGTGGTCTCGGAGCGGTTCCTATTAAATCCTGGTGTGGTTCATTTCAGGTGTGAAAGCAGCCCGACCTCAATCCGACCCAGTTGCAAAAATCTACCTTTTTGGATTTGACGGGCTCCCATATTTTTCACGCAAGTGACACACAACACACAGAGCGATCTTGAACGTTGATTTTATCGATTATGGCAGCGATCTGGCAAGATCAAGAGGTCTGTGAGCTGCTCAACATCCGTGAAGAAGAATCGAGAGGAAAAAAAACAGGCATCAGCTCTCACAACATGAGGTCATACCTGTGACTGCAATTTTGTCTTTCTCACAGTCTGTAAACAGCGCAGTGCTCATACTAATACTAGTACTAATGCATACTGCCATGATCAATAAAAAAGGTGTGTCAAATCGCTGTACAAGCTGGATATAAACACAGTCACATAGTTCCCCGATTGGTGGGATTTCCCGAGAATGACGTAGGATTAAATCTCATATACGCTCCCATTAAAGATGATGATGTTGCTACACATTTGAATTGTTTAATTAAATCAACAGGAAGACTGATCTGATGAATGAGCAGCTCTGCAGCTCTGGAGCTTCACAGTGACAGCCTGACAGGCTGCTCAGTGAATAAAGCAGGACGCGACAGGCAGATACATCAACATCATCGGGTAAATAAGTCGACACGGGTCAACACGGCTCAACTTTCACACTGCAGCCGATCCGATCTGAGCCGATGAACTCCCGGGTCGATTTGGAGGGCCGTTCGACCCACGTCAAAATGCTGCGTCAACTCCTTTCACAGTGCACGAAAAACGCAGGTTCTTCGTGCACTGTGAAAGGGGCTAAAGAGTCCTGATGTTGAACCAGGGCGGGTCGACCCGGGTTAGAAAATCATGTGTCAATGCGCTAATTTCAGCGTGAAAGTGGTATAAGAGACAGATGAACTGGCCTTGGAGAGTCAAATCTAAAGACGGAGGGTAACTAGTAGCAGGAGTTTGTGGGCCACATGTTGACACTACTGTTCATAAAACTAAATGTAGAATCACTCATGACATCTAACATGCGCCCCCCCCGTTTATCCCTAAATATGGACTATTGTAAATATTACTGCACCAGTCTCACTGCACTGTGATATAATGCACTGTAATTTGCTTTGTTGTTTGTTTCGTCGTTTTGCTCTGTTTTGTGTGTGTTTTTTTATTTTTGTATTTACTTCAGTTGTTGTTGTTGTTTCACACAAATGTCCGCACAATGTCCGCAGGCACACACATGGACACACACCACATCACAAGCACAGACACATCTACTGTAGCAATGAGCTTCCCATAAAACCCCATTAAATGTCAACTCTCAAGTTTGTAAATCGGAATATCCGCGGTGTTGGCTCTCAGACAAAAAAAACTAAAGTACTTAACGACCTGGATAGTCTTTATGCTGATATTTGTTTATTACAAGAAACCCATCTGTCACGATTGGATCATAACAAGCTAAAAACATAACAATTCACTCATTCATTCTCTGCTCACTATAATTCAAAACAGAGAGGTGTATGCATATTAATTAACACAAGAATTTCATTTACCCATAATACAACCATCACAGACCCAGAAGGACGCTTTATCATTATGAATATATCAGTCAATAATAGCCCGGTAACAATTGCCAATATTTACGGCGCTAACATGGATGACTCATCATTTTTCTACAACTTTTTCTCTTCCATCTCAAACATTTCCAACTGCCCAGTCATAATAGGAGGTGATTTTAACAGAATTATCAACCCATCACGAGACAGATCCAATTATATAAGCAATAAACGCTCCTGGAAATCCACAGAAACAGTAAAACAGTTCATGAGTGATTTTGGTCTTGGCGATAGTTGGCGTTTACAACATCCAACCTCCAGAGAATATACCTTTTCCTCACAGTTCATCACTCTTACTCCCATATTGATTTTTTTCTGACTAGTAACTCAATCATATCTGACATTTCAGATTCAAAAATCCACCCTATCATTATCAGTGATCACACTCCCGTCACCATTACCTCGACTCAAAACAGTCAACGTAAACATGTCCCTAGATGGCGCTTTAACACATCTCTGCTCACTGACCCAGATTTTGACAGTTATATCAAAAGAGAGCGGGCATCCATCCTGGAAATAATTGATTCCCCAAAGTCATCAGCATCACTTCTCTAGGAAACAGGTAAAGCAGTTTCAAGAGGCAAAATCATTTCATTCTCTGTCCATAAAAAGAAGAAAGAAAAGGAACAAGAAGATAGACTCGAACAAAAAATAAAACAATTAGAAACACTGAATGCAAATAATCGTACAGAAGAAACTCAAAATGAATTAATAAATATCAAATACACCTAAATTATATCTTAAATAAAAGAACTCAATTCCTGATCTATAGGTTACGACAGGAACATTTTCATCATAATAACAAATCTGCGAGGGCTCTATTTTTCCAGAGAGCCCAAACGCATGACTCAGAGACAGGATCACGGTGCAACCAAAAGGATGTTTTATTTTATTAGACCAGACAGGAGCTTCAGAGCAGTAGGACGAGCGGGGAGGTGGAGAATGACGCGTGTCACCAGGCAGGTGGAGGCGCACGCCAGGGGAAGCCCTACTCTGGCTCTACACTCGACTAATAAACGGGGAGAACTTAAAGCCAGTCTCAAAAGGAGAGGGAAAAGAAATTATCATTACCTGAAACACAAAATCAAGCTCACTTATGCGGCTATGAAACTTTAACTAAAGAAGCAGGAAAACAGGGGAATATAAAGGGGGAAACTAAGGGTGCTAGGGTCAGGTACACTAGGAAGTAACAAATGATCACCTCTGACTCTATTCTAGAGGAGGGAATTAACAACAGGGAATAAGTACAAGAGACAGGCTAATATATAGACAATACCCTAGGATCTACTCTGAAGAAAACTAAAGCTAACCAGAAACAAAGAATGAAGCAGGGAACTAGGAACAGAAACTGACTACCAAACTAGAAAGAAAACTGGGTGCAATGGCTGCAAAACTTACACAGCAAAATCACTTCTAAGATGAGAAGAAGCTGGAAACTGCAGGAATCACTGGAGACTTGGGACTGGAGACGGACATAGACGAGACGATCTCGCAACGAACAAACAAATGATAGGACTATTTATACACGAGGTAGGGGAAGACAGGTGCAGACAATTATGGTAGGGTTTCACAGTCACAGACATGGGAAGACACAGGAGGCAGGGGTTAAGAGATCTGAAACGAGAGGGAGAGAGACAACATGCAGGCAGAAGACTAAAATGGTGAACTGAACATAAACAGACACACAGAGCATAACAATATCTGGTAAATATTTGGTAAATCAAATAAAATGAAATAAAGGAAAAGCAACAGGAAAAACAATCTCAGCAGGAAAGCCACAGGAAATAAATGACATACAGTATTTAGAAATTTCTACGGAAATCTATATTCATCTGATAAAAATCCAAAACAGGAGGATTTATTTTTAAAGACATCAAACTTCCACAACTCAACACAGAACAGGTCAATATTCTTGACTCACCAATTACAGAAAAAGAACTTTCAACCGCTGTTAATCTAATGCCAAACAATTTCAATTTTCAGTACATATGAACGCAGCTTTAATCTCACTCCTCCCAAAGCCAAATAAAGATCACACCTGGCCGTCAAATTACCGTCCAATCTTTCTAATCGACGTAGACATGAAAATCATCAGTAAGGCTCTCTTTCATAGATTAGAAAAAGTCACACCTTACATAATTCACCCAGATCAGACTGGCTAGACAAGCGTTGAACAACACACACAGACTATTCAATTTAATCCAACACACATCACTACAACAGGAAGACACCATCATAGCCACTTTAGATGCAGAAAAAGCTTTTGACAAGGTAAACTGGACACTTCTCTTCACCACATTGCAAAAATTTGGTTTTGGGGAATCATTTATTAACTGGAGCAGGATTTTGTACACTTCACCTTCAGCCGCTGTCATTTCTTTATGCACAGGTCACTTCACATATTTGGGCATCAACGTCTCCTCCAGGTTGTCAGAGCTGATTCGACTCAACTTCACCCCACTACTTTAAAAAATAGATGAAGATCTCCAACGCTGGATGAATCTACCACAATCCATTTCAGGCAGAATAGCAACGATTAAAATGACAATACTCCCTAAAATAAATTATCTTTTTTCCATGATACCAATTCATCCCACTCTCACCTGGTTTAACTCTCTCCATTCAAAAATCACTAAATTCTACTGGAAAAATAAAACTCCAAGGATCAAATTATCCAAGGATAATAACACCACCCATGTTTCAAAGCAGCAACAATATCATCACTTCTGAAAGCCTGGTAGAACATCCAAAAAATAACAAATTCTACTCTTTCACCATCCAACTTCACCCCCATTTGGAATAATCCAGACTTTATAAGCAAGAAAAAACACTCTACTTTCATACATGGGCAGACAAGGGCATCACTCACCTGAAGCACATTTTTCATAATAACACCCTGGTAGCATTTTTCCACTTGGTCCAGGAGTACGGCATCAGGAGTAATCAATTTCTGGAATATTTACGACTGAAATCATTGATTCAATCAAAACTCAACATTACAACCGCAATCATTGACCTTGCACCTGCAGCTTTAGAACTGATTAATGTCCTTTCACCAAAAAGCTCCTCTCCAAAATATATAAACTAATATCACAGTCTGATCAAACCATATCTTTGCCTTCAAAAAAAGGGGAATGAGACCTTTTTATTGCTCCTGATGCTGACTTCTGGACCCAAATCTGCAAGAACATCTATCTCATGACATAAAATGCTAACCTGCAACTCATACAATATAAGATATATTATATATATATATATATTGCCAAAAGTATTCGCTCACCCATCCAAATAATCAGAATCAGGTGTTCCAATCACTTCCATGGCCACAGGTGTATAAAATCAAGCAGCTAGGCATGCAGACTGCTTTCACAAACATTTGTGAAAGAATGGGTCGCTCTCAGGAGCTCAGTGAATTCCAGCGTGGAACTGTGATAGGATGCCACCTGTGCAACAAATCCAGTCGTGAAATTTCCTCGCTCCTAAATATTCCAGTTAACTGTCAGCTGTATTATAAGAACGTGGAAGTGTTTGGGAACGACAGCAACTCAGCCATGAATTGGTAGACCACGTAAACTGATGGAGCAGGGTCAGTGGATGCTGAGGCACATAGTGTGAAGAGGTCACCAACTTTCTGCAGAGTCAATCACTACAGACCTCCAAACTTCATGTGGCCTTCAGATTAGCTCAAGAACAGTGCACAGAGAGCTTCATGGAATGGGTTTCCATGGCCGAGCAGCTGCATCCAAGCCATACATCACCAAGTGCAATGCAACGCGTCAGATGCAGTGGTGTAAAGCACATTGCCACTGGACTCTAGAGCAGTGGAGACGTGTTCTCTGGAGTGACGAATCACGCTTCTCCATCTGGCAATCTGATGGACGAGTCTGGGTTTGGCGGTTGCCAGGAGAACGATAGTTGTCGGACTGCATTGTGCCAAGTGTAAAGTTTGGTGGAGGGGGGATTATGGTGTGGGGTTGTTTTTCAGGAGCTGGGCTTGGCCCCTTAGTTCCAGTGAAAGGAACTCTGAATGCTTCAGCATACCAAGACATTTTGGACAATTCCATGCTCCCAACTTTGTGGGAACAGTTTGGAGCTGGCCCATTCCTCTTCCAACATGACTGTGCACCAGTGCACAAAGCAAGGTCCATAAAGACATGGATGACAGAGTCTGGTGTGGATGAACTTGACTGGCCTGCACAGAGTCCTGACCTCAACCTGATAGAACACCTTTGGGATGAATTAGAGCAGAGACTGAGAGCCAGGCCTTCTCGTCCAACATCAGTGTGTGACCTCACAAATACACTTCTGGAAGAATGGTCAAACATTCCCATAAACACACTCCTAAACCTTGTGGACAGCCTTCCCAGAAGAGTTGGACCAGGGTGGACCGACGTCATATTGAACCCTATGGGTTAGGAATGGGATGTCACTTAAGTTCATATGTGAGTCAAGGCAGGTGAGCGAATACTTTTGGCAATATAGTGTACTTCACAGAACCCACTACACCGGACAAAAATATTTAAAATGGGATTCACATCAGAAATATGCTCTCATTGCACACAAAACTGTCCTGACACCTACATTCACACCACCTGGCACTGCACACCCATCAAACACTTCTGGGAAAAAGTCACTGGGTCACTATCACACTTCTTGGGCTGTCGTATCCCATTATCCCCTTCACTCTGTCTTCTAGGAGACTCATCATCTTGCAGTGTGGCCTCATTTCTATTGGCACTGCCTACATGTAGCCTTCCACACCCATAAAGTCTTGTCTATCATCTGTTTGTTTCCCCATGAATTCACAAAGGAGCAGCACTTTCCTCTCTGGCTCTTATGAAAATCCAATAGAGAATAACAGATTAGTTTCCAGAGAGGGTTGGTGATGGTCATGGACATGCAAAAAAATATTATTATACTTTTCTGCAAGATTAAAATATGCACTAATCTCATAAAAAGTTGACACCTCCCATCTTGCGGTGTTTAACAATGAGAATGAGTGCTGATCAAAAAAAACTAAATGTAGTCTATTTGCAGGATCTATTCAACTCGATGGCCTTAATAAAATGTGCTGGGCAGTCGCCCAAGTTAAAACTCTTGCTAATCAAGGCATTCTTGCAAAATCACAACAAAGAAATTCAGAACAGCCCTCAAGTTCTCAAGTGCAGACAACCATTCTGCACTCTTTCTAGCATAAATGTGTAAGGTCTGCTCAGTAATAATGGCAGATGCCAACAGAGAAGAGAAACAAAACAGTGCAGAGGCAGCACTTACAGTGCAGCCACTATGAACAGGCCTGCGCTCTGACTAGAGCAGTGTGGTATGCCATAAAATAGAGCAGTAAGTCAGTCTGTTCCAACGTCTGCATAGACATTCCACTCCCGGCTGAGCCCCAAGGGAGCCCGCATAATGTGGACTGAATACACAGTCCATCATAGTTTGTTGTGTATGGGGCTGTTTTGGCAGAAAAAGGACGATCATCACAATATTAGGTAAGTGGTCATAATGTTATGTCTGATATACAGTATACTTGCATATGTACTGTTCTTGATTAGGATGTGTGTAACGAGTGCAACACTTTCTGTCATGCAAAAAACAACATTGTGAAAAGCACCCTACAGAGAAACCAAATGCTTTCACTTGATTCTGTCTGTTTTTTAATTGTGCCATGTGACTGATTGCCAAAAGACAACAGTGGAAATGTGAGTTGTAGTTTTGTCAGAATTTGTTGTGTTCATGTACAGATGGTGTAGTGGTTAGGACTGTCGTCTCACAGCAAGAAGGTACGAAGGTTCAATTCCCGGCCCGGGCCCTTTCTCTGTGGAGTTTACATGTTCTCCTCATGTCTGTGTGGGTTCTCTCTGGTACTCCGGCTTCCTCCCACCATCCAAAAACATGCATGGGGATTAGGTTAATTGGTTAATTTAAATTGACCGTAGGTGTGAGTGTGAGTGGTTGTCTGTCTCTATGTGTCCTGTGATGAACTGGAGACTTGTCCAGGGTGTACCCTGCCTTTCAACCTAAGACAGCTGGGATAGACTCCAGCCCCCCTGTGACCCTATGAGAGGATAAGCGGTAGAAAATGAATGGATGGATGGATATTGTCATTGTGATGGCTTCTCTGAGCAAGACACAATACTTAAGTTACAGAACTGGAGCCAAAGCCAAAGTAAAGCTGCAGATTTAACTGGCACCAGATACTCTGCGAGCATGTAGTGAGGCAGCAAATCAAACCTGTTACCTGTAGTGATAAAAGCACCAGAGTTAGTGCCAAACGCAATATTTCTAGAGGACGTCTGGATGTTGGGCCACTGCAGATTTGCATTCCATTTAGGGATGCACCAAAATCAATATGATGAAACACACATTTAGGGCTGCAACTGGCGATTATTTTGACAGTCAACTAATCTATCAACTATCTAAACGTTTAGTCAATTAATTTATCGACTATCTCAATAATTACTTTACTGATACGATTATGAAGTGTACATCTGTACATCTGACAGTAAGGAGAGGAGAGGTGATATGCTACATCACAACAGCTGTAAAACATCCCGTTCAAAGCAAATATATCAACGTCATTTTATCACCTTTATAATGCAGACAGTGACGACTATGGCTGTGTAATATGGTCAAAATGTCATATCCTATAACCACTTCAATACAACCGGCACTGATGACCAGTTTACAAGCACAGATAAGCTAGCATGATAATTTAGCACTGAGCTAAAGGCCCAAACATACTCGGCTGAACGGACATGGAGTGCACAAAGCTCAAATCTTCCGACCTCTGCTCCACACTGTTGTCACACAAAACACTGCTCGGCATCTATTTTTCACATCGACCCGCATTAAAGGTGACATGGATCAAAGGAAACGGCTAGCGGCAGAGCGCTCCACTATGGAAGCTCTGAGCTGAACGGACATCCAGATTCAGTCTGCTGGAGTCTGTGAGCATCTTTATAATGCAGACACTGGAGACTATGACTGTACAATATGTTCAAAATATCATATCCTATTAACCTCTTCAATACAAGCCACACCTACGACCAGCTTACACCCACAGAAAAGCTAACGTTAGCATCGGGCTTATATGTACTACAATAGTAGCTAAGTTAGCAAACATTATATATTTCATGGCTAGGCTAAACAAATAATGACCTGTCCAACAGAAAGAAAGCAGAAACTTCTGCATCACTTTTCAGTCCCTTCAGATGTCTCAGTGTCTCCACTGATGTTCACTCTGGTTTGTCCTCTTTGTCTTTCAGTCTTTTCTCTCTTTCTTCTCTTTTCCTGTTTAGCAGGGTGAGCCGTCAGAAGTAAGTGCGCTGGATATTTCCGGCAACAGCAGGGAGGAGGGAGGAACACATCCTGCTCTCAGGATGGAAGACCATTTCACCCAGTCGAACAAAAAGTGCATCTGAAAAGAATCAAGGTTTCCAGCTTTAACTGGAAAATGGTGTAACAGGGTTTGATGTACTCTACAAGCTTATGGATTCCAAAAAGTTTCTTTCAGTCCTTTAATACACTGCCTGGCCAAAAAAAAAGTCGCCACCAAAAAAAGGTCACACACTCTAATATTTCGTTGGGCCGCCTTTAGCTTTGATTACGCGCTGTGTCATTGTTTTGATAAGCTTCTGCAATGTCACAAGATTTATTTCCATCCAGTGCTGCATTCATTTTTCACCAAGATCTTACATTGATGATGGTAGAGTCTGACCGCTGCACAAAGCCTTCTCCAGCACATCCCAGAGATTCTCAGTGGGGTTAAGGTCTGGACTCTGTGGTGAAAATGATGCGTCACGCTCCCTGAACCACTCTTTCACTATTTGAGCCCGATGAATCCTGACATTGTCATCTTGGAATATGCCTGTGCCATCAGGAAAGAAAAAAATCCATTGATGGAATAACCTGGTCATTCAGTATATTCAGTATATTCAGCTGACATCATTCTTTGAGCACATACTGTTGCTGAACCTGCAGTAATTATCCAATAGGAGGCTCGTACCTATTTGCTTCATCAAATCCAGGTGGCGACTTTTTTTTTGGCCAGGCAGTGTACTTGCAACAACATTATGAATTGAAGGCATAACTTTAATTTTACAACTTTTAAGGACAAATAAGTGAACTTTATGTACAAAATAATATGCAAAATTGCAGTAAATCTCTGAAATAAAATAATAATATAAAAATAAAATGAGTGGTGAAATCAAATAAATCTCTGATCTCAGCAGTCCTCTGATGCCCTTAAAGGCTCTGCTCCATCATTCTTTAGCATCTTTTTTCGGCACCAACATCAGTTAATCCAAACACAACCAGTGAGCAGACAGACTGTTAAAGACAGGGATGTTATTCGTGTTAACTTTTCATGCTGCACTGAGTAAAGGTGTGTTCACACCTGATGTGACTGTATGAAACCGAAGTGTTACAGTTGGGCGCCAGGGAGTGATTCCAGTTTGTGCTCCATCTACCGGATAAATAGTGTGTCAATCATCTGATTTTCCCACCAACTGTGACGACAAAAAATATAACAAAAAGGGTGAGTGGAATACAGGGGAAAAGGAAACAAACACATGATTACAAAATAATAGTCTCAATTTCAAAAGAAGAGTCTGTTTGTGAAGAGTTCACAACACCAGCAGCTCAGTCTAGCAGCCCTGGTTTCAATGCCACCTATAACGCATTGTCCCAAAGAATAAGCAGGGTTTAGGAAAATTTTTAGCATTTTTTACAAGTTTAAAGAAAATAGCACCTTGAAAAATCAAACTCAACGTACCATTTCTACCCAATACACAATGCATTCTGGTTTCCATTTCATTGTCTATTCGAGATGAGAAGTGAAAAATTGGGCCTTTTCAAGTTTGGATTATTTTTAAACTAGGTAAAACAGAATAAAAACTAAGAGGACAGATTCTCCCTTAGATCAGTTCTTATGGCTGAATTGTGGACATAGTGCCAGTGACAGCTCCTGCACAATCATTACAAACCAAACTTCCAGGTGGAAGTTTGTGATGGCCCTATGTCCATTTTTCCCCTGGAATATCCATCTACACATCTGTCAATTTTCATGATATGTTGAGCTATACCACACCACTAAATGACAAATTAACTGTGTGTGTCAGGGCTGTGGTTGTGACAGGATAGTGTTACAGCCCGGACCATATGGAGATCAGGTCACACAGGAAAGCCTTTATGTATTTATGCTGAGGTGTGTTTGTTTATGGGAGACGCTGGCTTTTCCCACTTCATTGTCACTGAGCCTGACCTAATTAGTTCCAATGGATGGACACCAAAACATCTCAAAATTTCAACGTAAAGACATCAAACAGCTTTGTGAAAAAGAAAATGAAATGTAACAAAAAGGTCAGGCTGGCAGCCAATCAAAGCTTCATAGAGATTAAAAGTATGTGGGGTACTCAGTGTGCGTGTGTGAGTGTGTGTGTGTGTGTGTGTGTGTGTGTGTGTGTGGAGACAAACACAGACAGCCTGATTGCAGTCCTAGTCAGTCTTCAGATCGTGTGGCTTCAAAGAACAGTTAGCTGAGAATCTTAAACGTGCCAAACCAGTCTGGTGTATCTGGTTCACTTTGCTGATACAATCTCTAGGGACCCTAAACAGACATATATCACAGCATACAGAGCCTTCATGCTTTAGACTGATCCCATTCCTGTTTTATTACTGAATTATACAACTGCCCGCATTGTACACACAACTGTGTTTCAGTGGACTATATGCTTGTAACCAGGGCTGCTGAATTTACCTAAAATTCACTGTCATCACAATATCAACATGAATGATATACATATTGCAAAGGACAGTTTTAACTGTGATAAATGTTATTCACTCCTGACTAAAAAGAACAGCACATCTCTTATTTGTAATATACTGGATACAAGGGCGATGATGCATTGCAAGCACAGGTACTATGCAAGTCATGCCCAACACTTGTGGCAATATCTCCATAGCCACATACAACAAAACCACAAAGCTAATGTTAGCGAAAGCCAAAACTGCTAACGTTAAGTCAAGTAACAGCAAAACAGTCCGACAGACATGAATTTTGTTTTTCTTTTGAAGTTGATATCAGTTCTGCAAAAAAACACTAGTATGGGATTATATCAGTCTGCATCTAAAATCTCTGATCCTGGCTGTAGCTCACTTGGTAGAGTGGGTCACAGGTACGATGCCCTGCCCTGCTGTCTGCTGTCTAATTGTCCCTGAGCAAGACACTGAACCCTGTTGCTCCCCGGGTGCCTTACATGGGACCCGGCATGGGTTAAATGCAGAGGACAAATTTCATGTATATGTGACAAGTAACGCTTATTATTATTATTATTATTATCCCTCTGAAACAGACCCTGCCCCACTTCTCATCAATGGAGAATGTGTTGAGAGGGTCCACTCTTTCAAATTTCTGGGAGTCCACATCACTAGCAACCTCTCCTGGTCTGTCAACACCACGTCAGTGGTGAAGAAGGCCCAGCAGCGACTCCATTTCCTGAGGGTGCTAAGGAGGCACAATCTGGATGCAAAGCTGCTGGTGACTTTCTACAGATCCACCGTGGAGAGCATCCTGGCGTACTGCATCACAGTGTGGTACGCTGGATGCACAGCAGCAGACAGGAGAGCTCTGCAGAGAGTGATTATCACCGCCCAGAAAATCACTGGCTGCTCTCTGCTCTCACTGGATGACATAGCCGGCTCTCGCTACCTCAGCAGAGCTAAAAACATTATCAAGGACTCTTCTCACCCTGGTCACCACCTGTTTAACCTGCTGCCCTCTGGCAGGAGATACAGGTCCCACAAAACACGGACTAACAGACTCAGAGACAGTTTTTTTCCCCAGAGCCATCAGTGCTCTGAACACACAACATCACTGAATCCCTATACCACACTACCCCAGACTCTCTATTCTCTCTATGACACTACCTCAACGCTCTGTATATCTGAGATATGTATTAATGTATATCATATATACATATACTACAGTATTGTCCTATTATTTTTATATTATTATTATATTAGTACTACGTTAGTACTATACTGTTATAGTATTATCATATTGTTATGCGCTGTATCTCACAGATACACAAACTATGTTATCTTTATATATTGTTCTATTTATATATTATAAACATACATATATATATATATATCCTCTGTGCAGTAATGGTCAATGACATTGTGCAATAATTCTACTCCATTCTATGTGCAATAACACCATTTCTGGAAAAACTGAAATTGTGAAAATTATCTGATCCTCTGTACAATTATCTGATCCTCTGTACATCTGTGCCCAACTACTGTAAATAGTGTCTCGTTTCTTATAACTCTGTCTTTTCTATATTATATCTTTTTATACCTGTTTATTTCACTGAGCACCATGTGGAGCGGCGCTCCTAATTTCGTTGTATGCACCGTCATATAATGACAATAAAGGCTTTTGATTGATTTGAAAGCATCAGTCCATTCAGGACTCCAGTCCAGCTCTTCTGTCCAGCAGCAGAGCCCAGTGATCAGAACAGCAGCTGTGCTGAGGTGCGAACAAAGTAGAAGGAGGAGGAGTGATATCGACCCTGTGGCACCATTTTTAATTAAAGTCTGAAAAAGATGTTGAAGCTGAGAGCAAAACTTGTCATGAACAAGTTTTCCGTGGTGGAACAGAACCAGGAAGGTAATAATACGACCAACCTCATCAACATTTACAGCAGCACCACAAAAAACAGCATGATTTACATACAAGTTTTCCTTTGTATGAAACTTGTATGAAAAGCATGCAACAGTGGCCACTTCCAAGAGTAAATCATATACTATTTGTGAATTTACATTTTATATTACATTTTAAATTTCCCAATAACTTTCATTAAATATTCTTGGAATTCTATAATCAATAGTTTTAAATGCTGCAGCTGCCAGTGTTTATTTTTTTATTTTTTTTATAAACTCACAATGTGTCTCACCATGTCTTGTATGCAGTTGGAACAGGCTCATCCATTGTGTAGGTCAACTGAATGCCTAAATTGTCATTGTGTTTCTGCTGAGTCAGGACAGTGCTTTAACGCCTACCTTAACACTCACTTTACAAATGCCTCAGATAATGTGGAACATCATTGCTCACAGTGGAGATATTTTCTTCATCTCCACTCCACAAGAAGGTCAGAGGTCAAATTAAGAGTGTGTATAAAGGTTTTTTTAAACACAGGAAGAGACATTAAAAACAGGCAAGTGTTTCCTATCCTAAGTATGTCAAGCAGCTGCACTGGCCTTCTGTTTGTCTGGCTTTATTAAGTTTATTTTGTTTCTGTCGCGTTTGAATGAAGTTTGTTTTCTATCAATCAGCGAGGTGAATTATCGTACGTTGACTGTATGTTTTGTACATCAGTAAATTATAATAATTGTGTTAAATACATGTTCATTGTGTTTAGCATGTACTCATTTGTTCTAGGAATAAAAGGCAAATTTCCCATAAAAAAAACAAAAGCTAGTTGTTAGTGGGTGTTACTGGATTTGTTTGTCCAGTGTATCTTTGGCACTGGTGTGAACTGGTGGGTCATTCCCCCCTCTGTGGCCCAATTATTGAAAAACACTCCAAAGTATTGGATAAACTCACTAAACTGCTCTCTTGGTTGGTTAAATATAATAAAATACCCTCTTGGGTGGCAAAAATGCACGTTGAGGTGACGTCTTAGGAGGCAAAAAGGCACTGTGGTGCCCTTTTTTTCTTTGCACCCCTGCTTTTCAAAAAGTCTGTGCACACCACTGATCTTGACCAACATTTGCTGTCATTTATTTGGTTTGATCTTGATTTGTGTTAAAATGTAAGGCTGTAAAAGGAATTTCATGTTTTTGTGCTCCAATCCATTAAAATGAAATACTGCTTTGGTGGATTATTTGACTGTTGAATTACAAGAGAAGATTAGAGTCTAATTTTATCAGCACGTTTGATTGGTAGTTATAACTGCACTGTTAGATTCCTTGTTCTGCTTCATGACTTGCTTTAATCTTCCTTTGTTGTTATCATATACATGTTAGGCATCCCCCATACATGCAGCATACATACATATATTTATGTATTGGGGGTTCCACTGGGTTAGTAGGTTTAAGATATTTGACTGGGCCAAAATCAGTGGCTACTGTTAACAAGGAGTGTATTCCAGGCCAAATTGTTTCAATCTAACCTGCCTTTCCAGTGAGTTAAAATGAATGGTCTGGTGCTCAACTGCTTGGATTTAATGACATGAGTGCTATCAACAAGTCCAAAAATGAAGATGGATTTACCAGGCCACCGCAGGTGCTCAGTGATGCCACAGAGTCTGTGTGGTTGATGACGGATCCGGAGTAGAAGCACAGCTGGTTCATGGATAAGCGGCTCACCGCTGCGCTCTGATCCACGCGTCTCTCCTCCACCACGAAGTCCCCTGAGAGAAAAGTCCTGTCCCATGTCAGATTTAAATAGAGGCTCCTTCCGAAAGCAGGCAGTGACAGGACGATGTGATGCGGGTCAGGGTGTCCTCCCCCCAGGGCGTCCAGGGAGCGCTGACCGCGGCGCCGCTCAGTGTGGTCGCCGGACAGGTGCGCCTCCTGGCCGGACAGCAGCCTGGGAACCACCTCATCTGTGTCCAGCTCAGACTGGGCTGTGGGGAGGGACACTTTCCATTAGGCTCCGTGACTCTTACAGCCATGATGAACTTCAGAGCTCAGCTTGACGTTAAAAAAAACCTGCAGGAGCAAACCGCACTGACTACTTGCTGTGGAAACCATGAGCCTTTTAAAAACGGATGTCTAGAGGGTCAACACATCCTGCGCAACTAAGTAGCCAAACTGCTTTCGGTGATCCATATCTAAGAGAAATGGGCGTAGCCAACACAGCAGAGAGCTCTGTACTTACCAGTCAGTCCGATGTAAAGAAGAGAGAGGAGCACAAGGGGATCAAGTATATTCAGCATGATAAAGCAGAGTAGAATGATCCGGAAGAGCTGCTGGTGTTATTATGAGGCCACTGAGGCGCTTAGCGGAGCATTGAGTTGACGGACCAGTGCTTTCTATGGTTGGGAAGTTGCAGTAATTCAGGCTGGAGAGGCTTTCTGCAGCAGGGCCCGCCTCCACAGCCCGGCAGGCCCCTCCTGCTGTCAGACTCTGCAGAAATCCCCACACTCTCATTGGTCCCTGAAGGTGTCTGTTACTGTCGGAGGCTGAAACCCTACACGTGGTTTCAAGTGCAGAAAGAAAGAGAATTAGTTTTTAATCGCGCGCGCGCGCGCGTGTGAGCGCGCATGCGTAAGAAAAAGCTTTGGCATGGCACGTGAAGCCTTGCATCATTTTAGGGTCACAGGAGTGGACGTTTCTAAAAAAAGGGAAACGTCAAAACAGAGAACAAAGAAGAAATAAGTAATAAAAAGTAAAGAACGAGGAGAGTTTATTTTGGCACTCTGAAATATGAACCAGATTCTCCAGATTAGAAACATTGTTTCATAAAGGGGCTGGCTGGTCACTCAGTTATATAACTGTCTGGTTGAAAACCAGAATGACAACAAGACAGGAGTGAGTTTGAGACTTGCAGGAAGACATATTGGTGAAGGAGTGGAGTAGAATGTATAAAAGCATGTACTCAAACCATTAACGCCCATCATCTGAGGTCAATGCATTTTTTTACTCATTCTTTTATGATTTCTTCAGCGCACCCTTCTTTTGGGGCAGTAGTTCAAATCCTGGCCGGACTGCTAGCTGGAGAGGTGCCAGGTCCTTTTCACTCCCCAGGTGCCCTTGAGCAGGGCACCAAACTCCCAAACTCACTCTGTCATCTCTCCTCTAATGCATGTGCATGTGTGTTTCATAAACTGTGTGATGTGCAACAGAATAAAATACTAACATAGTGAAAAGTGTATCCCATTGAGGGATGAATGAGGGATCAGTGATGCCAACTCTGGCATCATTGATCATACAGCCATTGATAATCTGACCTGAAAAACTGCAGGGAAATTATCAATAATAAAATTTTAAAGGGGAAGTACCGTTTTTTTTACAAATTGGACCTTATGTCTGGGATAAAATAGGTATACATGCTTTGTTTTAGTTCAGGCACTGTGAAGGCCACATAGGCGGGCACTGGGGGTCCTTAGTAGACTATGATCCGCAGGAAGTAGAGTTTGTTTACAGATTTAATTTTCTCAAGTTGCAGACAACTCTGGATTCAAATGAGAACAGTAATAGTGTAGCCCATCTTATTAAACATCTGTTATTTGAGAAATGGTCACGTTTGTGTCATTTACTGGCTGCATTTTCAGTTCCCACTTCACTCATGTTAAATAGATATCGTCAAATTCAATATTGTCGGAAATACTCCAAATGACTCCAAAGTGAAATGGGTGAGTAAATGACAGTATTTTATCCCAGAAATAAGGTTAAAAAAACGCACTTCCCCTTAAGACGTAGAATATAAAATTGTGATTAATCATGATTAAAAAAAACATTAAGTTGAATCCAAACATTAAATAGAGCCAAAGTTTGTGTGAGGTGCAGAAAAAGATCAGGATCAAGTTCTTTTCGTTTCAAAAATACTTTTATTTAATTACCACAAAAGAAACTAAAATTAAAACTTTGGGGAAAATTGTGTCAATGTTCATCCACTCTTCATCCACACTTAGGTCTCCTAAAAATCAGACGAGAAGGCAGTCTGACAGCACATGATCTAATTTTCCTTTCTCTTTCAATAAATATTTCCTCAATCTACCCTATTTTCCACATGCTTTGGTTGTTTATGTTCATGTAACAATACAATGTCTCCCAACTTGAATGATGCACATTGGTTCAATTTACAATGAGCAGAACTAAGCTCCATCAGATAATCCTTCAACGATTCCAGAAATTATGACTCAACCTCTGACGATGGTGCCATTTCCTGTTGAGCTGGGTGGCGTTACATTTATTTAGTCCTTCAGTCCTCCTCCTCGGTCGGTGCATTATACACAAAACGCTGTATCCAAGCTGTTATTGTCAAAGATTTACTGAGTTCACTGTGCCTGCTCAAATCAAAGAGAGGTTGAACTGTACAGTCTAGTTCAGCCACAGTGTTCTGAATGAGATATTCATGAATTTCAGTGGTGTTACTCACGGCCTTCAGCCACTCCGACCCTTGCCACCACAGATCATTCTCCTTGGGATCCCGCACACTCGTTCCTCTTGATCCATGGTCCGCTGGGTTTTCCTTTCCAGCACAATGATTCCAGTTCCCAGGTACAGTCATACTCTGAATTTCACTGACTCTGTTCGCCACAAACTGTTTCCACTGTTTAGAGCTGCTCTGAATCCAATGGAAAGTTATCATAGAATCGTCCAAAAATGCACAGAATTTCTCCAAGATTTAGATTAGTCCTAATGAATTTTCCAAGTCTGGCTCCAATTAGCGCTCCCATTAATTCCAATCTAGGGAGCATCATTTTTTTCAGTAGTTTTAGAAGTGTCTAAAGGTGTTGTGCATTGTCCATCTGATTTTACGCACCGCAAGTATGCTGCAGTGCAGTAAGCCTTTTCACTGGCATCTGTGAACACGTGGATTTCACGTACCTCTCTTGTACATGCAACCCACTTCTCACTGTTCAGTTCAACATCATACTGTTGGTTAATGGTAATGTTGCTCAAATCTGGGATTTCTGAACACCATTTATGCCATTTCTCCACCAGATCATCAGGAAGATCTTGGTCCCATGCAATTCCTCTCTCCCACATCTCCTGGAAAAGACACTTGACACAAATGATGAAAGGAGGCAACAACCCGATGGGACCCGAAGCACACCTCGCTTTTTGTCCTTATTGTCCTGCAGATATTCGATTAATTCATTAGTCTCAAACACAAATTCATCAGTGTCAGTTTTCCATGTCGAGCCCAGGACCTTTAGCAAATTTTGACCCTTGATTTCCACTTGTTCCATTTCACGTTCCCGTTTCCACGTAGTTTGCAACACAGGTGAGTTGATGTTCCACTTGCATAATTTCATGTTTGCGCTTGACAAGATTTCTTTGGCTCTCTGAGATAATTTCAGGGCCTTGTCATCACTCTCTGGTCCAGTAATAAAATCATCCACATATTACCACTCATCCAATGTCTTTTCTTTGTCTGCTCATGTTTTTTGAGATGATGTTTAATCGTTGCTGCCAACAAGAAGGGACTAGCAAATGCGCCAACTGGCACAAAAGATCAGGCTGTTCTTTTCGTTTTAAATACTTTTATTTAATTATTACAAAATATTAAAACTTGGAGAAAAGGGGAAGGGGAAGAAAAGGTTCTCGTGGTTCCTGGAGCGCACCTGGACACGTCCTCAGCTCAGCTTTAATTACAGGGGAAACCACACTCAGGGAGTGACGTCACACATCCAGGCAAAGGTGATTCCCTCGTCAAGCTGCCAATAGATGCATCAGTTTGAGCACTTTTGACATTGTTCCTGTAGATCCTGTCACACGTTCTATACTCTGTGCAAACTGCTCTCCATCATGGACAATGACCTCCACCCTCTGCAGCACCATGAGCAGTGTGTTCAGTGCTGCTGTCTCCATCCTGCTCCAATGACAGACTGGGAAAGTCCTTTGTCTCACAGGACATATCTCTTCTACTCCTCCTCACAGAGACTGACTGTCATATTCAGTTTTTTTTAGAAAAGATGAACCATTATTTGTCCCACCATTAGAGAAATTTACATTGTTACAGTAGCAAGTGGACAGTGCAACAACATAAGGGACTATATAAAAATAAGAAGCAGGGACATCAGCAAACATGTCTGTTACATGTCAAACATCAGTCTCCACATAGATCCTCTTCCTTTTCCTCCTTCTGATAAGGACTAAATGTGACATGTGGGATTGGTTGTAGATTAACTCTACAGACACAATCATACATAGATCTGCCTGTTGTAGTACACCTTCCTACATGCTCTGATATCATGGTTCATCTGTGTGTAGAATTTCATCTCAGTTAACTTGGATGGGAGGGACCAGTGGTCACACCCCCACTGGACCTTCAACAAAGATCATAAAAAGCCTCAGCTGGTCTGAGCACTGGCTACTCTTCTTCAGCCCTTCAGCCAGTCAAGTTCTGGTCTTCATCCTCTCCACTGCATCTCTGTTCTCCCTCTCCCACATGCTGGGAGGGGGAGGGAAACAATGATGACCCAGAGACAGAGACATGCCCAGCGCCTCATGGCATGAAGAGCAACCTCTCCAGAATCTTCAACCTGCTCCAGATTTGACTGAAAGACTCTGAATGCTGCCTCTGAATGGCCTCCTCAGGACCCAGCATCTCATGGCATGAAGAACAGCCTATCCAGAACCTTCCAACTCTGCATCCTGCCTCAAGACCATCTTGTCTCCTCTGTCTACTCCTTTGCCCTGAAAATGTGAGCCAGCTCCTCTGCTCAGACACAGGCTGCAGAAAATGACTCCAGCCGTCATGAAGAAACTAAAAGAAGAAAAGACTGTCGGTCGACACGTTGGTGTGAATCCATCCGACCTCCCCCACCAACAAAGAGGAGGGGAAGAATTGAAGCAAGGGCACAGAGACTATGCTGTGAAGAGGAGGAGGACCACTGAATTTAACTGGTCACATTGAATTAATTAATCAGATATTCATCCTTTGAACTTTGCCTTCGTTTAATCATTCATTCCATTTTCGTCACAGTGAGTCGATGCCATGTATCTTCCATCAATCTTCCTTTATTCTATTTTTTTATTTTCTATTTTATTATTTCTGTTAGTAACCTGGTCATTTAGTTAATCAAACTAATCATTTATTATTAGTTATTTTCTTTTACAGTAGTAGTAGTCTGGTTATAGTTTGTCAAATAAACATCTCATTTATAAAGAACTTGGTTATTTGATTTGTGTATGTATATAAAGCAATTGAATCACTGTACACTAGGTCAAGAACTCTGTAGCACCCTGAGATTAAAAGACTATTAATTAATGTCAAATTCACAAGTTTTAGCAAAACTGGGTGGCGCCCTGATAATTTCTATTATTAAAGGCAATTTTTGGTTTATGATCAATAACTTAAAGATATTGTTCATAAATACATAATTTGATATTAATTAATGATTGACTAATCTGCTCTACACTATTTATGCTACATTCTTTATTGTCATTATGCACGCATAACGAAATTTTGTAGAGTCTCTCAGCTTAAGGACATACATAAATAAGGAAATTAAAATGAAGATATAAAATATAAAAATATAAATATGGAGCACCCATATTCACAGAGGAGATATTTACAGTAGAATGTGATAAGTTATAGCAGAAATGTAATATATGCAGCATAAGTATAGTATTTACAGTAGAGATGTGATATTTGCAACAGAAATGTACTATTAACACCAGAGGTCTAATATATACAGTAGAAACGAAATATTAGCAGCAGATATGTGATATTGCAGTGAAAGATAAAGTGCATAGGGTCCATAATGACATCCTTGCAGCCCTGCATCATGCCACTCTCATTTCCCACCTTCAACACACTGTCGGTCTGCAGGGCACAGTCCTCAAATGGTTCTCATCATATTTAACAAACAGGACCTTTTTAGTAATGCTTAATGATTTTTCATCTTCAGTTGCCCCTCTCTCCTCTGGTGTGCCTCAAGGATCTGTTCTCGGGCCTATTTTATTTTCATTGTATATGCTGCCACTTGGTCAACTCATTTCAAGTCATAACGTCCACTTTCATTTTTATGCAGATGACCTCCAGATTTACCTTCCTGTGATTCTGAGGGACCATTCTGCATTGACAGTTATTAAGGGGAATAACTGTCTTCACAGCATCAAACAGTGGCTCTCCCTGAACTTCCAGAAAACCAGAATATATTCTTTTTAGTTTCGATTCAACTCACAGTACACCCAACTTTGGCCCTTTAACACCTCAGTTTGCTTCTGCTGTGAGAAGCCTTGGTGTTATTTTTGACAACTGTCTGAAATATGACAAACAAGTCAGCTCAGTTGTGAAGGCGAGCTTTTTCCAGCTAAAGCTCCTTGCAAAAGTTAAGGCTTTTGTTGTTATAGTTTTAAACAGCCCACAGCTCACCACCGACCCCTTCACGTTTCTAACAAGTTTTCCCCACTCAGCGACACACCCGCTGAGAAGCCAACCCTGGTTATTGGCAGCTCTATTCTTTGAAATGTGAAATTAACGACACCGGCAACCATAGTCAAATGCATTCCGGGGGCCAGAGTGGGCGACATAGAATCCTATTTGAAACTGCTGGCTAAGGATAAGCGTAAATATGGGACTATTGTTATTCACGCTGGCGGTAATGACACCCAGTTACGCCAATCTGAGGTCACAAAAATTAACGTGGAATCGAATCGGTGTGCGTGCTTACGCTAAAACAATGTCGGACTCCGTAGTTTTCTCTGGTCCCCTCCCTAGCTTGGCCTCTGATGACATGTTTAGTCGCATGTCATCCTTCCACCGCTGGCTGTCGAGGTGGTGTCCAGTTAATGATGTGGGCTTCATCGATAATTGGAGCAGTTTCTGGGGAAAACCTGATCTGATGAGGAGAGACTGCATCCATCCTACTTTGGAAGGAGCAGATCTCATTTCTAGAAACATGGCCAAGTTTATTAGTCGACCTAACCCGTGACAACCCAGGGTTGAGACCAGGAGACAGAGTTGTAGTTTAACACACTTCTCTGTGCTTCCATTAGAGCAGTCACCCACCCAGAACCCCATAGAAACGGTGTCTGTCCCAACACCACTGAAATCAGTTAAATCCATAGTATACAAAAGGGGAGTTGAACAAAATAATTTAATAAAAATTAAATCCACTGCTGAAATAGTTAATCAGGACAGGAGAATTAAATGTGGACTTTTAAATATCAGGTCATTATCATCTAAAACTCTACTAGTAAATGAATTAATATCTGATAACCAGGTTGATTTATTTTGTCTTACTGAAACCTGGTTGTGTCAAGATGATTATGTCAGCCTGAATGAATCCACTTCTCCTAGTCATATTAATACTCATATTCCTAGAGATACAGGCCGTGGAGGAGGAGTTGCAGCCATTTTTGATTCTAGTCTATCGATCAAACCTAAACCTAAATTAAACTATAAGTCTTTTGAAAGCCTGGTTCTTAGTCTTTCTCATCTTAAATGGAAAACAGAGAAACCAGTTTTATTTGTTATAGTGTACCGTGCCCCAGGTCCATATTCTGAATTTCTATCTGAGTTCTTTGAGTTTTTATCAACTTTAGTCCTGAGAACTGATAAAGTAATTATTGTATGTGACTTTAATATTCATGTGGACGTTGACAGTTACAGCCTTGGTACTGCTTTTATCTCGCTGTTAGATTCAATTGGCTTCTGTCAGAATGTTCAGGAACCAACTCACTGTTTTAACCATACACTCGACCTGGTCCTGACCTACGGCATTGAAGTAGAACATTTATCAGTCCACCAACAGAATTCCTTCCTATCAGACCATTACTTGTTAACCTTTGAATTTTTTCTTCTGGACTACGCTCCATCAGGTAAATCCATGTACACTAGATGTTTATCTGATAGTGCTGTAGCCAAGTTTAAGGATATAATTCCATTAGCTTTTAATTCAATACCTATTATCAATATACTTGAGGGCTCAGACTTCAGTCCTACTCAAATTGATAATTTGGTAGATAGTGCTGCAGACTCTCTGCGAGCATCTCTAGACTCTGTTGCTCCTCTAAAAAAGAAGCTAGTAAAGCACAGAAAGGTGCAGCAAGAAGATTTGAAAGGAAGTGGCGTTTAACCGGTCTGCAAGAGTCTCGCCTGGACTGGCATGATAGTCTGAAAGCTTATAGGAAATCTCTCCGTAAGGCCAGAGCAGCTTATTACTCATCATTAATAGAGGAAAATAAAAACAACCCCAGTTTTCTTTTCAGCACTGTAGCCAGGCTGACAGAGAGCCACAGCTCTATTGAACCATCTATTCCCATAACCCTCAGTAGTAGTGACTTCATGAGCTTCTTTAATGAGAAGATTATAACTATTAGGGAGAAAATCAGTCACACTGTGCCTTTGACTGAAACTGCTTTGTCTTTAAACACAGGAAGCATAGGACTCATTGAAGAACTTGATGTATACTTGGACTGCTTTTCTCCCATAGACCTCCACAAACTGACTTCATTGATTTCCTCATCTAAGCCTTCTACCTGTCTCTTAGATCCCATCCCAACTTCACTGCTTAAAGAAGTTTTACCGTTACTGAGCACCTCTTTATTAAACATGATCAACTTATCTTTGCTGTCAGGCTATGTACCTCAGTCATTTAAAGTAGCCGTAATCAAACCTCTTCTGAAGAATCCCGGTCTTGATCCAGAGGTTTTGGCTAACTATAGACCAATATCCAACCTTAATTTTCTCTCTAAGATCCTCGAGAAAGCAGTGTGCAGTCAGCTGTGTGACTTCCTCCAGAACAATAATCTATTTGAGGACTTTCAGTCAGGATTTAGAAAATATCATAGCACCAAGACCGCTCTGGTGAAAATTACTAATGACCTGCTAATTGCTTCAGACAATGGTCTCGTCTCAGTACTTGTCTTGTTAGATCTTAGCGCTGCTTTTGATACTATTGACCACCATATCCTGTTGCAGAGATTAGAACATTTAACTGGCATCAGAGGAACTGCTTTAAGCTGGTTCAAATCCTACTTATCGGATCGATCACAGTTTGTTCACATTAATGATGAGTCCTCCATGCAGTCCATAGTCAGTTATGGAGTTCCTCAAGGTTCTGTGCTTGGGCCTATTCTATTTACTTTATATATGCTTCCTTTAGGCAATGTTATCAGGAAACACTCCACAAACTTTCACTGTTATGCAGATGATACTCAGCTATATTTGTCATTTAAGTCAGACGAATCCAGCCAGTTAGCTAAACTCCAAACATGTCTTCAGGATATAAAAACTTGGATGGCGCACAATTTCTTGTTGTTAAATTCAGATAAAACTGAGGTTATTCTAATTGGCCCTGAAAATCTCAGAAATAACCTATCTAATGACTTATTTACTCTAGGTGGCTTTGTACCAGCCTCGAACACCACTGTAAGGAATCTAGGGGTAATTTTTGACCAAGATATGTCCTTCAACGTCCACATGAAACAAACAGCTAGAACAGCTTTTTTTCATCTGCGCAACATTGCAAAAATAAGGCATCTTCTCTCCCAAAACGATGCAGAAAAATTAGTCCATGCATTTGTAACTTCCAGGCTGGACTATTGTAACTCGTTATTATCAGGCTGCCCTAATAAGTCTATCAGGACTCTCCAGCTGGTCCAGAACGCTGCAGCACGTGTTCTGACCAGAACCAGGAAAAGAGACCATATTTCTCCGGTGTAAGCCTCTCTGCACTGGCTCCCTGTAAAATCTAGAATAGAATTTAAAATCCTCCTCCTCACCTACAAGGCACTGAATGGTCAGGCACCATCTTATCTTAAAGAGCTAATAGTGCCTTATAATCCTGCTAGAACTCTACGCTCTCAGAATGCAGGACTACTAGCGGTTCCTAGGGTTTATAAAAGTAGAATGGGAGCTAGAGCTTTCAGTTATCAAGCTCCTCTTCTGTGGAACCAACTCCCTCTTTCAGTCCGGGAGGCAGACACCATCCCCTTATTCAAGAGTAGGCTTAAGACTTTCCTTTTTGATAGTGCTTATAGTTAGGACTGATCCAAGGTTGACTCAGGCTGCCTTGGATCAATCCTTAGTTATGCTGCTATAGGTCTAGACTGCCGGGGGACTTCCTCTGACACACTGAGCTTCTCTTCTTCTTCATTTCGATGCCTCCATTAAGTCATTTTACTAACTCATCTTCTTCCCCGGAGCCCCTGTGCTCCCAGCTCCCAGGTGTCCGTGAGCTGAGGCTACTTGTTGAGAAGGAGGTGGTGTCATCCAGGCTTCGTCTGTCCTGATGGTGGTGAGATGGAGAAGAGGCGATGCTGCTCAGGTTGTATCTTTTAGGGTAGTGGAGAAGAGGATGTGTTTACTCTTCCTCCCTTTAACACATGCTGCTGATTATTTTTGTGCCTCGTAGTCCCTGTGCATTCTCATCTCACAGGTATCCGTGGATCCAGTCTACCTGGTGGAGTAGTGGTTGTGCAGACCAGTCAGGCTTCATCTTCTGGTTCTGAGTGACGTGGTGGTGATGAGCTCATCCTGCGGAGGTTTCTCCTGTTTGGTGTGGTGGAGTGGAAGACGTGCTGCTCAGGCTTCTTCTGGTAGGTGTGGTGGAGAGGAAGACGTGCTGCCCAGGCTTCTTCTGGTTGGCGTGGTGGAGAGGGAGACATGCTTCTCATCCTTCGCTGATAGCTTGATGATGCTCTTCATCCCCTTGGACACTCTCATATAATTCTATATATACACACTGTATATTAGCTGTTGTTATATTGATTTGGACATTTCCATACAATTTTGTATGTTAGTGTTAATGTGTTTTCATTGTTGTTATTCTGTACACATGGCATCTATTGCACGTCTGTCCATCCTGGAAGAGGGATCCCTCCTCTGTTGCTCTTCCTGAGGTTTCTTCCGTTTCTTTTTCCCTGTTAAAAGGTTTTTTTTTGGGGAGTTTTTCCTTAGTCGATGCTAGGGTCATTTGTAAAGGACAGAGGGTGTCATATCCTGTACAGATTGTAAAGCCCAATGAGGCAAATTCATAATTTGTGATATTGGGCTATACAAATAAAGTTGACTTGACTTGACTTGACCGGGGAACATCGGACCCTTGTTTAAAAAAATGGGTCCGATGTTCCCCAGGTATTTATGTTCCCCGAGCAGGGAACATAGGACCCTTGTTTAAAAACAGGGTTTATCTTTTATCTGTTTTATTTCACTGTTTTTACTGTTTTTGCTTTTACTGTTCCTAGTGCGGTTGATTATGTTATGCTGTAAAGCACTCTGGTTGGCCACTGGCTTTTTAAATGATAATAAGGAATTGCAATAGTCCAGCCTAGAAGTAACAAATGCATGGATTAATTTTTCTGCATCGTTTTGAGAAAGAATATGCCTGATTTTTGCAATGTTACACAGATGGAAAAAAGCAGTTCTAGCTGTGTGTTTCATGTGGACGAAATTACCCCTACCCCTGCAATGCCATCTAGAGTAAGTAAGTCATTTGACAATTTATTTCTGAGATTTTCTGGGCCATTTAGAATAACTTTAGTTTGTCTGAATTTAACAACAGGAAATTGTCCGTCATCCAAGTTTTTATGTCCTCAGGGCATGTTTGGAGTTTAGTTAACTGGCTGGTTTCATCTGGCTTGAATGACAAATATAGCTGAGTATCATCTGCATAACAGTGAAAGTTTATGGAGTGTAATAACATTTCCTAAAGGAAGCATATATAAAGTGAATAGAATTTGGCCCAAGCACAGAACCTTGAGGAACTCCATAACTGACTTTGGAGTGCATCATTAACACGAACAAACTGGGATCGGGTCTGATAAATATGACTTGACCCAGTTTAATGCAGTACCTCTGATGCTAATTAAATTTTCTAATCTCTGCAACAGGATATGGTGGTCAATGGTGTCAAAAGCAGCGCTAAGATCTAACAAGACAAGTACAGAGACAAGTCTGATGCAATTAGCAAGTCGTTAGTAATTTTCTCTCGTCTCTGTGCTATGGTATTTTCTAAATCCTGACTGAAAGTCCTCAATTAGATTATTGTTCTGTAGAAAGTCATACTGCTTTCTCAAGGATCTTAGAAAGAAAGGGAAGGTTGGATATCGGTCTATAGTTGGCTAAAACCTCTGGATCAAGAGTGGGCTTCTTCAGAAGAGGTTTGATAAAGTTTAATAAAGAGGTGCTCATTAGAGGTAAAACTTTGAAGCAGTGAAGTTGGGATGGGGTCTAAGAGACATGTAGACGACTCGGCTGAGGAAATCATAGAAGTCAGTTAGTCTCAGGTCTATGGGAGAAAAGCAGTCTAAATACACATCAGGTTCTCCAATGGGTTCTAAGCTTCCTATGTTTAAAGACAAAGCAGTTTCAGTTAAAGGCAGACTGTAACTGATTTTCTCCCATATAGTTAAATATTGCCAGCTCATGAAGCTCATGAAGTCACTACTACTGAGTGCTATGGGAATAGATGGTTCAATAGAGCTGTGGCTCTCTGTCAGCCTGGCTACAGTGCTGAAAAGAAACCTGGGGTTGTTTTTATTTTCCTCTATTAATGATGAATAATAAGCTGCTCTGGCCTTACGGAGAGCCTTCCTATAAGCTTTCAAACTATCATGCCAGTCCAGACGAGACTCTTGCAGACCGGTTAAACGCCACTTCCTTTCAAATCTTCTTGCTGCTTGCTTTAAACTGCGGGTGTGAGGGTTATACCATGGAGCCAACTTTCTATGCTTTACTAGATGCTCGCAGAGAATCTGCAGCACTATCTACCAAATTGTCAATTTAGGTAGGACTGAAGTCAGAGCCCTAATGTATATTGAGATTAGGTATTGAATTAAAAGCTAATGGAATTGGCTACAGCACTATCAGATAAACATCTAGTGTACACGGTTTTACCTGATGGAATTTAGTCCAGAAATAAAAATTTAAAAAAAAAAGGAAGGACTAATAAATGTTCCACTTCAATGCCGTAGGTCAGGACCAGGTCGAGTGTATGGTTAAAACAGTGAGTTGGTTCCTGAACATTCTGATAGAAGCCAATTGAATCTGACAGCGAGATAAAAGCAGGACCAATGTGAGGGCTCCATGCTGATGAGAGCCCAAACTCAGGACTCGAGGCAGGTATTCTGTTGGGCTGACTATTTACCGGCTAGATGAAACAGTACAGTCCTAGCCAAAGTGATTGGACTTAACCACTAATAGGGGTTCTACCCTCACCTTTACTTGGCTGCATGACGAATAGACTATTTTACACTAGTTATACTTTAACCATTAGTTTCTAGTTTCTTTACTGCTGCTTACTGCTACAAGAGAAATCCCCCTATGAAACATGAATGCATTACATTCCACTTAACACAACTGCCAACACTCCCTTCATTAGGAATGTTTATTATGTTGTTTGTATCCCAGGGACTCTTTTCAGCCGGACACTGTAAGGATTTTGTGTGTGGATTTAGTAAGATTGTCGCTACGTTTTTATTGGCATAAGTTTAAAAATCATATAACCAGAGACATTGCTTAAATGATGGTTTTTCAGCTGCACGTAAAAGCTGCAGACTGGAATTATTTCTCTGTTTCAGGTCACATCATTCTCATTCTACTGCCTAGGTCTCACACACTCAGAGTGCATGGTAAAATTACAATGTATTCTTCTCCCGACTCTTGTTGATTCAGCCTGTACAGTTCCTACGCATTTTGTAACCAATAAATCTGTGCTCATTGCGGTTATGTATCTCCAGGAGACAATAGGAAGGTTTCACACAGCGGGAAAAAGAGGTTCTGTTTTCCCTAACATGATAGATAGCCCTGTTGAGATGTGAAAGGTCATGCTTGTGCTATTTTATTACCTAAGTATGATTTGTCTTAAGCATAGATATGTATGATATGATATAATCAGACATTTTTGCTAATTATGGTTTGTTTTAATACACTTAGAAAGTTCTGGTGTGTTTAATCGTATATAGTTTTACTAATTGTGAGGAGATTTACCATTTTATTAAAAGTAAAATGCAGGAAGACTCTAGCATAAGTACCATTTGCCCTGAGGGGTAAAATACGGGAGGAATCTAGCATAAGTACCATTTGCCCTGAGGGGTAAAGAACGGGAAGAGACTAGCATAAGTACCATTTACTCTGAGGGGTAAAGAACGGGAAGAGACTAGCATAAGTACCATTTGCCCTGAGGAGTAAAATACGGGAAGAGTCTAGTGAACAGACAGGAGAAAGTCTCTGGAGACGGAAGCAAGGGGAACACAGGTGGCGACAATTAGGGAGGGGTTTCACAAACTGAAATGAGAGGGTGACAGGGTTACCTTCAAAATAAAACAGGAAGAGACAAGACAACATGCTGACACAAGACTAAAACGGTAAACTTAACAGAACCAGACAGACAGAGCCTGAGAACCAAGGCTGTCACTATCAACGTCCACATGAAAATTAAAGTCACCTACAATAATTACTTACAATTAATAATTACTTACTAACTTACAGTTCTCTGGACTAAACTTGATAAAAACTCAGAGAATTGAGATAGAAATTCAGAATATGGACCTACACTATAACAAATAAATAGGTTTCTCTGTTTTCCAGGTAAGGTGAGAAAGACTAAGAACCAGGCTTTCAAAAGACTTACAGTTCAGTGCAGAACATGCTTGGTGCAAGTAAATATGCACAATTCACAAAACATATTAATCAAGCAGGGCAAAATAAACAAAGCAACTGAAATTACACTCTTCTGCTTTTCCATCCATCCATTATCTTCCACTTATCTTAAATAAAATGTATTTTTACTGTTAGCTATGTGGATGTGACCTGTAGAAATAGACATAAAATATAAAAGCAGTGCAAATTTGCTATGCAACAAATATTGCAAATTGGTTTGAAAAAAATGGCTATAACAGAAATGAGTTCAGCTGTGTTAACATCAGCCAGTGATGCTGATGTTGTAAAGTTTTATTGCTGATGGTATGAATGACCTGCGGTAGTGTTCCTTCTTGCAGGGTGGAAGTCTGAGTCTGCAGATGAAGGAGCTGCTTAAAGCCTCCACAGTCCCATGCAGAGGGTGAGACGGGTTGTCCATGATGGATGTTAGCTAAGCTCACATATATAAAGTGAATAGAATTTGGCCCAAGCACAGAACCTTGAGGAACTCCATAACTGACTTTGGAGTGCATCATTAACACGAACAAACTGGGATCGGGTCTGATAAATATGACTTGACCCAGTTTAATGCAGTACCTCTGATGCTAATTAAATTTTCTAATCTCTGCAACAGGATATGGTGGTCAATGGTGTCAAAAGCAGCGCTAAGATCTAACAAGACAAGTACAGAGACAAGTCTGATGCAATTAGCAAGTCGTTAGTAATTTTCTCTCGTCTCTGTGCTATGGTATTTTCTAAATCCTGACTGAAAGTCCTCAATTAGATTATTGTTCTGTAGAAAGTCATACTGCTTTCTCAAGGATCTTAGAAAGAAAGGGAAGGTTGGATATCGGTCTATAGTTGGCTAAAACCTCTGGATCAAGAGTGGGCTTCTTCAGAAGAGGTTTGATAAAGTTTAATAAAGAGGTGCTCATTAGAGGTAAAACTTTTGAAGCAGTGAAGTTGGGATGGGGTCTAAGAGACATGTAGACGACTCGGCTGAGGAAATCATAGAAGTCAGTTAGTCTCAGGTCTATGGGAGAAAAGCAGTCTAAATACACATCAGGTTCTCCAATGGGTTCTAAGCTTCCTATGTTTAAAGACAAAGCAGTTTCAGTTAAAGGCAGACTGTAACTGATTTTCTCCCATATAGTTAAATATTGCCAGCTCATGAAGCTCATGAAGTCACTACTACTGAGTGCTATGGGAATAGATGGTTCAATAGAGCTGTGGCTCTCTGTCAGCCTGGCTACAGTGCTGAAAAGAAACCTGGGGTTGTTTTTATTTTCCTCTATTAATGATGAATAATAAGCTGCTCTGGCCTTACGGAGAGCCTTCCTATAAGCTTTCAAACTATCATGCCAGTCCAGACGAGACTCTTGCAGACCGGTTAAACGCCACTTCCTTTCAAATCTTCTTGCTGCTTGCTTTAAACTGCGGGTGTGAGGGTTATACCATGGAGCCAACTTTCTATGCTTTACTAGATGCTCTTAGAGAGAATCTGCAGCACTATCTACCAAATTGTCAATTTAGGTAGGACTGAAGTCAGAGCCCTAATGTATATTGAGATTAGGTATTGAATTAAAAGCTAATGGAATTGGCTACAGCACTATCAGATAAACATCTAGTGTACACGGTTTTACCTGATGGAATTTAGTCCAGAAATAAAAATTTAAAAAAAAAAGGAAGGACTAATAAATGTTCCACTTCAATGCCGTAGGTCAGGACCAGGTCGAGTGTATGGTTAAAACAGTGAGTTGGTTCCTGAACATTCTGATAGAAGCCAATTGAATCTGACAGCGAGATAAAAGCAGGACCAATGTGAGGGCTCCATGCTGATGAGAGCCCAAACTCAGGACTCGAGGCAGGTATTCTGTTGGGCTGACTATTTACCGGCTAGATGAAACAGTACAGTCCTAGCCAAAGTGATTGGACTTAACCACTAATAGGGGTTCTACCCTCACCTTTACTTGGCTGCATGACGAATAGACTATTTTACACTAGTTATACTTTAACCATTAGTTTCTAGTTTCTTTACTGCTGCTTACTGCTACAAGAGAAATCCCCCTATGAAACATGAATGCATTACATTCCACTTAACACAACTGCCAACACTCCCTTCATTAGGAATGTTTATTATGTTGTTTGTATCCCAGGGGACTCTTTTCAGCCGGACACTGTAAGGATTTTGTGTGTGGATTTAGTAAGATTGTCGCTACGTTTTTATTGGCATAAGTTTAAAAATCATATAACCAGAGACATTGCTTAAATGATGGTTTTTCAGCTGCACGTAAAAGCTGCAGACTGGAATTATTTCTCTGTTTCAGGTCACATCATTCTCATTCTACTGCCTAGGTCTCACACACTCAGAGTGCATGGTAAAATTACAATGTATTCTTCTCCCGACTCTTGTTGATTCAGCCTGTACAGTTCCTACGCATTTTGTAACCAATAAATCTGTGCTCATTGCGGTTATGTATCTCCAGGAGACAATAGGAAGGTTTCACACAGCGGGAAAAAGAGGTTCTGTTTTCCCTAACATGATAGATAGCCCTGTTGAGATGTGAAAGGTCATGCTTGTGCTATTTTATTACCTAAGTATGATTTGTCTTAAGCATAGATATGTATGATATGATATAATCAGACATTTTTGCTAATTATGGTTTGTTTTAATACACTTAGAAAGTTCTGGTGTGTTTAATCGTATATAGTTTTACTAATTGTGAGGAGATTTACCATTTTATTAAAAGTAAAATGCAGGAAGACTCTAGCATAAGTACCATTTGCCCTGAGGGGTAAAATACGGGAGGAATCTAGCATAAGTACCATTTGCCCTGAGGGGTAAAGAACGGGAAGAGACTAGCATAAGTACCATTTACTCTGAGGGGTAAAGAACGGGAAGAGACTAGCATAAGTACCATTTGCCCTGAGGAGTAAAATACGGGAAGAGTCTAGTGAACAGACAGGAGAAAGTCTCTGGAGACGGAAGCAAGGGGAACACAGGTGGCGACAATTAGGGAGGGGTTTCACAAACTGAAATGAGAGGGTGACAGGGTTACCTTCAAAATAAAACAGGAAGAGACAAGACAACATGCTGACACAAGACTAAAACGGTAAACTTAACAGAACCAGACAGACAGAGCCTGAGAACCAAGGCTGTCACTATCAACGTCCACATGAAAATTAAAGTCACCTACAATAATTACTTACAATTAATAATTACTTACTAACTTACAGTTCTCTGGACTAAACTTGATAAAAACTCAGAGAATTGAGATAGAAATTCAGAATATGGACCTACACTATAACAAATAAATAGGTTTCTCTGTTTTCCAGGTAAGGTGAGAAAGACTAAGAACCAGGCTTTCAAAAGACTTACAGTTCAGTGCAGAACATGCTTGGTGCAAGTAAATATGCACAATTCACAAAACATATTAATCAAGCAGGGCAAAATAAACAAAGCAACTGAAATTACACTCTTCTGCTTTTCCATCCATCCATTATCTTCCACTTATCTTAAATAAAATGTATTTTTACTGTTAGCTATGTGGATGTGACCTGTAGAAATAGACATAAAATATAAAAGCAGTGCAAATTTGCTATGCAACAAATATTGCAAATTGGTTTGAAAAAAATGGCTATAACAGAAATGAGTTCAGCTGTGTTAACATCAGCCAGTGATGCTGATGTTGTAAAGTTTTATTGCTGATGGTATGAATGACCTGCGGTAGTGTTCCTTCTTGCAGGGTGGAAGTCTGAGTCTGCAGATGAAGGAGCTGCTTAAAGCCTCCACAGTCCCATGCAGAGGGTGAGACGGGTTGTCCATGATGGATGTGAGCTTAGCTAACATCCTCCTCTCACCCACCTCCTCTATGGAGTCCAGGGATCAGTCCAGGACAGAGCTGGCCCTCCTGACCAGCCTGTTCAGTCTCTTCCTGTCCCTCTCTGTGATCCCTCCTCCCCAGCAGACCACTCTTGTTCGAAATTAATTGGCAAGTAAGTTATCATGTATCTCAGAGATGTTACACAGTAATCCAACAGTAATTTAACTAGTAGTGGAACTAATGACTTTCAGCAGTAAGTAATTTAGTAAAGGCACTACATTTTTAAAAAGTAGCTTGTGATCCTAAAGTTGATGTCTCTACATTTCAGTGGATTTTTTTCTCTCTCAGATTGACAGTTTTACTTGAGATTAGGTTGTTGCCTGTCTGTCTGTTCTAAGTAGACTGAATATAATCTGGGCTTGTTCACTCTGTGCCAGCATTTTCAATAATGCAGGTTTCCTTATGTAAGCAGATGATGATGCTGTGGTGGGAAATTAATTCTGTTTGTGCAGATACATCTCTATGTATGTAATGCATGTATGCTGGGTGCACATCTGTGTATGTGTGTGTGTGTGTTCTTGTACTTGCGACATAGTGAGGACCAGAATTTGTATTCAAAAAGTGAGGACGTATTTGGGAAGTGAGGACATTTTTGCTGGTCCTCACTTTCTGACAGTCCTTTAAAGAGCTTTTTGAGGGTTAAGACTTGATTTTTAGGTTAGGTGTTAGCAGGAGGCAAGGCACTGGCTGGCACAAGGTAGTCCCCAGACCACCCCCCACTTGCTGCCATGGACCATATGAGAGGGAAAAGAAGGGGGGGGGGGGGGAACATTAGGATTATAAGGGTGGCTATTAGGTTTGTGCAGTAAACAGGAGATATTAGGATTGGGATTTAGGGGATTGATTAGGGCATAAGAAAAATTAATAGGTAATTAAAGCAAGAAGGGGGAGAAGAAGAAGGAAGAAGGTTTAGGATTAGGGGACTGGTAAGGGCATATAAAAAATTCTTTGGGAAAAAAATTTAAGGCAATAAGGGGGAGAGGTTAGGTTTAGGATTGGGCAACTGGTAAGGGCATAAAAAGATATATATATATATATATATATATATATATATATATATAAAATATAATATAAAAAAATAAATATAAAAACTAAAGGCCACAAGACAGCCGAGTGGGCCAGGGGGTCCCACATCTGCCAGAATGCCGAACTGTTCACCCAGACTCTGAGAAAGGTGTTCGACCACACCTCCGTGGGAGCCGAGGCACTGGAAACTCCATCGCGCAGGGGCGACGATCAGTAGGTGACTACGCTATCCATTTCCTCACCGTGGCAGCTGACAGCGGGTGGACCAACCGACCTCTTCGGGACACCTTCCTCTCCGGCCTAATCCGCGAGATCCGCAAGGAATTCGCGTCAATGGAGCTGCCCGAGGATCTCGACTCCCTCATCGCCCTGGCCGTCCGCACGGAGAAGTGTCTCCTAGTCCTCCGGAAGGAGAAACTACGAGAGCTGGAGCGCCGAGTTCCATGGAGGGCTCGTCCCGACGGCCCTCCTCCAGTCGCACCGGCTTCCCAGGACTCCCCCACGTCGGAGGGGGAACCAATGCAGGTGGGTTGCACCCGCCTTACGCCGGAGGAGAGGCAGCGCCGGATGAGGGAGGGTCGCTGCCTGTACTGCGGAGGACGAGACCACCTGATCAGATCCTGTCCGTTAAAAGGGGAGACTCACCAGGCCACCTGAGGAGGGCGCTGGTGAGTCGTTTCTCTGCTGGCTGCCAGACTCCTCGACCACTGACTCCGGTAACGCTGTCCACCCGCACACACTCATGGCACCTGCAGGCGCTCATAGACTCTGGGGCTGACATTTGCCTCTTAGACTGGGGTCTAGCTAAAAGGTTGGGGGTAAGGCCGATGCCTCTTAAGGAACCACTGCGGGCCAAGACCCTGGATGGAAAAGCCCTGTTTACCCTTACGCACCAGACTGACTCTGTGACTCTCTCCATAGCAGGGCACGCTGAAGTGATCACCTTCTATCTGTTCAGTTCCCCTCAACCTACACTGGTGCTTGGACTTCCTTGGCTGCAGAAACACAATCCACGGGTGGACTGGCGTTCGGGGAAGGTCCAGTCCTGGTCTCCGGATTGTCGGAGATCCTGCCTGCAGCCGGATTCCTTCCCCGTGACCATCAGGGCGCTCCAGACTGAGGAGGAGGGTCCCAGGCTTAACAACGGCCCTGCTGACCTCGCCGGGGTACCCGCCTGCTATCATGACCTGGCGGAGGCATTTAGCAAGGCTCGCGCCCTGTCTCTTCCCCCTCACCGACCATACAACTGCGCCATTGACCTGATTCCAGATGCCATCATCCCTAAGGGGCGCCTGTACGCGCTCTCCGGTCCCGAGAAGAAGGCCATGGAAGAGTACATCACCACCTCTCTCCAGGCTGGTCTCATCCATCCCTCGTCCTCCCCGGCGGGCGCTGGATTCTTCTTTGTGAAGAAGAAGGATGGCACCCTCCGTCCCTGCATTGACTACGCACCCTTAAACAAAGTAACGATCAAAAATCGATACCCTCTCTCTCTGATGTCGTCTGCCTTTGAACAATTACAAGCTGCCAAGATTTTCACCAAGCTGGACCTGCGGAACACCTACCATTTGGTGCGCATCCGGGAGGGGGATGAGTGGAAGACCGGCTTCAACACGCCGTCAGGACATTACGAATATCTGGTGATGCCATTTGGACTCACCAACGCCCCGGCAGTGTTTCAAGCGTTGGTTAACGACGTGCTCCGAGACTTCTTGGACAGATTCGTCTATGTGTACTTGGACGACATTCTAATCTACTCCTCGGATCTGCAGACACACCAAGCGCACGTCAGACAGGTACTCTCACGTCTCTTACAAAATCGATTATTCTGTAAAGCCGAGAAGTGTGAGTTTCATGCCAGTTCGATATCCTTCCTGGGCTTCCACATAGCCCAGGGTCGGATCCAAATGGACCCGGCTAAAGTAAGTGCCGTCACAGAGTGGCCAGTGCCGGATAGCCGTGAAAAAGTGCAGCAATTCCTAGGTTTTGCTAACATTTATCGTCGGTTCATCCGTAACTTTAGCGCTATTGCGGCTCCACTGCACAAGCTAACCTCTCCTCACCAGGTGTTCCGATGGTCCCCCGCTGCCGACCAAGCCTTCGCTCAGCTCAAGAGACAATTCACCACGGCTCCAGTTCTCGCCATGCCCGACCCCACCCGCCAGTTCATTGTGGAGGTAGACGCCTCCAGCTTGGGGGTGGGAGCCGTTCTGTCACAACGTTCCAGTTCGGACAACAAGGTTCATCCCTGTGCCTTCCTGTCTCGCCGTCTGTCCAAGGCTGAGCAGAATTATGACGTGGGGGACCACGCTTTTGGCCATCAAGATCGCCTTGGAGGAGTGGCGGCACTGGCTAGAGGGGTCCCAGCTCCCCTTCCTGGTTTGGACAGACCATAAAAACCTGTAGTATTTAAAAAATGCTAAGACACTTATTTCTCGCCAGAGCAGGTGGTTCTTATTCTTTAACCGGTTCCACTTCTCTTTGTCTTACAGGCCGGGGTCCCGGAACGTCAAGCCAGATGCTCTCTCCCGCCTCTTCGACCCCGAGCCTGTAGCCAGAGAGCCCGAATCTATCCTTCCACGGGACTGTGTGGTTGGAGTGGTGGCCTGGCAAATAGAATCTGAGGTGAAGGCCAACAGTGTGACCCCGCCACCTGTGGGGTGCCCTCCCGATTGCCTGTTTGTGCCCGCCCAGCTACGCCCCCAGGTGGTCCATTGGGGCCACACCTCGCCTCTCACCTGCCATCCGGGGGTCAAGAGGACGGTGGCGTTTATCAGGCAGCGCTTCTGGTGGCCCAATATGATCAGCATGGTCATGGTTACATCGAGGCCTGCCCAGTATGCGCTCGCAACAAGACATCATCCCAGCGGTGCCAAGGACTACTGCAGCCACTCCCCATCCCATCCCGCCCGTGGGCAGAGATTTCTTTGGACTTTGTAACGGGACTTCCCCTTTCTAAAGGTAACACCACCGTCTTGACGGTGGTGGATCGATTCAGCAAGATGACTCACTTTATTCCTCTGCCCAAACTACCTTCTGCCAAGGAGACAGCGGAGGTGATGATGCATCAGGTGTTTCGCCTACACGGCTTTCCCACAGACGTCCTCTTGGACTGGGGGCCCCAGTTTGTATCCAGGTTCTGGAAGGAATTTTGCAACCTGATAGGAGCCAAGGTCAGCCTCACGTCAGGATACCACCCGGAGGCTAACGGCCAGACCGAGAGACTCAACCAGACTTTAGAGACCTGCCTACGATGCCTAGTATCTCAGAACCCATCCTCCTGGAGCAGTAAGCTAACTTGGGTCGAATATGCCCACAATACGCTCCCCACGGCTGCCACAGGCATCTCGCCCTTCCAGTGTGTTTATGGCTACCGACCCCCCACCTTCTCAGCCCTGGAGAAAGAGGTGGTGGTTCCCTCTGCGCACGCTCACGTCCGACGCTTCCAAAAGGTGTGGGCAGCCACTCGCAGGATCCTTCTCAGGACCCAGGAGAGGATGAAAAAGGCAGTGGATTGCCACAGGAGACCTGCGCCGCAGTACAAGGAAGGGCAAAAGGTATGGCTATCAACTCATGACCTACCTCTAAACGTTACTTCCAGAAAGTTGGCTCCCCGGTTTGTCGGCCCTTTTCCTGTCTCCAAAGTCATCAGCCCTGCGGCGGTGCAGCTCAGACTTCCCTGGTCCCTCAGAGTACATCCTACCTTCCACGTTGGAAAGATCAAGCCGGCCCATGAGAGCTCCCTGGTTCCACCTGCTACTCCTCCTCCTCCCCCGCGGATGATCAATGGGGTATACACCGTTCGCAAGCTCCTGGCTGTTCGCAACAGGGGGAGAGGGAAGCAATACCTGGCCGACTGGGAAGGTTACGGCCCAGAGGAGAGATCATGGATTCCGTCCAGTTACATTATGGACAAGACGCTTATTACTGACTTCCATAAGAAGCATCCTCAGCCCCCTGGACCGGCAGGTTGCCGGTCCTAGGGGGGGGGTACTGTCATGATTCGTCCGTCTGTTTTGGTTAAGTTACCCATTTTTGTCTTGTGCCTATGTTGTTTTGTCATTTCCGGTTTTATTTTGAAGTAACTGTCTTCCCTCTCGTTTCAGCTTCACACTTCCCCTTCCTCTCGTTTCCCGTGTCTGGTGATTGTCTGACCCCGCCCTGATTGTCTCCACCTGTTCCCCATTACCTGGTGTATAAATAGTCCTGTCTTCCCCTGTCTGGTTGCGTGATCGTCATGTTCCTTGTGTCCGTGTGTTCGTCGCTCCCAAGTTCTACAATCCGAGATTTCCAGCTCCCTACGCCTCTTACGGTAGATTTCTGTTGTAATTTTGATAGCCTTGGCCCTTTTGTTTTGCTAGAAGAATCCTCCCCTGAGTAGATCCTAGCTTGTTCTGATTCCTGGCTCTAGTTTATGCTTTTTCACTCTTAGTTATTTAGTTTACAAGACGAATCCTCCCCGGAGTTGATCCTTGTGTTTTTTGTATCCCTTTTGCTAATTCCCTCCTCTAGCGTAGAGTTGTAGGTGTCCCTTAGTTTTGTTTTCCCACGCCCTAGTTCACTGGCATAGTTTCCCTCATCCCAGCGCCATTAGCTAGTTTCCCTCCTTTTTCCCCGTCGTCACATTTATGGTAAATTTTACAGCCTGTGTAAGAAAGAATTCCCTTTTTTGTTCTAGGTACTGTTAAATGGTTTTCCTTCTCGATTTTGAGAGTGGTTTTCTGTTTCCCCGTTAATAGTTGAGAGCAGCAAGAGTAGGGTCTCCCGGTGCGCGTCTCCGCCCACCTGGAGGCGCGTGGCTGTCCTCCACCTCCCTGCTGGAACATCTTGTTTTGCTGTGCTTGCTCAATAAAGACTTTTGTGAGAACTGAATTACCGCCTGTGAGTCGTGCATCTGGGTTCCCTGACATGGACCCTTGTCAATGAGGGTTTGGTAACACAGTATTGTATTTTGTTTTTTAATCATTTGTGGTCCGCACCAGTGGAGTCTGACTGTTGTAACAGTTCTGACGCCTGAACCACCACTCCCGCAGTGTTGCCCTAAAGTGGGGACACGGGGGGCCACATACTGTGAGTGGGCTTCTTACTAAGCCTCATGTACTCAAAGGGGTGCCCATAATGTTGTCTACGTTTTGGTGGTTAGTGGCAGGGTTGCCTTCGTGAAGGGATGTATCTGCCTACCATCCATCCATTCATCCATTATCTACACGCTTATCCTCGTAGGGTCGCGTTGGGGCTGGAGTCTATCCCAGCTGTCTTAGGGTGAGAGGCAGGGTACACCCTGGACAAGTCTCTAGTTCATCACAGGACACATAGAGACAGACAACCACTCACATTCACATTCACACCTACGGTCAATTTAAATTAACCATTTAACCTAATCCCCATGCATGTTTTTGGATGTTGGGAGGAAGCCGGAGTACCTGGAGAGAACCCATGCGGGGGGGGAAGGGAAAAGTCTAGAAGTCTGGTTATAGTAACCACCAGACCATGAATATATGGAAAATGGATTGATTTAGAATTATCTTTTAAGAAAAGGATTTTTAAAGACTAAAAATCAGGTTACAGTTGCCACCCGACTGTGACCTCTATGTAAAGAGAATTTGTAATCGCAGTAGGTCGAATTAAGTCTATATGTAGTGAGCATTGTCATGGTCTGGATGCACTTACCACCAGGCCATGTAGAGTTCCGTGCATTCCTGATCACTCTAGCGTTTATGTGCAGAGGTTTTGGGATAATTTATAGTGAAGTCAGTTTTAATGATTGTCACTGATATAACAGCAAAATAACTGTAATTATGTTGCTTATTGAAAAACAGTCAAAATACTATGTAAGATTTAAAAGTCTGGTTACAGTTGCCACCAGACTGTGAATTAATGTGTGTGGGAAATAGATATACAATCATCATTTTAAGAAAAATAATTTTTAAAGGCTAGAAGTCAGGTTACAGTTACCAGGGTTAGAATTAGGCTTAGGTTAGGTTTAGGGTAAGGGTGGGGGTTAGGCATTTATTTTTGATGGTTAAGGTTAGGGTAAGGGGCTAGGAAATGCATTATGTCAATGAATGTCCTCACTAAGATAGACGTACAAGGGTGTGTGTGTGTGTGTGTGTGCACGCGCGCCATCCCCCATCTGATCCCTTCTGACCTTGTTTAACCTTGAATCCAATCAGATTTGTGCAGGGACTAGATTGGATGACAGCTTCAGCTCGCCAAACACTTCACTGCCAGATGTTCACTATGGCACCTGCCTTGCAGTGCTTAAACAATCTCATAAAAGCCATGCAGCCACTGGGCTTGTCTACTGAACAGTGCAGTTTCTAGTTAGCTTTTAGTTTCCACTGGCTTTTGCAATTGTAGCTGTAGCTGCTGATGTCATTTGAGCACTTCTTTTTGTGCTGCATTCATAAAGTGTTTATCTTCCTTCAAGAAGTCTCCTCCTGTAGGGATGAGCAGCTCCTCAAACAGCATCCTCAGGCCACATTACTCCTTTTATCTCATTGCCAGAGTTGACTGGCTTCTGTCAGAAGGTTCAGAAACCATCTTATTTTAACCACACCCTCAACCTTGTCCTGACAAGACAGTGAAACTGTCTTTCTTTTTTTTTCCACAGAGTTCTTTATTATTGCAAGTCTTAAAACATAACATGAGAATGTCCCACATGTCCAATATTCAGTGTTTTTATTTTTCACTTTACACATAGTTGTAGTTTTAATCCCAACAGGGTGGAACATTTCTTGAAAGTTTCCTGTAAATTTCCATGAGAAGTTAATCCTTCCATGGGAATTTAGGGGAACTAACTGGGAATATATTATATCCAAGCATAAATATAAACAGAAGACATCATCATCACCAAAATCCATACAAAATGTTTTCAACAGATATTTCAACAGAATTATTTGTAAGTAGAGCAGAACACATTTTAATTACTTTTTCATGGATGAACAAAAACAGGAATGTTGGGTTCAATATTACCCATTTCCTAACCCCACTCATTCAAAAATGCATCCCCCCAACCAAAAATCTCCAAAGTCCCATTTTAAATGTTAAATGAAAAAAAACACTCTCCCTCTAAAACATCCCATGAAGCACGCACATCATGTGATGGAGGTATGCACTGTACCAGTAGGGGTTGTGGTCTCAATAGCCATGCAGTAAGCAGTGTGCTCTGTGCATGTGATTGAGGAATGGCATGGATATTGGAGTGTATTTGAATGGCATCCGTTTGCTTTAGTCAAGATTATGCTAAAATATACTTTCCTCAACTATATTTATATTATATTATATATTTATATTCATGCTGCAGATTAGTTTTGTGCCTAGTAGTCCCTGTGCGTTCTCATCTCACAGGTATCCATGGATCCAGTCTACCTGGTGGAGTAGTGGTTGTGCAGACCAGTCAGGCTTCATCTTCTGGTTCTGAGTTACGTGGTGGTGATGAGGTCATCCTGCGGAGGTTTCTCCTGTTTGGTGTGGTGGAGTGGAAGATGTGCTGTTCAGGCTTCTTCTGGTTGGCGTGGTGAAGAGAGGAAGACGTGCTGCCCAGGCTTCTTCTGGTTGGCATTGTGGAGAGGAAGACATGCTTCTCATCCTTTGCTGATAGCTTGACAATGCTCTTCATCCCCTTGGACACTCTCATACAATTCTATATATACACACTGTATATTAGCTGTTGTTATATTGAGTTGGACATTTTCATACAATTTTGTATGTAGTGTTAATGTGTTTTCATTGTTGTTATTCTGTACACATGGCATCTATTGCACGTCTGTCCATCCTGGAAGAGGGATCCCTCCTCTGTTGCTCTTCCTGAGGTTTCTTCTATTTCTTTTTCCCTGTTAAGTTTTTTTTGGGGAGTTTTTCCTTAGTCGATGTGAGGGTCATTTGTAAAGGACAGAGGGTGTCATATCCTGTACAGATTGTAAAGCCCAATGGGGCAAATTCATAATTTGTGATATTGGGCTATACAAATAAACTTGACTTGACTTGACTTGATTTAAGTTCCCTATGAAAGTTCCCTAACCTTTTTTGAAAATTCCCAGTTTATTCTCATTTATTCCCATAAATTCCCATGATTCTCTTAAATTCCCATGAATTTTGCAATTTGCATTTGCATTTTTTAAAATCTAATTATGTGGTGGCGAAACCTAAAGTGATTTTGTAGTTGTTTTAGGTCTTCTAACAGGAATGTGATTCTTAAGTATTTGGAGCTTTGCAGTGTGCAATTCTTCTTTTAACTCTTTGGTGCCATGTTTTGAAGGAATCATGCCCACCAAGACATCATTATTTGATCAACCAAATAAGATAATTCTTGAAATGTCAAATGATGTAATGAACATGCAGGCACTCAGGAACAGGTGGTGTTCAAAAAAAGCAATTTATGAATTTATTTATGTATTTATGAAGGTACACAACAGGAACAGTTTAAGGCCATGTCCACACAGAAATGAGTTTAGGAGTAAAACGCAAAGTTTTTTATCGTATGGTTGTTTTGTCCACACGAACCCGACGTATCTTAGCCTATATGGATCTTGCTTGAATCACGCCTGTTGAGAATGCGCTTCTACTGGTGTTTCTTCTTTGTTGTTACACATATGATCTACAGTCATGGAAAAAATTATTAGACCACCCTTGTTTTCTTCAATTTCTTGTTCATTCTAATATCTGGTACCACTAAACGTATAATACAATGAACACAACAAAAAATGCAGCTGGTCACATAATACTTTATGTCCTATTTGACATTCTTAAGCTTAATTGATTCCCAGGGTATATAAGAGGCCATTTCATGTCACAAGCAGCACTGCACATGCAAAGGCCTAGAGTGGTTTCCTGCTTACATTCAAGCCGTAGCACAACTCAGAAGTTGTCAGCTCTCACATAATGCCTAAAACAAAAGAATTATGTGAAGCAACAAAGGCAGCCATCTTGGCACTGCTGGAAATTGGCATGAGTGAGAGACAGGTAGCGAAAAAACTGAAGATCTCCAAGACAGCCGTTCATTACAAAAAAAAACAAGCTGAACATGGCACTACCAAATTGCTACCTGGCCGTGGCAGGAAACGTCTTTCTACCCCACGAGATGACCGTGCACTCATCCGTTCCTGTGTCAGCAATCGTCGCCAGACCTCCAGGGACCTTAAAAATGAGTGGGCACTGTCGAGAAATGTGACTTGCTCGGCAAGGACAGTTCGAAACCGACTTGTTGAAGCTGGTTTGAAGTCACACAGAGCACGCAAGAAGCCCTTCATCAATGAAAGGCAGAGGAAGGCCCGGTTACTCTTTGCTCGAGACCACAAGGATTGGACTGTTGATGATTGGGCTAAGGTTCTCTTCAGTGATGAATCCAATTTTGAATTGATGCCCACTCCAGCCAACTTACTGGTTAGGAGGAAGCCTGGAGAAGCTTACAACCCAGACTGTCTTGCCCCTACAGTAAAACATGGGGGTGGATCAGTCATGATCTGGGGTTGTTTCAGTCTGAGTGGAACAGGGCAAATGCAATTGTGTGAAGGCCGAATGAACCAGGTCAAGTACAGGACTACCCTTGAAAACAGTCTTCTTCCATCAGCTGGAAAACTCTTTCCTGCCTCGAATGACTGGATTTTCCAACAAGACAATGCCCCTTGCCACACGGCAAGGTCAGTTAAAGCCTGGATGGAGAACCACAACATTCGCACCATGCCTTGGCCTGCTCAATCACCAGATCTTAATCCAATTGAAAACCTGTGGAAAATCATCAAACTCAAAATGGAGAACCACAAGCCCAAAAACAAAGAAAATTTGTTTGAATTTGTCCAACAGGAATGGGCTGCTGTGACAGCAGAACAATGTCAGAAGCTGGTGGAGAGCATGCCAAGACGCATGGCTGCAGTCATCAAAAACAATGGTTATGCAATCAAGTATTAACTCTTGTGTGTATCATGTGTTTAAAGCAAACAGAAAAGAAAACATGGAATGCTTAAAAGTAGTGTTTTTGGCGGTACAATGCCATAGCTATTGATGTAAGAATTTAAGTAATTTTGGTTATTATCAAGAAAACCATGGAAAATGAATAATCCTTAGTTCTTAAATTAAACTCTCATGAGCTATTTTTGTTGTTATCATTATAATTGTCCAAACAAATGTACCTTTAGTTGAGCCAGGCATTAAAATTAACAAGAAATTGAAGAAAACAAGGGTGGTCTAATAATTTTTTCCATGACTGTATTTCGTCTTCTCTTTTTTTGTGTGGCTGCGTTACAGCACAATGCGCAGGCCGGTTGTATATATGACAGAGTTTCAGCAGTTTTGTAGGGACACAAACATTTCCTGAGATAGTTTCAGAATGAAGCAGGCTCTGTTCCTGTGTGGACATAGCTTAAGACTTGGATAAGATAATAATGCAGCCATAGCCAGTAGGAGATAAAATTACTTAACCTTGTTTTAAGCATGAAGATGAAGGAAACAGATTATGATTGTGATTATGGATATAAGGTCCCACATAGGGAATTGCACCATGGACATTGTACTTATGTCTCTCAAAGTGCTCCATATATTTTTCTTCTTTTACCTTTGCCTGCTGCCAGTATGGTTACAGATGTTTCACTGGACATGCTGATAATCATTTAGCCTTGACATTATTTATTCCCTTTTAAATTGTATTAAATTAAGCATGATGAATGTGGTCAGCAAATGCCATGACAATATTCAAAATATTTTAAATAAACAGTTTGGTGTATTCAGCTCAGAACATAACAGGTTTTTTGACTATCAATGGGAAATCAGGGCATTAATGTTTGTGAGATGGTCCTGTGGAAGTTTTGAGAAGAGGGAGAGATATTAGAGATAGATGATTTGAGCATGGAGAGAACCTGTCCCTGTATGGACATAAAGCCAGTGAACCCTGTGGTTTAAAGAAAGCCATTAACATGCATTAAAATCTACCTTTTTATTACAAAAATAACAAACAGGCACCTCATCTCAACTGCTGTTGGCAAGTTACCAATAAATCATTCTTTATCTCATAAAATGCAATGTATTTAATAAAAAAATAAACATTATATTGGAGGTAAGTGACAACAACAGATGTGCCTTATCTTAATCAAAATATATCAGATTATTATTTGTCATGTACATTATAGACATAGCTCGGCTAACAAATAGAGGTGTGTGTGTGTTCAGAGAGGGGGTGGACATCACACTAACACACTGGATGAACACGACTTCTGTTTAAGGAAGATGAAATACATAAATAAGCTGATCAAAAGAAAAGCCATGTCTTCCATACTTCTGAAGTGAGCTGTGTTGTCAGGTGAACTCAGGGTGAATTCAGGGTGTAGGGTGCTTCATGTGACCACTCTGTGTGGACTCTGTGGATCTCTTCTTCACACTGTTCAGTCAACAGTCATTTAGCTTCTCTCTGTTTCGAACCCAAGGAGTATATTTCTCTGCACTCCAGTTTGCTCTGTCTCTTCCATCCTGTTTCACTCCCTGCGTTTGTTACAAGATCACAGAAGACCTTACATACATTGATTTATTATGAACCCTTTTCCCTGGTGGGTGCTTACTGCAGCTTGTTTTTTTTTTTTTTTTTAAGTATAAACGTGACAAAATTGCAGGTCAACATAATTTTGATTGAAGTCTCCTCAGCGGGCCAACAGGAAAGGAAGGAGTTTATGCAAAAAGAGGATGATGATGCAGAGGAGGGGGTCCATAGTGCTCATCACACTGCAGCCTGGATAAAGAAAGTGAGAAGAGAGATGGAAATTACAGTCTGCGACAAAAGTCGTGACACTTATCCAAGTTGTAGGAATAACAAGTAACAACTTAACTTGTATTTGATCAGCTGGAATCAGAAATGGTTTATATGAAAGGCAAAGCCCTCTAGATAATGCTTATTATACCAAAAATAAAGTTTTGTATCATTCATTGAATTTCATAATTCATTTAGGACAGAAAGGTCTGATTTTGCTTAGAGAGAAGTCTTGTCGAATACCCAAAAAGTGTAGAAATTATACATATACTTTATTGTGAATACACAAACATGCTACAATAACATCAGAACATAAAGTCATGGTGCCTTGCAAAAAAAGAAATGATATCGTGTATGACTCCCATGAGCCATGAGGACTGCATCCATACATCTAAGCAATGACTCAAATAACTTAGTGATGAAATCATCTGGAATGGCAAAGAAAGCAGTCTTACTCCCAGAGTTCATCAAGATTCTTCAGTTTCATCTTCCAAGCCTCCTTTTTCATCTTACCCCAAACATGCTCAATAACGTTCATGTCTGGTGACTGGGCTGGCCAATCCTGGAGCACCTTGACCTTCTTTGCTTTCAGGAACTTCAATGTAGAGGCTGAAGTATGAGAAGGAGTGCCATCCTGCTGCAGAATTGTGGCTTGGAATGTAATGGGCAAGAATTTCTTGATACTTCAGGCTGTTAATGTTGCCATCCACTCTGCAGATCTTTTGCACACCCCGTACTGGATATAACCCCAAACCATGATTTTTTTTTTCCTTCACCAAACTTGACTGTTTTCTGGGTGAATCTTGGGTCCATGCAGGTTCCAGCAGGTCTTTTGCAGCATTTGCATCGATTAGGATGCAGTTCAATGGGTGATTCATCAGAAAAATCAACCATATGCCACTTTTCCACTGTCCAATCTTTCTGCAAGCTGTGGGCAAATGCAACACAATTGTTTTGTTGGCTTCTGGTCATGGTAGGCGCCTTGGGCTCTGGTGTTCTTTATACATGCATGTTTTATCCAGATATTACCAGCTCCTTTTGAGTCACATTGTTGAGTACTGATGTGAACTACCAGAATGTGCTTGTCACTAAACCCATACCTTCTACACTTACCTCTCTCACTTATATTCGCCAGCGACCTACTCTCCTCTGTCAGGACTTCCATAACTAGATGGCGCTCTTGGCTTAAAGAAAAAGGCTAGTATAATTACACTAGCCTTTTTCTTTAAGCCAAGAGCGCCATCGAGAGGAGTCAAAAAATATCACAAATGTTTCATGAAGCTTCATTTGCCCATCACTGCTACATACGGTTCCTTAAACTCCTCTGGTCTGTTGGATCAGACCACCAGGACCAGCCTTCACTCCCCACCTGCATCAGTGATCCTTGTCCTCTCATGACCCTGTCTCTGGTTCACCACTGGTCCTTCCTTGGACCACTTTTGCCAGCTAGGATAGGATACAATAGGAATGGAAAGTGTAACAGTGAATGAAAAGCAGCCACCTTGGGCATCACCATGGACACTTAGAAGGAGTGAAATGTGCCAGAGGAGAGCTGTGGACGGCTGCAGTCATGTGAGTGGAGCTCCGGGGAGGGGGACGTGGGTCCACGATCCGCGGTGAGGAGTGCTGCTGCCCATCCGCTTTCAGCCGTCTCCATCTTTCAAAGTCATCGCCGATAGAAATCCTTGTTTTATTTCAGACTTTGTTACGATATATTATAGTTCAGATTCATAACGAGATCTTTAAGGTTTCGTAACGTTAGACATTATTTATCTGACACGTTCGTAGCTGCAGCTGTGGTAACTAGAGCAGAGCTGGCAACCCGGATGCTGACACACCACTGACTTGGTGATATTTGGAGGGTGGCGCATCAGGCCAAAACATGATTTCAAAACATCAACATGATTTGCGGTCTGCAAAACATTTTTTTTAATGCAAATATTTTGGCTGTACTGTTGTTGTTGGTGAGCTCAGTATGTTATGTGAACATTATTCCTGAGACTCTGTGACATATTAGGATGATTTTACGGCCAGTTGCTGTAGATTTCTTACATATTGTACCTTTAATATATCCCAGGAGCCATGATGAAGAGATAATCAGTGTTATTCACTTCACCTGGCAGCAGTCAACATACCAAGTTAAGCTCAATGCTGTGCAAACCTACTCAGAACGTGGTAGGTTTGCATAGGAATGGTAGGGACATGTCACACCCAATATTTTGGGAAGATAAAATAGTCCCTACCAATATTTACCATTTTATTTTAACATAACAAAAATATAAATTTATTCATATATTTCCCCAAACTCAGTGGTATTAATTTAACACGTTTTAGTTCGCATTTTATTAGACGTTCCAAGATGTATTCAGAGCTATTATTACAGGGTTACCCATGCCGATATTTCATTGGCTGCAACAGAGTGATGGCAATTAGTGGTGCCAGGTAGCCTAAACGGGAAAAGCTTAGGCCCATGTGCTGTGCTGCTGACAGTGACAAAGTAAGTTATTTGTTGTCATCTGAAACGGAATGTCCTGAACATTCAAGCTGAACTTGTCCAGTTTTCTGTTTTGTAGATCATTTAGCTTTAGAGACAACAATGCCACCGCCAAAAAAGAAACAGGATATCAGAAGTTATTTCACCACTGTAAGTAATGTGCCCACTGCCCAGAACAGGCTGATATTATTTAGTAATTGTTAGATTGCTGGTGTTAACTGCAGCCAACAGAATAAAGCCCTGGCATATCTGCAATATGCATGGAAATGAGCAATTCATGGAAAAATGCTGACCAGCTCCCGTTTTTCTATGTAATGGAATTAGTGTTAGTGTAGCCTACTACAGTCATGGTCAAAAGTTTACATACACTTGTTAAGAAAATAATGTCATGGCTCTCTTGAGTTTCCAGTTATTTCTACAACTCTGATTTTTCTCTGATAGAGTGATTGGAACAGGTATTTCTTTGTCACAAAAAACATTTATGAAGTTTGGTTCTTTTATGACTTTATTATGGGTCAACTGAAAATGTGACCAAATCTGCTGGGTCGAAAATATACATACAGCAACATGAATCAGCAATTTTGGTGACTTAGAAAGTTGTGTTAGTGAAATGAGCTTCATAGCATGGCCTCTTAACTTCTTGTGAGTGATCATGAGTGACTACAGCTGGTGACTTCTCTGAGGCCATTTAAATAGGGCTCATTGGATACAAACGCCCACAAACGCTACAATGGGAAAGTCAAAGGAGCTCAGCATGGATCTGAAAAAGCGAATCATTGACTTGAACAAGTCAGGAAAGTCACTTGGAGACATTTCAAAGCAGCTGCAGGTCCAAAGAGCAACACTGCAAACAATTGTTTGTAAGTATAAAGTGCAAGTCACTGCTTTGTCACTGCCACGATCAGGAAGAAAATGCAAGGTATCACCTGCTGCTGAGAGAATATTGGTCAGGAGGATGAAGAGTCAACCGAGAAGCACCAAAAAGCAGATCTGCCAAGAATTAGAAGCTGCTGGAACACAGGTGTCAGTGTCCACCTTAAACAGCACCTTTAAGCCTGGTTTATGCTTCTGTAGGGTCCCCTACGCGGACCCTACTGCGTAGCCTGATGCACACTTCCAAAAAATCCTGACTACGTATCACGTCAACGCTTTGAGACGCAAACAGCAAGGACAGTGATTGGTCCGCTCAGAACGTAATTTCTGGCTGTTGCTTTTCCGGTCAACAGCTCAACAACACCGCTATTTGTGCAGCGGCACGAGCGGTACGGAATGGTCGGACAGACCACCTCCACAAATGTCTTCTGTGCTTCAACATTTGTAGTAACAGCATTTCTTTTTCAATTTTATGAGCCCCGTCTCCAGAAACACCTGCTCCATCTCAGTTAACATTGTTTACTGTCAGAAGAAAACCAAGGAATCCAATATGAGCCCCCAGAAGCCACACAAAGACACAGACACACCCCCCAGCAGCTTGGCGGTGAATTACAGAGCAACGCGTTCCCTCGACGCAGAGCTTCGAATGCTCAATGACGGCGTCGGGTCTACACCGTAGCTACGCTGTCACCGCGACGCAGAAGCATAAACCAGGCTTTAGGCTCAACTGAAGTTTGCTGCTCATCACATGGACAAAGATAAGACCTTCTGGAGGAAAGTTCTGTGGTCAGACCAAACAAAAATCAAGCTGTTTGGCCACAATGCCCAGCAATATGTTTGGAGTAGAAAAGGTGAGGCCTTTAACACCATGCCTACCGTCAAGCACGGTGGTGGTAGTATTATGCTGTGGGGCTGTTTTGCTGCCAATGGAACTGGTGCTTTACAGAGAGTAAATGGGATAATGAAGAAGGAGGATTACCTTCAAATTCTTCAAGATAACCTAAAATCATCAGCCTGAAGGTTGGGTCTTGGGCACAGTTGGGTGTTCCAACAGGACAGTGATCCCAAACACACATCAAAAGTAGCACTGGGATGGCTAAATCAGCTAGAATTAAAGTTTTAGAATGGTCTTCCCAAAATCCTGACTTAAACCCCATTGAGAACATGTGGACAATGCTGAAGAAACAAGTCCATGTCAGAAAGCAAACAAATTTAACTGAACTACACCAATTCTGTCAAGAGGAGAGGTCAAAGATTCAACCAGAAGCTTGTGGATGGCTACCAAAAGCTCCTAATAGAAATGAAAATGGCCAAGGGACATGTAACCAAATATTAGCATTGCTCTATGTATATTTTTGAGCCAGCAGATTTGGTCACATTTTCAGTTGACCCATAATAAAGTCTTAAAAGAGCCAAACTTCATGAATGTTTTAGTGACAAAGAAGTATCTGTTCCAATCACTTTATCAGAGAAAAATCAGAGTTGTAGAAATAACTGGAAACTCAAGAGAGCCATGACATGATGTTCGTTACAAGCGTATGTAAACTTTTGACCACGACTGTAACTGGCTACTAATAAAGCTTGCCTGTTGAAGCAAATTAATGAAACAATATAAGGCAGATGCAAACCTAGAACAGATTAGGAATATGTGCTTTTGTCAAATCTATAGTTTTTTTTTTTTTCTTTTACCTAGTAGCCTATGAACTCAGTCATGGCATAATTTCTGTTGTTCTATAAGTAGCCTAGGCTAAATAAATTTGCATAATAACATGTAGATCCTTAGTCATGTTAAAATAGGTTTATGAATATGTTTCATGAAATATTATACACTATATATATGTAGTGCAAATCAAGAGGAACGGTCTGTATTTATATAGCACTTCACTATACCTGAAACGATACCCAAAGCGCTTTACATTGTACATCACATTCACCTATTCACACACTGGAGGAGGTTCCAACAAAGTAAGCTGGACCTTCAGGTCGTCAGGTGAGGTGTAATGTTAAAGTTGGGGTGCTGGTAATGTCCCTACCACAGCTGAGATCAAACCTATGTCCTTAACTTCGTAAACTTGTTTCTGATCCTGATTCTGAATTAAACAATTTCATTTCTTTTCAGAATTAAAAATTATTATTATTTTTTTTAATTTGGACCCCAGCTGTAGGAAATAACTCTGAGCAGGTGGGATGGTGCAGAGAAGTGTGATGGGGTAAGTAGAAGATGAGAATGCTGTGCTGAGTTATCACACTCTTGCTTCATGCATACGATACATGATAACACATACAGTACACATGCTCTCACATTCAGGGTTGCCACTGGGATATTTTTTATACGTGATACCATAACAAGCTCTCATATCTACACATAATCAGAAGCATCTAAATGTAAAATATGTCATTATAAGTTTAGTGCCACCTAAGAGGACTCAACATCTGATTAAAATCCCATTATGGACAAGTACAATATTGAACATCACAATATGTGTCAGAATACCATTCTGTAAGTATTGCAACACTGAGGAGATGTCCTGGCCTTTGCAAAATATTTGGGAAAAAAAATGGCTGCATGACCATTTAAATAAACCTTTCAATGAAAATAATAACTAGAAAAGCACTCAGAGAGTGCAACTTTTTTATTTAAAGTTACCCCGTCGCCAAGGAGGTTATGTTTTCACCGGGGCTTGTTTATTTGTTTGTTTGTTGGTTTGCCTTCGAATCGGATCCAATCACCAAAAATTAATCAGTTTTAAGTCCACAATTTTTTATTTAGTTATTTTGCTAACTAACAAACAAACCCCGGTGAAAACATAACCTCCTTGGTGGAAGTAATGATGCAAAATGATGCATTCCTCAATATTATGAATTACGGTATATTGTGATTGGATACTATTTCCAAATGGTTCAGTCCTATTCACTATTGGTGCCAAAATAAATGAAAAAAAATTAACATCCTCCACATGCTGTATCTTTCAAAGATGGCCCAATGAAAGACATTTACAATAATCCCAGAATATTTGCATGGATATGATGATATTAGCGGCACTGTGGTGCAGTGGTTAGCACTGTCGCCTCACAGCAAGAAGGTACCGGGTTCGATTCCCGGCCTGGGACTGCATGTTCTCCCCTTGTCTGCGTGGGTTCTCTCTGGGTACTCTGGCTTCCTCCCACCATCCAAAAACATGGGGATTAGGTTGATTGGCTAATTTAAATTGACCGTAGGTGTGAATGTGAGAGTGAGTGGTTGTCTGTCTCTATGTGTCCTGTGATGAACTGGAGACTTATCCAGGGTGTACCCTGCCTCTCACCCTAAGACAGCTGGGATAGGCTCCAGCCCCCTCGCAACCCTATGAGGATAAGCAGCAGAAAATGGATGGATGATGATGATATTATTTAAGTGTTCACTGTCCAATATGACACTATGATATATGACAAATCAGACAGGATTCAAACTTGCTGAGTACTGTATACAGCCCCAAATGTACTTACATTTGGTAAGTGCAATTGTTGAAAAGACTCTACAGTGCATCTCAGACTGAAATATTATCTACAAAAAACACAAAGAGACCTTGATATTGAACAACGTTGACACATATGCTCAAATCTGAGTGACTCGGATAAATCTAGAAATCTCAAGGGTTCCTCCCTACTGCCACCATCTGCAGATCTATTTAATGTCCACCCTGCTCCAGTTTTCACTCACCAGCTCCGAGCTATTGCCGGAGGATGGCTGCATTTTTCAGCAGTGGTGCAGCTGATGATTTTGCTTCAGAGATGATGATGGATGCAATGGATGGGAAGAGTCCGGACTGGGCTTGCTGAGGCACCTGGTGCCTCCCCTGCCCCATCCTCTTACCTCCTGCCAGTCCCTGGCTGGGTTCTGAGGTGGTCCTCCCTGCTGCACCTCCATCCAGCCCCAGGCTATTATTCTTCAGGGTCTGGATGTGCGACACAGCCTCCTCTGCCACCATGCCATCACCCAGTGTGACATGCAGCATGGCATGAACCGTAAATTTCTGATTGTCATCGGCCCACAGGTCAGAGACACGACACTCATACACCCCCTCATCTTCCTTCTTCACCTTAGACAGGCTGAGGCGGTGGGAGATGGCATTGCCCTGTACACGCACCATCTGGAACCAAGAAAGAAGGAACACCTTAATATATGACAACAATTCAACAGCATGCATTAATGATCAGCTTAATGACCCCGTATTAGCGTCTTAACATACCAACACATTAGTTCTTTTAGAGTTTGAATCATCCCTAATAAGGATACACTTTAACAGCGAAAAACATTTTATCAAAGCTCAATCTGCCAAAGAGTGTTAAACACTAGCACAGGTCTGAAAACATGACATTCAACATGTCTAATGAAAGTGGTCAGTAGTAGTCACAGACTAATCTACCAGTTAAATAACGTGCATAAATACACATGGAATTAAGACTGTCATTGCTAAGGTGTTAATCATGATTAGATGAAAGTCAAAATATGTGCCATGTTGTTAATTGCGTGGTGCTATAATGTTATTGCATTGATGCACCCTCACTAGGCTCAGGCTCAATCGACAAATCAGAAATGTGTAAATCAGAATGACATTACCAAAGCACTTCCAGTTTGAGGTGTAATATGGAGTACTTTTTTGTTTTTTATACATTTTATTATAACATGCTGTATATCATGTACATTCATTTCTACACATTTTGCAATGTGGAACAGTGTAATCCTTCCAAAAATGTATGTCACAGAATAAGCACTTAGAAGTTGTCTTCTACCTCCAAACCAGGCTGGTAGCATTAATTTTGTTTAAGGCGAGCTATATTCTGTTACCTGGGGCTCATTGAACTCCTTTGAATTTTAACTAAATGGAAAAGTTAAATTTAAAAAAAAATCTTTGGATTCATGTGATTCCCATTTAATATAAAGTGGTATCATTGATTTGTTTTGTTAATATGACTGTTGTGAAATGCAAAAGAATAGAATTTCAAATGTACAATAAAAAATGTGATTGATCAGGAAAATTATAAAAATGATCTCTTGGGCTGTAGGTTTGAGATGCCAAGTTGAAACTTGGAAAATTTACCACTAATAATGAGAGGTTTATCTTCTGTCCTTAAAAAGAGCACACAAAATTTAAGTCATAAAAACCCTCTGTTTCACCCAGACAACCACTTTGTCAAGAAAAGCTGACAAACTGAGAGTGAGCCTGAGTATGTGCACCAAGCATGGGCATTTCATGGAGTCATGGTATCATGGAAAGACACAAAAGAGAGGAGCATGTCAAGTTATTAGAAACACCTTAATGGTGCAGCTTGGACACATCCTCGGTGATGAACCCAGGGTCATGGGGTGTTTCGGGTCTTAGATCATCAGACACCCTCGTCTGGGCAACCCAGCCGGGGTTGATCAGACCCCAACTTGTGTCCAAGCAGCGCACTGCACCATGTATTGCCCATCTTGAGCCACAGCCACCTCGAGGATATGCCTGTTAATCATAATGTACTCCACCATGTCAGGTGGATGTCAACTGTCTCTTCAAATAACACTTCATTGTGTCAAGTTTGAAAAAGAACATTCTGAAAGTCAACACTCTACACACACTCAACACACACACTCTCCTCTGGACACTTACACTTATTTTTGTGGCTTCCCTTGGAAGGACCTGAAAAAAAGAAAGAATTGTGAATCACGTATACAACAGAACCAGAGAGAACCAGAGAACCAGAGAGAGCCAAGAGGGAACCAGAGAACCAAGAGAGAACCACAGAACCAAGAGAGAACCAGAGAACCAGAGAGAACCAGAGAAAACCCAGAGAGAACCAGCGAGCACCAGAGAACCAAGAGAAAACCAGAGAGAACCAGGCACCTAGAGAGAATCCAAAGACAACTGAGAAAGAACCAGAAAGAACCCAGAAAGTACCAGAGAAAACCCAGAGAGAAGCAGAGAACCAGAGATAACCCAGAGATAACCAGAGGTAACCCAGAGAGAACCAGAGAGAACCAGAGAACTAGCGATACCAAGAGAGAAAACCAAAGAGCAAACCAGAGAGAACCAAGCGAGAGAACCAGAGAGAACCAGAGAACCAGAGATAACCCAGAGAGAACCAGAGAGAACCCATGGAGAACAAGAGGTACAGGTCATGTAGGTCCACACATTAGGACCTGATGTCTACTGAAGTGACAGTGTTAACAGTTACCTTGGCTCTGTTTGCAGGGGCACTGATCTGCAGCTCTTGAGGCAGTTCTTCAGGCACATCCACCTTCAGGTACCACCACTGGATCTCCAAAGACGTCAGCACTGAGCTGACAGTCTTGAAGGCGCAGGGCATCTCCACATCCTCTCCCTCCCCCACACTCACATCTTTCGGTATTTCAGTAAATGCAGCTTTGGTATATGAAAGTAAAGAGAAGAGTCAAGAATAATGAGTAGGATGCCAATGTATCACTTTCATAAACCTAAAATAATTCACAGCTTTGGCCCGTCAATTAGCCACATTGTCTTGCCAGGCAGTTTGAAGCTGTCCTCTCATAGCATCCATTCAGTGTGATTTACGGACTGAATGGTAGAATCAGAACTGTGACCTATAATCTGCCTGTGGCTTTATTTGATCAAATAATGGAGTAATAATCCCATCTTTTTCCCATGCATGTGGGCACAGCTGTGCCATTCTGTGTTAGTTTTTATGTGATATGTGTGTGACTTTTGACATATGCATGATTTCTTGTTTGAATGATCCTTCTACAGTACTCAAAACACATACAGAAACAATGGCACAAGTTTAGTTTCAAAAACAGCAGGGAATGTTTAGTCCTGCAGACAGCTGGCATTTTAGTGTAACCTATAGCATCAAAACCCCCATTTGCTTCCTCTCTTACCATTTGATAAACCAATGATAAAAGCTGAATAGAGGATGAGGTAAAGCAGGCTGTACAGTCCTGTTGTTTCCATGTCACAAGGCTTGTTCCACTCAGCTGGGCATTACATGGCCATTTGACCTGTTGACGATAAATATGGGCATGGAGGAAGCTCAATCCAGAGGCTGCTGCATGACCCAGGCAACATATGACGGAGATCTGCTGGAGCAAATACATCAAATAAGTGTGTTTTAATCCTTCAGTAAAAGTGGTGACTCCGTTATTCCTTACTGAGTGGTGTCTGAAAGTAGAAAGAGAAGTTCCAGGTGAGTGGCAGAACCCAGCTCCTCATCATCACCTCGTTCCATCATCCTCTCCAGCACCCATCACTTTGTGAATCCTGATGGTGACTGTTGTCTGTGCTGATGTGGCTCCCTCTCTCTGGTCCGGTAGCAGTCACCAGCCTTCCCCCGGATTAGTCTAACCCCCACCCCCCTGCTTCATGCACACTCTTTCTCTGACTCCAGTGTGCCAGGGGATTGTCCTATTCTCACTGCCACTAGCTTATACATGTAAGCACATTGTTTTGATGACAGTTAACCAAAAAGCATTTTTTTCTTGAAGAAGGGAGGATGAATTTCCTCTCCATAAACCAGAAAAGCACTCATAGAGGGCAGACTAGCGATGGGCAAATGAAGATTGTTGTGATATTCTTTGACCTTGAATCGGAGCTGATCACCACTAAAATTAATCAGTTTTAAGTTAGGCCACTTCTCACCAACCCTGAAATTTTGTCAAAATCCTTCCATAACTTTTGGAGTTATTTTGCAAACCAACAAACAAACTCCCGGTGAAAACATAACCTCCTTGGCAGAGGTAACTGGTGCAAGGTAAACCTATTTACCCATAAGGGCACTTGTTTGCACTGGGGGGCAAGTTAAGTGCCCTTTTCAGTGGCAAGAACGTGCTGTAGTTGCCTCACACAGACAAGAGAATTACAACACCCCCCCCCCCATCTGAATGAAATACCACTATACTAGACTAGTATAGATGCCTCCCTCACTGTGGAATTTACTGGGATTGCATGCAAAGGAGCAGGAGGCTAGGGATTTATCGCAAGTCCAGAGAGTGCCAGAATCTGTTACTGTCATTCAGTTAGACAGTTAGTTCCCTCAGTAATGTTGATTTTGCTTGACTATGGTATGATTTATTTATGTAGTTATACACATAATTCAGACATACAGTAACACAGATGAAGCTGTCACATGCAGGAAGGACAGCTGGCAAACACATCACAATCTGTGGGAATGTGTAAATTAAGTGATTTCTAATATCACAGCTAGATCTATGCTTAGAGCTCAAGTATGTCCAACTACAATTTCAAATGTGTGTTCTAGACTGTTACAGTTTATTATCGTTGATATCCTTTTATCCACTCTGTAGTCACATCTTGAAAACTCTAAACACAATCAGCACAACATCTGTCTGTCTGAAATGACACATAAAGCATAAATATTGACATTGAGGGGCTCCCCAGCTCAGCAGCACGAGCATTGAGCATTCTGGGACACACCCTGTCTGGCCTGGCGGTCTTGTTGGATCAAAGTCTCCTCAGCTTTCTGCTGACCTGCTCTTCAGTGATGGTAGAGGGCAGGGAGGTGTCCACTGTAGATGCAGCTACTGATGAGGTGTGAAGAGGGAGCAGTAGGTGAGGGAGGTGTGGCAGCAAGAGGATGGGTATAGAATTACTAGAATTACTTTGTTGATCCCAACCTGGGAAATTATCATAGGAGAACTAAACCTGTGTTGTTGAACTGGTTTGCTCTCACCACATCCCCTTGCTGAGCTGGAGATCTTCTTGTTATACAGCGATGGTTTTCATGCTTCTGCTCTAGCTTCCTGCAGTAGGACTCCTTTGCCTCTGAGATGGAGCTTGAGTTCTCCCTGAACTCGGTTAGCGCAAGAGACCGGAGAGTGTGTATACAAAATCGCCAAGTGCATTGTTGAAGTAAACACAACAAAGTTAGATTCAGACAGCGAAATGTATCTTTGTCCAAAGATGATCGCCACATTAACCAACAGAATAGTTATAAACCCAGATATAGAAGCCGTAAAGGCATAAAGGATAAACTTTGGGAATGCACCATTCATAATGGATTGGTATAAATGGGTGTATAGCACACAGGGGAGGGAGATGACTCCTAGCAGCCAGGATAGATTTACCCCCACTACAGATAAGACTTTTAAATTACTACACCACATCTAATGTAGGCTAATTTATCATCATTTTAAGAGTTTAGATTATATCAGTGAATTACCTTTAGCTTCACATTTACCTTTTTAACTTTATTACTCTATTTAGGTTTGGAAGGCCAGCACTAGTTGGATGGGCTCAGCAAAACCTGAGATAGATAGGTGGATATTTCAGTTAGATGGTTGAAAAGTGGACTGAGAAAGGAAAGAAAAAAGGGAGAGTCTCTTCAGTGAGCTGCCTTTTGCATCGACACCAGAGCTGTGTAATCTTAGTAATCTGACACATTTGCTGAGAGGATAATCAGCATTTGGAAGCATTTTTTCAAGTCATCTTGACACAAATTCCACCGAGGCCTCCCAATTGTGAGACAGTGTGAAAAAGGAGACTGAGATTGCAGTCCCTGTAGTGTATAATCATCACATCCGTGTCCTGTCAGTGTCGACTCAGCCACCGTGAAAGGATTTACTTTACTAACCTGATAATTAAACCATTAAGACAGAAATGCTCCGTATCAGAATAAAAAACATAGAAACTCTGTCATTCTGTAATTTAATACTGAATGCTTCTCTTAAGATCCACCTCTTATTCACTGACAGACATCTTACAGAGCATTTGCTGCTCTGCTGGCAAATGTAAATGAAGATTATTAAAGGTTTCATGACCAGGAAGTAAGCTGACATGTACATGCTTATGACATCAGAACTGAGTGGGAGTCTGCAGAGAGAGCAGGTCAAATCGAGACAAAACCAAATCCTTTCACCATTACCTTTGCTTAGAACAACATATAGTAAAATCAATGCCTGGATTATCAACAGCTTTCATTCTCTTCAAATCCATTGTGTATAAGTAAAGTGTATGTTGTCAAAGATCAAGAGCAGTTGCAGAGAGACACTCGTTCTGAACTAAAATACTTGTTTATAATGTTGTCACATACGCATACATGCTTTGTTTTAGTTCAGGCACTGTGAAGGCCACATATGTAAGCACTAGGGGTCCTTAGTAGAATATAATACACAGGAAGTAGAGTCTGTTTACAGATTGAATTTTCTCAAGTTACAGACAACTCCAGACTCAAATGAGAACAGTGGATATTGTCAAATCCAATATTGTCAGAAATGACCCAAAAGTGAAATGGTAAATGAGTAAATGGCAGTAATTTATACCAGAAATAAGCTGTCCACTCGCCCGCTGCAGTTTTGGACCGCCCTTAATATGGAGGCGTCTCCAGGAGAACGCGCAAACGGAGGGCCAGTGATTAAGGAGAGGTTTGAGATTGAGTCTAGGACCGTTGAGTAGCACTCAATTCTGGGAGCGCTTTGTTCTAGGTGGCGATGGTCAAATGAAGCTTCATGAAACACTTGTGACATCTTTTGACTCCTCTAGATGGTGCTCTTGTTTTAGAGAAAAAGACTAGTATAACTGAATTTCCATTACACTAGCTTTTTTTAAGCCAGGAGCATTATCTGGAGGAGTCAAAAGATATCACAAGTGTTTCATGAATCTTCATTTGCCTATCACTAGATCTAGCAGGGTACAATGCAATCTTGATCATTTTAGATTTTATTCTAGATTTTAAAGGCAGATGGTAGACAGACGCTTATGCAGGTGAAACAGTCTTTTTTTCTGTGCTGCAGCATTCTAGATCAGCTGGAGACTCTGAATAAGAAGGATCTACAATAACCCAGTCTAAAACCAACAAATGCAAATAACTCATTTTCAGCATTGATTTGAGACAGAATGCGTTAAATAAGAGAAAAAAAATAGTGTATTTTATGTGGATGTTAAAGGACATAATGATCAGATCCTGCAAAATAAAACTCCAATTCTTAACTGTGACACCCCATCTGTGCATGACATCATGAAATGGTTCATAGCCTCATAACAATTAAATAATGATCAAATATTGTCATCATAAAGCATTTAAACAAAGAAAGAAAGCCTAAACCTTGGATCCAGGTCATTAAATATAATAGAACTCTTTATTAACCAGACACTGAACATTTGCCAATAAGATGGACTAGCAGTTAATAGGAAGCAGATGTAACTGACACTGAGGGAGGAGCTTCACCTTTTTAAACCATGACACCATATTCTTAATGATTTACATTTCAAAAACATAGCTTGCTGTCATTACGGAAAGTCAGATGAAAGAAAACTTGTTGAACAATGACAGTTCAGTCTGAGGAGTAGAAGTTATCCAACAACCACAGTGTCATCATCTGGAAACTCGTAGTAAGGGACCTCCAGGTTGAGGGGGGCAGGACCTTTCCTGATGCGGCCCGAGGCATCATAGTGCGAGCCGTGGCAGGGGCAGTAGTAACCTCCAAAATCACCAGCATTAGCGATCGGCACACAGCCCAGATGTGTGCAGACCCCAAGGACGATGACCCAGCTTGGGTTGACGACCCTGTCCTTGTCATGCTGAGGATCACGCAGCTCTGCTATGTTCACAGCAGCTTCAGCAGCAATCTCCTTCTCTGTGCGGTGACGGACGAAGAGCGGTTTGCCTCTCCACTTGAAGGTCATGTTCTTGCCTTCTGGGATGTCGCTCAGCTTGATTTCTATCTTAGACAGGGCCAGAACGTCAGCTGAGGCACTCATGGAAGAAACAAACTGACTGACCACCGTCTTGGCGGCATATACTCCCACCACGGTTGTAGCGCCGGTGACCAGGTACGAGAAGGCTCTTCTGGATTCACTGCTCTCCTGGGAGGATTTACTGGGGTCGAGCACCTCTGGGCGCCTGTAGTCAGAGAAGTCAGGTACCCTAATGTCTGTGTGGGCAAATCGGACTCCTGCACAGCCTGCAGACAAATACAAACAGGTCATCAGTTCCATTGCAATGGCCCATGTACACAGGATCCACAATGACAAAATCATTAAGTCCCGGTTAATGAAAGCGGCTGTGCTGACATTTAAAATCAGTTATGATCCTAGCTATCAAAAAAAGATACAAGCAACAGAGGGTTAAACTGCCTGTCAGCATTCACCCATTCACCAACACATTCATTCTGACATACTTTCAGCCTTCACTGAGACAAATCTGTAGAATAAATCGGATTACACAAAGAAATGTATTCCATACCAGCTAAAAGCTGACCGGTTTAAAATATCTAAGCATGTGACAATATTTTTCGGGTAAAATATTGTTCTGCTCAATAATGCTCATCAGGACTTAGAGCCCAGATGGCTGTGATTTTCAGCCATCGTGACAAACATGCATCACCTAAGTCTGAGTGGGTGTCTCTATTGATAACTATAGCACTAAAGCATATTGACAATATAATCGAGGAAATGAACGCCACTGCCACTGTAAAGCAGTAAGTTTACTCCTTCATTATTGTGGTAGTCTTTTTTTTCCTGTGGTGTATAATTCCACTGTGCCTGCTATAGCAGACACCGCATCATCCCTGTGGATACCTGGACCCTCTCTCCTGCTGCCAGCAGCAGCCACACTGACATAACGCCTTTTTTCGACATTTTATAGTTTGACAATACTGAATGTGGGTAATATGGCCATAACCCCGGAAACAGAAGTAATAAACATTTGGGGTATTTTCTAACATTCTCACTCCCAAGACACCCAGATTAAACCATCTGGACACGATCTTGCAGAAATGTTTGTTCGCTTAGACGTTGAGGCTGTTGTTTCGTGCTTAATCATACTTGTAGCGGTATCTTGACAGAGGTCGACCACAGCTGCTGATCGACGAACAAGCCGGTCAGAATAACATTTGTACAGCGTTACTTCATAAAGGGAAGACCTCTCTGTACACGCTTCTGACAAATGTGTCGTCAGTCCCAATTAAGCGGAAAATTGTTCTGTTGACCTCAAGTGTAGGTCGCTCTTTAGCCACACAGGCTAACAGGATGCTAGCTAACGACCTGGGAAAGCCTTCTGCTAATGCTAGCTAAGCTAACTTATGACAAGCTGGCTGGTCTTTAACAGTGACACTTGTGACTTGACACAATTTTACAGTGCACACATAGCTCACGGCATTGAAAGTTAACACAGCAGAAGAAGCTGTCAGAGCCAACGCTAGCACCATCAACAACATACTTACCATTGATGCTAACTGTCACAGCAGGCCCCGTCTTTGGGCTTTGACCACTGAGCGACTCGCGGCACAGGAAAGTTTTTTTCGGGTTCAACAAAATGTGCTCTGATTTCAAAACAACACCGGGAACCAGAGCTTTCAAAGGACCGGCGACAGCGATAGCAGAGGCCTGCATGTACGGTGAGAAAGCCCCTGAACGGGCAGCGAGAGACATCATGTCTGCGGTGAGCTGGTCCTCAACGACACGACCTTGTGTTGGCCTGACTGGAAAGGCAACGACGTGACGTAATTTGTGCGTAAAGACGTCGCACGTAGTAATCCAGACGATGGCGCACTTCAACAACTGATTAATTCCGCTATTATTCATACCAACGTCTTGTTCTTACATTTTTTGAGACAGCTGGGATAGGCTCCACCCCCTCATGTGAGGACAAGGGTAGAATATATAGCCGCTCCTTTTTGCAGTCAATACAGCATCAGTTCTTCTTGGGAATGACAGATACAAGTCCTGTGGCCAGAGGGATTTTGAGCCATTCTTCTTGCAGAATAGTGACCAGGTCACTAAGTGGTGCTGATGGAGGAAAACGTTTCCTGACTCGCTCCTCCAAAACACCCCAAAGTGGCTCAATAATATTTAGATGTGGTGACTGTGCAGGCTATGGGAGATGTTCAACTTCACTTTCATATTCATCAAACCACTCTGTCACCAGTCTTGCTGTGTGTATTGGTGCATTATCATCCTGATACACAGCACTGCCTTCAGGATACAATGTTTGAACCACTGGGTGCACATGATCCTCTAGAATGGTTCGTTGGTCCTTGGCAGTGACATGTCCATCTAGAACAAGTAAGTGGGCTGAGGGAATGCCATGATATTGCAGTCCAAACCATCACCGATCCACCCCCATGCTTCAATCTAGGCATGCAACAGATGTAGGCAGTCCCAGATGAGGGAAAGACAGTTAAGGTGGACTCATGAACAATACATGTTACACATTGTCCACAGCCCAACATTTTCACTGCTGGCACCAGTGAAACAGACATTTGACATTGGCACGAGTGACAAAAGTTTGACTATAGCAGCCTGGCCATGGATATTGATCCTGTGGAGCTCCAGACGGACAGTTTTGGTGGAAACAGGAGAGTTGAGGTGCACATTTAATTCTGCAGTGAGTTGGGCAGCTGTGGTTTTATGTTTTTTGGATACATCCCTTTCAGACAGCTTCCTCTTGCATCCACAGTTCCTCCTGTTGGATGTGGTTCATCCTTCTTGGTGGTATGCTGATATCACCCTGGATACTGTGGCTTTTGATACATCACAAAGACTTACTGTCTTGGTGACAGATGCGCCAGCAAGACGTGCACCAACAATTTGTCCTCTGGTCAAACTTAGCCATGAAACCTCCAACATTAAATTGGCCAGTATTTCAGTTTCACTGTCCAACCCCTGTATGTATACATATATATATGTACAGTATATATACACACACACACACACACACACACACCACCAAAACGTGACATGTTGTCACGAAAAGTGTACAGAGTGATATGTGGGGGAGGAGAGAGAGAGAGAGAGACAGAGAGAGTCAGTCAGTCTCAGGTGAATAAGTTATAGTTTGATGGCTGCAGGAAGGAACCCTGGTCTCTCAGATGATCTCCTAATTTCGTTGTATGCACCTTTTGATTTGATTTAATGCCCCAGTTACACCCCTCTGGAAATAACACAGAATGTTGGGTGTTGGTAGCTTTCATTGTCTCTTCCCCTTTCCTTGCTGATCAAATACATCCAGCCCTCACCCTTTGTACCTGTTGTTTCATGTAGCCCTGCATATAATGTTGACCAGAGAGTTCTTTTCACTAATATGGGAATGATCATCAAAAATATAATTAAAAAGCATAGTTTTATGTAAAACAGTATCAACATTTTGGCTGGCTATGGGGTCACTGTAAGATTTCTTTTCATGGGGCCCAAAATCCCTGAGTGTATATATAACAGGTGTGTAAATATAGAACCATTATTATTAGCAGTAATAGAGGGCCCCAAATTAAATTTTTGCACAGGGCCCCATGGAGTGTTGGGCTGGCCCTGCCCACCTCCACCGAGGTTCACTCAGCAACCCAAAGACCATGTGTACAAGAAGAGCGGTATTTAGCAGAGGAGGACTGAATTAACTAAAGCTGTCAGATAAATATAGTGGATACACCATCTTCATCATTCCTTCAGTGACATAGAGGACATTCACCTCTCCACACCTCTGCTAGAACAGTAAAACCCTTTAACAGCCAAATGTTAAGAACTGAGTGTGAGTGACCGATGAGTCACTTACCCTCACCAACAGAACAGACAGGGTTACTGCCAGGCTGTCTAAACAGTAACCCAGCAACAAGGTCAAAGACCTGAAGTTGAGCAGTGTGAACTTTAGTTTAAGGCTCCACAGTTCCTTCGTTGAAGTATGTTTCTCTTAAATATTAGCTGTAGATAAATAAATTCATGGAACGTCTGATGAGCTCATAGAAGACAGAAATGATTAAGTTCTACCTGAGACCACTCCACAGCTTTGCTTCCTGTCAGGTAACAACTTTCTCAGTAAATAGGCACATCATGTCACATCAGGTATAATTTCTGTGTTTACAATGGTAATGGACACATTCATTGCTCCAGGCTCCTCCCCATGAACTTTGAGAAGCTTCTTTTTCCATCTTTCCGTTTGCTGGACAGTCAAACTCCCTTCCTTCTCATCTCAGTCTGACAGAACATCATTAAAGTGAGTACAAACAACTAACTCTATTAATATACATTGTTCTAATATAAGAAATTAAGATTTTAGTTTGTATGAGATTAGTAAATAATATTTATTTTGATGATGTATGCCAGATTGATGAATGTTATTCTAGTTTTTGTAAAGCTGCTCTGTTACAGTAGGTCTGTGGGGTTTCAGACACTGGTTAATGCTGTTGCTACATGGCAAGAGGGTCTCCAGTTCTAATCTGGGTCCTTCTGTGTGGAGTCTGCATGTTCTAGAGTGGGTTCTCATAATGTATTGTATATTTGGTCATCCTGTTATCACAGCTTTGGATGGAGTACCAACACCATGAACCATTTTAGTACCCTGGCCCACCGGTTTTGCGTTTTTTTTTAAATTATTATTATTTTTCACTATAGTTTGACAGATTGATGTTTGCTATTCTAGTTTTTGGAAAGCTGCTTTGTGTCCTGGGTCCTCCTGTGTGGTGTCTGCATGTTCTCCCTGTGGTAGTGTGGGTTCTCTCTGGGTTCTATCTGGGTTCTCTCCAGCCCAAAGACATGCAGGTTAGATGACATGTGCTACACTACTACAACTTGTAATGTGATTGTGCATTATATCCGATGAGTCTAATGAGGAGCTAAGTTTATATATGAAGCCCACAAGAGAGACAGAGAGGACCTCAGGTCTCTGTGTCTCCACTGGTCATCTCTCAACCTGAGGTTAATGAGTTCTGAAGTCTGATGGCTGCAGGAAGGAAGGACTTCCTGAGGTGTTCTGCTCCTCACCTTGGTGGAATCAGTCTGTGGCTGAAGGTGCAACTTAGACAACATCCTTCTCTCTGACACCACCACCAAAGAATCCGGTTCCACCCCCAGGACAGATCCAGCCTTTGATGATTTTGTTGATTCTGTTGGCGTCAGCTGTCCGCAGCCTTTTGTCCCAGCACACCACGGCATAGAAAATGGCACTGGTTACCACAGACCGGTAGAACATCCTCAGCATGATGGTGCAGACATTAAATGAACGGAGCCTCTGCAAGAAGCAGAGTCAGCTCTGGCATTTCTTGTACACAGCCTCTTCTTTGCCCAGTCCAGTATATTGTCCAGGTGCACTACGAGGTATTTGTAATCCTGTACAGCAGAATTTTGGCAATTGGGTAGCATGATTCAGCCTTCTCATCAATGATTATGATGTGAGAGGTTTGGGTTACGCATAAAAACCTAGAGAATGGCCTGCAGATTAAAGAAAATTCATATCAGCAGACATCCAAAAAATAGTGACTGATAGGAGATGTTGATGTTGTTGTTGATGACCTATGAAATCAATCATCTGCCTCCTTAATGTAACCTACTGTTTGCTCAATATTTACATATTCTTAGGTTACACATTTTTCATCAGCATCATGACTCTCACAGTATTCCCAAGTCTGTCATGTAAGTGTAAGCACGGTGGAGCAGGAAGGTGATGGCATCTTCTACCCCTAGATTTGGCAAATTCTTTTAACCAGGGGCCAGAGGTGTGACAGGACCAGCCTCTCCAGAGATTTAATCAGAAGGGAAGTCACTACCACTCGTCTCTAGTCATTGGAGGCACTGGGGCATGACGTCTTCAGTACAGGAACCAGGCAGGATGTCTTCCACAGCACAGGGACCCTCTGAAGACTCAGGCTCAGGTTAAAGATGTCCTGGCGGACTCCACACAGCTGGCCAGCACATGTTTTGAGGACCCTGACGCCATTGGGGCCCACAGCCTTGCCTTGGCAAAGTGTACACAGTTCACCTCTCACCTGCTCCTCTGTGAAGGTCAGTGTGATGTGCTCTGAAGAGTCATTGATGTGGAGAGTTGGGGTGGAGTTAGAGAAGGTCGGTGAAGTTGCTGGGAAGAGCTGGTGGTGGTATTGTTGAAGAGGTTTGAAGAAAGAAGGGTGACAGCATGGCTGAAGAGCTGGGGGAGGGATAGCCTGTGGCCCTCTCATCCCTCATGTTGTTTTGCTGGAGTTTATTTTCCAGCTTTCTGCTGTAGTCGTCCTTCCCCTGCTGAATCCTCTCTTTAAGCCTCCTCTGGTCCCTTTTAAATCATCTCCGTCCCCTTTCCTAAAGGCCCACTTTTTCTCATTTAAGAGGACCTTGATATCTAAGCCATGGTTTGTTGTTGGGTGAACAGCGTACAGACTCTGTAGGAACAACATTATCCACACAAAAGTTATGTACCATGTCATGCAGTCTGTGAGATCATCAATCTCCTCTCCATGTTATTATAGAGCAAATCCCAATCTGTTATTTTAAAGCAGCTCTACAGAGCTTTACAGTCCTAGTAGTCACAGGTTGGTGCTGGATCAGAGGCTTATACAGGGGCACTATAGAGCTATATGCATCTGTAACATTGGCATACAACAAAAGCCATTTTAAAATGTAGTGTACTCAAGATCACAGACCCGGCTTTCAAATAAGCACTGGCACTAAATTATGATGGGGTGTATTGATAAGCTCCAACATTATCAGCTGGCAGGGAGGGCAGTAACTCAGTTTGTATGGACATAGCTTGGAAACCGGTTCAAGTCCTGGGGAGGTGCCAGCTCCGACCTCCCCTCAGTCTTGGTGCTCTTGAGCAAGGTACTGAGACTGAGATTGACTGATGGAGGAGGAAAGAAGTGATACTGAACCTCATGCCTCACACATTTTCCATGTTTCCAGTCAGATATTGAGTATCTATAAATCCTGTTCTGAATGAATTCTTTTTTCAATAGTATACAATAAATGACAGCAGTGCAAAAATCAAAACCAGTAAGGAGTACTGGCAAGATTTGCCAACCAGCATGGATCACTCCATCATTACTCATATTGACAATACAGTACCTAGTAGTTTGTTATTCCCCATTGTGCCAGATCCCTGATCTTGAATAACAATCAGATTGAACTTCTGAGTAATAACTCTATGAACCCCTGGAGTAATGTGTCACCTGCATGGCAACTTGTAGAGCCTAATGCCAGCATTTAGAAACAGAAGAAAGAGGCCCAGTACTAAACCCTGGGGAACACAACTTTCCACTATAGATTTGTCACAAGAAACTGGACACAATGCAAAATGTGTTATGAGCACTTGGTGTACTACTCCTGTCCTCACCCAGTGGCAGGATGACCCTCTCACTTTGACATATCTTTTGCACGTGTGTCTGCATTTCAGACCTGTGAGTGCAATGTGTCAAAGCACTGAATACAAATTACCCCACTGACTCTCTAAATAATGTATTTCTAATACAGATATGTTTCATGCCTGGATCCTATTGTTATTTCTCCTGTTAGGTAAGTTCATGCATCGTTCACATATTGACAACACATTTATTTATTAACAACAATTACTGTAATCCAAACCTGTCACTCATACTACTGCAGGGGCAAGGGCATTCATGATCCACAACACCCAGTGCAGCCTGTGTCTGGAGGAATCAGCAGCTACAAGTGAAGTCAGGTTGAAGAAGTGCAACCTGGACTCAGCAGCTCAGCAGTGGATCTGGACCGACCAGGGCATGCTCATGTGTGCTTCATCATCCAGATGCTTGTCTGCCCTGGACAGAGAGCGTGTTCAGACTCGGCCCTGCTGGGTGCCAGAGGTGGATGTGACAGGGTTAATGTGGGACTGTGACAGGGGCAGGCTGATCAACAGGAACACCTCAATGCTACTGTCAACAGATGGCTGTCATCTGATTCTTACACATGACAGGAAACAGTCGAAGTGGAGCTCTCTGGATGTGGTGGACATCTGCCAGGAAAAAATCAGTAAGTCTGTTAGGATTAAATGAGCAAAAATATTTATACAATTTATTTTCCATATTGTTGTTAATAACATTATTTTTATTATAGTCTCACTACAGGCATTAGATGGTACGGTGATCTGGGTGCCTGTAGTGACATTTCCTGAAAAAAGAAGGCTATAAAAGAAGGCTTTTTCTATTTCTGGGCTTATGTGTCAATGAAAAGACATTTCTGTTTTCTATCTGTCACTGGCTCATATGCCTGATTGTGGAACACACACTGATTCATAAATATTGTGTAATTTTCATTATGGGTTGTATTATGAAAGAGGGTGTTGTATGATTGTAAAAGCCCTGAGGCAAATTTGTTTTGCAGACTGGGAGGAACGATCTTGCCTGGCTTGTTGATCGTTGTTTGGCTGCGGCCCCTAGCATCACAGACCAGAGGAAACTGCTTGTTTTTTTAATTTTTTGGAAGCTATTTTTTTTTTACATTTGTCAGTTTTTTTTGACATTCAAATTTAGCTCATAACATTTTTCTGTGATGTGGCTATCTTAGTTTGTATTTTTAATTCTTACTTTGCCCAGAGTTTAAACATGATGAAGGGAACCACGGGTGGAAAATAATCAGGACAGGGCAGAAGGTCACCAGACGCTGGAGACAAGAGGGCAGCAAGTAATCTAAAACAAGGGGAACATAGTCACCACAAAATAAAATGAACATAACGGACATGAATGACATGACTACAAAAGCAAAAAAAACTATCTTTAACACTGGATGGCAAAAAGGCTAAAAATTACGAAATATAAGGTACGGCTGAATGAACAAACAAAAGGCACTCACAATGAAGAAATCTGTCTAATAGCCAAATATAAAAACCTGGAATCCAAGCATTTTAAGGAAAGGCTGAACCAGAACTCAGAATAGCCCATAGTTCTATTCTTGTGCATTCAATAGAGAAAAGCTGTAATATAGCAGTATTTTTCCATGAAATGTCACCACAGACGCAGATCTCATAATACTGCAAGCATATGAATATTGCAGGTTTTTCATCAGCATGGCACTGCCTCAATCACCAATATGTTGCCTCCTTTTAGAGATAGAAAGTGACTTTACAGACATTTAAAAACATTTTAAATCTTTGAGATGGCTACTTTAATCTTTAGCTTTAGGCACATATCACTACTATTCATGGAGCACAGGCCACTGAACACACTTTGCTATGCTAGAGTCACCTGTCCTGGACTTTCCTTTCCAGCTGTTTCCAAGTCAGCCCACTGTGCTTGATGTGTGTCTCGAGTGTTTTCTTGGGCTGGCATCTCTTTTTTGTGCCTTGTGGCTTCTATCTAAGGGCCCGCCACTCAATCTTCTTCATTGACAGATACTGTTGCATTTACTTGTGTGAAATATACAAATAGTTAGTGACTTGACTGAGTTAAACAAAAGATTTTGGAAACATTATCTTGCTCAAGACTGATCATAATAAAAGGTAAGTTTAATGTTTGTATTTGTGTCATATGAAGTGAACTGCTGGGTGTGTTTGTTTGCCTCCAGGATCTAGAAGGGTATCTGATGATCCAGAGCCAGAGGAGTTTGAGGCTGCAGAGGAGCAGACAAGCAACGTGGTGGCCATGACCGAGGAGCAGAGAGAATACCTCCGCTGGTACTATCGTACTGAGGACAGTAAGCTGATCCCAAAATACTTCATCCAAATGAAACTGTTATGTCAGCAGTCATTCTTACCACTCCAGACTATTGTGAATGCTACAGATTCCTCTACAGTCTTAGCTGGTGCTCATAGATGCTTGAGTAATGGAGCCAGTGGAGCATTTTCAAGTTTTGATCATACTTTGCTATTGTCATTGTGCCGTCACCATTCACACTCATTTATTAGAGGTGTCAACAAACATAAATATTGTGGCATAACACATACAGTAATATTGTGTAATGGTGCTAACAGTTCATAAATACAAGTTCTTCTTTTGGGATTCGGGCAGACTGGATGCTTTTTTTACAACCTAGCTGTCTCTCGCAGGTCAGGGGGTGCAAGTGAAAGGCAGGGTACACCCTGGACAAGTCTCCAGTTCATCACAGGACACATAGAGACAGACAACCACTCACATTCACACCTACGGACAATTTAAATTGCATGCCTGTTTTTGGATGGTGGGAGGAAGCCGGAGTACCCAGAGAGGAACCCACGCAGACACAGGGAGAGTTGAAAAATTGCGGTGCTCATGGTGCTCATGAAAAATCAGGGGACTCCACTGAACAGAGCCATACCGCCAAATTTAATTCATAACATATTCATTAAAAATTTCATACAGAATTCTGATCTCCTGTGTTTCTTGACTTTAATGGACCTGACAGAAATACTGTTTTGGACTAAACCCCCTCCCGTAGCCAGCTGCACTGTGCATTATTTCAGAAGGATTAATGCGCGCCTCCGCCTGAACTGTCTTAATATGCATCGTCAGCAACTCCAGTGCTTCATGACATTATTTTCCAGCTTCAGCCTTGCCTCATTTTCAGACTGTACTGTTTGCCTGTTTTTCTTACAGTTCTGACATCACTTTGATTTAATGATATCACTTTGACAGAGATATCTCAGATGGCCACCATCCAGTAGGGGGAAAACATAACTTTTGAACAGAAACACGTTTGTCAGTGAAATTGCCCATAAAATACACCTTTTTAAACTACATTTGATCATTTATTCTGATAGGTCTTGGTATATTGGTATAACACTATCAGATGTGAGAAGAAGATATTCTAGTATCTGTAGGTCAAATTAGCAGTTCAAGTCTGACTTGAGTCTCTCAACTCGGACCTTTTGCTGTTGACCTATATTATGTATTGTAAAGTACTGGAATATAGTTTTCTTCTCATTGCAGTGACAACATGGAAGTTTGTGCTGCTGGGACTGGCCTTCATCTGCCTTCTTGTTGGGTTTCTGCTACTGGGAATGGGAGCCATGGCCAACAAGTATGAGTCATTCAATGGCCTTTTCAAGGCAACATTTGTGTAGCATTGTCATTTAAAAACATGCTGAGTCACAATGTTTCCTGTCTGTTTTTCCTCAGGAGCAGAAAGAAGATTGCAAAGTACAGGGCAGCCGCTGCTGTGGCTCTGAAACCTGAGGAGCTGCAGATCATTTCACCACCCACAGATGACAGTAGCAGCAAACCATCACCATCACTGAAAAGACTGATGGAGGGAGACAGCCCCTCCCCACTCAATGGAGAGGCAACTGAGCTCAAAGCTGGGGACATTGTGGTCACATGGAAAGACGGCAACACCTCCTGTCTGTACTCAGATCCTGCAGCAGAAGAGGAGTCAGCTGATGTGGCAGTGAAAACGATGGAGTGAAGAGTTCATATTCCAGTCTGTAACTGGGGTTGCTCCTCCATGCTCCTCTAAGTTGTATAGGAACAATTATTTTTAGCAGCTTCACACATGCTCCATCTACAGGATACTAAATGTATGTACAACTTTGGTGCACTGCCAGTATTCATCCATCCATCCATTTTCTACCACTTATCCACATATAGGGTCGCTGTCTTAGGGTGAAAGGCAGGGTACACCCTGGACAAGTCTCCAGTTCATCACAGGACACATAGAGACAGACAACCACTCACACTCACATTCACACCTACAGACAATTTAAATAAACCAATTAACCTAATCCCCATGCATGTTTTTGGATGGTGGGAGGAAGCCGGAGTACCAGAGAGAACCCACACAAACATGAGGAGAACATGCAAACTCCACACAGAAAGGCCTCGAGCTGAGAATCAAACCCGGTACCTTCATGCTGTGAGGCAACAGCGCTAACCACTACACCACTGTGCTGCACGCTGACAGTATTTTGTCAGAAAATTACATCTGAAAAACTGCTTCCTTTTTGTCTCTGACAGTCCGACAAATTAATCAAAAATCTGTATATCTAAAATAATCCATTTTGAACATAGGCAGAGTGTTAAAATGTTGTATGGGTAAACATGAGGAACGTTGTTTATTCCTTTGGCAAAAACAAAGTACTCCTATGATGAAATGTGTATTTACATTAAACTTAATTTTTAACATTAGTTTGTGATGTGGTGTTCATGGTGTGTGCGCTCAGCAGATTTCTGTTGTTCATTCTATACTTTATCTTAGTGGTTCATAGTGTTGCTGATTATCTGCTGCTGTGTGAATGTTTAAACCTAACAAGAGAACAAAAGCAGCATTGCTGAGCTTGTATAAAAGGATGATATGTTACCCAGCCCATTCCCTCAGGTCCTCTACATCCATGCATTAGTGATCATTTCTCCACTAGAGTCCTGCCAGTCATACCCAGATGGCCCACCTGAGTAATGCCTATGCATATGAAACACTGATAGGTACTGGGATCACACAGGAAAAAATTAAAAATGCACGAATTACAAACAAATCTGTGTAAGACAATAGGTCTCGTTAGGAGTAGTTACCATCTACCCCTATGCAAGCAGAAGGTGAGCTGCACCCAGGTGTGATTGGTTGCTATAGTGTCTGGGGATGGATGTCAGTACTGAGTTGTAAGTGGCTGATAGATGGTGCTGTAGTCCTCCTCCTCTGTTCAAAGATGGCTTTTCCAGCTGACACGGCTCTGACCTCCAGCTGTGAGAGCTGCATGCCTGTTTTTTCTTCCCTCCCATACGTCATCGCGTTGACAACATCATCATTACAGATTTAAGAGCACTGGAAAACAGCGAGGTAAACAATGGACAGCACGGACATGAGCGAGTCAGGTGTTAATGTTGTTGTTTAGAGTGTTACAATTTGTCCCTTTTGCAGAGTGTACAAACCCAGCACAGTACTAATAGTGATAGTTACATACTGCCATGATCAATAAAAAAGGATTAGGATATTTGATTTGTTTGATTAAATAAAATCTCTGTCCTTCAGAGATTGGTCTCTGGAGATCAACAGGAAAACTGATCTTATGAGTGATCAGCTCTGCAGCTCTGGAGCTTCACACTGAAGGCTGGAATATACTTCTCCGTCTGCGTAATCCGTCATCCGACTCCGTAGCTACGGAGACCCCTCGAGCCCTCGCACTTCTCCGTCATGATGCGTGTTGTGCAGCCCTGCGCTGAAATGCACCCCCTCGGAAAGTGAAGCAATTCGCCTTAATGTCACTGATAAAAGCAGGAGAAAATACTATTTTATGATTTAATTATTTGTGAGGGAGATAGAAGAGAACAACATTGATTGATTTCAGTCTTTAAAACTCCTCTTCCTCTTTCTTTTCAACACAAAATCGGATAATAGCGAACGCAAACCAACAACTTTCGGTATGTTCTGTGTAAATATACCCCAGCCATAATTACTAAATGAATTAAATAGATTTTTTTGAGCAAGTTGAATGTGTTTGATTTGACTTTCACAAGGATAATCGATACTTTAGTTCCTGTCCTGTCCGCGCTGCAGCAGAGGAGACCTGTCTGTCTGTTTCTGTGTCGAGAGAGGGGCTGCATTTCACAGCAGGGTGCAACTAGAGGACCAATCACAGCCCTTGTCATCTCCGTCTTCCCTTGACGGATTGACGGACAGTTAAAAAAAAATTCCTGCGCCCGGAGACGACGGAGAGGCTCTCCGTCAGGCTCTCCGTCGACGCAGAGGGCTCTCCGTCTCTACGTACGGCACTTTACGGAGTACTATAAATTGGCCTTGACAGCCTGACGGGTTGCTCAGTAACTAAAGCAGAATGTGGCAGACAACTACATCAACGTCATCGGGTAAATAAAGAGTCAACACGGGTGGACACGGCTCGACACTGTAGCTGATTTGATCCGACCCGCAAATGATTGCCGGGTCGTTGACCCCTTTCACACTGCACGAAAAACCAGGTCAACGCGGGTTTTTCGTGCAGTGTGAAAGGGGCTTATGAAAACCTGCACTGCAGCTGCTCAGAAGAAACGAAAAACATATAAATGATATTCAGTCTTTATGCTATGCTACACTACCTACCAGTAGTGTTTCCCACCATCATTTATATGGATGTCCATCAGTGTTGATGGTTAATATATCCAACAGGAAAAAAAATTCCTTTTAGTGTTGTATTGACCCAGAAAGCTGTGTCCTGCTTGTGGAAGGCATGTCAGTAGTACCTTCATGACCAGGGATGTTCTGCGATATTATTGTTGGAAGGTCACCAACAGCCATCTCCTCTTGTGTGGCTTCTCTGTGCCGCATTTCTTCAGCTGTATACTGAAATAAAGCAAATCCCCAGAGATACACAAGATGAAAGCACAGTAGTATCAGATGCAGCCACACATTGAAAGTCTCTATGGGACAAAATAAAACTGAGGTTTGATGGGTAAATATAATTTGTTCACTCAGAATCAGTTGGAATATAAACACTGAAATAATTCAAACTGGTGGTCAGATCATAAACACAGGGTTATCCAGGCTGTCAAATGCAGATGCACCACTCACCCCTTTGAGCCTGTTAAATTGCTACAACGTGAACCAAGCCCTGTCAATATTAAAAGCTCACAACGTTCTCTGGGAGTGACAAATTGGGATAAAAACATGTTGGAGTTTCTGTGCCCGATAACACTGGTCTTTTAGAGATGAAATGTAATGATCAAAGCAGTCAGAGAGGCATTTGTTTTGCCCAGTCAGTGAGTTTGAGGCTTCATCAGAGGTGGAGAAGAGGCAATGCTGCTTAGGTCCTTTGTTTTTTTTGGGGTCAATATTAGAGTTATTTGGAAAGTAAACAGGATATCTTGGGTTGCATATCCTGGCCAGATTGTAACGCATTTTAGGAAAATATGTAATTTGAGATATTGGGATATACAAATAAAATTGACTTGACTTGACCTGACTTAATCACGTTTCAGGTTCTGGTATGCGTCTGTCTTTCTGTCCATCCACAGCATAGCTGTTCAAGTTATGATGTCCAGCGCCTTTACATCTCTGTACAGTACAACTAAATTCTTTCACAGCCAGTGCTCTTGGTGGAGGGTGCCAGGGAATGTCAGAAGATCTTGAAGCCTTTTAGCAGGGTGAGTGTGGCACTCTTCCGTTTGCTCTGTGCTCTGGATGTCTTCACGGTGACCAGCTTGGCGTTGGCAGGGGCCGGCAGCTCCTTGTAGCAGGCAGTGGTGAATGAGAGGACGTCGAGCAATGCCTTGTCCTCATTGATGTAGATGGCCGGTGTTAGATGGCCCCCCACACCCCCACCTCTCACCCTCCTAACCGCTTCATAGAAGACGTGCTGCACAGAGAGGAAGTCCAAACACGCCGATACCTCAAAGAACAAGCAGCCAAAACGAGACACCAGCAGCTCCCCATCACACTGACTCACCTGCCTGAGAGAGAATAGATAGTTTACCCATTACTTGTGTCACAACTGAGATATGTTTACACTGAGGAAGCTCACAATCATTTTTTAAGTTACACCGATCAAGCATAACATCATGACCACTGCCAGGTGAAGTGAATGACACTGATTATCTCTTCATCATGTCTCCTGGGATACATAAGGTAACAAATGAATTTAGTCCTGAGAGTTGATATTAGGAGCAGGAAAAATTTTCCAGCGTCAGGATTTGAGGGAATGTAAGTGTAAATTGCTTGTATTTATAGCGCCTTTCTAGTCATCCGATGCGTGATTGATGCAGGTGTAGGGTGAAAGCAGTTAATGCTGGTTCTGATATAAAGGTGTCAGAATACACAAAGTATTTGGTTGTGTATGGCACTGCTTTGGCAGATAAAAGGGGGTCATCACAATATTAGCCAGGTGGTCATAACCCCTAATTTCCACTGGATGTGGAACGACACCAACGTTTTGTCCCACCCAGTATGTTTCCATTCAAATCAATGTGTCAGTTTCCACTGAGTGCAGAACGCCACCGACGTGCCGACACCTGCCGAAACAAATCAGTAGAGCTTCCATTTTTATCGGACATCGGCACAAGGTGCACGAATTAACAACAGAGCAGATTATACGGGGCAGGAAGCTGTGTACAGACACATAATAAAACATCCAGTTTATTACCTTCACCAAAGAGGTTATGTTTTCAACAATCTCATTCTGAACACCACAAAAACCAAAGAACTCATCCTGGACTTCCGGAAAACCAGCACAGACCCTGCCCCACTTCTCATCAATGGAGAATGTGTTGAGAGGGTCCACTCTTTCAAATTTCTGGGAGTCCACATCACTAGCAACCTCTCCTGGTCTGTCAACACCACGTCAGTGGTGAAGAAGGCCCAGCAGCGACTCCATTTCCTGAGGGTGCTAAGAAGGCACAATCTGGATGCAAAGCTGCTGGTGACTTTCTACAGATCCACCGTGGAGAGCATCCTGGCGTACTGCATCACAGTGTGGTACGCTGGGTGCACAGCAGCAGACAGGAGAGCTCTGCAGAGAGTGATTATCACCGCCCAGAAAATCACTGGCTGCTCTCTGCTCTCACTGGATGACATAGCCGGCTCTCGCTACCTCAGCAGAGCTAAAAACATTATCAAGGACTCTTCTCACCCTGGTCACCACCTGTTTAACCTGCTGCCCTCTGGCAGGAGATACAGGTCCCACAAAACCCGGACTAACAGACTCAGAGACAGTTTTTTTCCCCAGAGCCATCAGTGCTCTGAACACACAACATCACTGAATCCCTATACCACACTACCCCAGACTCTCTATTCTCTCTATTACACTACCTCAACGCTCTGTATATCTGAGATATGTATTAATGTATATCATATATACATATACTACAGTATTGTCCTATTATTTTTATATTATTATTATATTAGTACTACGTTAGTACTATACTGTTATAGTATTATCATATTGTTATGCGCTGTATCTCACAGATACACAAACTATGTTATCTTTATATATTGTTCTATTTATATATTATATACATACATATATATATCCTCTGTGCAGTAATGGTCAATGACAATGTGCAATAATTCTACACCATTCTATGTGCAATAATACCATTTCTGGAAAGACTGAAATTGTGAAAATTATCTGATCCTCTGTACAATTATCTGATCCTCTGTACATCTGTGCCCAACTACTGTAAATAGTGTTTCTTATAACTCTGTCTTTTCTATATTATATCTTTTTATACCTGTTTATTTCACTGAGCACCATGTGGAGCGGCGCTCCTAATTTCGTTGTATGCACCGTCATATAATGACAATAAAGGCTTTTGATTTGATTTGATTTGATTTGATTTTCACCAGGGTTTGTTTATTTGTATGTTGGTTTGTTGGTTTGCAAAGTAACTCAAAAAGTTATGGACAAATTTTGACAAAATTTTCATGGTCGGTCAGAAGTAGCCTAACTTAAAACTGATTAATTTTTGGTGGTGATTAGATCTGATTCAAGGTCATCAAGGTCAAATTAATGGTCACTCCATAGTAATGTATGGGAGATTCTGCATAATTCTCAACGCTCCAGGGTGTACAATTTTCAGCCAATCGTCACCTAATTTGGTATATAAACTAATATAGGAATCCAGAAGTCACAGATTCAATTTGGTCAAGATCAGTAAAAGGTCAAGGTCACCAAGGTGAAATATGTGTTTTTAACCATAACTTCAGGAGCTAGAGCAATGCAACTAAAATATCTGGAATTCTCAAATTGTATTTGCTAAGTTTTACAGTTTACAGTTTTTATTTTGGTCTTTTTTAAAATTCAAATTCAAATGTCACAAATTATGAAATAGAGAAAAAATAAATAAAAAAGTACAAGATACTCATGTGAATACAATGTTAAATGTGGGTTTCAAGGAGCATCAAAATCAATACATTCACTCTTAGGCGTGGGCTTGCAACGCTCTCTCAGAATGCTGCCTTGGCGGAGGTCTGTGCTCTCTGAGTGCTTTTCTAGTTTTTTAAATAAAATATTGTTTGCAGCGGATCGTATCATCGATTTCCCTCAGTGGACACAGGGGTGGTTCTCTTTACACTGACGCTCTGCTATAACCCGCTATATACGTGAATTTGCATGATCTCAGAAGTCAGTGAGATATCATTCTCGCTATTACAGCTGTATGGCGAATCTGGTGGGAAGTGACGGACAACGGACGTTGACTGACAACGGTGTAGTTCTGCATCCAGTGGAAATTAGTGGTAATGTTATGCCTGATTAATGTACAATGCAGTTTTTGACCATTATTGTGTGATATTACTTTACTAATCTGTCTATATATATTATTGTTTGATGTCTCCACTGAGCCATCTAGGAGTTTAAGTAACACTTTGTGCTTTGACTTTGATTTAATCACAGTTAACATGTTAATGCTGACATATTCATTTTAATGACACACACAGATACTGGCCTGTATCTGTCCATGTCCAGCTTGTTCCCCAACAGGAGGATGGTAGTTCGTGGCCTGAAGGTTTTGTTGTGCTGGGCTAGTGTCTGCAAGTACAGCTGGCAGCCTTTAAAGCTCTCCATGTTGTCGATGCTGTAGACGACAAGGAAGGCGCTGGCCCACGACAGATAACGCTCACTATTCACTGGACCCTCCTTCTCACACACACACACACACACACACATACACAAACATGCACACGCACACAAACCAATGATCTCAGCTGAAAGAATGGACATTTTCAACTGTTAAAAAACCTCACAGATATGGATTAGAGGAGGCCTGCTATGCCTGCTAGTAGTTCCAGAAGGCCATTCTCATCTACCATCATTTCACGTATGTACTTTTATGTACAGCATATGGCCACTGTATAAAGGCTCTGCAGAGAAGGTGTTTATTTTCAGCAGTCAGTAATTCAGTAAAGGCATTACTTGTGTCTATACAATCTGCTATTTTTCTTTGTCTTGATGATATCAAACTGTCTCTGGACAGTTTCAAAAATAACTCATCTGAGAATGTCACAAACTCTTAGGAATTGTAAGGGTCACTATTTTCTGTCTCCTGTACTGTAAATCAGATCCTCATAATCTTGGTCTTGTGACAGTCAGTTATTGATAGTGGGCTGGAGAGGATTTTCATGTTTTCAATGGGCTGTATTGGACCCTAGTAAAAAACAGAATACTTTTTATTAAAACCCTTGATCATTCTGGCTTGTGGGGATGTAGTTATTGTCCTGCCCACATCTGTCCAAATCTTTTTTGCAGTTTTTTGGGACAAATACCAACATTCAAAGCATTGGTAATCATCATGTATCACACCATTAACACACCATTTCTTGTATATGTTTTTCATGGAAACAATAACGTTACTGAGCTACACAGCATTGATTTGGGAAGGATTTAGCAGGATAATAAAGGTAAAACATTCAAACTCTCATACCACTCCCAAAAGAATGAACAGTTTGTCCATACCTGGTCACAGGTATCCATAACTCTCACTGTGACTGGTTGCTGGTCCACCTTCTCTTCTGATGAGTAGATATCCTCTACATGACAGCAGTGACACAGAGGATACCATAACATTTTCACAGGTACATACCAATGGAGTCTATGGTGGTGGAAGAAGTGCTCAGATTCCTCTCCACTCACTGTTTTTGAACTTATCTCTGCAGAATATGTATTTACAGAGCTCACTTGGCTCTACCTGCAGGATTCAACTGAGTTCACACCCAATTAGTATCAAGTATGAAACCTAATAATAATAATAATGATTCAATAACATGCTAGTTTCGACAGCCCTAAAAAAATCACAAATATTTGTAATTGAAGATACCAATACCTTCATGTAAAAATATGTCAGTAAAATATAGTGGTATTCTCAGCATGTTCAAGTACAAACTAATGGGAAACAGCTCTTCGGTGGACCTGCTAATAACTCAATAACATCTGAAACCTGTTGAAATTGACCACATCTTTGTGTAAATGGACACAATGTTGAACAATGTGTTAGCTTAAGTTTTTGGAAAAATGCAGGGTCATGAAAAGTAGAGGATTTGCTTAGAAAGTAGAAAATAGCCTAACATTAAATGGAAATACTCAAGTAAAGTACCTTAACATTGTACTTCAGTGCAGTTCTTGAATTAATATGCTTTGTTACTTTCCACCTTTTATTCTCTATGTATTATTGTTACTTCAGTGAAAGCAGGCATCTCACCTAAAAGTGGGTCATATTCACTGATGAAGCGCTTTGTGAGGAATTTCACAGTCAGTGCTGAAAAACAAATAGTGAAAACATGAGTGAGTCTGTGGAGCCTCAAGGGACTGGTGTCAGTGGGGACCCTGAGAAAATCACTGCTCCAAAAACATTCACATATAACATCAACTGAAACTTGTGTGGTATAAATAAATATGTCCGTTTCAAAACAATTTCAACAACAACTGAAAACACATGAATAAAATGAAACATTAACTGTGACGAAATTTCTGTAAGATGAACTAAAGAAATAAATAACATGATCAACAGAAAATTAAGAGCTTGCTTAAGTATGTATGTACTGTAGCCATTTATTTACTGTTCTACTCTTATAATGTTGTGTGTACTGTATACTTTGCACTGTATAGTTTCCAATTCAATTTCATTGTAAGGTAAGAAAAGTTAACCTTATCCTTTATTAGTCCCACAAACAGGGAAATTTGCATAATTGCAGCAGCAAAGTGCAAAATAGTCTATAAAATTAAGAACATCAATATACAATGAATAAGAGTCTAAATGAGCAAAAAACAGGTGCTAAAAGTGAACAAAATAAGTGAAAACCGTGGAGCAGCTGGTGTGACAAAGATAACAGTGGGTAGTAGAAATGAATAGCAGTGATACTGCAAATTAATAGTTAAAAATCTTACACATGTAGATACAAGATCATTGCAGCACTCTCTCAGCAAAAGTGCTATTGCAGTATGACTATTAATATTACATGTAAGTCTATATTGGGGGCGGCAGTAGCTCAGTCTGTAGTGACTTGGATTGGAAATCGGAGGGTCGCGGTTCAAGTCCAGGTCAGACCAAGTCTGGAGAGTGGACTGATAGCTGGAGAGGTGCCAGTTCCTCCTCCTGGGCACTGCCGAGGTGCCCTTGAGCAAGGCACCGAACCCCCAACTGCTCGGGGCGCCTGGATAAGGGGCAGCCCCCTCACTCTGACACCTCTCCTCCAATGCATGTGCATGTGTTTGTTTCATGACTTGTGTGTAATGTGCAACAGAAAAATACATACTAACAGAGTGTAATTTCCCTCATCGAGGGATCAAAGAAAGGAATTATTATTATTATTTATTTATTGCCTATGAATTTGTTGGATTTGTGTAAACTTGCATTGTTGTACGATGTAAAATGACAATAACGATTTGGTCAATTCTATATTCTATTCTATTTCTTACAGTCAGGTATTACAGAGTGCACCTTTAATGCTTATAACTAAAGTCAATTCAATTTATTAAGAAACAGCATGAGGTTAAAACAAAAAGACAAATTATTATTATGAAACCCCTACAAATTAATTACAGATTTTTGCTATTGTCAAACAGTTATGAATCAGTCACTCAGTTATGATTTTCCTGGTCTGTCTTAATGCAGTAAGCTGTTTTATTTCTCATAAACTAAGACTTTTTCAACAGAAACTTATAAAACATTGTCAATTGGGGAAAATACTGTTGCTGCTGCTTGGAGCCATTAGCTAATTTATTCGACAGGGATTTCATTAGCAAGTTCACTAGTTCAGTTAATATTTGATGACTACACAAATGCCACAACAAACAACCTGTTCCAGTCAACCTACAGTTTTAAGTAAAGGTTGGGGTTATTGTCATTCTTGCCATGGAATATTATAATATTATGTAATAATAATAATAATAATAATATCCAAGTAAAAGTGGGACCTGATTTCCCGGAGCCCATCACACCAAGAAGCACCAGGTTACACTCGGCTGGACCCCTGTCAGGAGCTGTGGTGGCGTTACACATCTTCACTTTCCCAAACATCGATGACATGGTTATCTTCCAGCAGACTGCTTCACACACTTATCTCCCACGAGCTCTGGTCTCTGGTGTTGATAACGCTGAAGAGGATAATATCACATTTCCGTACAGGCAGACTGTAATTGAAAAAGAGCATGTCCTCTACAGAAGTAGACTTACACACTGTGCTGAGCTCAGTGAGTCCTCTGCTCCCCATGAGAGCAAAAAACAGTTTCGTGTGCAACTGGTGCACTGACTTCTCCATTTTAGGAAAAGACTTCAAACCAAGCTTGTAAAACCTGAACTGGAACATGACTGAAGCACCGATCAGTTCAGATCAGTTCACTGAAAAAGTGAAAAAGCAATATACAATTTATACTGAAATATAAAAGTACAAGTATATATGTACTTTTTGTGTATAATTTATTGTATGTGTACCATGTGCTTGTTTATTTAAAAACATACTTCAAAATAGAAAAATATCAAAGACTGAAACAAACACACACCAACACATGAACTTTTGACACCCTCAGGAACTCAATAAGCACACTCCCAATTTATCCCACTTTATTCCCTTTAACAAGACCATAAGCTATGGCAACTTCTTTGCACTATAACCATATATACTGTCTATGCACTGACTCTATTTTCCTGTCTATTTATTACATGGCATTTTACTCTAGTTTGACGGTACTTGTTTTGTTTATTTTTGTATTTTATTGGCTTTGAGAGAACAGTAATTTCAATTCTCTGTACATGCTGCAAAACTGATTTCACTTCATTGGAGGTGTATTTTAATTTACTAACAAGAACTGCACTTCAGTGTAAGTTAATTGCAGCCATTACCACACGTTTTCCACGACATCAGCCCAGAGAAAAAGAAAACATTTGTTATGTCTTTAAACAAATTTACGAGATACAGAGCTAACATGTTAGCATGTTAGCATGGTAGTTGAAAATACCAAATTAATTAATTAATCTAGGTGCTTAAATAATCATTTAATGCAGCTGGGGTTCATTTACTTTTGCACATACACATATTCCATGTTTCCTGTAAAGTTTATCGACTACTCACACAATTCCCACTACTAAAATTTGGGAATAAAAAGGTAAATTCAGTTTGAAATTCCTCATTGCTGTTCAAAATGGTGGAGACACTTAGGACAGGTGGTCTAGTATATATAGCAACAAGTATATATATATATATATATATATATATATATATATATATACATACTGCTGTAGTACTGCACATTTATGCTGTTAATGTTGCAAATTCTGCTGAAAATATTATATTTCTACTGCATATATTAGACCTCTGGTGTTAATAGTACATTTCTGTTGCAAATATCACATCTCTACTGTAAATACTATATTCATTTTGCATATATTACATTTCTGCTTTAACTTATTACATGCTACTGTGAATCTCCTCTGTGTATATATATATATATATATATACATATATATATATATATATATATATATATATATATATATATATATATATATATATATATATATATATATATATATATATATATATATATATATATATATATATATATATATATATATATATATATATATACTGTATTTTAATGCATAGGATTAAATAACCTCTAGGTAGATTGTACAGAGAAGAAGAACCTAATATACTGAGCGCCCTTGAAAGCTGTCTGAAGCAATGATGAGGACATCAGTCTTATCTGTGTTAAGCTGTTAAAAGTTGTTAGCAATCCAATCCTTAATGGCTATCAGACAAATGTGCAAAATAGACAGTTATTAAGCGTCAGGCTTAAAAGAGACACACAGTTCGATATCAGTTATGTAACTGCAAGTCCTGCATAGTGGGAGGACTGAAAAACAACGGTCCCTTTTTTGCATGTTTGCTCAACAGTTGTCATGATGTGACTTTGTCTTTAATGCTCAAGCTTATGGACGGTTAGAATTTGTTGCGCAAAAGGATGAGAATGTGTTAAGTACTAAGCATCTTTCTGCTGTGCTGTTTGGACATATGTTCACTCTTGGCTGTCAGATTTATCATATTGAAGAATGGAAAATACAGATATGGTGTCTCTCCTCCTTTTATTACAATAACGATTTATGCAAATGAAATTTAATTTCCAATTATTTGTCAGTTCAGTTAATATGCATCTCAGGTGACCTCAGTGGTCGTAACTAATTACTCTTAGCAGTGAGTAATTTAGAAAGGTATGACATTCATTTTACAAAAATTAAAGACTAATATGTAATCCAGTCACTGCTAAAATAGTGACATATAAACCCAGGTACAGCCTGTTGTTACAGTTTGACTGTTCCTGCTGCTCAAGGACAGATCCTCAGCTGTTCAACTGTCAGCCACAAACACAAAGAGCTACATGAACGGTCAGCACATTCACAGACCCTGTCATTATCCAGCTCCCCTTTCTCTTCTGGCTGTATGTCATCATATCGTGCTTGAACTATCACACACCCATCTGCTATGTATAGAGTCTGTTCTCAGCTAGCATATGCTCCGAATAGGAGGTAATCAGTCACACTGGCAGTATGTAGCAGCCCACTGCCGATGTGCAGATTTATCAGGATTTTGATCTGGATCAAAGCGTTCTTGTTGCCAGGGTGCAATTCAGCTGGGATGTAATGAAGATGCACAGCAGGGAAGCGATGGAGTCCAACCACTGTCCACAGTCAGGACCACAGCAGTCAGGACACCGTAAGCCAGCGCACAGCCTCAGGGTCAACATTGATGATAGCTCTTTCATTGTGGATAAATCCATGCTGGCTGAAAACTGTGAGTACTTCAGAGCATTGTTCCAGTCAGGAATGAGAGAGTGCCTACAAGAAGAGGTCCACTTACAATGTGTTGGGGTTGTGGGGTTTGGATTCATGCTGCGGGTCCTAGACAGGGAGCGACCCTTGCTGAGCAGTGACCAGATCGTGGAAGCAATCCAGTGTACAGCATTTCTTCAGGTGCCAGCTCTTACCAAGCACTTGATCAGTATCGTGAATTCTGAAAACTGCCTACTCATCTACCACACAGCTGCCACTTATGGTGTGTGGGAGCTCTCCCACAGTTCAGCCTTATTCATCAGAGATATGTACACTGACCTGAAGGAGCATGTTCACACCTTACCCAGTGAGCTCATAGAGTACATAGAATCCCTTCTTCCAAGCAGCTACATGGCAGTGTGCAGCCACTCGCCTTCCACTGAGCTGCTGCAGGATCTCCAGAGGACAGTCTGCTACCTGGACGAAGACAACAGAGAGTGGAAGGTCCTGACACATCTACCTGACAGCGCGAGCACCACAATGGCGGGCGTGGCCGTCCTGGAAAACAAACTCTACATCATCGGAGGAGTACATGATGTAAGCAAGAAAGTAGTAGAGACTGGTTTCTGTTACAACCCTGCAGCAAATTCATGGTCCACAATCTGTGGCTCCCAGCAGTTACGCTACAACTTCACTCTGGTAGGTCACGAGGGCTGCCTCTATGCCCTTGGAGGTGAGTACAACATGAAGACCCTGTCTTCTGTGGAGAGATACAGGGCATCTAATGGAAGCTGGGGTTTTGTCAGCCCCCTCCCCGGCCCTGCAGCCTTGGTGGTGTCTGTTATAGCCATGAACAGGATCTTTATCTGTCTCTGGAAAGGTAAGGGGGCAACAGATATACACGAGTATGTGTCCGAAAGGGACCAATGGCTTTTGGTCACTACACTCATCCGTGAGCACAGTTACGGTCTTTACATGGTGGCACACAAGGATAAGCTGTATGTGGTGCGCAATGGACCCTGTGAGGACTTCTTACTGTGTGTGATGGACTGCTACAGCCTAAGTTCAGGCCAGTGGACAGCTGTGTCTGGCCAGTATGGGAACAGTAAAGGCTCCCTGCTCACTGCTGTGGTCAGAGGAGACTCGGTGTTCACTCTCAGCCGACAGGTGACTACAGAGTATACTGTAGAGGATTACAGATGGAGAGTGAAGCGTCAGATGAAAGGCTTTGGCAGAATTGGATCTATATATACATTTTTGATGAGGCTGCCTAAAGCCACTGCCCCCCCATTGGGAAACTCTACAGATCTGACACAGGGCCAAAATGTCAGAGACTGTCCCAGGTTTTCCCACCAGTGCTCAGATAAGAGCTGCTGAGCGAGTTCATCCTGGTTTATTGCTACTATGTAGGGGCCATCATTTTAGCAAATTTATTTATCTCAGTCTGGATTAGATAAGTGGATGGGTTTCTGATGTAGACCCGGTCCAACGTGATCAAGATATGAAACAAATCTGTGAAAGGTGGCTTTTTGCTTTTTTAAAAAATATAATACAGGTTTCACAAATCTAAAACTGTCTAAGTGTAGCAGTTTTTGAGACCTGGTTTGATATGGTTTGGATAGAAATAGAATGAAGATTATTAAAATTAATAGTGGGTGTCAGAGAAAGTTAATGTTTTACCTAAAATACATAAATGTTTTCACATCAATAAGAGGTACAAAACACAGTCAATGGACAAACAGCCTGTTAAGTTCATTTTCTTTTAACATTCTCCTTAGCTGTTTAACTGTTTTCATAACACTTTAATAAATCTGTCACAATTACCGATCACTTGAGACTGTGCATTCAAACCAAACAGAAAGTGACTTTCATAAACCATGGCTAAAATAACCACCACTTAAATCCCAGATATGTCAACAAAAAATAAAAATAAAATGCTGTTGTGCCTGGTTTCATAACATCACCCAGGGGTGTACTCTCATGGAGTGTCATTGCACTGTATCTATCAGTCCACATGGTATGAACACAAAATGAACAGATTGATGTGTGCTTCAATTGCAACCACCTGATCAAAAGAATGCTGAAATAACTACATAATGATGTTGATTTGAATTCATGCTTTGTCAGGTCTCTCCACAAGATGACAAACAACTAATAAAATGCTTGAATTCTGAATGGAGTTTGTATTTGATTGATATATAGTGTACAGGATAATGTGATCTATGCATGGTTTGCTGTGTTGCTATTAATCAATAGACAGTGTATGGTTTTTAGTTTTGCCATTGTGGTTGGTGCTACCAGCACAGTGTTAGGCATAAATCACATACATTACTTACCCATCGCCCTACCGCTGTCATTTGTATTTGTAAATAAAATCAATTCAATTCATTTTCATGGGTGTCATGTTTGCAATCATCAGTTGGATGATAGATGCTACAAAATGAAAGTGAAGATGTCTGAACTCAGACTAGCAGTAGTCAGATTTCACATAAGAAGAGAGAGTTCACAGACAAGATAATGGCAGAGGATTTAGCAGGGTATATACAGGAATCCTGAAGCTAATTTTAATACATTTTTAAGACTTTTTCAAGACCATCCCAATACCTTTTATAACATAATGTCATGGCTCTCTTGAGTTTCCAGTTATTTCTACAACTCTGATTTTTCTCTGACAGAGTGATTGGAACAGATACTTCTTTGTCACAAAAAACATTCATGAAGTTTGGTTCTTTTATGACTTTATTATGGGTCAACTGAAAATGTGACCAAATCTGCTGGGTCAAAATATACATACAGTAATGCTAATATTTGGTTACATATCCCTTGGCCATTTTCACCTCAATTTGGTGTTTTTGGTAGCCATCAACAAGCTTCTGGCAAGCTTCTGGTTGAATCTTTACCACTCCTCTTGACAGAATTGGTGTTTTTCCACCACTCGCTCCCTCCACTCTGCTGGGAGTGGGGAGCCGTCAAGTTCATCCCTGAATTACCAGTAGATTTTGAAGGGTTTCCTGATGTCGCAGTAGGAGACTTCTTAGTCAAAACCACCTGTTGCAAAGCATCAGTTTCAGCTATGACACTTTTAGCTGAGATGGTGACATCATACTTTCTCTCATTGCGCAGTACAACTGGCAATTTTGATGATGGGCTGTCAGGCAGACTGAGAAGACAAATGGTTACAAAAACACCCCCTGGCAAAGAAGAAGATGAAGAGGATTCAACCACAACCCACTTCTCTGACATGAACTGACCCTTCTAAGACACAGCTCTGACCTGCAGGGATAACTTCAAGGTCTTTTCCTGACAGACTAACATGCCCAATGCTGCTGTCTTTTTTAGGGCCCGAGCGGACTGTGAAACAGGTCCGCAAGGGACCTATTGAAACTGTAGCGTTTATTATTATTATTCTTATTCTTATTCCTGAACATCTGTTTTCCCAATTTTCGCCCCTTTCCCAAAGTTAAAAAATATAAGTTTATATGTATATAAATTTGCACATTCCTGCGGCCCGCCCCGAAATTCGATATTTTGGGGTGTTCGCACACGTTACACGCAAAATGGCTGAATGGTGCCCCCTACAAAGTTCAAAAATCCCCATAGGGAAAGTCGCCAACTTTGGCGTACCTCAACAAAAATCGGTACACGTTAAGCATACCCAGACAAATTTGTCTCTTGGCAGGAAGCTGAAATTCCAACAGGAAGTCGGCCATTTTGAATTTTGGATTTTCTGATGAAGACGAACTCACCCTAGGGATTTCAACCGATCGACTTGAAATTTGCTGCAGATCATCTTCAGACCTAGCTGAGCAAAAGTTGTGCTCTGCGTGGCCGCTAGGGCTAGCTAAACTTTGGCGAATTTCGCCTATCACGTTCACATAATCGGTCCTAGCAACTTCAAATTTTCAGAGCATGACTGGGACTGGACTCTGACTGTTCCGATGTATTAATATCATGTGTTACTCGTAGCGCCCCCGGTGGTAACAGAAAGTGACTTGTTCTTAATTTTTACATTAACTGATGCTGCATAGTAGACTCCATCAACTTCATTCCACTTCTGAAACATAAAGAACAAGTCGGTAAAGCTACATTACAAACGCCGTGAAGCTACGACTAACGGCACCTGTATGGTGATGCTGCGATTTTTTTGATCACTCGCCATGAAAATACGTTTGCCTTTTTGACAGCTTTAATAAAGTCGTATCATCATGAAAATCGATCCACAGGTCAAGGCTGGCATCCTCTGCAATCTGATGTGGGCCACGCCCATGGGCGGGGCCAAATGGCTCCACAGCGCCACCCTTTACGTTTACATGTACTGACACCACATAGTTGACTCCATCAACTTCATTCTACTTCTAAAACGTCCAGAACAAGTTGGTGAAGTTACATAACGAACACCGTGAGGCTATGAGTAACGTCGTTCGTGTGGGCAGCGCTGCGTCTTTCGATTTTTCGCCAAGAAAATACGTTTGGCTTTTAGATGGCTTTAATAAAGTCGTACCATCATGAAATTTGACACACAGGTCAAGGGTGATGACCTCTAACATCTGATGGGGGTCATGCTAGTGGGCGGGGCAAAATGGCCCCATAACGCCCCCTTCTTCAGAAACCCCTCCCTATAGGGGTTTTTATGGAGTTGGAATATTAAAATTTTCCCTTTCCCTCCTCGCCCACACTGGCCCCATGGTTTGCGTTCGGGCCCGGCTTCGGTCGCCTTCTGGATGCCGCCCGGTGATGGCCTGCTGCGTGCGGGCCCGGTGCTCCCTCGCTCTCTCGTCCCCCCTCCCTCCGGAGGGGAGCGCTCGGTTCGCGGGTCTTGCCTCATGGGCGGCGGTGGCCTCCTGTCTCCCCGGGTGTTGGGGTGGCTGGGGGTGTGGGCGGGGTGGGGTTGGGGATGGGGGTAGATGGTGGGGTGGTTGGGGTTGGGTGGGCCCTCGTGTCGCTGGCCCCTTGGACCTGTCCTGGCCTCCTGGGAGGTGGTGGTTTCTTTCTCCTCCTGGTCGTTGGATCTGCGTGGTTCTCGGTGGCCCGGGAGGCTCTCTGGGTTTGGCATCGTCCGATGCTCCCACTTCCCGGGTTGTTGTGGACACCTGGCCGATCTGGCCATGAGGGGTCGTGGTAGACGCTCTGGGTTTCGGTGTTCTACACACATGCATGTTTTATCCAGACCTTATTAACTCCTCCCGAGTCACATTGATAAGTACTGATGTGAACTGCTAGTATGTGCCAAATCATTCGTCCGACTTCTCACTAAGCTCATGTTTTCTCCACATACGTCTTTCATTTGTGTTCTTGGTAGCCTACTCTATACGGTTAGGTCCTCCACTACTCTGGTGTTCAATACTGTTGGGTATTGGGATGAAGGTGTTAGGAATGACACAGTAGCTTACACGTTTTTTTTATTCCAATAGCACTGCCTGTCTGTAAACTTCCCTTTTTGTTTTGTCTTATCTCTCTGTCTGTCATTTATTTCCCCCTCTTATCACCCAGGTGTAGCACGTCCCTCTCTGGCTTATAACAGGAAATTCCAATAAATAAAGTAAGATTAGATTCCAGGGAGGGCCGGTGATGGTCACATACACGCACCAAATATCAATAGCTTTTGCTGCAAGACTAAAATATGCATAATCTCATAAAAGGTCGACACTCTTTTGTGGTGTTGAACAATGAGAACAATGCAGACAAAGTGAAAAAAAAAAAAAGGAATATTAAAATTGGTACACATATGCAAGTTGACCAGACGCACAAAAAAGTCTCTTGCACAAATTGTCTATTCCAAACAGGAAGTCGGCCATTTTGTTTCAACACTTCATTTTGGCTGGATTTCCACATTGAACCATCGAATGACCGTAACTCCTTTGTTTATTGTTCGAGTGAGGTATATTGCCCCCTGCTCGAACTGCAGTCCCCATCTGATGCCCGACCGCAACATACCGCGAGGGCCCTTCATAACCGCTTGCGGTTTTCTAGTTTTGTTTGTTTCTCTGTTGCATCATTTTCAGGACAACCCTGCTACCGTATGGGAGGGATTGGAGGTCAGTATTTGTCAAAACTCTCATACACCAAATCTAACGTATTGGTGCCTATCAAGAGAGCAGACGGTGCACGAATTTATTTATATAGCATCTTTCAAAACATAGTTACAACGTGCTTTACAATAAAACAAAACTAAACAGAACAGGCTTTACATGAGACTCATAAAACTGTAGCATATCAATGAGCATAAAATAATGAACTTAACACTTCTCATTTCTGAGTATCTCCCCAGGAAATCCATCTGACACTATGTGGCACCTAAGTGCTAAAGGCTTACGTTTTATGACTGGCAGAGTAAACAGATAAGACCAGTTCCTCCTCTCTGACCCAAGGAACTCCAGGACATACACCAGGAGGAGGGTTTTTATTCCCCCACATTCCTGCTTTAATCCTGCCAGACACATCCTAAGCTTAATGTGGACTTTTCCTTTCTCCCTGCCTGGAACAGAACATTACATTAAGATTCTAATGGTTAACTATGCTTTCATTCCTCAGCTACTGTCATGTAAGTATCACTGTTACAATGTCAAACATCAGTCTCCACCTAGATCCTTTTCCTCCTTCTGATAAGGACTAAATGTGACATGTGGGATTGGTTGTGGATTAACTCTACAGACACAATCATACATAGATCTGCCTGTTGTAGTACACCTTCCTACATGCTCTGATATCATGGTTCATCTGTGTTGGTTAATTTGTTGATTAATTTCAAGTCAATTGGTCAAGTTTTGTTCTGTGGTTTCCTACTGTTGGGTGTTGGTGTCTATTTACAGCTGAGAGAGGGAGCTTTCACATAGAGAAACTTTAATAAAGTAAAACAAAGCAGCATTAACATTAAATAAGTCAAAAGAATATCATCTCAGTTAACTTGGTGGATGGGGAGGGACCAGTGGTCACACCCCCACTGGACCTTCAACAAAGATCATAAAAAGCCTCAGCTGGTCTGAGCACTCGCTACTCTTCTTCAGCCGTTCAGCCAGTCAAGTTCTGGTCTTCATCCTCTCCACTGCATCTCTGTTCTCCCTCTCCCACATGCTGGGAGGGGGAGGGAAACGATGATGACCCAGAGACAGAGACATGCTGCTCCACCGCAGGCCCAGCGGCCTGAATGCTGCCTCCTCAGGACCCAGCACCTCATGGCATGAAGAACAGCCTATCCAGAACCTTCCAACTCTGTATCCTGCCTCAAGACCATCTTGTCTCCTCTGTCTACTCCTTTGTGTTAGAACTTGGCAGTAAACACAGGAAGTAGAACCCAAAAGCACGACTCAAAGCAAAGTAACAACAAAAGCTTTATTAACAGAACAGAAAACAACAGTACAGGGAGGAATTGACACTCTAACCTGGCTACCTGGAAATACAACGCAAAGAAGCAACACGGCTATCAAAATTACAAAATAAACAACAGAGCAAGCTATGAAAATTGCAACTGAAAATACCCTGGCTCTGGCTGATCTAGCTACTAAACTGCAGGGGAAAAAGAGAACTAAAGATGCTCACAAACGGTGAGGAAGAATGGCAAAAATACTTAACAAAAAGCGCTCACAAATGTGTGAGGGAAAACCTAAGTGACTAGCACACTAAACACAGAGAACTGACTACACTGACAGACAAACACGAGGGAGACAATCACAAAAACGAAGAAACAGCTCGATGAACAGACAACACTCTGACAATGGAAGGGGAAACCTGACAGGAAGCAATGACGTGGAAAATGGCTGGTAGACTCGGTACACGGACACAAGACGTACTGGCACAAAACCAAGGGAGACGCAGACATAAATACACTAGGTAATCGGGAACAGCTGGAAACAATCAGGGGCGGGGCTGACAATCACCAGACAGGGAAACACAGGGCAGGAAGAGTAAAGCTGAAACACAAGGGAAGACAATTAATTTCAAAATAAAACAGGAAATGACAATACCAAATGACAAGACTGAAATAATAAACACACTTAACTTGACAGGTATGACAGTACCCCCCCTTTAAGGGTCGTCACCAGACGGCCCAGGAATCTCAGGGTGCCTCCGGTAAAAGTCAGTGATTAGAGATTTGTCCAGAATGAACGACGCTGGCTTCCACTCCCGCTCCTCTGGTCCGTACCCCTCCCAGTCTATCAGAAACTGTCTTCCCCGCCCCCTGTTGCGGACAGCCAAAAGTCTCCGGACAGTATAAGCAGGTCCTCCATCAATGATACGAGGGGGAGGTGGGGGTCGGGAAGTGGGAACCATCGGACTGACCCTTTCTGGCTTTACTCTGCTGACATGGAACGTGGGATGCACCTTCAGGGAGCGGGGAAGGCGCAGTCGAACCGACGCCGGATTGACCACCCTGGTGAAGGGGTACGGACCGATGAATCTTGGTGCCAACTTCTTGGAGGTTTCCCGCAGTGGAAGATCACGGGTAGACAGCCACACTCTCTGGCCGTTTTGGTAGGCTGGTGCCGGTCGTCTCCGACGGTCTGCTGCTTTTTTTATGCCCACCATGCTGCGCTGCAACACCCTGCGAGTAGCTTCCCAAACCCGATGAGTCCGCCGGACCAGAGCATGAACAGACGGGACAGAAACCTCCTTCTCCATGTCGGGAAAAGCAGGCGGTTGATATCCATAAACACAGTGGAAAGGTGAGATCTTGGTGGCTGCTGATGGCAGGGAGTTATAGGCATACTCAACCCAAGGAAGAAGCTTACTCCACGAAGAGGGATTTTGGGTGATCAGACATCGCAGACAGGTCCCCAGTACCTGATTTAACCTTTCAGTTTGTCCATTGGACTGGGGGTGATAGCCTGAGGAAAGGCTCACGGTAGCCCCAATAAGGCTGCACAACTCCCTCCAGAATCTTGACACGAACTGTGGTCCTCTATCAGAAACAATGTCATTGGGAAATCCATGGACACTAAAAATCCGACTGAACATAACCTCAGCCATCTCCTTGGCCGACGGCAACCTAGGCATGGCAATGAAGTGTGTCATTTTCGAAAATCTGTCCACCACCGTGAGGACAGCTGTGTTACCATTAGAGCTGGGAAGCCCCGTGACGAAGTCCAAAGCGATGGCGGCCCATGGCCGGCTGAGTGTGGGAAGAGGCTGGAGGAGACCTGCTGGTTTCTGCGCTGCAGACTTGTTACGGGCACAGATGGGACACGCCTCTATGTACTCCCTGACAATCTTCTCCATAGTCGGCCACCAAAACTGCTGACGAATGAAAAACAGGGTTCTTTTAACGCCAGGATGGCAAGTGAGGCGAGATGTATGGGCCCAATGTACCACCTGAGACCGCAGCCCCTCAGGCACAAACAGCCTGTTGGGAGGGCAATCCTCTGGTGGCGGGTTCTCCCCATTGGCTTGTTTCACCTCATTTACTATTGGCCAAGATACTGCTCCTACCACACAGTTGCGTGGCAGAATAGGTTCAGGCATCTTGGCAGCAGGCTCGGGGTCGTACAGACGTGATAGAGCATCAGGCTTGACATTTTGACTCCCCGGCCTGTAAGAAAGAGAGAAGTTGAAACGATTAAAAAACAAAGACCACCTGGCTTGGCGAGAATTCAGTCTCTTAGCCTGTCGAATATACTCCAGATTTTTGTGATCCGTCCAGACCAAGAAAGGTTGCTGGGCCCCCTCCAGCCAGTGACGCCATTCCTCTAGCGCCACCTTAACCGCCAGCAGCTCTCTGTTGCCCACTTCATAGTTTCTCTCAGCCGAAGATAATTTCTTGGATAGGAATGCACAGGGATGCATCTTGCCGTCAACCTCTGGCCTTTGGGATAGCACCGCCCCTATCCCGACATCTGATGCATCCACTTCCACCACGAACTGCCTGGTAGGATCTGGTTCCGAGAGAATGGGGGCTGATGTAAATCGAGCCTTGAGCTGCCGGAAAGCAGCATCTGCTGCCGGGGTCCACTGGAAAGGGGTCTGTGGAGAGGTTAATGTGTGCAGAGGAGCAGCGATGGAGCTATAGTTCCGAATGAACCGACGGTAAAAGTTTGCAAATCCTAAGAATTGCTGAACCTTCTTTCGGTTATTCGGAATTGGCCACTCTGCAACAGCCTTTACTTTAGCCGGATCCATCTGAATCGACCCAGAGGCTATGATGAAGCCCAGGAAAGATACTGATTCGGCATGAAACTCACACTTTTTGGCCTTAACATACAGTTGGTTAGCTAATAGTTTGCTTAACACTTGGCACACATGTTGCACATGAGTTTCTGGATCGGGGGAAAAAATTAGAATGTCATCAATGTAGACATATACAAACTTGTTCAGGTATTCTCTCAAGACATCGTTAACCAAGTTCTGAAATACCCCTGGGGCGTTGGAAAGACCAAAAGGCATCACCAGGTATTCATAGTGTCCTGACGGGGTATTAAAGCCCGTCTTCCATTCATCCCCCTCCCTAATGCGTACCAGATGGTAAGCGTTGCGTAAATCCAACTTGGTGAAAATCTTAGCGCCCTGTAACTGCTCGAAAGCAGCTGACATGAGAGGGAGGGGGTACCTGTTCTTGATGGTGATGTCATTTAGTGGAGCGTAGTCAATGCAAGGCCTGAGCGACCCATCCTTCTTCCCCACAAAGAAGAAGCCCGCTCCCAGCGGGGAGGAGGACGGCCTGATGATGCCCGCCTGGAGAGAGGTCTGTATGTAGTTGTCCATTGCCTCTCTTTCTGGGCCGGAGATGGAGTAGAGCCTCCCCTTGGGCAAGACCGCCCCCGCTCGCAACTCTATGGCACAGTCATAGGGTCTGTGGAGAGGCAGAGAGGTGGCTTTCGCCTTACTAAAGGCTTGGCCTAGGTCATGATAACATGGGGGTACAGCAGATAAATCAACATTGTCCTCTGTGGACGTCACTTCAGGTGCTCCTACACCGCCCACTATGACCTGCTTGTTACTGATCAAACAATGACTCTGACACTTTTCCGACCACCCCTTCACCAACCCCGATTTCCAGTCTATCACAGGATTGTGACTGCACAACCATGGGTAACCCAATACAATGGCATGATTCTCTGAACTGAACACATGAAATCTTAACTGTTCGTGATGGTTGTCAATTCTGAGCATTACCGGTTCTGTGACATGAGTTATTCTGAACAGTTTATTCCCATTCAAGGCATTAGCCTCGAGGGGATGTGACAAAGTCTCAGTTTTCAGACCCAAGGCCCGGACCACCCCCCAGTCCATTAAACTCTCGTCGGCCCCCGAGTCAATTAGCGCCCCTTGAGACAATACCTGGTTATCCACTGAGCACGTTACCTGTGTCAGCTGGCGAGCGGCTCGTTCCTTGGAGACTGCCTGGGTGGTTGGGCGTCTTCTACTGCCAGGAGACTCGGAAACCTTGACCGGGCAATCACTGAGACGGTGACCGGGCTGCCCGCAATAAAAGCACAAGCCCTGCTGGAGACGCCGCTGACGCTCCTCAGGGGTAAGTCGGGCCCGACCAACCTGCATGGGCTCCGTCTGGTGATCCGGGGTAGTACGCTGTCCACTGTCGCTAGATGCTGCCGGTCCTACCACCCGTACGGTGTGGGTCCCCGGTGCTCCACGCCGGCGGTACCGACGATCCCGTATCCAGTTGTCCGTCCGGATGGCCGCCTCCATCACCGCCTCGAGGTCATCAGGCAGATCCTGGGGTCCGAGCTGGTCGTGGATCTGATCATTGAGTCCATCCAAAAATGCCTCCACCAGGGCGGGTTCCCCCCAGCCACTATCCCTAGCTAGTGGGCAAAATTGAATAGCATAATCAGCAACTGTGCTATTGCCTTGAGAGAGTCTCTTGAGTGCCCAGGCTGCCTGCCTTCCCGGTCGTGAATGGTCAAAAACCTTGCGTAATTCGGCAATAAACTGTTCTGGTGACGAGCAAAGCGCTGAGTCCCGAGCCCACTCTGTAGTGGCCCATGCTGCCGCCCTTCCTGTCAGGTGGGATGTTATGAATGCAACCCGAGACTGTGGTGTGGGGAAGGCATCAGGGTTCATCTTGAAGTGCAGATCACATTGAACCAGGAAAGGTCTGCACAGTTCAGACTCGCCAGCAAACTTTTCTGGGGGGGCTAGGCGAGGGGGTGAGTGAACCACCACAGGTGGAATAGCAGCCGGCAGACTCTGACTGGGGATGGCAGGAGGCAGGGGAGCTGAAGGCTGAGCATGGGGGTAACTAAGTAGGTCGCGCATGTTGCTAGCTAGTGCGTCGACCTGAGCTGTCATGGTGTGTCTAAACTCCTCTTGATGCGAGGACAGGGTAGCGACATTACGGCCCAAAATGGCAGCCTGCTCCTCCTGCGTAGCGAGTCTGTCACCATGGGACACGACTAGATCCCTGAGCTGACTGGAGTCGGCTGGGTTCATCCTGGCCAGTACGTTCTGTTAGAACTTGGCAGTAAACACAGGAAGTAGAACCCAAAAGCACGACTCAAAGCAAAGTAACAACAAAAGCTTTATTAACAGAACAGAAAACAACAGTACAGGGAGGAATTGACACTCTAACCTGGCTACCTGGAAATACAACGCAAAGAAGCAACACGGCTATCAAAATTACAAAATAAACAACAGAGCAAGCTATGAAAATTGCAACTGAAAATACCCTGGCTCTGGCTGATCTAGCTACTAAACTGCAGGGGAAAAAGAGAACTAAAGACGCTCACAAACGGTGAGGAAGAATGGCAAAAATACTTAACAAAAAGCGCTCACAAACGTGTGAGGGAAAACCTAAGTGACTAGCACACTAAACACAGAGAACTGACTACACTGACAGACAAACACGAGGGAGACAATCACAAAAACGAAGAAACAGCTCGATGAACAGACAACACTCTGACAATGGAAGGGGAAACCTGACAGGAAGCAATGACGTGGAAGATGGCTGGTAGACTCGGTACACGGACACAAGACGTACTGGCACAAAACCAAGGGAGACGCAGACATAAATACACTAGGTAATGGGGAACAGCTAGAAACAATCAGGGGCGGGGCTGACAATCACCAGACAGGGAAACACAGGGCAGGAAGAGTAAAGCTGAAACACAAGGGAAGACAATTAATTTCAAAATAAAACAGGAAATGACAATACCAAATGACAAGACTGAAATAATAAACACACTTAACTTGACAGGTATGACACTTTGCCCTGAAAATGTGAGCCAGCTCCTCTGCTCAGACACAGGCTGCAGAAAATGACTCCAGCCATCATGAAGAAACTAAAAGAAGAAAAGACTGTCGGTCGACACGTTGGTGTGAATCCAGCCGACCTCCCCCACCAACACAGAGGGGGGAAGAATTGAAGCAAGGGCACAGAGACTATGCTGTGAAGAGGAGAGACAGACAGAGAGAGACTGAGATGGAGCCATGTCAACCAGAGATGTTCAGAGATGACCAAAGATGTCCAGAGCTGTCCAGAACTGTCTAGAGATGACCAAAGGTTTCCAGAACTCCCCAGAGATGTCCAGAGCTGTCCACAGATGTTCACCGATGCCCGAAAGAGCCACTGGTGAATTCAAGCCGAAGTCGCCTGCAGAGATCCAGCAGATCCAGACAGAACCTGCAGCCACTCCTCACTCCCATCCATCCAGGAACAGTGACATACTGCATGTATACATCTTACGGATATTAAAGAGTTTGATGATTAGACGCTAAATTAAATGGCCTGAATTTAGGGCTTAATCCAGCAAACTTAATAATATTTATTAAGATATCAGTAAAATGCTAAACCAATTTTGAATAGTAAATTACTCACAATCTTCTCTGATGCCTCTCAAACTCTCAACTGCTGAATGGTACACCAAACCGAAACCAAATTGTGGAAACAGCCTAATACTTAATTTGGTCTAGATAACCACCACTGAATTAAACTGGTCACATTGAATTAATTAATCCTTCATCCTTTAAACTTTTGTTTAATAATTCATTCCATTTTGTCACAATGAGTCAATGCCATGTATCTTCCATCAATCTTCCTTTATTCTAGTTTTTTTCTATTTTATTATTTCTGTTAGTAACCTGGTCATTTAGTTTGTCCAATTAATCATTTAGTCTGGTTATAGTTTGTCAAATAAACATCTCATTTGTAAAGAACTTGGTTATTTGATTTGTGTGTGTATATAAAGCAACTGAATCACTGTTCACTAGGTCAAGAACTCCGCAGCACTCTGAGATTAAGAGACTCTATTAATTAATGTCAAATTCACAAGTTTTCCCTGTTTTAGCAAAACTTGGTGGCGCCCTGAATTTCTACTATTAAAGGCAATTTTTGCTTTATTATCAATAACTTAAAGATATTGCTCATAAATACATAATTTGATATTAATTAATGATTGACTAATCTGCTCTACACTATTTATGCTACAAAACATACAAATAAAACAAAACAAATGATACAGTATAAGACAACTTAGGAAAAGTCAGAGTAAGCCATACGACAAAAATAGGTCCTTAGATGAGATTTAAAAGCTGACACCGAGTCCGAGAGCCTTATGTCCTCAGGCAGGTTGTTCTAGAGCCTCGGTGCCCTGACAGCAAAGGCACTATCACCCTTAGTTTTCAGCCTGGACTCTGGAACAGACAGGAGGCCTCTGCCAGAGGAGCTCAGATTACGGTCAGGCTCGTAAGGGTTTAAAAGGTCTGATATGATCCAGTCAAGTTTATTTGTATAGCCCAGTATCACAAATGATGAATTTTCTTTAGAGGGCTTTACAATCTGTACAGGTTATGACACCCTCTGTCCTGTACAAATGACCCTCACATCAACTAAAGAAAAACTCCCCCAAAAAAAACTTTTAACAGGGAAAAAGAAACGGTAGAAACCTCAGGAAGAGCAACAGAGGAGGGATCCCTCTTCAGGGTGGACACACGTGCCAAAGATGCCATGTGTACAGAATAACAACAATGAAAACACATTAACACTACATATAAAGTTGTATGAAAATGTCCAACTCAATATGACAACAGCTAATATACAGTGTATATATAGAATTGTATGAGAGTGTCCAAGGGGATGAAGAACATCATCAAGCTATCAGCAATGGATGAGAAGCACATCCATCTTCCTCTCCACCACGCCAACCAGAAGAAGCGTGGGCAGCACGTCTTCCTCTTCACCACGCCAACCAGAAGAAGCCTGGGCAGCACGTCCTCCTCACCACCACACCAACCAGAAGAAGCCTGGGCAGCACGTCTTCCTCTCCACCATACCAACCAGATGAAGCCTGGGCAGCACGTCCTCCTCTCCACCACACCAACCAGAAGAAGCCTGGGCAGCACATCTTCCTCTCCACCACACCAAACAGGAGAAGCCTGTGCAGCACGTCTTCCACTCCACCACACCAACCAGAAGAAGCCTGGGCAGCACGTCTTCCTCTCCACCATACCAACCAGATGAAGCCTGGGCAGCACGTCCTCCTCTCCACCACACCAACCAGAAGAAGCCTGGGCAGCACATCTTCCTCTCCACCACACCAACCAGATGAAGCCTGGGCAGCACGTCCTCCTCTCCACCACACCAACCAGAAGAAGCCTGGGCAGCACGTCTTCCTCTCCACCACACCAAACAGGAGAAGCCTGTGCAGCACGTCTTCCACTCCACCACACCAACCAGATGAAGCCTGGGCAGCACGTCCTCCTCACCACCACACCAACCAGAAGAAGCCTGGGCAGCACGTCTTCCTCTCCACCATACCAACCAGATGAAGCCTGGGCAGCACGTCCTCCTCTCCACCACACCAACCAGAAGAAGCCTGGGCAGCACATCTTCCTCTCCACCACACCAAACAGGAGAAGCCTGTACAGCACGTCTTCCACTCCACCACACCAACCAGATGAAGCCTGGGTAGCACGTCCTCCTCTCCACCACACCAACCAGAAGAAGCCTGGGCAGCACATTCTCCTCTCCACCACACCAAACAGGAGAAGCCTGTGCAGCACGTCTTCCACTCCACCACACCAACCAGAAGAAGCCTGGGCAGCACATCTTCCTCTTCACCACGCCAACCAGAAGAAGCCTGGGCAGCATGTCCTCCTCACCACCACGGCAACCAGAAAAAGCCTGGACAGCACGTCTTTCTCTCCACCACACCAACCAGATGAAGCCTGGGCAGCACGTCCTCCTCTCCACCACACCAACCAGAAGAAGCCTGGGCAGCACGTCTTCCACTTCACCACACCAAACAGGAGAAGCCTGGGCAGCACGTCCTCCTCTCCACTACACCAACCAGAAAAAGCCTGGGCAGCACGTCTTCCTCTCCACCACACCAAACAGGAGAAGCCTCCGCAAGATGACCTCATCACCACCACATCACTCAGAACCAGAAGATGAAGCCTGACTGGTCTGCACAACCACTACTCCTATAGCAGCATAACTAAGGATTGATCCAAGGTGGCCTAAGTCAGCCTTGGATCAGTCCTAACTATAAGCACTATCAAAAAGGAAAGTCTTAAGCCTACTCTTGAATAAGGGGATGGTGTCTGCCTCCCGCACTGAAAGAGGGAGTTGGTTCCACAGAAGAGGAGCTTGATAACTGAAAGCTCTAGCTCCCATTCTACTTTTATAAACCCTAGGAACCGCTAATAGTCCTGCATTGTGAGAGCGCAGAGTTCTAGCTGGATTATAAGGCACTATTAGCTCTTTAAGATAACATGGTGCCTGACCATTCAGTGCCTTGTAGGTGAGGAGGAGGATTTTAAATTCTATTCTAGATTTTACAGGGAGCCAGTGCAGAGAGGCTAACACCGGAGAAATATGGTCTCTTTTCCTGGTTCTGGTCAGAACACCTGCTACAGCGTTCTGGACCAGCTGGAGAGTCCTGATAGACTTATTAGGGCAGCCTGATAATAATGAATTGCAATAGTCCAGCCTAGAAGTAACAAATGCATGGACTGATTTTTCTGCATCGTTTTGAGAGAGAATATGCCTGATTTTTGCAAAGTTATGCAGATGGAAAAAAGCAGTTCTAGCTGTTTGTTTAATGTGGACGTTGAAGGACATATCTTGGTCTTGATCAGCCTTCTTAGTTCTGGTTAAGAGTCTAACAGCAGAGTTCTGTACCATCTGGAGTAGTCTTGGTTAAGGCAGGAGAAAAGGCTGTTACAATAATCGAGACATGAGAGGATCAAAACATGTACTTCAGTTTCTGCGTCTCTTAAGTTTAACATCAATCTTATTATTGCAATGTTTCTAAGATGGTAAAAGCAAGACTGCACGCTTTTGGTAATATGTTGTTCAAAGCAAAGATTACTGTCAAACAAGACACCGAGATTTCTTGCAACAGACTTGACATATTTTGACAGATGACCAACAGATGGCAGTATTTGCTTGATAATGTGCAGGGGTCCAATTACAAGAATATCAGTTTTATTGGAAGTAAGTTGCAGAAAATTAATTGACATCCAGTTTGTTATGTCAATCAGGCAGTTATGAAGAGAGCACAGCATGCTGGGGTCTGAAGGCTTAACAGGAAGATAGAGCTCAGTGTCATCAGTGTAACAGTGAAAGGAAATTCCATGACGACGGATAACGTCAAAGAGAGGGAGCATGTATAGAGAGAATAGAATTGACCCTTGAGGCACCCCATGTTTAATAAGGGAAAAAGACAACATGAAGTTATTATCAGACACGCAGAAATTCCTGTTAGATAAATAAAAAGAGAACCAATCAAGTGCCCACCCAGTGCCTCAATCTACCTAAAACAATACAGTGATCAACTGTGTCAAACGCTGAACTTAGATCAAGCAGCACAAGAACTGAACACAAGCCAGCATCAGCATTCATTAAAAGGTCATAGGTGACTTTTAAAAGGGCAGTCTCAGTGCTACGATGGAAGCCTGATTGGAATATTTCAAAAAATTGTATTATTTTCCACAGCTGCTAAAAGCTGATTAGAAACAAGCTTTTCCAGACTCTTAGAAATAAAAGGCAATTTAGAAATTGGCCAATAGTTATCCAGGATCATGGGATCAAGTCCTGTTTTTTTAGGACAGGTTGGATACATACTGTTTTAAAGTAATCAGGCACACAGCCTATGGACAGTGAGCTGTTAAAAATAGAGAGCAAATGTGGCCCGAGACAATCCACCACTTCAATTAAAAACCTGGAGCTCATTCACCTGTCTCTTTAATTCAGCAACATCATTTTGAGAAGGCACAGACTCTGATTAAGTCGAGTGAGCTGACTTTTCAGCTCATTGACTTGTTTTCTCATTGCTGAGATATCATGTTCCAATGATCGGTCACTTTCAGAGGAGCTTGCAGTTATAAGGCAAGTGGTGACTTTTTATTTTAATGCACCAAGATGTTTTCTCATTCTGTTTTCTTTTGCAGATTGTCGATCCTCCACTAAACGTAACTGAAGCAGCAATTCAGCGAAAGGAGGCGGATTGTCTTTCTTATGCTCAAGCTGTAGATCAGCTCTCATCAGCATATCATCCCAACACCCCTGACAGAACTGACGCAGAGGATATCGGTGAGCTTCAGTGGTTGATACACCACCTCTTTTTAGAGTTTTGGCAAGGACCATCTGTAACCGGTGTAAGTAATGAGATGCCTTTTCTCCATCATCCTGGAGTGTGTTGAGAAACTTTGCGAAAAGCTTGTTACCATTCTCCACAGTTCTGAAAGCTGAATTGAGAAGTTCAAAATAAGATGAAGGAAAGGGTTGTGGGCCTAAGGGTTTTACAACATCAGCAGCTGGTTCCTGTGCTGGGGTGATGCTGCTGATGCTGCCATGTAGACCTCAGACTAGGCCTCGAGCTTTTGGATATAACAAACAACCTGATAGCCAAGGAAAAAACAAACAGCATGGGTAGTTCTAAAATACAATTGGACATATCAAAAAGGAATGAGGTTGTCCTATCTCTAACAGCGAAGACTGATTATATAGAAGGGCAAACACGCAGAAATAATATTGTCATCGATTATATCCAAGAAACTGCAAACGAAAACTGGTCCGAGTCAGAGGAGAAGGTGCAGATCTCTGAAAAGTTACATCTGGACCACTGTTGCATTGAAATGAAATGTGTACACCGGTCAGGGAAGACCAAGACTGATCATTGTCAAATTTCTCAAGTTCAAGGACAAACTTGCCATTCTAGAGAAGGCAAAAAAATCTCAAGGGTTCTAACATATACATTAATGAGGACTACACTGAAGCTGTAAGGCAAAAATGCAAGGAGCTCTTACCAGCCATGACAGCCTACCTGCAACATGATAAGCTGATTGTCCATCCTCCCGCTCACAAGCAGTCCATGAAGAGTAACAGATAGGTATAACAGCATGATTGTATATATTCCTCCCATTTTTTTCATTCATTTTAGTATTTGATCTCATTTCCCTACCATAGTCTCAATAACAATTAATGTTTTAGCCTTTTGTCTGGGATAAAAAGTCACAATTACCCTGATCATTAAGTCTTTAATCAATTTGACATCACTGATGAAAATGACATGTGGTACAATTGCTATTTTGACCTTAACTCAAACTTTTTAAATTTAGCAATAGTTGGGTCAGCAAATTGTAAATATTATGATGAGAGTCACTTTAACTCCTTTTGTGGTGCTCTCCCATTAGGTATAAATGTATTTTCTTCTTTTCATCTCAACATACGCAGCCTTCCCAAGAACTATGATTAGTTAAATCATTACTTGTCCAGTTTGGAACATGAATTTTCTATTATTGGCCTTTCGGAAACTTGGTTGGCTAAAGATGTGGGATCCCTCTATGACTTATACAATTATAATGCTGTCCATTACCACAGAGATTTAAGAGTAGTAGTCTTTACATGCATTGCCCAAACATGATCTTAGAGTGAGCGAGTGTGCACTGCTCTTAAGACATTCTTAGCTCAGATTTAAGGAGCTATCCACAGCCGTGGTGCTGCTTTGTCCAGGGGCTAGTGGCTATCCCCTCCGGTCATACTTGTTGACACCGGTGGCATACAATGAGATGCATCAGCTGGCAAGATACATCATGGAGCGCACCATCAAGCACTGTAAGGAGGAGGAGGAGAATGCTCCTCATTCTGTCACTGCCATTTTTGCCCAATGTCTGCAAACATTCCCATCAACAAAGTCTCTGCACAAATCACACCTGTTACATTTGTATTATGCTCATGCACCTGCCCTGTTCTAACTTTTTATTTGCCTATCCAATGTCTAGCTTTTGTCTGCCACTGAAGCACTTCAATCACTTAATGAAGTGCTCACAGAAATCACAGCTCAGACGCCCAGCATTTCCTTATTATTGCTTATAACCCTTTTCTGGGTGCAATAATTCATATTATTTCCGCCTCTAGCTCTCACTACTTTTGTCAGCAGCATAAGTTGCACAACAAAACCATGTCAAAGTAATAAGCAGGCATAAGGAGCCTATTTTCATTTCACAACCAATAGATTTGTGATCATCTTAGCAGTCTATGTTAACTCCGGAAGACACGTAGATCTAAGAGTGATCTCACAATGTTTTTAAGCAAAGAAGGTTTTGGGAAATGGTCCGTAGATAATAAGATGATTCTAGTGTGAAGTCAAAACTACTTAGGCTTATGAAATATTTAGGCTGTTTTGGGAAAGGCACTTCAGGACATTTTTTGAGTAACATGTATTCCAGTTATCTGTATCCTTTGATCTATCAGCCCACCAGAGTAACAAGTACTTCTGCTACTCTAATTGATAACATTTTTCCAAACTCTTTAGGTTATAAAATTCAAAGAGGTGTTCTCTGTGCTAATATTTCAGATCATCTCCCAATATTTCAGTTTACATTTGCTAATGCAAACAAACAGACATCTAATGATTATAAATGCAGATTATTTAACAAGAAAAATACGGATTGTTGTAAATCTTTGATTGGTGATGTATCTTGGGAAAATATTTGTAAAGAATCTGATGCAGAAACAGCCCATCAAATCTTTATAGACTCATTTAATTCTGTCTTCCATGAATGTTTTCCCCTGGTCAAATATGATAAAAAGAGGGACTCTGATCATAGCAAACCTTGGTTTATCACTGGCTTAAAAAATTCTTCTGTCAAAAAAAACTAATTATACAAAAAACTTATCAAATCTGTTTAATTCTACAAATTATAAGAAATATAAAAATAAATTTACCCACTTACTTCATATAGCAAAAACTTGGAAAACCATCAATCATTGATTAAATAAATCAAAAGCAACTTCTGCACCCCATCACAATTTTTGAGTGATGGGAGAAAAATAAACAATCCATATGATATATCCTGCTATTTTAATCACTTATTTGCTAATGTGGGTGCTTCTCTCTCGAGTAGAATCAAGAGGACAGCTGTGTGTCCACTTGACTATTTGCGTGGTCATTATCCCTCTGTATTGCAATTTGATCGATCTAGTGCTACTGAAGTACAGGAAATAACAGCTAATCTCAATAATTCTGCAGCAGATAAGATAATGAGATAAGTGCGTCACTGCTTAAAGAGGTTAGTTTTTATATTGTACAACAACAACATCTGTGGAAAGTCTGTGTAGCAGGAACCGGTATTTGTCCTATACATTTTCAGACTTTGAACATACCATGGCAATTCTAGGTCAGCCCCTCCCCTAGATCCAACCTCCTAATGAGTTGGGAGTATATAAGGCACCTGTGGCAGCATGGCGGCCTTTTGGAGGAGGAGGAAGTCAGAGTGTCGGTTGGTGGGAGCTTGAGTTTAAACCAGCAGAGTTAACAGACAGAAAGCTGATTTACTAGCAATAATTTTGTATTTTGGATTGGATTGTGTGTGTGTGTGTGTGTGTATATATATATATATATATATATATATATATATATATATATATATATATATATATATATGTAGATAGATATAGATATGTATACATATCTATATGTATCTATATCTCTCTCTCTCTATATATATATATATATCCACATCTTATACTGCAACATTGTTTGGGCCAGTACATATGCCTCCTACCTCCATAGTATTTATCTTTTTCAGAAAAGATTGGTAAGAATTATCACATTTTCAAAACAACTGGATCCTTCTGCTCCCTTTCTCTGAAAACTCAAGATAATGTCCATTTTTTTAGATCAATATATACCAAATATGCATTTTCATTTTTCAGCATGTGTATATTCCAAATTCTATTCCTAACCCTTTCAGTGAATTTCCAAGTCTACTCACGATTACACAAATACAATACTAGACAATTGATAAGACTTCACCCTCCTCAGTATCGTACCACCCTTGGTCAATTTTTCCTTAAAATACAGAGGTACATTACTCTGGAATGATCAATTTAATAGATCCACACAGCTCTCCTCTCTTAAGACATTTTTAAGAGCAGTTTAGGGGCTGCTCTGATTGCTCAGGTCACCAAGTAGTACACACACACTTGCATTTTTCTACTCTTTTGTTTTATTTTAAATTTTTATTTCTATTTCTAATGTTACTATCATTTTTATGGTTACTATTTTTTTTTCTTTTACATAGTTATTTGTTTTTAATTTATCTTGTGAGGTTTAATATAGGTAGAGGTCCTGTATTCTTGCCACTACCTTGCACGCTTTTGTTAGCTCTTTTTCTCTTTTTTGTCTTATTATTGCACAAATATCAAATCTTCAAATCTGATCACCTCATTAAAGACTGTCAAAACTGATAAGTTGTGTCTAGAGTTGTGTGTTTGGGTTCCCTGTGAAGCATGGAAACAGCACAAGATGTGCTAATTTGCCACATGCATCAGCAAACAGGCAAAGCAACATGTCACTTAAAAAAACAACCTGGCTCAGCTTATCATCTTCTTCTGTTTATTAATCATCAAAATCATTGTCTCATCACCCCAAAAACTCAATATATCAACAATATACTTCTCCTGGGTGAAGGCTGTGTCCATCCTGTTTAGTCATTCTCTCTGTACCTTATCAACATTGATTTCATATTTTCCTGCAGTAAATAACAGATTTTAGGTTGTGTGTGTGTGTGTGTGTGTGTATGTGCGTGTGTGTGTGTGATCTGCCATCACGCCACACGCATCATCAGCTCCTCCAGCGCCCGCTCTCTGTGGTTTTCATGGACCAGCAGCACTTCTTTGATGGCGTTCTGCTGGAAGCCCATCTCGTTGAACTGACTCAGCAGATGAAGGAATTCTCCAGCCTCAAGAGGAAGAATTAATAAATTGTGATTTTAATAAGACTGATTTGATATAAGTTAGTTGTTGCTGTTACCTTTGTTTCACAGTTCTGAAACATCTCCAGAGCCTCTTCTACTAGAGCCATATCATAACCGAGCTGACACAGATGGTCACATGTCACCAGATAACTCAAGATCTGCAAACACACAGGGGAAATATTCAATCATGTAGGAGACTTCTTTTAATGACTTCTTTTATTAACCCGCCTATTTATTTATTTATTTATTATTTATTTATTTCATATTAATTTATTATAAATATGTATTTATTATAAATATTTATTTATCCATTATTCAGGTTTTAATTCAGCTCTAGTTTTTCCCCAAAGGTGGCTTTTCCTCACTTAAGGTCTCGGTGCCATGCCATGCCTAAGTATGTGGGTGGGGTGTGTGTCTCTCTGCACCTGTGGGACTACGAGCGTTGGTAGGTGAGAGGGTGGAAAAGGAACTACACACACCTTCCTCACCTTAAAAAGTCATTGTGCTAGTCAAGCAAACAGGTCGCTGAAAACAAGTCAAGTTAGACACCAACCAATACCCAATTTAGTCCAAAGTCCTGTGGCGATGGAGGAGTGACAACGGGAACAGGCAAAGGATGCTGCTGGGAGTTCTCAGCCAAAACTCTGCACACAGGCAGCTGTGGTGAGATGGTCGTCCAGTGTAGACAGTGGTAGATGCAGTGCCCGTATCCACCCACAGTGACAGAGATGCCCTGTTCAGGGACAGCACTGCTCTCCCCACAATGGGAGGGGGAGATAAAAGGATCCCTAAAGAAAGCCTACCACATGAGCGCACACGGCAGGTGACCGCGCCTGCCTGGGCATCCAACCATGGGGTCGAGAAAATGGAAAAAAGAAAGTGACAAAGCCCCTGATCTTTGGGGCATGGAATGTAAGGACTCTGCTAGACAGAGAAGATAGACCAGAGCGACGCACTACGCTCATTGCCAGGTTACTGGGTCAGTACCAGATTGACATAGCAGCCCTGAGTGAGACCAGATTCGCTGGAGAAACTCAGCTAGAGGAGATAGGTGGAGGCTACACCTCCTACTGCATTGGGAAGCCTGAAGATGCCCCAAGGACCTCTGGCGTCAGATTTGTTATTCGTACAGAGATTGCAAGAAAGCTCAACAGCCTACCACCAGGGATGAATGATAGGCTGATGACCTTGCGTCTCAAGCTTACAAAGGAGTGCTTTGCCACTATCATTAGTGTTTACGCTCCTACTTTGACCAATCCAGACAATCTTAAGGAAGCCTTCTATGAGGATCTCAACCGTGTCCTGTCAGAAGTGAACAGTAAGGACAAACTCGTCATCCTTGGGGATTTTAACACACGTGTTGGAGTTGGTTACTCCTCTTGGACGAACGTCTTAGGACAACATGGCACTGGAAAGTGCAACAAGGGACTGATGCTGCTGTCGCTATGTGCCCAACACAAGCTGTCCATCACCAACACAATCTTCCAGCAAGCAGACAAGTTCAAGAACAAATGGATGCATCCTCGATCAAGGCAGTGGCACATGCTGAACTATGTTATACTGCGCCAAAGAGACAAGTGTGATGTTCACAGCACGTGCTGCATCAGAGGAGCTGAATGCTGGTCTGATCATCGCCTACTCCGGAGCAAGATGAACATAAACTTAGCTCTGAAGAAGAAGACAGCAAGGGAAAAGCCCCCTCGGAAGCTGAACTTGTCCCCAACAAGGAGGCACTACAGCAGAGACTTCAGGAATCCCTGTCTAACATTGAGCAGGACCACAATAAATTGGAAGTGAAAGGACAGGCCTTTCAAGAGGCTGTCTACAATTCTGCAGCTGACACCCTTGGTTTCGTAAAAAGGAGACACCGAAACTGGTTCGATGAAAATGAAGCAGACATCCAGAAGCTCATCGACAAGGTGCACAGGGCACACAGAGATCACCTAGATGACAATGCCAACAACAAGAAGAAGCAGGACTACCAGCAGACAAGGCACCTTCTCCAGGAGAAACTGCGGAAGATGAAGAACAACTTGTGGGAGAGAAAAGCTGAGAAGCTACAAGCAGCAGTCGATAACCATGACATGAAGACATTTCATGATGGTCTGCGCACCCTTTATGGACCAAAGGCGACTGAAACTGCCAGGAAACTGAAACCCATTGCACGATGGGCAGAGCACTTCAGTAGTGCCCTGAACAGAGAATCAACCACTTCAGAAGAGGCAATTGCGTCTCTGCCACAACTACCAACGAAACAGGGGTTGACAGATCCACCAACCATTGCAGAGGTTGCTAATGCTCTGAAGCACACAACACCTGGAAAGGCACCAGGAGCAGATGGAATACCTGACGTGCTAACATCTACATAAATGGAGGTACCATGCACAGGGAAACTGACATCCCTGTTCAGGTCCATCTGGGAAGTAGTGGAAGTCCCACAAGACTTTAAGGATGCAACCATAGTGCACATCTATAAGAGGAAGGGGGATAAAACCTCCTGTGACAATCATCACAGGATATCACTCCTGTACATCACTGGGAAAGTTCTTGTCAGAGTCATCCTCAACTGACTCATTACAATTATTGCTGAGTCACAGTGCGGATTTCGTGCTGGGAGGGGCACCAGCGACATGGTTTTGCTGTGCGCTATCTACAAGAAAAATGCAGTGAGCAAAATCAGGAGCTCCACCTTGTGTTTGTAGATCTAACCAAGGCTTCTGATATGGTGAACCCGAATGGCTTGCGGAAGATCCTGCAGAAGTTTGGTTGTCCATACAAGCTCACGACACCGATCGCCTCCTTTCATGAGGGCATGCAAGCCAGAGAATGGTGATGACTCGGAGCCCTTTCAAGTACACAATGGAGTGAAACAGGGATGCGTTCTCGCCCCTACCTTGTTCTCCATCTTATTTGCAGTGATGCTACTTGATGCCTTCAGCGACTGTGACACAGGGGTGTACCCAGTTCCACACAGATGCGAAACTCTTCAACTTGCAAAGGCTTCAAGCCAAGACCAAAGTGTTTGAGGCCATTCTACGTGAGTTCCTCTTCGCAAACGACTGCGCACTTCATGCACTCTCCCACGAGGACATGCAGTACATAATGGATCACTTTGATTCGGGCTCACAATTTGCCTTGAAAAGACTGAAGCCATGTTCCAACCTCCACCATCACTGGCTGACACTCACCTCCTCCCATCATCATTAACAACACAGAGATCAAGACTGTGGACAAGTTCTACTACCTGGGTAGCAGAACTGGAAGTTACAAACAGTGGATCTCTGGATGCTGAGGTTATGCAGTGTATTAGAAAGGCAAGTGTGGCCTTTGGCCAACTGGCAAAGAGACTGCATCTGGCTCTCCACCAAGATTGCTGTGCACAAAGCCATGGTGCTGAGCACACTCCTCTAGTGCTGCGAGACCTGGACCACCTACTGCCGACCATAGTTATTGGAGCAGTTTCAGCAACGATATCTGCTGAGCATCTGTAGCATCAGGTGGCAGGACAGTGTCCAAGAAGTATGACCTCACCAGCATTGAGTGCTTGATCATCAAGTGCCAGCTAAGATGGGCAGGAAAAGAATTCCAAACGATGCTGCTGTACGGAGAGCTGAAGCAAGGCCATCACAAACAGGGAAGACCTCTCAAAAGATACAGAGACAATCTAAAGGCAAGCCTTAAGATTGATCTCAACACCTGGGAAGAAACTGCCCTTGATAGAACTCTTTGGAAATAACAGTACCCAACCGGCACTGGGGCCTTTGAAGCCAACAGAGCTGCTGCTATTCAAGAGGAGAAAGAGAGGCGGAAACAGCGGTCCACACCTGTCCACTCCTTCCCACTCCATTATCATCAATTATATATACTGTTTATAAGCTGTTTATGTGTTTTAAATGTTTATAAATGTGTTGCAGAGAATGTCTCCCTCTCCATCTAGTACAAACACCTCAAAAGTTCTGTATCTAAAATTAAAAAAATATTTTGAACTACTGTCATCTGCTTAAATTGAGTGAGTGAGCTCATGTTATGATAAAAGACAATGCATAAATAATTTTCATATCTGTATCCACTGTCTTTACTTAAATAAACACATGGATTCATGATATTTCATTGTTGTAAAGGCACCAAGGAGAACACACAGCCAGACAGCTGATTTCAGCTCTACAGTATGTGATGAGTTGAGCAGTTTAGCTTAGCAGAGGCTCTGACATCAGAGCAGTGTGACCTGACTGAGCAGCACGATGCTCATTAAGGTATTAGCTCTTCCCTGCTGACCAACCAGCTGCCAGACCAGCAGCTGCAGACTGAGAGAGACGAGCAGGGCCTGATGTGAAACCAGACAATGAACTATGTAAAGTCATGAAACGTAGAGTACCAGTTAAAAAAGGCTATGGTCTGTATGTTCTTCTTCTTCTTCTTCTTCTTCTTGTAATGGCGGGCGAATAACCAATGTGTAATTTGCATGCCCCCATGGTCTAGACTGTATGTTGGCGCTGCAGGTTATTTAATCCATATTGCTTGAACATTTCTCTTAACTTCGGGCTAATGCAAACTTTGTATAGTTGTTGTAATTTGCATATGTGTGCTTTTGTTACTCTCATGAAATTAAATCAAGGGGTTGAAATGTATCAGAAGCTAATAAAGCTAATATACACTAAATCGGCCAGTGTGTCCATCTGTGCCTCCAAGTATATGCGTCCCCTCTCTCCTTATTTCCCATGGACTGAGTACTGTGGCTTATGATAAGCTCTGAGGCAAGGTTATGGGAAAACAGACGGAACAGGCTGTGGAAACTCTGAGGGCTATTTTTACAGTGGCTGGCTTAAAGCAGCTTAGTATACTGTGATTTGGTTTCATTCCAGTTGGCAGTTGGCACAAAGCAACAGTAACAAACAAGTAAAAAGTACTTATATATGTTACACACACACATATATATATATATATATATATATATGTGTGTATATATATATATATATATACACATTCCAACATAAGCCTTCTCATTCTAGTTAATGAGACACTGATCAGGTGAGATCACCTGAACAAAAGCTTATTTTATGAGGAAGATTATAAAAATCACTGCTGTGATTAAAGATTGAGATTGTCCCACCAATAATGATTTCTAAACTTTTCCTAAGTTAAAATATTAGTGTTGTGTTCTTTAAAAATGAATATGAATGTTTTCTTTGCATTTGGGGTCTGAAAACAGTGCATTTTTTGTTATTATGATCAGTTGTCATTTTCTACCAATAAATGCTCTAAATGGCAATATTTTAATTTCAAAATGGAGAGAAATGTTGTCAGCACTTTATACAATATATTATGAAATATGAAATATAGTATAGTGTAACCAGCAAAACTAATCATTTTACAGTGGTCTCTTATTTTTTTCTACATAAATACATAAGAGATACATATATATATATAAATATATATATATATATATGGGGGAAAATAATATATATTTATATATATAATATAATCAATTAATCACATTTCTTTTACCATATGTTAAATATAGTGCCAGATACCACAGTACACCTTCTCCACAACGGGTCAGGGCTGTTTAGGCAGAAAAACATGACAGTACATGACACTGTCTGACCTGATCTTGGGTAAGTGTGAAGGACAGACCGTAAAAAAAGTCAGAGGTCGCACTGCATGTGAAACTGACTGACTGACCTGATCTGGGCTCTGCCGGCCTGTCTTCTGCAGGGCAAGGATGGCAGTATGGAGGGGATAACCTCGGGCAGTGATGGCCCCCAGCAGCTCTCTCTCTTCTGGGCTCAGAGCTGACAGGAGCTCAGCTGATGAGTCTAAACCAGACGGCCTCTAGGAAAAACGAGACTGCAGTGAGTGAATCGAGTACTCACTACTCACTCAGTCACATTCAGTCGGATTCACTCCACTTCTTTCTGTAATGAAAGACATTTTCTTCTTATTCAAAACATTCCTTCGACAGATTTCCCACAGACCACTTGAACTGCAGCCATGCCAGCATTTGTCTGAGACAGTAGAAGACATTTTATTACATTTGACTAGGATGACCCCGTCTGTGTGGGTTCTCTCTGGTACTCCAGCTTCCTCCCACCATCCAAAAACATGCATGGTGATTAGATTAATTGGCTAATTTAAATTGTCCAACCGGCGTCTTGTCCAGGGTGTAGCGCGCCTAAAACAACTGGGATAGGCTCCAGACCACCGCGACCCTATGAGGATAAGCAGTAGAAAATGGATGGATGGATGGATGAAAAAATGGTTAGCATCAATTTTCTCTTATACACTGTTGACAGTCATAAGCAGATGACTTTAGCCTCATTAGATACTTTTGTGACTTGCAGGAGTGATACTAATACTAGTGAGTCACGTGACTAAGGAGACAAAATAAGTTAACCTTTAGTTTCTCCTTGTTCAAAAGTTTTTTTCTATTAATAATGCCTCAATATATAATACAATTGTGAACTGCTAATGAAAATAATACTGAATATTACAATTCAATTTTTAAATAATTTCTGATCTGTTGGCTTCTTTACTACCTGTCTGATCATCTTTAACAAGATCTCAATGGTTATGATGTCATGACAACATGACAGAGCTGATGGCCTGGAGCTATAAGAAGGAAAGTCCAGTTGTGATAATTTGTCTTCATTCCAATAAAATGACTATATTTATATTTATTTCAATTAGTCCTGAGTGAAGAAGAAAGAGGGCTACATTCCCTGAACTGTGGGTGAAAACAGCCTCATGTTGAAGTAACATTTGCCATTTTTTTGTCTTTCAGATACAGTATGCTTTAAGACTGTGTTCATGCTCCTCTAGTGAAACTGACACACATCCTGGAACTCAGTCATCTTTCTCAAAGATTGAGGCTGTTATTTAAGGTGACGAGGCTCCTGTCAATAAAACTGGAACTCCATGTTTCTTACCGTGTTATGGATGCTGATGCTGGGGAGCCTGTCGACTGCATTGGTTCTGTTAGTGGGGGTCCTGAATGAGGATGGGCTGTCCGTGTTAGGATCATGGTGTTTGGACGTGTCCAGCACTGACAGGGAGAACTGCTGTAGGTTCTTCCTGTGGAGGCAGACCATAGGGTTCAGGAAGTCTGGGGTGAAGGCTCTCTGTGCTTTCCTCTGACCACGCTGACATGAAGCTGCAGGATGCTCTCCACCAGAGCTGACTTTCACTGTCGAACATGTGTTAGCTTTCTCTGAGGCATTCTCGCCATCATCCTCAGAGTCTGAGATGGCGGCCTTAGAGCACAGGACGACAGGGTTGATGCTGTGAGAGCACCGTCGAGAAGTGGGCTCCCAGAATTCCGAGCCATGGCGGCTGGCCAGGCGGCTCTGCTGCGGGCTGCTGAACATCATCCAGTACGGTGGACAAGATGGCTGTAGGCTTGATGAAGAGGAGGAATGCTGAGGCTGATGCTGGCTGGTGAAGCCACTCTGCAGCCCAGTGAGCACCCAGTTCTCCAGATTGAAATCATACTGTAATGGACGAACAAGATGTAAGTGATAATCCTAATCCAGTAAAGATTAAACTCCCTCACATTAGAAGGATGACATTTAGAGGTTAACCAGGAAACTGGCAAGCCACAGGTTCCCTCAACAAGAAGCAAATGTAGACAAACTGATTTACACAACTGCCCTGCATTGGAACAAAAAGGAAACCACACTCACCTCTGTATCCTGCAGTTTGCTGAGATAGTCGGGGACAATAACTTCAGTGTTTTCTTTGACTCCCTCAGAGGCAACCTGTGGCATCTTCAGAGGGACACCGTCCATCCTGCTCAGTTCACTGACCTGCACACACAGGTTTAGTTATGTCACTTTTTGTGACTTACATTCATTAGCCTAACCCAGGTGGGCTTCCCAATGTTGAGGGATGTGGTTGTAGCAAGGCAAATGAATTGACAGCTTCATAACCATGTCAACTGTATAAAGCAAATGAGCCAGTCAGGGAGTTAAACACAGGGAAGCTAAGGGAAGGAGATAGATGTTCAAAAGGAAACACTGAGTACACACTGCTGACCACATATCCAGTCCACTGAAGCATGATGGAGCCCACTGCAGATGTCCCCAATGATAATCATGCTTGATCACAAGCGTAATATGGACAACATTGTGGCATGGCTCCCAGCAGTTTATTCCTGAGCCATCACTAAATGACCTCCACACATCATCACACAGAACTGTACAATAACTGTACATGCATTTCTGTCTTTGAAAGGGCACTTGCAGCTGGATATGCCGCATATTATTTATTGATACTTCACTTCTATTATGATGAAAAAGTTGAAGATCTGCACAGCAAATTTACATGTAAGGAATGATGGGTGGCATGGTGGTGCAGTTTAGCACTGTCACTTCACAGCAAGAAGGTACAGGGTTTGATTCCTGGCCCGGGGTCTTTCTGTGTGGAGTTTGCATGTTCATGTTTGCATGCCCCCAAGAGGTAATCTCTTCTATTGAAATATTCTACAAATTTGTGATTTTACTTACATTTTATTATTTACTGATAGTGTCGTTTTGACCAGGCAAACGGCAGGTCACTGCACAGGCCTCTTGCAACAGCTAGAGAATTTCAACCTGCCAAAAACAATGATGGTGCACTTCTACACTGCACCATCAAGGCCAGGCTGCAGAGAGGTGCAATCTTTGTTAATGAGCCTACATGTGAAATAGAAAGGGTAATTCAAACAGTATACCAGGTGAAGCACATTTGGCTTTCTGCACAGAGAGGTTTACACAGTCAGATAGTCAGATCTGAGAGAAGCTGACAGCTAAATGAGATTTACATTCACAGAACCCACCTGCTCACATCTCTGCCTTTCTATATTGGTCCAGTGTGTTACACAATGAAAGGATCAGACATGTAAATAACTGGGAGTGCACCATAAGGCATGTGTGGGCATCCTTGCTGGCCTGTGAAAGCTAATCAGATATTTGCTCACCGACAGGACAGATGGTCCAGGACGTAAACACCACAGATGACAGACATTCTGTTAACAGTATATAAAAACACACCTTGTCACAAAGCTCAGATCATCACAAACTAGTTTCTAGATCATGACAAAGAGTTCGCTGGACTCTAATGACCTCCACAGTCACAACATGTCAATCCAATAGAACCAATGGGATGTGGTGGAACAGAGATTCTCATCTCAGATGAGCATCTGACAAATCAGCAGCAACTGAGTTAAAATCTGTGAGGAATGTTTCCAACACCTTGTTGAAAGTATACCATGAATTAAGGCAGTTCTGAAGGCAAAAGTGGGTCCAACCAGGCACTAGTCGTAGGGCTGGGTATCACCAGGTACCTCGTGATACAATCGCAATATTTTGCCCCAGGATAATATCACGATGCAGCGATGCTGCAATAATCAATATACTGTATTGCAAGAAATTTCTTCTGTCAATCAATTTCACATGAATGACAGTCAAGTCAACACATAACAGTCAGTGTGTGTTTCTTACCACCACCGCCAGAAACATTCTCCCAGTTAACAAAGATCCCCAGCTTTACTCAATGAATTTATCAGAGCTATTTCTAAAAGATTAAAGTAACAGGTGGCATTTGGTATTTCTGTTATTGTATGTGCACTTTATGTGCATGTCCTTTGAAAGAAAATAAATTGTCTGGCAAAACTACATTTGAATATTATCATAAGACAAAGGTCAGCTTACCTGTGTTGTTTTGAAGCTGCAGTCAGATTGTCAGTATTGTCTCAGCTCAGAGCAGAGCCACCTGGAGCACTAATCTAGTGACAGTAACCTCATTTACTGTGTGTGTGTGTGTGTGTGTGTGTGTGAGAGAGAGAGAGAGAGAGAGAGAGAGAGAGAAAGATCATTTCCTACAAAAACTTCAACTCACTAACACACCAATCACACAAATATTGATATTTCAAATGGTTCACACACAAATATATCTAAAGTATATACAGTATATATACATACATATATACACACACACATACATATATATATATATATATATATATATATATATATATATATATATATATACATAAAATTACAAGTACAAAAATACATTAGAGAAGGAGGACAGAAAATCTTGTACTAAACGTCTCTCCAAAAGTAGGTGGAGCTACTGAGCAACTTAAAGACAATAGAAATACAAACACAATAAAACAAAATGTAGGTATGCAGTGAAAGACAGTGAGTCTTTCAGTGAGTTTTGCAACCTTAAAGCCAACAAGAAAATGTCTGTTTCATATAATGACACAGATGACAGTAAGATCAGTGGAACTGCTCATCTTCTGATCTTTACACAGTCTCCTATTTCATTTATTCAATCATTTGTCATTTATTTCAAATATGAAGTTAATAAAATAAAATAATAACAAAATACACAACAAAACAAAACATTATCTTGTCAACATATTCGAAAAGGAGTAGCAGGAAGTTAAAAAAAAAAGTTAAAAAAGTATTCCCACCCCTTTTCCCATCAATTAATAACCAATGCAATGCAGATTTTATGCACAAACAACTGTGTCCATTTATGCCATTTTCTTGCTTGGACATTGCAAAAAATATTTCCATAAACATAAACACTGTAGATAATTACCTACCCTTTTATATGTCATATCACAATTCTTGCACCATTTCAAAATTTTATTTAACTCAACAAAAATAATTTAAGACTCAAAAATGTCATAATAATTTCTTTTGTAGAAAATACTCAATTTATTTTCTCCTACATTGGAAATTAAAAATAGAACATTTCCCATTTGTTGCCAGTAATCTTTTCAATTTTGTTCCATTGTGATGCAGAGCAAAGCATTTCTGCTTTGTGTTTTCGCGGCTGGCTGTACTTTGTTTTCACAAAGAAACACAGAGGATAATGGAGACAAAACGTGTTCTGTGCGAGAGCTTTGTCTGCCATGGGGATGGCTAGTCGCTACGTCACAAATCACTTCCAGGTCCAAACCCTGCACAATGTGATCGCGAGCCACTGGTACAAATGTAAACAGAGATGGCTACAGCTCAAGAGCCAGTCACCTTTTCACAGGCACTTCATACTCTGTCAGTTTCCCAAACTCTGTCAAAAAGGGAGTGAACTCTTACAACTCCAGCAGAGTTGTACATGTTAGTGTCATGGCAGGTGGCAGCCTGAAAGGGAAAGTCCAGGTTTCCATGAAAAAGAAAGTGTATGAGGATGAGGTGAGAAACATAAGGGCTAAACATAAGGGTGTCAGCAATAAAGCTAACATTCTGTACCTGGGTAACATTAACAATTGTGTAATTATGTATGTTAGCAAGTAAGTAAAGTATATCAGAATAAGTATCATAGTTTGCAACATAACAGACAGCTGTACAGTGTAGTTGATAGCGATACCTAGTTATGTTGCCTAAAGTAAACACAGTTTACCAGCTAAAAACAGCTAAAACCAGCCACCAACCTAAGCTGTTTTTTCAGCAGGGTAGCAGTGGTTTGTGTTAGTTGTAAACTGACCATGATCACTCACTAACTAGCTAAAGTGACCATGAAAATGTGACTGGCTCTTTAGCTGGAGCCATCTCTGTTTACATTCGTGCCGGTGGCTTGAGATAACATCACGCGAGATATAAAAGTTCGATCAACTTAACTTGAAATGTGGACGAATCCTCACAGTTTTGCCTTTCAAACGGTGTATTCCATGTCTTCATAGCCTTACCAGGCGTTTTACAATCCAGCAGTAAAGATAACAGTAACAATAATTCATCACTTTTATATAGCGCTTTTCATTAATACTCAAAGACGCTTTACAAAGAAAAACACAAAAGACAGAAGAAACAAAAGTTATTGCAGGTTAAATGGTTGTTTAAAAAGATATGTTTTCAACTCTGATTTGAATGAGAGGAGTGATTCGCAGGCACGGATTTGTGGGGGGAAAGAGTTCCAGAGTTTGGGGCGGCTATGATGGAGGCCCTATCCCCCAAGGTACGATGCTTGGATTTGGTGATGAGAGTGAGGAGATTGGAGTCAGAGGGTCGGAGGCGGTGGGAGGGATGGTGGCGCTGAAGAAGGTCTGTGAGGTAAGGGGGCAGGGTATTGAGGGATTTGTAGGTGATAAGCAGGATCTTGAAATGGATGCGCTGTTGTATGGGAAGCCAGTGGAGCTGTGGAGGACGGGGGTGATGTGGTCTCTGCAGCGGGTGTGGGTGAGTAGCCGGGCAGCTGAGTTCTGTAGGTGAGTGGAGGGAAGACCGTAAAGGAGACTATTGCAATAATCCAGTCTGGAGGAAATGAAGGCATGAATCAGAGTTTCAGCTGCAGAGGGCGGGATGAAAGCGGGCGATGTTACGGCGATGGAAGAAGGATGTTTTGGTGATTTGACAGACATGGGGTTGGAAGGAGAGGGTGGGGTCAAAAATGAATCCTAGGTTTCTGATCAGAGGAGAGGGAGTGACTGTGTGACCATCGATGGAGAGTGTGAAGTCCTGGGTGGAGGGGAGGAGGGATTTGGGACCAATGATGATGATTTCAGATTTACTGCTGTTGAGTTTGAGGAAGTTGGTGGTCATCCATGATTTTATTGCGGTAAAGCAGTCCATGAGGGTGGAGTCTGTGGCAGGGGTGATTTTTGTTGACAGGTAAAGTTGAGTGTTATCAGCGTAATAGTGAAATTGAAGTCCATGGTGGAGAATGATGCTTCCAAGGGGCAGCATGTACAGGATGAACAGGAGGAGACCAAGCAGCGAGCCTTGAGGGGCAACATGCCTTACAGAGATGGTGTGGGATGTGCAATTATTTATAGAGATGTAGTGAAATCTATTGGTGAGGTAGGATGAGAACCAGGACACAGCGGAGCCAGCTATGCCAATATTGTACTGTAAATGGTGGAGAAGAAGAGTGGTCAATTGTATCGAAGGCAGCGCTGAGGTCGAGGAGGAGGAGTATGGAGAGGATGCCGGAGTCTGAAGCAAGCAGGAGGTCGTTGGTGACTTTAAGTAGAGCAGTTTTGGTGCTGTGATGAGTACAGAATCCAGATTGAAATGTCTCAAATAACTGAGAGGAGTGGAGATGATGATGAACCTGACAGAACTTTCCAGAATTTTTGAGATGGCCAGGAGAATGGAGATGGGGCGGAAGTTATCTGGGTTATTATCAAATCCAGGTTTTTTCAGTATGGGTGTGATGGTGGCAATTTTGAAGAAGGAGGGAACGGAACCAGAGGAAAGTGATGAGTTGATGTCCAGGATAAGTGGAGTGAGGCAGGGGAGACATGATTTGACGTGAGGATGGGATAGGATGAGGATGTGCACCCAGTGGTTCAAACATTGTATCCTGAAGGCGGTGCCGTGTATCAGGATGATAATGCACCAATACACACAGCAAGACTGGTGACAGAGTGGTTTGATGAACATGAAAGTGAAGTTGAACATCTCCCATAGCCTGCACAGTCACCACATCTAAATATTATTGAGCCACTTTGGGGTGTTTTGGAGGAGCGAGTCAGGAAACATTTTCCTCCACCAGCATCACGTAGTGACCTGGACACTATTCTGCAAGAAGAATGGCTCAAAATCCCTCTGGCCACTGTGCAGGACTAGTATCTATCATTCCCAGGAAGAACTGATGTATAGGCCGCAAAAGGAGGCCCTACACCATACTAATGAATTATTGTGGTCTAAAACCAGGTGTTTCAGTTTCATTGTCCAACCCCTGTACTTTGCTAACATGTATAACACCCATTCATCAGTTTGTTTCATGTACCTTTCTGCTTTACAGAATGAGGGCTCAAGGAGCTGGAGCAGCTCTCGGAACACCTCATCTTCCACAAGGCTAAGCAGCTGACAGTCTTTAATGATCATAATCACTATAGCCTCATGCCGGGCACAATAATGCATCAGTGGAAGTGCTCCAGTTCATGTAAGACAGCTTCTGGGAGCAAATCCTACATTTCACCTACAATAGAAATAAAAGTTAATCCATGTAAACTAATTCAAATATCCTTCAGAAAGAAATCCAAAAGAATCCAAAAGAAAAATGATCAATAGTGGAAACGAGAATGGAAAAATAATTTACCTTATTCTCTGTGATAAGAATCAAAATGATGCCACATGGGACAAAACTTCCTCTTCCTTGGCTGATCCATGGTATCCGAAGACAAGCCAAAAACCAACGCAAAGCAAAGAACACAACTATCTCCATCCAACAAAACCCACAAACGTGGGTTTATAAATACAATTTGGTGCTTGACAACCAAACGATAAAGGAACCGTATCGGTCATGTGGTTTTCCTTAAAGCGATACGCGCACCGATACGGGGTATGACCTTATTTGCCCGGCACATTGCACTGAGGCTTCAGTGTGGTCAGACCCATCACTGATTTATAGCAATAAGCTCAGTAATAATATCACTAATTCATTCCCTTCATATCTTGTGAAAATCATTTCGTTGTACATTGTCTCCTCATCTGTTATCCTGTCATCTCTGATCACCTTACCGTCCCTCCATCTCTTGTCCTCTCTGACCACAGGTGAGTCAGCAGATGATGAGAGGAAAGGGTATATGGAGACAGAAGACGCTTTCAATGTCACTAATAATACAATTTTATTTTCCTCTGTCCTAAGCTCCTCAGTCCGCCTGTTACTGTCTCTACTAATAAAAATATCTGAATCAAAATGCACGAGAGCATTTATCAAATTATCCATTTGTTTTCATGTTGTGCTCAACAATGAATCAATAAAAGTGTATGTCATCACGCTACATGAACACTCTGGACAGAAAAATCCGGTAGAGCTCTGGAGAAACAGCAATAAAATAAGCCATAATGCTGCAGCATTTTGATCTGTGACAAAAAACATTTTTGTAAGAGGTTTCTTCAGTTGAGAACTAAATAAAAGGTGAAACATTAAAGAGTAAAAATCATAATGGTCATCATTTATTTGATCTGACATTAAGAGTTACACATTGTTAGACTCTGCAGTGCACCCTTGCAGATAATAATAAAAACACTATCTTAGTTTCTCATCAAGTTAACAGAGAGTTTGGAACAAATGACTTCTTCTTTACTTGTTTCCACAGACACCTGCCCTGGAGCTGTGGATGATTGCACATGTAGCAAGTCTCACTCAGGGTCCAGAGCAGAGGCCCAGGCCTGGTCTGACGGGGCGTCTGGCAGGATCCAGCCCTGAGGAAGCGCAGAACCAACAGGATGTTCGTCAGGAACCACAAACACATCCCACTCTCTCCTGAAAGAAAAACAAATAAAGCTGAAATGATGGAAAAGTAAATGAGGTTTCCTATTGTCCTACTATCACCTTAAGAATATATCAAGGATTGGCAGACTTATGTCTCAGCAGGACTTGGGAAAAACTTGTCCACACATTTATCTATAGTAAACTTGACTACTGTAACGGTGTCTTTACTGGTCTCTCTAAAAAAATGATCAGACACCAGCACCTGATCAGACAGCTGCTGCTTGAGTCCTCACTAAGACCATATCACTCCAGTTCTGAGGTCTTTACACTGGCTTCCTGTCAAGCAAAGACTCAATCTCAAAATACTGCTGTTGGTTTATGAAGCACAAAATGTTTTGGTCTAATCTCCTGCTACATTATGAACCATCCAGACCTCTCAGGTCATCTGGTTCAGGTCTACTTATTGTCCCCAGGGTCAGAACTAAACCTGGAAAAGCAGTGTTTAAGTGGTTATATCTGAAACAAACAAACAGAAAACTGATGGTCAGCTGCAACTCTCACTTAAATGGAGGCTGAAGGCCTTTCTGTTTGCCACTGCTTTGTATTCATTTCTCACACTGCACTGTAACTTTTATTCTTGTATTTTACTCATCTTAATCTATTTTAGCTTGTTTTTGATTTAATGAAGCAACTGATAAGGTCACTGATGGAGAGTGAGGATCCCACAGTTTGCTGTCCAGTGGATTATAGGTCACTCATCTTTATCATTTATCAGTTATAATGTGTTTTAAAGTTTTATGTCTTGTTGCTTTTAAAGTTTTAATTTTGTTGATGCTTGATGTTTCATGTAAAGCACTTCGAATTGCCCTGTTACTGAAATATACTATATAAATAAAATTGCCTTGCCTTCCTCATCGTTCTACACACATCTGATATTTTCAGCTCATCGGTGGTGTGATGTAATTGGGACGCAAAAATGGAGCAAGTGTGAGGCACAGCAGATTTGAACAAGAGCCATCGGTATGTCTCACCACATTAGTGAAGAAAATTATTTCACTGGGTTAACATTTTGTTAGGGACGCTCCTAACCCTGCCAGTTAGGACGGTTGGGACCTACTTTGTCGACATCAGGTCAACATGCAGGCTGAAGACAATCCAACTTCAAGAGGTTCTCAATGTTTAGTTTCATGTGTAGTCTACCACCTATCTTTGTTTTAGCTGTATGTTTATTTCATTGCACCTGATTTCAAGTAGAGTGTGCAGCGAGCGCTCTGCTCGAGTGTAATACTCTCTGAAGGGCTGTAGAACAGAATCAACAGGAATATCATCTGTGGGGGGGGAAAAACAGGGAAAACTAATGTCATATTACAATATTATTTAAAAAAAAAAAAAAAACAACAACAACAACATGTGATTCCATCATATTCTAACTGGGTGACTTGTTACTTGTTACCTCCAAACAACATGGCATTCACTCTGTGTTTCCTCTGCAGGTGCGTCTCCCTCTCCTTCTTCACTCGTTTCTCCTGCTCCCTCCTCCTCTCCTCCTCCTGTTCTCCCTCCAGCATCACCATCAAAGCATTTTCCTCTGCTGAGTAAACTGCTGTCCTCTTCTTCATTACACACCTCAGCTGCTCCAGTCTGCTGCTGAACGCCTCGTCACATTCACGTTCAACAATGATACCTGCCACACACACAGTTAAAAGCTAGGCTACAGGATGAACGATCACCTGTTACAGACTGTATGCTACAAGCTACCGTGTATAGCCACACGGTCAACATGCAAAGTTCCACTCAAAACTCTAATTAAATCTAAAATGGAGCATAAGAATTCTTATTCATTTTTTGAATTGGCATGCAACTTTTTTCCTGTTGCCTGAAAAAAGAAAATCAATGTAGCTTATTTGTAATACCAGAGAATTATGGACAAATTAGTCAGCTTCTAAGAGATAAACCTTTTATTTGTCTCACAATGGAGAAATTCTGTGAAGGTCAGCAGTATTCTAGAGGCCTCTTCCCTTATATTCTTAAACAGAACAGGTGTGGTACATTGTAAATAGCTCACCCTTCCTCAATGCTGCCTCTTTCCTCAGTCTGCGCAGTTTCTCCAGAGATATCAAGATGTCCTGCATCCTCTTCACGTCTGCTTGCTTCTTCCTCACCTCACAGAGAACAGAGTCTGCAGCCAGCTTCAGCTCCTGCTCCTGGTACAGAAACAAGAAATAAAATCCGACTGTCATTAATATCACAAGCTACCCTCACCTGATGTCTTTGTGAAGAAGCTACTGTGCTTCCTGTATTGGTTCACTGTTTATCAGGACTAAATGATCCTTTTTTTGTTTTAATTTATTGAATACAACTAAAACAAAAGAAATTTGGGAAAATGGTCCAAGTTAGATCATTTTACAGTGAGTGTGAAAATGATTGTCTTTGTGAGCGACATGGTCATAAGTCAGCTGGCAGATGAGCCAATGTTATTTTTGAAAAGTGTTGAGTAGGTCCAGAAGCCACAGACACCGCATTTGTTTTCTCCAGGGCTTCTGGTCTAAAACCAAACCTAAATAATATGAATTAAGGCTATACATGACTGTAATCTTGTGGCAGTATATTGCATCACCATTAAATCTCAAAATACTTGGGAATGCAAATCAAGGTAAGACAGGTGGCTGAACAGAGAACGCTCTCTCCTTGGTCTATCCAGCTTACTTACAATAAAACAGTTAAAACCATCAACAAGCTAAATGGAGCTCTAAAAACCAAACATCTGAGAGCCTTTCTGGCAAATAAGAAGAGCTTTTTACTATTTTACAGTTCAAAAACTGTCATCGTTCCACTGATGTGCTGCTATACTGCAAGACGACAAACAAAACTTGACATCTCACGGTGCTCCCAGATACACTATATTGCCAAAAGTATTCGCTCACCTGCCTTGACTCTCATATGAACTTAAGTGACATCCCATTCCTAATCCATAGGGTTCAATATGATGTCGTTCCACCCTTTGCAGCTATAACAGCTTCAACTCTTCTGGGAAGGCTGTCCACAAGGTTTAGAAGTGTGTTTATGGAAATGTTTGACCATTCTTCCAGAAGTGTATTTGTGAGGTCACACACTAATGTTGGGCAAGAAGGCCTGGCTCTCAGTCTCTGCTCTAATTCATCCCAAAGGTGTTCTATCGGGTTGAGGTCAGGACAAATTCATCCACACCAGACTCTGTCATCCATGTCTTTATGGACCTTGCTTTGTGCACTGGTGCACAGTCATGTTGGAAGAGGAAGGGGCCAGCTCCAAACTGTTCCCACAAAGTTGGGAGCAGGGAATTGTCCAAAATGTCTTGGTATGCTGAAGCATTCAGAGTTCCTTTCACTGGAACTAAGGGGCCAAGCCCAGCTCCTGAAAAACAACCCCACACCATAATCCCCCCTCCACCAAACTTTACACTTGGCACAATGCAGTCCGACAAGTATCGTTCTCCTGGCAACCACCAAACCCAGACTCATCCATCAGATTGTCAGATGGAGAAGCGTGATTCGTCACTCCAGAGAACGTGTCTCCACTGCTCTAGAGTCCAGTGGCGGCGTGCTTTACACCACTGCATCCAACGCTTTGCATTGTACTTGGTGATGTATGGCTTGGATGCAGCTGCTCGGCCATGGAAACCCATTCCATGAAGCTCTCTGTGCACTGTTCTTGAGCTAATCTGAAGGCCACATGAAGTTTGGAGGTCTGTAGTGATTGACTCTGCAGAAAGTTGGTGACCTCTTCATACTACACTGTAAAAAATGATTCTGTGGTCATGTAGATTTAAATTAATGTTTTAGGAAAAATTCTATTCCATACAATTCCCATCATGCCCCTACCCCAATATTATTTGCATTTAGTTTGTTAAGTTAGCTGATTCACCTTTGTAAATGCAGATATTACTTTGTGTTTTAATGCACCTGTTTTGACCATGGCAGTTTATGTAGCTCACTGTCATGTTTTGCTCTTTTACAGTTCCACCGTTACGTTTCTTGACTTCAGCTGTTTTTAAATATTCACTGTTTTATGTTAAATATTCACATAGTTCACTGTTGATGCTTCCTTCTGGCTTGAAATGAGACTGTGGTTGCAGTGTACACTTATGCACAACAATGTATTTAAAACACAAAGATGAACTGTTGATAAAATTTATGTTAGAGTACATGTTAATTTCTGTACTTTCTGGGCCACAGGCTGATTATTCCTAAAAAGGAATAATATTTAGATTAAAGTCAGTGCGTTGATAAAATTCAAATAAATGTGCAGATTACTGGTGATGATTATTATACAATTATGTATCATTGATACGTAGAATTAAATTCATTTTCATTAGTTCTATTTACACATTAGGGAGTTTATCTTTTTCAAATCAACTCAATATTTTTGTTTAGGTTATGATGAATTCTGTACTGTTTTCTATTTGAATCTACCCATATTACATGAATAACTATTAAGGGCCTCATTTAATTAATATTTACTCAATACCAAACCAAATTTAATGAATAATATTGTTTGCAATCTGTTGCCTCATTTTTATTGAGTAGATATGATGTATCTTTTTTACAGTGTATGCACCTCATGAGCTCCAGAGAGTGACCCATTCTTTCACAAATGTTTGTAAAAGCAGTCTGCATGCCTAGGTGCTTGATTTTATACACCTGTGGCCACGGAAGTGATTGGAACACCTGATTCTGATTATTTGGATGGGTGAGCGAATACTTTTGGCAATATGGTGTATATTTTCTCCAGAAACATCCATCCATCCATTTTCTACTGCTTATCCCCACATCCATATGTAGAGACATAGAGACAGACAACCACTCCCATGGTGGGAGGAGGTGGGAGGAAGTCAGAGTACCTGGAGAGAACACTTCGTCCTCAAATTAGATGTGTTGGAAGCAGCACCAATGGGTAAGTGTAAGAATGTGTTGAGCTTGAGTTTTTTTGAGTTTGACACCTAGAACCAAACTGTGATGATTAGAGGACTGGGTCAGAGCATCTCCAGGGTCATGACACACGGGGTCATGAGAGGAAGGATCACTGATGCAGGTGAGGAGTGAAGGCTGATCCAACAGACCAGAGAAGTTAATGCTACTGAAGATAGACAGGAGTCAGGATACAGTACAGAGCAGTTTGGTTTGTATGGGGATCACAACATTAGGCAGGTGGTCATGATGTTAAACTTGATCATGTATAAATTTAATTAAGAAAAAGCGATAACATGCATGAGTTTGCTCTGTACCTCTTCTACCCCCAAGTGGACAAAAATGAACATGTTTGAATCCCCTGATGAATGAACTTACCCTATTCTTTTCCTCTGCTTGCTCTATCTGATGCATCCACCATTTATTTATGGCAGCCTCTTTCTCAGCCAGATCAGCCTCTCTATGAGTTTCCTCAATCTGAAGCATTTTCCTGGCTCTCAGTGTCCGGGTCCTCCTCTTTGCAACACGGGACAGTTTAGCTTTCCATCCATCTAAGCACTTGTTGTCACTGAGGACTTTGATTCTGTCTTGCAGATCTCTCTTCACATCTATCGCCACCACATAGGAGTCGTCCCAAACTCTCTCATTGCTCAGGTTGTTCCTCAGAGTTTCACAGGTCTCAGCCAGCTGTAAGACCAGCTGGGCTGCTCTGTTCAGAGCCTCTCTCAGGTCCGGGACAGAGCTGTGCTGGGGAAGCTGCTGGCTCAGTGGGGTCTTGGAGGTTTTCTCTCTGCATTGTAAGAAATGGCTGATCCATTGCTGGTCCTGCCTGCTCTGAAGAGCGGTCTCATCCTCAGGGCGTGCTGCTGCTCTCGGACTCCGGTCCTGGTTCTGATCCTGCGGGTGGCCGAGCACAGCTCTGGTCTCAGAGAAACCCTCATGATCACGCTGTTGTCTCTGGCCAAAGTCATACCGAGGAGCCCGAGGACCGGGTCTGAACTGTTGGGGAAATGTCTGAAATGTTGAGCTGTGGAAAGGTATGGGTGGTGGACAGAAGAGGGGCGGGGGGACGGAGGGATCGAATCCGTATGGAAGAGCCAAGCTAGAGCTCCCGAAAGCCCCTCCGGGAAACGGTGGGGGTATATCGTTTCTATATCCGTACGGGTTACCGTCATATCCCCGTGAAGGAGTCCACTGTGGGGCAGTGTGGTCCGCCTGTGCCGATTCATGAGCCGTGCTGCTCAGCGGGGGTCGGTTTGCGGCGTACTGCGGTGTCTCCAGGTAGCCGCCATTATGGACGAGCACCTGCTGCTGTGTCTCTGGCGAAGCGTGGTGATATATGTTGTCCATGACACACAGACGTGGTTCTTCTTCTTCTTCTTCTTCTTCTTCTTCTTCTTCTTCTTCTCCTCCTTCTTCTTCTTCCTCTTCCTCTTCTTCTTCTTCTTCTTCTTCTTCTCTTTCTCCTCCTCCTCCTCCTCCTCCTCCTCCTCCTTCTTCTTCTTCTTTTGATTTAATGGCGGGTTACAACCATAGCTTATTAGGTGCATACTGCCACCTACTGTATCGGAGTATGTAGCATGAGTTACTGTATATCACATAATTGATATTTAATTACTTAATAAATAGAAAACCCTCATCTAAGCTTAAATTCTACCATATAATCTTGTCTCTTTCAAATACTCCACTAAAGCTTTCTGTGTGTCCTGTACCCCTTTTCCTGTTGTTCCCAAGATACCCTCAAGGCTCCACACTCTACCTGCTTCCGCCATCTTTCGCATTAGTTCTATCCTCTCTCCCCTATTTATTTCTTTTTTGAGTATTCCCTTACTTTCTCCTTTACCAAAGGGTATATCTATAATATTTGGCATTCTGGTTGCTTTTTTGGCTATTTTATCTGCTCCCTCATTGCCTTTTATTCCAACATGGGCAGGTACCCAACAAAATTGTACTTCCACCAGTCCTATGAAGTCTGAATAAAGTTTGCTGAATTTCCAGCATTAAATCTTCCCTGTTCGATAATGTAGATTTTAAGCTTAAAAGGAGAGCCATTGAGTCCCCATCATCTGCATACAGAGCTGACCCAATCCTTCTGTCCAGATTCATAAAAATATCATTAATCATAACATTAAATAAAACTGGACTAATTACACTGCCTTGTGGTATACCATTAATAATTTCAAATTCGCCAGACAACTCTGAACCTACCTTAACTCTGAATCTTCGATCAGATAAAAAAATCTAATACCCAGTTATAGAATCTTCCTCTAATTCCCATCTTGTTCAGTTTAATTAACAATCCTTCTCTCCACATGGAATCATAAGCTTTTTCGATATAAAAAAACACAATAATCATTAATTCTTTCATTTTAAATAGCTTCTCTGCCTCATTACTTACTTTTACCACAGCATCCACTGTTGAACGTCCTTTCCGAAATCCACTTTGATATGATGCAAATAACCCTCTATGTTCTAAAAATATCTTTTCCATCCATTTACATAAATGAGAGGTTAATGCTATAGGTCTATAGTTACCTGCATGGTTTGGATCTTTACCAGGTTTATTAAAAGGCAGTATTACAGCCCTCTTCCAGCTTTTTGGCATTTTTCCTTCTTCCCATATCGTATTAAATAGCTGCAATATCATCTTTAATACTTCTTCAGGTACTTTCCTGAACATAGCATAACTCAGCTGATCCTCTCCTTTTGCAGTATAACCAGTTCCGTTTAATGCTGTTACTAATTCATTCATGGTTATTTCTGAATCCATAGCACTTTCCTCATTATCTTTTTTTTCTATATACATCCCTATTTTCATTTAAGATCTCCTCTTTCCTTTGTCTATGGAGATCATCTAGATGGTTACCACTGTGAACACTAGCAAAGTTCTTACCTAATATGTTTGCCTTTTCCTTGTCTGTTCTTGCCAGTACTCCTTCTTGAAGCATCATATCTTCCTCTAATACAGGTATTACATATACATTTTTCCCATTCATTTTTTTTTCAACATTGACCAAACAGCTCTGATTTGAACTTCCCTCCCTATAGTAGAGCAATAATTTCTCCATGCATTACGTTTACAGTTTTTAATTACTCTACGGGCTAAAGCTTTTTTCCTCTGATAATTGAGTATATTTTCTTGATTTAAGTTATTTCTCAATATTCTCAGCGCACAATGTCGTTCCTTTATAGCTTGAGTACATTCAACATAACACCACGGAACCATTTTCTTCTCTCCTCCCAAAATCTTCATTGGTATACTATTTAATGCAGCAAATCGTATTAAATTTGAAATTTCAGATGCACATTCCTCAATATTACCCTCACCTGAAAACAATTTTACTGATTCACTACATAGTTCTATAAATTTTCCCCAATCTGCTTTTTCAAAATTCCACTTCTTATGACTAGGCCTTTCTTGCATATTTATCTCTACATTTATAGAGCATATAATTGGAAAATGATCGCTTCCAATACTTGAATACTTGTCTTTGACACTCCACTCACAAGAGCTTGCTAAATTATTGGAAATTAAAGTAAGATCAATACTTGACAATGTATTAGAATGTATGTCAATCCTTGTGCCATTTCCTTTATTTAGACAAACTAACTGCTTCACATCTATCAGTTCTTCCACCACCTCACCATTATTGTCAGTATGTTTTGCTTCTTCTTCTTCTTCTTCTTCTACGACTACTTCTTCTTCTTCTTCTTGGCAGTTTCTATGCTCCACAGTGTATTACTGCCCTCCACAGGTTAGTCCGTGAGTCACAGTCTCATATTCTCCTATATAGTCTTGTATCATGCAGGAACTGTAAAATTGCTGATGATTGTTATGGAAGCCAAACATTCTAATACACTTCCTGTGCTTCTTCTTCTTCGTCGTCTTTGGTTTTTAATGGCTGTTGGCAACCAGCTTGAAGGTGCATAACTGTCACTTACTGAACTAGAGTGTCCCCTCCAACTAAGTCCTAAATCCTGTCAAAAAGTCCTGTTTCCTAGTAATGGGCAAATGAAGCTTCATGAAACACTTGTGATATTTTTTTACTCCTCTAGACGGCGCTCTTGGCTTAAAGAAAGGCAAATGTAATGGAAATTCAATTATACTAGCCTTTTTGGCTGTTGGCTCTCGACCAAGGCGGTCACATTTTCTCTCCTCTCCTCTCCTGACCTTCCCTGTTTCTGCTCCTTTCGTCTTGTCTTGTCTATTGTCTTGTACTGAGAGAGACTCTCTGCCCTGCTCTTCAAACTACAAAATCATGGATTTGAACAACTGGTCTCTTAACACAATTGACATCATCTTCTCGACAAGAAGCCTGGGTTCGGGGGAACCTAACTGCCCTCCCGCAACATTTGCAGCTGGATACACGATGGATGCCTGGGAGAGGTGGTGGGTCACATTTTCAGTTGACCCATAATAAAGTCATAAAAGAACCAAACTTCATGAATGTTTTTTGTGACAAAGAAGTATCTGTTCCAATCACTTTATCAGAGAAATATCAGAGTTGTAGAAATAACTGGAAACTCAAGAAAGCCATGACATGATGTTCTTTACAAGTGTATGTAAACTTTTGACCTCGACTGTATCTGTGTCTATTAAGAAAAGGTTCATAAATGAGAATACCAGTGTACAGTTTATGGAGACCATAGCTGTGTCACTGTGAACACAGAGACAGTTGATGAACTTCTGGAACCACCCAGGAATAACTCAATTACCATGTCAGTATTTGATACTGTTGACCAAAAAAACTGTTGAGGAAACGATTCAGCAGCTTAAACCATCAACTAGCTGTCTTGACTCAATACCATCTGACTTCTTCAAAACCATTGTGAGGTCTGTACGAAATGATCTGCAACAATTAATAAGTTGCTCACAAAGTAGCTGCCATTAAGCCACTTCTCAAAAAGAGAATGCTGATGGTTCAGGTTGCTGACCTCATGACAGTACAGAATCAGCTCTTATCAGAGTGCTAAATGATATAAGGTTGAACACTGTGGCGAGGTGTCTGTTCTAGTCTAATTGGATCTTTGTGCTGTGTTTGATACTGTAGATCATAAAATACTGTTGAACAGGTTGGAAACTTGAGTAGGACTCAATTGAACAGTCCAAGAATGATTCAGGTCCTGCTTGGAGGAAAGGAGTTATTTTGTGAAGATTAGAAGTTTTGAATCCAATCAAATGGCTATGACATATGGGGTCCCTCAAGGGTCAGTTCTTGGACCCCTTTTGTTCAGCCTATATATGCTACCTTTGGGTCAAATTCTGCAGAAATTTAATGTTGACTATCATAGTTATGCCAATGGCACACACCGTGTGCCACACAGTTACATCTAGCAGTGTCCCCAGATGACTACAGTTCAATAGAGGCATCACTGTCTAGAACAAATAAATAACTGGATGAACCAAAATGTCCTTCAGTTGAACCACAAAAAAACTGAGGTAATTGTTTTGGCAGGAAAGAAAAGAGGATTGCTGTTAAATACCTGGAATCACTGTCTTTAAAAACCAAAGACCAAGTCCAAAACCTTGAGTCTGACTTTCAACAATCGAATCAAATCAGCTCTCTGCCAGCTGAGGAACATTTCCAAAGTGAAGGGTTTCATGTCCCAAATATACCAGGGGAAGCTCATCCATGCTTTTATCACCAGTAGACTTGACTATACTATTGTCATGGTTTGTAAAGCATTTAACAGCTACAGCTCATTCAGTGGAGACCAGGGTTCAAACCAAAGATGGTGAAGCAGCATTTAGCTGTTATGCTGCACACAAACAGAATAAGCTGCCAACAGAAATGAAGTCAACCCCAAGTGTGAATGTTTTTAAATCCAGGTTGAAAACTCTTCTTTTTTCTCATGCTTATGATTGAGCTCTTTCAAAAAGCTTTAAACTATTTGTTTTTATCTTTTTACACTGTATATTCATATAGCAATTTTAGAAAATGCTCTGTCTTCAAATGCTTTTATATGTTGTATTTTTAATCATATAAAGCACATTCAGTTACCTTGTGTATGAAATGCACTATACAAATAAAGCTGCCTTGCCTTGCCTTGCCTTGCTTTAACTAGACATGGTTGAGCATAGAAGTCATAGACAAACAAGATTGGAAAGTTCACTTGACCTTTCATCAGTCTCTCATATTTTTTGTCTCTCAGCTCAGTGAATTCCAGCGTGGAACTGTGATAGGATGCCACCTGTGCAACAAATCCAGTCGTGAAATTTCCTCACTCCTAAATATACCACAGTCAACTGTCAGCTGTATTATAAGAACGTGGAAGTGTTTGGGAACAACAGCAACTCAGCCATGAAGTGGTAGACCACGTAAACTGATGGAGCGGGGTCAGCAGATGCTGAGGTTCATAGTGTGAAGAGGTCACCAACCTTCTGTAGAGTCAATCGCTACAGACCTCCAGACTTCATGTGGCCTTCAGATTAGCTCAAGAACAGTGCACAGAGAGCTTCATGGAATGGGTTTCCATGGCCGAGCAGCTGCATCCAAGCCATACATCACCAAGTGCAATGCAAAGCGTCGGATGCAGTGGTGTAAAGCACGCCGCCACTGGACTCCAGAGCAGTGGAGACACGTTCTCTGGAGTGACGAATCACGCTTCTCCATCTGGCAATCTGATGGATGAGTCTGGGTTTGGCGGTTGCCAGGAGAACGATACTTGTCGGACTGCATTGTGCCAAATGTAAAGTTTGGTGGAGGGGGGATTATGGTGTGGGGTTGTTTTTCAGGAGCTGGGCTTGGCCCCTTAGTTCCAGTGAAAGGAACTCTGAATGCTTCAGCATACCAAGACATTTTGGACAATTCCATGCTCCCAACTTTGTGGGAACAGTTTGGAGCTGGCCCCTTCCTCTTCCAACATGACTGTGCACCAGTGCACAAAGCAAGGTCCATAAAGACATGGATGACAGAGTCTGGTGTGGATGAACTTGACTGGCCTGCACAGAGTCCTGACTTCAACCCGATAGAACACCTTTGGGATGAATTAGAGCAGAGACTGAGAGCCAGGCCTTCTCATCCAACATCAGTGTGTGACCTCACAAATACACTTCTGGAAGAATGTTCAAAATTCCCATAAACACACTCCTAAACCTTGTGGACAGCCTTCCCAGAAGAGTTGAAGCTGTTATAGCTGCAAAGGGTGGACCGACGTCATATTGAACCCTATGGATTAGGAATGGGATGTCACTTAAGTTCATATGAGAGTCAAGGCAGGTGAGCGAATACTTTTGGCAATATAGTGAAGATAGAGAAATAGCTATAGGCCTACACACAAGGTAGTTATATTAAATCATTACAAAATATAAAACATTTAATCATTCCATGTATATTAGTAATATTTCTATTATCATGATAATTATAATAACATAACATTAACATATATGTATGTATTTATTTTTAATATAAATATCTGTCTCATGTTGCCTTTCTGTAAGTTCGTTCTGTGATTTATATATATACATATATATATATATATATATATATATATATATATATATATATATATATATATATATATGTATATATATACACACACACACACACACACACATACAAATATACTGAATGAATGTGTTTTCATGTAAAATGCAGAAACTTTAAGAATAAGACAATCACATGAAAGTAGTTATTAAAAAAGTAGCATTGAATGATTGTGGTAGCAACATTTGTAAAAAGCTTGGGTCAAAAACACTTTTGCAATAACATGAACTCACATAGCCCTGCTGTTCCTGTGAAGCAGAACTTGTGTTGTACATACATGTACTGCATCAGTGTTTCTCAAACCTTTAAATTTCAACTCTGACAGTGTACAAATGGAACAAACAGGTCTATTTGTACCATGGTTCCATTTGTCAACTGTCAGGGTTACAGACCTGTATGGGTCAATAGAATAGAATACATTTTTTTATTAATACCCCACTTGGGGAAATTCACCTGCCACAGCAGCATAGACATGATACAGTAATAAAAAAACAAACCACAGCAAAGGCATAAAAGAATAAATAATAATAATAATAACAGAATAATATTTACGTATTTACAATAGGTACTATATAACAATATAAATATTAAATTGTAAATGAAATGTTGAACACAATTATAAGATGAATAGAATGTATTTTTACTATGAAATAAAATAGAAGTGCAAATACTTTTGTGCAAAAGGAAGGACAGTGCAAACAGATTTGAAAACAAGGCAGTGATGGTAAAGAGTCCAGTTGTGTTTACATCAGCCAGTGATGCTGATGTTATAAAGTTTTATTGCAGATGGCAGGAATGACTTTGCGGTAGCGCTCCTTCTAGCAGGGTGGAAGTCTGAGTCTGCAGCTGAAGGAGCTGCTTAAAGCCTCCACAGTCCATCAGAGGGTCAGAGGGGTTGTCCATGATGGAGGTGAGCTTTGCTAACATCCTCCTCTCAGCCACCTCCTCTATGGAGTCCAGGGAGCAGTCCAGTATAGAGCCGGTCCAGGACAGAGCCGGTCCAGGACCCTGTCCTGGGAGTCGAGAGGAGGAGTCGGAAGTCAAAGTGTCGGTTGGCGGGAGCGTGATAGCGATAATTTTGCAATTTGGATTGGATTGTGTGTTGGGTGCGTGTGGATTGAGTGGGGAGTTATGTGTGGGATATCGGCAGACGGCCGATCGGCCCAGTGCGACAGTAGCCTATAGCTCAGCTTCTGACTGATCTGCAGGACCCTAGCCACAAGGGGTGGGGAGGGGGAAGCATGGAAGACTGACTAGAAACAGACCGAAAAGGGTTCATATTGCAAGGGGTGATACCTCACAGGATAGTGATATGGATAATGTGCAGGCTAAAGTAAGGAGGGCTGAGGCTGGAAAGGAGGCGAGGTTCAAAGTCCTGATAAAAATCAAGAGTGGCCCTGGGTTTGTCTCCATCAGTCCCCTGAAATTAACCAAAGAGAATGCTACTCTCCTGAACAATGGAATGATTGCTGTCATTTGCAAGACAGAGGCCCAACAGGAAAGGCACTTAAGATAAAAAGCATCCTGGATAAGAGGGTTGAAGTGTTTAAACCACGATCTGTCTCTGAAACTAAAAGGGTGATATACAATGTATCCAATGATGTGTCAGAAGAAGAGCTCTTAAGGAATTTGAAAGGAGGGAATATTACTGGTGTGAGGCGCATGGGAAAAAATGATCAAGGATTTACTCCCATACTTTTGACATTTAAAGATGAAGAGCTCCCTAAAAAGGTGATGCTGGGATACATGAGCTACTCAGTAAGGACTTATGAAAGGCCCCCAATGAGATGTTTTAAATGCCAAAGATATGGGCATGTTGCAGCTGTGTGCAGGGAGAGAAGAAGGTGCAGATTGTGTGGTGGAGATCATGATGGAAAAGAGTGCCAAGGAACAGCTAAATGTTGCAACTGTGGAGGTAATCACCCAGCTTCATAAAGGGGATGTACATACTACCAAAAAGCTGAAAGTGTGCAGAAAGTATTCTTACTGTATTCAAAATGTCTTATGCAGAAGCAGTACGTAGGGTGGAAGATACAAGCAGGATGCAGGCCAGACCAGAAGCTAGCAGTGAAAGGGAAATAAGAGGAGGAGAAATGCTGAACAGTGATGACGTCATGGTTGTGGTCAATAAGAAAATGCTACTAGCATTTATGGTTGAAGCAATGTGGAGGGTGAAAATGGTAGCAAACAAAAAATCGGATGTGGCAAGAGAAATTACTGCTGCAGCAGAACAGTTGCTGGGATTTAAGGGATTAGATCCAAAAGAGGTCTGGGAGGCTACCTACTCACAAAATAAAGACGAGCACACTGGAAATAAGGAACAGGAACTATTGCTGGGAACTGATGAAGAAGAGATGGACAGCAGAGATTATGAGACTATGATGATGATGATTAAATTCATTTTCATAATGTTTTACATATTACAATTGAATGCCAGGAGTTTATCAGTGAATGGCCAGGAATTTAAGAGAAGCTTAGAGGGATTTAAGGAGAAACCAGAAGTCATCTGCATCCAAGAAACCTGGTTAAAGCCAAACTTGGATTTTAAAATCAATGGATATAACTGTGAAAGGAAAGATAGAGAAAACAGGCCAGGAGGGTGATGTGCTACCTTTGTTAAGACGGGAATACAGTATAGAAGGAAAGAAGTGGAGACAGAGTTGGAATGTGTAGTTATGGAGGTATGGACCAACAGGGGGAAAATCAATATTGCGAACCTGTATAACCCAAGCAGCAGCCTAGAAGGGAAGCATCTACAGGAAGTAATGGACAGAATCAGCACACCGGTGGTCTGGGTAGGGGACTCCAATGCTCACAATGAATTATGGGGTGGGCAGAAAAAAGACAGGAATGGAATTACGATAGAGGAGTTTATAGATAAAAACAAAGTGGTAGTGCTGAATGATGGTCAGCCAGCATGGTTCAGGGAAAATCGATCCATCTCATCTGCAATAGACATCACAATGGTATCAGCAGAATTAGCAGCAGGAAATAGGTGGGAAACAATGGACCAGTATGTAATGGACAGTGATCACATACCAGTAATAAGCAAATTTGGAGGGTGTTTGATTGAGGAACTGGATAATCTGGTGATGGGATTTAATTTTAAAAAAAGCAAATTGGATAAAGTATGAGGAGAGGCTAAATGAAGAAATAGGCACGATAGACAGTGAGCAGGGTACAGAGGAATGGAACAGATCATTCTCTAAGTATATATGGACAGTAGCAGCAGAGACGATCCCTAAGAAGATCCCTAGAAGAGGCTCTATGGTCCCCTGGTGGAATGAAGAGTGTAGTACAGCTGTTCATGCTAGGAATAAGGCGTACAAGAAACTCAAAAAGTACCCAGTAGAAAGCTATTTAATAGAATATAAGAAGTTGAGGGCCAGAGCCAGAAGGGTCATAAAAGAGGCTAAGAAAAAAAGCTGGAGAGATTTTTGTGGTAGGCTGGGGCCTGAGACCTCTACAAAGTATGGAACCTAGTCCATCAAATGTCTGGGGTTTGTAAGCAGAACTGTCCTCCTGTTCTTTGTCATGGTGGAAAGGAGGTGACTAACAGCAAAGAAAAAGCAGATATGTTAGTAAAGCATTCTCAAAAAGTACATAGCACAGACAATGTAAGCGAGGAAAATAATAGAATAAGAGAAGAAACAGTAGCAAGGCAAATTAACAAACTGCAGGAAGATAATGATAACTCAGATACTGCTAACAGATATTTTACATTAGATGAGCTAAAAGGAGCAGTAAAGCAAGGGAAGGACACAAGCCCAGGTAGAGATGGTCTAGGGAATCAATTTTTCAAACATGCAGGGGATTTAGTGTTAGAGGAGCTGTTAGCATTAGTTAACAGTGTGTGGGAGTGTGGCAAACTACCTAAAGAATGGAAACACAGTGATCCCAGCTCTTATCGACCAATAGCCCTGACATCAGTAGTGTGTAAGATCATGGAGCGTATGATAACATCCAGGTTAGTGTACATGTTGGAAAAAAGAGGATACTTTGTGCCATACTAGATTTGGGTTTGGACAGGGACGCTCAACAATGGACTCAGTCATGTGCTTGGACTTGGATGTAAAGAGAGCTGTAGCAAACAGAGAGGCAGTTGTAGCAGCATTTATAGACATGGAGAAAGCATATGACGAGAGCATATGCATATGGAGAGAAGGGCTATTAATCACTCTACGTGATGCAGGAGTAAGAGCAAGAATATTTAATTGGATCAATGACTTCTTATATAACAGGACAATACAGGTCAAAGTTGGGAATGTGTTATCTGAAGAGGTAGAAGTGGAGAATGGCACCCCCCAGGGGAGTGTGATCAGCCCCGTACTCTTCAACGTCTTAATCAATGGCATATTTAGCACAGTGAGCAAGGATTTTGGATTGTCATTGTTTGCAGATGATAGAGCTATATGGAATCTCAGTCATATCTTCAGACCAGACCAGATCTAATAGCAGAGATGTGTTTAATAATAAATAAAATCAACAAATTGGAGTGTGAGTTGGGGTTCATCTGGATACCAGCACATGTGGGTATATAGGGTAATGAGGAAGCAGACACTGTGGCCAAAGATGCAATAAAGCAGGATCAAGTCAAACTGGAATTGGACTACGGACCACCAGAATTTTCATTTATAATAAATCAGGCAGCAAAGGAAATATGGCAGGACTCATGGGATAAGGAAAGCAAAGTCAGGATGTAGCCTACTATAATATACCATAGATATAATATATAATAGATATGCAGCTCAAAGGAGGAAACTCTTCAGAGATCTGGGAGCGGCTGGACAGACTGTTTTTAACATGAGCACACTGCTGAATGGGGAGGACTGGAATAATACAAAGAAGCTGCTGCAGTATCTGCACTCCATTGGAGTATACAACAGAATATGATTAGGCACTAACAGGAATAGCATGGAAACAGCAGAGGGCAGCGATACGCCTTGGATGCGTGTAGTCTGCCAAAACCAAAGAAGAAGAAAGGAGGCCGCGCAAACGGAGGGCTAGTGTGTAGGGAGAGTGTGTAGGGGGACGGTTTGGGATTGGGCCCCTGTGTGTGAGATAGGAGGGCAGACAGACAGACAGACAGTGTGGTATCTATGGTGGTGTCGGTAGGCGGTGGCAGAAGCTTTGCGGAAGTCTATGAAACAGGAGTCATATGACCAGGAAGGCAGCCGAAGAAAATGCTACCTACATGGATAAAATTCCTTGGACACGGTGACTAATACCTACTGCGAACACGGTAACAGTTCCCATAAGTCATATGTAGACACAGTAAATAATGTTATATTCGGCCACCGTAACGAGTGTTAACGGCCACCCACTCCTGCTGATTTTATCTTAAGGAAATGCAACAGCTAGCTAACTAAGCTAATATTGAATACAGATATTAACAGCGGAATTGGTGAAGTGAAGTGACGTTGGCTTTTTTTTTTTTTTTTAAGTATTTCCTGACTGTTTGTGTTTGAATGTGTCCTCAGATGGAGGAGATTAAAGTTTCTCCTGATTATAACTGGTTCAGAAGCACAGTACCCCTGAAAAGAGTAAGTAACCTCATGATTTCTAATCTGTGATGGTGGTCCATTATCCTTGGGCCCACAGCTTATTACAGCACAAGAACAAGTAGGCTTACACATGACGACTGCAGTTATCTACCTGATAATAACAATGTGGATCTATCCCAGGAGGTTTGAGTCTTTATATATGTGTATATATATTCTGGATTCATCTGTAAGCAACAACTCCAGCTTTTGTTACTAGAAGCATGGTGTTTTTTGATAGTGGTGCGGTGATTTGATCCAGGTACAGTCCACGTGGAGGCAGGACAAGAGGCAGAACAGGTCCAAATGAAATGGCATCTGGAATCCACTGGATATTGTTTGACAATGACTTTGTTGGTTTAAAGTCAGCTTTAAAATGGCTATCAGTGAAACAATACGGTCACTGATACAATACAGGGAGTCTTGGCCTGGCTACACCAAAACCCCACAATATAAGCCCTTGGCAGAAAACACTTTTCCTCAATAAGATTGTTACATTTCCCCTATGGTGCTGGAGTGAAATATGGTCACGAGTGCCGCTCGAAAAATAAAGTGCTGGTCTCCTGTTTGATTGGTTTTGTTATGTAAATTCAAAACCACAGGTAGTGTAGTACTACTACTACTAATAATAATAATAATCCACCAGTTCTTTTGAATAACAATAAAATCATAATAATAAACACAAAACATAATCACCTATAAGAACAGCTATCACAGAGCTATGCCAATGACTGTTAAATAATTGAAGTGCATCAGTTCTATGTTGTGTGTACCAGACTCAGTGTTGGTTAATCTACTGACATAAAAATGATTACCATATGCCAGGGTCCATGACTGTGCAGGTATTTTGCTGGAAAATTCAACATTTAAAAGAGAATCCCCTGGATTACAAATAAGAAATGAACCAGAATAAAACACAATAGAGTGTTTGATGGCCAAACCACACAATAGTTTTTTTAGTTGCTCTCCACTCGTGACTACCTCACACTGATACTCTGTCTCAAGTCTTTACACCAATACAAAGTCATATTCACATCTACTTTGATTTTAGCATACAGGACTCATTTGAATGAACTCATTTGTGCATTTGAATTTAAAACGCAACACTTTCTCCCTGCTAACCAGTAACCTATTGAAGTTGTGGCTCTGTTACTCCCATACAATTGTTTTGTTAGTTGGTTTTTAATTTTTGAAGAAAATAGGAGATCATCCAGAGTTAGTTTACTAGTGTAAGCACCACTGAACCACTATTCACACAGATTTTCTATAGAGGATTCATTGATGGTTCAGAGCCTGCAGTTTGTCAGTAGAGTCCAAGAGGGCGGCCAACCCAACTCCTTGTCTGTGAGGTCTGTGTGTCTGGAAGATCTGAATTTCTATTTTAACTTATCATATTTTTTATTTCATGAAAATTGGGATGGACTGTGAGATGTATTGCTCGCTCTTCTTTTATTCCCACACTAAGATCTCAAGAGCTTTTTTTGGACACTTAAGCATTAATCGCGTGAGCTTGTCTGGGGCTTGCTTTTCCTTTGGGACTGTTTGAAGCCTGGCGTTTTTATGGAATCACCCTGATGGTGCTTGGCCCTGTATTGGACTATTGAACTGTCTGACTGTTTTAAGTTTTGTGCTTCTGGAATTTAGCTGGTGGTGTGCGCTCAATGTAGCAAACCAGCCCTGCATCAGCTAGCATCCACCAGCCCTGCAATTAGCTAGCAACCACCAGCCCTGCAATTAGCTAGCAACCACCAGCCCTGCAATTAGCTAGCAACCACCATCCCTGCAGCAGCTTTTCCCTCTCCCTTTCTCTCCTCGCCCACACTGGCCCCATGGTTTGCGTTCGGGCCCGGCTTCGGTCGCCTTCTGGATGCCGCCCGGTGATGGCCTGCTGCGTGCGGGCCCGGTGCTCCCTCGCTCTCTCGTCCCCCCTCCCTCGGGAGGGGAGGGCTCGGTTCGCGGGTCTTGCCTCATGGGCGGCGGTGGCCTCCTGTCTCCCCGGGTGTTGGGGTGGCTGGGGGGGTGTGGGCGGGGGTGGGGTTGGGGATGGGGGTGGATGGTGGGGTGGTTGGGTGGGTGGGCCCTCGTGTCGCTGGCCCCTTGGACCTGTCCTGGCCTCCTGGGAGGTGGTGGTTTCTTTCTCCTCCTGGTCGTTGGATCTGCGTGGTTCTCGGTGGCCCGGGTGGCTCTCTGGGTTTGGCATCGTCGATGCTCCCACTTCCCCGGGTTGTTGTGGACACCTGGCCGATCTGGCCATGAGGGGTCGTGGTAGACGCTCTGGGTTTCGGTGTTCTACACACATGCATGTTTTATCCAGACCTTATTAACTCCTCCCGAGTCACATTGATAAGTACTGATGTGAACTGCTAGTATGTGCCAAATCATTCGTCCGACTTCTCACTTCTCACTTCTCAAGGTCATGTTTTCTCCACATACTTCTTTCATTTGTGTTCTTGGTAGCCTACTTTATACGGTTAGGTCCTCCACTACTCTGGTGTTCAATACTGTTGGGTGTTGGGATGAAGGTGTTAGGAATGACACAGTAGCTTACACGTTTTTTTTATTCCAATAGCACTGCCTGTCTGTAAACTTCCCTTTTTGTTTTGTCTTATCTCCCTGTCTGTCATTTATTTCCCCCTCTTATCACCCAGGTGTAGCACGTCCCTCTCTGGCTTATAACAGGAAATTCCAATAAATAAAGTAAGATTAGATTCCAGGGAGGGCCGGTGATGGTCACATACACGCACCAAATATTAATTGCTTTTGCTGCAAGACTAAAATATGCATAATCTCATAAAAGGTCGACACTCTTTTGTGGTGTTGAACAATGAGAACAATGCAGACAAAGTGGAAAAAAAAAAAAAAAAAAAAAATCTGGGCTAAATCGATTGATACTGACATCCTTGTCTTATCTGAAACTTGGCTAAAGAAATCCATCACAGACAAAGACATTGCTATTAATGGTTACAACATTTTTTGTTGCGACCGTCCCAGAAAAGTTAAACAAAAAGTTAATGTTACTGTTCAGTCATCTGTTTCCCTCAGTAGTCAATTTGAATTTCTTGCTCTGAAGTTGGAGCCTCTAAATGGCCAATTGCTTACCATTGTCGGCCACTATAGACCACCATCTGCTGTTAGTGAGACTTTGTCATCATTGTCTACACAGCTTTCGAAATTAGCCTTCAATGAGATTCTTCTCGCAGGAGATCTGAACTGGGATTGGTTATCTTCTGTTTCTGATGGTTTTAAATCTATGTGTGATTCTTTTAACTTAACACAAATAGTTAATGGGTCAACAAGCCCAAACCTCAAGCACCCAGAGAAATTTTCTCTTCTTGATTTATTTTTAACTAAATTTCCTCATAAATTTTCAGATATTGGTGTTTTTGCAAATGACTTGAGCGATCATTGTGTTATAGCCACTGTAAGGCGAGCTAAGCTCCCAAACATGATTATAAACATTTCTGTGAGCAGGGTTTTCACCATGATATATGGCATTTTGACTGGTCCAGGATCTCACTTTTTAATGATGTAGAGTTGGCCTGGAATTACTTTTATGATGCTTTTAGTATGATTATAAATAAACACGCCCCTCTTTGCAAATTTAGAGTGTAGAGTAGAAACAATCCTTGGTTTTCTCTTGAGTTGTCTCGTCTCCTTAAAGCAAGGGACGATGCTTGGGCTAAGGCCAGGAATTCCAAATCCCACGATGACTGGCTGATATTTAAACAGCTCAGAAATTGCTTTACTTCCCTTGTTAAAAAGGCTAAGTCCGATTTTTATGTTGAGAAAACGACTCGTAACCTAAATGATCCTAGGTAGTTTTGGAAAGTAGTCAAATCTTCATTTGGGGATGAAACCCACTGATGAACTACCTGCTTGTATCATCTTCTATCTGACAAATCAGCCATTCTTAATTATTTTAATGAACATTTGTTTCTTCAGGATCTCTTTTTGAATCCTTACATCCACATCAAGCTAATGTGCAGGGGATTTGCCCTCAATCACTACCTATTGATGCTATGGCTCCAGGACTGGATCTGACTCCTTTTGATGTAGCTGAGGTCCGTAGGGCCTCAAAGCAACTGGATCCTCGTTGTAGAGGCCCTGTGTCATATTTTTAATCTCACGCTTTTTGAAAATAAGATTCCGAGAATATGGAAGTCTGCTTATGTTCGTCCCCTGCTGAAAGGTGGAGATCCCTCCATAGTTAACTATCGGCCAATCTCTAAACTGTGTGTTCTTTCCAGGGTTTTAGAAAAGTTAGTCAGTGAACAACTTAAATGTTTTTTAGATGCATATGGTCATCTCTCACAATATCAGTCTGGTTTTCATAAACAGCATAGTACAATAACTGCTGCTGTAAAAGTGGTAAATGACATCATAGAGGCACTAGATGGCCGGAAATATTGTGCAGCTCTTTTTATTGACTTGTCAAAGGCATTTGACACAGACGACCATGTCATCTTGGCAGATAGACTGTACAAGATTGGCTTATCTGAACAGGCTGTAAATTGGTTCTCTAATTATTTATCAGATAGAGCACAGTGTGTCCAGGCAGCTGGGTCTTTTTCCTCCTTCCTCCCTGTTCCAAAAGGTATGACTCAAGGTTCTATATTAGGGCCGCTGTTGTTCCCTATTTATGTGAATAGTCTTTGCGATAATTTGTCTGATGCTGTGTCCCGTTTTTATGCTGATGATACAGTAATTTATTGTTCATCTCTTTCAGCCTTAAAATCCCTTGAGCTCTTGCAGGCAGCCTTTGACACTGACTCAGCTTAAGTTAGTGCTGAATGCAGATAAATCAAAGGCGATGTTATTTTCAAATGGCAAGCAACTTCCATCTCACCGTCCTAGGTGGTCAGTTGTTCATGGGGTTGAAATTGAAATGGTTACGTCTTATAAATATTTAGGAATTTTAATTAATGAGAACCTGTTGTTTAAATTGCACATCGATAAACTGATTTCTAAGCTAAAACTGGAAATGGGTTTCTTTTTTAGAAATAAATCCTGTTTTTCATTGCAAGTCCGAAAACATTTGATCACCTCAACTTTTTTTTACCCATTTTGGACTATGGAGACTTTCTTTTTATGAATGCTCCTGATCAGTTTTTAAAGAAACTGGATGCTGTATGCCATTGTGCTCTGCGTTTCATTACTGGTTGCAGCTATCGTGTACATCACTGTTCCTTATATGCTGCTGCATTTTGTCCATCCTTGTACGTCCATAGACGTGTGGACACCTCAGTCGGCCCGGCCTGCGCTCTCAGGACATCATACTGATGCAGGTCCCAAGAGTCAGAACTGAACTGGGCAAAAAGTTTTCGGCCCCGTCAAACTGGAATGATGTGCAGAAGGACTTGAAATTGGCACATCTTGTAACTCTGGGGGAATTCAAGTCAATTTTAAAAGACCGAGAAATAAGCTCAATTGGATCCTGTAGTTGTAATATGTAATCATGTAGTCCCACTCTTGTTTCTCTGTGGTGTGTGAATGTATTTTATTTTAGTCCGTGTTTTGTGTGTTTGCGGTAACTGCTTTTTGTCTTTTGTGCTGCCGTCTTGGCCAGGTCACTCTTGCAAAAGAGGTTTTAAATCTTAATGTGTTCTTTACCTGGTTAAATAAAGGATATTGATTGATTGAGTCTGTGACACTGTGTGAAATAATCAGTCAGTCAAGCTGACTGTGACAGTGTATGCACAGAATATACTGGGACATGGGATCACACTGCATTGCTTCATCACATCATAACTGCTATAAGTTAAGAGCAGGTCACTCAAGACATTCTCTCATTGGTTAATCAGTAGTTATTTTAGAGCCCAAAGATGTCATAATCCAATTCTGTTGATCATATAGTCCACACCCCCTAGTGTGCATCATATACTGTATGTTAAATCATGATTAGAGCCCTTGTGGACTTAAAAATCAACCTTCCACATCCAGTGTGTGAATGTCACTCAAAGGTGTCCTTCAAAAAGACAAATGTATTGCAAACAGTCAATATATCAGTCTAACAGTAAGAATTATACCAAAATGAAAAGAGAGAAAAAAGAGTTAACTGGACTGCTTGAGGTTTGTTAAAGATGTTTCTTCTCTCACCATTCAAGAGGCTTCTTCAGTTCTGACTGGTAGAATGTTCAGATACTTATACTCCTGTTGGAACAAACAGTAAACAATGATAACTACTAGAAAAACAGGTCTATATTATTATATACGTAATGCAATCATAATCACTGTAACCAAATAAAATACATTTTTGTTGGTCTTATGCATGCATACTCCTGCAGAACATTCGCGTGGTGAAATAGTCCTTCCACCCAGAGAGCAGTCACTACATTATGTGTTCAGGAAAAGGAACGGAAAGAATCAGATCTCTGGTCAGAGTTTTTACAGTCCTGCAGCTGCCACAATCTGCTGCCATTCGGTCCGAATGGAAAGAACCAATCAGGTGTCTTCATGTCTTGTCTTGGCCACGCCCCCTCTATCCCTCCCTCCTCCCCACTATTGCTAGAAATATCCAGCACACTCCTTAGCAGGAGAATCTGTTCTGTAGGGAACAATGACAGAGAAAATGCAGCCAAAAATACCACTTCCAGTGTTACTTCTGATGGCTCACCCTGTTAAACAGACAAAGAGAAGAAAGAGGGCAGAAAAGGCTGTGACAAAACTCTGGATAAAGCTAAGAGGACAAACCAGAGTGAACATCGGTGGAGACACTGAAGGCCAATTTATAGTACTCCGTAAATTGCTGTGTTGCTGCTGTGGGCACAGAGTAGAGCTGCTTGATTTTGGAAAAATCATAATCACGATTATTTTGATCAATATTGAAATCAGGATTATTCAAATGATTATTGTTGAGTTACATAATGCATTTATTCAGCATTTCTCTCTAAAAAAAAAACAACACTTTGTTATTGATTCTTTACGCAAAATATTCAAATTGAAACTAAATATAAGCTACAAATATGTACATTACAGCTGTGTACTGTTACGCTGCATTAGCGTTAACAGTGATTAAACAGTCAGCCAAACTCCTTTTCATGATCTAGGAAGGATGAGCGTACTTGCTCCTTTATTAACTTCCACAGGTTGACAACAGTGAATTTGTAATGAAACTGGATAAAGCAAGGAATACGGCATTATATTGCATCTCATGTGATTATGATCTGTGTTTAGCAACCACACTAACGTACGGATGGCGATCTTAGCACCGCTGATGTGATCATATCTACTTATCAAACATTGTCAAAAGTTATCGTCACACATACAACATATTAGCACACAACGATTAAGCAACACGAAGAGTCATTGCTTTCTGAAGGGATAGCGTGAACGGAAAAGGACACCAGAGCAGGTAGTGTAAGTAGCAACCATGCAGTTATGTTTACATTCTCTACTTCCTGTTTCAACTGCGCCGCATCTGTAAGCTTCAAAATAAATAAATAAATAAATAAAAACTACAACACCCAATAAATCGTTTCAACTGGATTATATGAGTTTGGAGATTGTTTGACAACAAAATTGAAATCACGATCAAAATTCAATTACTTAAAAGTCCATCACTCCTTCAAGGGAAAACGGAGACAGCAAGGGCTGCGATTGGTCCTCTAGTTGCACCCCTGCCATGAAACGCACTCCCTCACCCTATGCAGAAACAGTACAGACTAGTCGCCTCCGCAACAACGCAGACTGGAACTAAAGTATCCATTACCCTTGTGAAACGCAAGTGAAATACATTCAACTTGCTCCAAAAAAATTATTTAATTCATTTAGTAACTAGAAAAGCACTCGGAGAGGGCGGCACAGTGGGTTTGCACTGTTGTCTCACAGCAAGAAGGGTACCGGCCCGGGGCCTTTCTATGTGGAGTTTGTATGTTCTCCACGTGCCTGCGTGGAGAACATGGGTTCTCTTCGGGTACTCCGGCTTCCTCCCACCCTCCCAAAACATGCATGGGGATTAGGTTAATTGTCTAATTTAAATTGAGCGTAGGTGTGAATGTGAGTGTGAGTGGTTGTCTGTCTCTATGTGCCCTGCGATGAACTGGCGACTTGTCCGGGATGTACACCGCCTTTCGCCCTAAGACAGCTGGGATAGGCTCCAGCATAAAAAATGGATGAAAATGGATGGATGGAAAAGCACTCAGAGAGTGCAGACCTCCGCCAAGGCAGCATTCTGAGAGAGCATATACTCTTGCAAGCCCACAATGCCTAAGACTGAATGTGTTGATTTTGACGCACCTTGGAACCCACATTTAACATTGTATTCACATGAATATCATGTATGTTTTTATTTTTTATCTAATTTATATTTCTTGACATTTGAATTTGAATTTTAAAAAAGACCAAAATACCAGTAAAACTTTGCAAATACAATTTGAGAATTCCAGATATTTTGAGACCAGTTGCATTGCTTTATGGTGCTTTTCCACAGGCACGGTATGGTATCGTAGGGCACGGCTCTACGCAGTTGTGGCGCTTTTCCACTGGTATCTGGTACCCTGTATGAGGTACTTTTCCTTACCTCCTCAACCCTGGTTCCAAGCGAGCCGAAGTGATACTAAAACGTGACGTCAGCCCACTACCTTCCACTGATTGGCCAACGAGTGTCGTCATTGGAAGCGTCATTGGAGTCTGATTGGACTGTGAAAACCAAACACAACTCGACTCCACCATTTTTAAAACCGGCAACTGCTTCGCTACTTTTACACTTCCTGGAGTCTTCTCTGTCTCTATTCTTTCACTTTGTGCGTGACAGAAAGTCACAGGGTGAGCAACAAATACATGATCACTTCCTTGTTGTTCATTGTTTGTGTTGTTGTTGTTGTTCTTCTTCTTCCCGGTTTTCTGTGTCGCATGCAAATGAAGTTACGGCAGCGCGAAACTGCCGTAACTTCATGACTACATGACAACCCTGCCCACACTGAGGAGGTACTCAGTTGTAATGGAAAAGCAACAAAACTGGGCGGTACCGTGCTGTGCCGTTACTGTGTCGTGGAAAAGCACCATTAGCTCCTTCCTACATGAAGTTATGGTTAAAAACGCATATTTGACCTTGGTGACCCTGACCTTTTACTGATCTTGACCAAATTGAATCTGTGACTTCTGGATTCCTATATTATTTTATATACCAAATTAGGTGATGATTGGCTGAAAATTGTACGTTGTAGCGTTGACAAATGTGCAAAATCTCCCATCCATTACTATGGAGTGACCATTAATTTGACCTTGGTGACCTTGAATTGGATCTGATCACCACCAAAAATTCATCAGTTTTAAGTTAGGCCACTTCTGATCAATCCTGAAAATTTCGTGAAAATCTGTCCATAACTTTTTGAGTTATTACTATGGGGGCACCGTTCATTTGACCTTGATAACCTTGAATCATATCTGATCACCCCCAAAAATTAATCAGTTTGAAGTTAGGCCACTTCTGATCAATCCTGAAAATTTTGTCAAAATCTGTCCATAACTTTTTGAGTTATTACTATGGAGCTACCATTCATTTGACCATGATGACCTTCAGTCGGATTCGATCACCACCAAAAATTAATCAGTTTTAAGGTAGGCCACTAGTGACCAACCCTGAAAATTTCGTCAAAATCCATTCATAGCTTTTTGAGTTATTTTGCAAACCAACAAACCAACGTACAAATAAACCCTGGTGAAAACATAACCTTTTTGGCAGAGGTAATAATTATGGTTGGGGTATATTTCCACAAAACCTATCAAGAGGTGTTGGTTTGCGTTTGCTATTATCCGATTTTGTGTTGAGAAGAATATCTGTTATTTGCACTCTTTCGAGGAGCTTTAAAGACTGTAAGGAAAATAATCAAATCATAGAATTTTCCCCTTGACTCTCATATGAACTTAAGTGACATCCCATTCCTAATCCATAGTGTTCAATATGATGTTGGTTCACCCTTTGCAGCTATGACAGCTTCAACTCTTCTGGGAAGGCTGTTCACAAGGTTTAGGAGTGTGTTTATGGGAAGTTTGGCCATTCTTCCAGAAGTGTATTTGTGAGGTCACACACTGATGTTGGACGAGAAGGCCTGGCTCTCAGTCTCTGCTCTAATTCATCCCAAAGCTGTTCTATCGGGTTGAAGTCAGGACTCTGTGCAGGCCAGTCAAGTTCATCCACACCAGACTGTGTTATCCATGTCTTTATGGACCTTGCTTTGTGCACTGGTGCACAGTCATGTTGGAAGAGGAAGGGGCCAGCTCCAAACTGTTCCCACAAAGTTGGGAGCGTGGAATTGTCCAAAATGTCTTGGTATGCTGAAGCATTCAGAATTCCTTTCACTGGAACTAAGGGGCCAAGCCCAGCTCCTGAAAAACAACCCCACACCATCATCCCCCCTCCACCAAACCAACCAGTTCAAACCAAACTCCACCAAAATTTACACTTGGAACAATGCAGTCCGACAAGTATCGTTCTCCTGGCAACCGCCAAACCCAGACTCGTCCATCAGATTACCAGATGGAGAAGCATGATTCGTCACTCCAGAGAACGTGTCTCCACTGCTCTAGAGTCCAGTGGCGGCGTGCTTTACACCACTGCATCCAATGCTTTGCGTTGCACTTGGTGATGTATGGCTTGGATGCAGCTGCTCGGCCATGGAAACCCATTCCATGAAGCTCTCTGTGCACTGTTCTTGAGCTAATCTGAAGGCCACATGAAGTTTGGAGGTCTGTAGTGATTGACTATGCAGAAAGTTGGTGAACTCTTCACACTATGCACCTCAGCATCCACTGACCCCGCTCCATCAGTATATGTGGCCTACCACTTCATGGCTGAGTTGCTCTCGTTTCCAAACACTTCCACGTTCTTATAATACAGCTGACAGTTGACTGTGGAATATTAAGGAGTGAGGAAATTTGAGGAGGAGGAGTGAGGAAGTGATTGGAACACCTGATTCTGATTATTTAGATGGGTGAGCGAATACTTTTGGCAATATTGTGTATATTCTAGCCTTGAGGCATCTGAAGGGACTGAAAAGTGATGCAGAAGTTGCTTTCATTTTTTTGGACAGGTCATTATTTGTTTAGCTTCAGGGGAGTAATCATTTTCATGAAATATGTAGTTTGCCAACTTAGCTATTTTTGTAGGGCGTGTTAGCCCGATGCTAACAATAGCTTCTCTGTGGGTGTAAACCGGTCATGGGTGCCGCTTGTTTTAGAGAACTTCTAGGATATGAAATTTTGACCATATTGCACAGCAATAGTCTCCAGTGTCTGCATTATGAAGGTGCTCACAGACTCCAGTAGACTGTAAGCATAGTAGAATCTGGATTAGTGATGGGCAAAACAGTTCTTTTGACTGAACTGAATCTGTACGAATCCTTCATTAAAAAGATCCGTTCAAAGGATTCGTTCACCGAATCACCGAGATCCCCCCCTCATCATACTGCAGCAAGCAGGACATTCACTACACATGAACGTCAGTCCTCTTTCTGTTATTGCGAATAATAAACCTATATGCATTTCTAGACTTTTAAATAAACAAATACAGTGTATGTGATTAAATATCAGGTTATTAAATATTGTTATTGCACTGAAATGAAAACAAGAAACAATCAAAGTGGGAAATAATCATTAAAAAGTAAAATGACAATCATAATAAGTCCAGATAAGGTGTCAGGTCGGACCCTGAAAGCATGTACAGACCAAGTGGCAGAAGTCTTTCTGGACATTTTCAACATGTCCCTGCAGGTCTCCATGGTCCCTGTCTGCCTGAAGTCCTCCATTATTGTGCCTGTGCCCAAATAAATCAACCATCACATGCCTCAGTGATTACCGTCCTGTCGCTCTCACCCCTGTCATCATGAAGTGCTTTGAGCGGATCCTCCTGAAGCACATCAAGGACGCCATCCCTGCTGGCCTGGACAGCCTACAGTTCGCCTGCAGGGAGAACCGTTCTACGGAGGATGCTGTCTCACTGGCACTTCACACCGCCCTGACTCACCTGCAGCATCCCAACACCTACGTCAGGATGTTGCTTGTGGACTTCAGTTCAGCCTTTAACACTGTTTTCCCAGATGTGCTGGCCCTGGTTGTGAAGTTTGCAGACGACACCACCGTAGTGGGTGTCATATCCAACAATGATGAGACCCAATATAGAGAAGAAGTCCAGAGCCTCACACAATGGTGTTCCAAGAACAATCTGGCCCTGAACATCAACAAGATAAGGGAGGTCATCGTAGACTACAGGAGGTCCAGGAAGACTGAACATGCTCCTCTTTGCATACATGGGGACAACATCAAGTTCCTGGACATCCACATTTCCTCTGACCTCTCCTGGACTGTGAACACTTCACACCTGGTGAAGAAGGCCCAACAACGGCTCTTCTTTCTTAGGAAGCTGAAGCGAAGTGGACTTTCTCCTCGGCTGCTTGCAAACTTTTACAGAGCCACTATTGAGAGCATCCTGTGTCTCAGTGTGATGGTGTGGTATGGCAGCTGCACAGGACAAGAAAAACTTAACCCGGGTGGTGCACAGTTGATTGTGCTACCAGATCTGGACTCAGTCTATACTGCCCGAGTCCAGAGTATGGCCAGATGCATTTCAACTGATCCCACCCACCCAGGCAACATACTGTTTGTACGGCTTCCAATAGGAAAGTGGTACAGGAACATCAAAACAAGGACAAAAAGACTGAAACACAGCTTCTTCCCCAGAGCTGTGAAAGCAGTAGCCCCCCTGTAGTTTGACACCTATACTTCACATCCCCCCACACCTCTTCTCATACCCACCCCTGCTGGCAATCGATAGCCCAACAGTTCTTGTATGAAGATGCACTTTATCTACTCCTTCTCCACATTCTGCAAGTTTACATTTCTGTTGAAAATATTAAACTATGGGTGCAAATATCACGTATGCTGCTAATAGACATTTCTGTTACAAGTACTACATTTTTGCTGTAAATACTTTATTCCTATTTTAAATTGCATTTCTATTGTATATATTTTATATTTTTATATTTATGTCCTTTATTTATGTGTGTCCTAAAGCTGAGAGAGACTACAAAATTTCGTTATGCGTGTATAATGACAGTAAAGAATCTTGAATCTTGAATAAACTATTAATCAATAATATATTAAGAATGAAATATCAATGTAAATGCACCCTGCGTGCACAGGTTAATCTCACTCGCTTCTCTCCTCTCCCCTGCTCTTCAGTCTGTTAAGATGAGCACTGTGATGTGTGTGCCTTTGTTTGAATGTGGCTTCACTTAGCATTTGGTGTTAGCTCAGAGAAAGAAGTCAGCGCCATGAGAGCTTATCCTCGCTTCTAGATCCTCCTCGTTCCTCCTCAGCGTCCTCCTCCGAGGAAGCCGGTAGAGTCACTCAGTCAGTCCTTAACCCTTAGAAATCAGGGGTATAGTGGGCCGTTTTTGACTTCTTTTTGATTTTCCTTTATATTTCACCTTAAAAACAGTTTACCTTGCATTGTTTGGTGTCATTTTTTTTAGCTCAACCACAGAAGGCAGCACACACAATTACACCTGCCTTTGGGGTCTTTTTGCCCAGCATCAGTGGCCATTACTACTACAGCATTCATTTATATTTTTCCCTAGCAACTGTGACAAAAATCAACAGTGATTGGTTGTGTTATTTTCCACCAATAGCACAGTGGCTTTCATGTTTTTGTTCTTGCAAGCAATTTCGCCACCCGTACTTCAGCTGTCTTTACCGTTTCAACATTCCCGAAATACTCCGGAAAAAAACATGAGTAAATTATTCACCATACCACTGGATTTATCTGGTCTATCAACACAATTGAAAAACTGGTATGTAGTTTGAAGTCCACACTTTCAACACAAGTTGAAACGGAGTCTCGCTGTCTCACTGCTACGCCGGCTCAAATTGATCATGTGATTTGGACACGCCGGTGCGTCCGTGGACCTTTAGGGGTTAAGAGTCGCCCCTCCCCTCCCCTCGCTGGCTGGATCGTTCATCGAAGATTCGTGTGTCATAAACTAACGAACGAGGCAGTTCAACTTTCGGCCACTATGCTGAGACTGAGCTCATGTGAACTGAGAAAGGAACGAATCAGTTAAGGAAGTGATTCAGTTCATTTCGTTCAATCAAAAGTTTTGTTCTTTTGAACAAATAGTTCGCGAACGACAACACTAATCTGGATGTCCTTTCAGCTCAAAGCTTCCATAGTCGATCGCCACTAGTAGTTTCCTGTGAAATTTCTGTGGATCAGAAGATCGATGTCACATTTAAAGCGGGTCGATGTGAAAAGTAGATGCCGAGCAGTGTTTTGTGTAACAACGGTGTGGTTGAGCTTTGCGCACTGCTTGTTGGTTCCGCCGAGTATGTTTGAGCCTTTAGCCCAGTGCTGGTTTATGATGTTGCTAGCTCTCTAACATGACAGACTTAGTGATGGGCAAATGAAGCTTTATGAAGCACTTGTGATATTTTTTGACTCCTCTAGATGGCGCACTTGGCTTAAAGAAAAAGGCTAGTGTAATTGAATTTCCATTATCCACATCACTAGACAGACTATAGCTTTAAAGTTATGGGCCTTCTCAGTCGCTCTGTTTTCCACTGCTGAGTCAAATGCGATACCTAGTGGTAAAAGTTGGTGTACTGGTTCGTCTGGTATTTACACTTAGCTTAGTTCACAGGATGTGTTTTCTCACTGTCTCACTTTCTCACCAGATTATCGTTGATGATGATGACAGTAAGGTGTGGTCCTTGTATGATGCTGGCCCAAAGAGCATCAGGTGTCCCATCATCCTCCTCCCTCCAGTCAGTGGGACAGCTGAGGTGTTCTTCCAGCAGGTGCTGGCTCTGACAGGATGGGGCTACAGAGTCATCTCGGTGAGCTAGCATCTGGAAACACACTGCAGCTTCAGCTGTGTCAACATGTCACATTTTCTGTTTTTTCAGGCCTGCCACCAAAATTCATTTTTATTAATCTGCTGATTTATTACTCCATGTGAGCTCTTCAAATGTGTTTACTGTGATAGAAAACCGAGAAAAACTCTGACACACCAGAGAATGTTTAACTGTGTTTCTACTGTTCAACTATTTGATTAGTCGACTAATTTGTCACCACATTGGCCTAAGCCTGATTATAGGATGAGTCTGTAACTATGTAAATGTGTGGTCTGTGTGGTTTCCAGGTGCAGTATCCGGTGTACTGGGACCTCATAGAGTTCTGTGATGGCTTCAGGAAACTTCTCGATCATCTGCAGTTAGATAAAGTAAGTCTATAACTAAGATTTGTGACTTGCAGTGTGTTTCTGGAGGAAGTTATGGTGGAGCTTTTCTAATTCAATAATTCACTGTGGGAAGAGCTCAGAGTAGATGGGTGTTGGCCATCTGAACGCAGACGAAACAATCAGTAAACATGTCTAGTAATTATAAATGTACAGTGTACATTTCGGTTTGTCTCTGAAGAAACCCTGCACCTCCTCAAGGTAGGTTGGTCGCCCCTAGACAACAGTTTTAGAAGAAACTATTTCAAATCTGTGCAGCAGAGAGAGAAGTGAAAGTTTTAACCAACTGAAGACTAATTGACACAGTAGTACTTACCTTGTCAACACACTGCTTATTGAAAGTAAAAGGTCTGTTACTTCTGTGTCTCTAATAATGGTCGTCTGTCTCTTGAACCTTCAGGTCCATCTGTTCGGAGCGTCCCTGGGTGGATTCTTGGCTCAGAAGTTTGCAGAGTGCACCCACAAGTCTCCCAGAGTACACTCCCTGATACTCTGTAACTCCTTCAGTGATACCTCCATCTTTAATCAAACGTGGACAGCAAACAGGTGCATCATCTATCCATTAGAAATTCTCCCCGCAGTGTTCAAATTGATTACTAATGTTTCATTTCTGTTTCTCCTCAGTTTCTGGTTGATGCCAGCTTTCATGTTGAAGAAGATTGTTCTGGGGAACTTTTCTAAAGGACCTGTGGACCCCAAAATGGCAGATGCAATTGACTTTATGGTTGACAGGGTAAGTGGGCATGTGGCTATGGTACTGCAATAATAAAAATAAGAATACATTTTATTTCTATGCGCTTTTCTAAATATTAAAAGACATTTTAAGACTGAAAGACTATGGCTGGCCAGTCAGAAAGTCCAGGAGCCAGTCACAGAGGGTGGGGTTCAGTCCAAGAGTTGAAAGTTTGTGGGTGAGTTTGTCTGGGATGACCGTGTTGAATGCAGAGTTGTAGTCAACGAGGAGCATCCTGATGTAAGAGTCGTTGTTTTCCACGTGTGAGAGGGAATGGAGGGTAGCAGCGATAGCGTCTGAGGTGGATCTGTTGGGCCAGTGTACCGGTGTACTGTGCTGGATGTGGGCCAGCACCACTCTCTAAAAACACATCATAATGATTGGAGTGAGTGCTACCGACCTGTAGTCAATCAGGGCAGGTGGGGGGCTCTTCTTGGAAAGGGGGACGATAGTTGTGGTTTTGAAGCAGGACGGAACGGTGCTCTGGCTGAGTTGTAACTGTTGTAACTAGAGGTCTCAAAGCGGGTGTAAAAGTTGTTGAAGTCATCCTGCAGGCTGTCTGTGGGGCAGATTGTGCTGGTGGCAGTCCTATAGTCTGTGATGTGCTGCAGGCTGGATGGATAGATAGATAGATAGATACTTTATTCATCTCACAGAGAAATGTACAGTTCCAGCAGCTTGAAAGATGAAAACACACAGGGTTCAAGGAAATAAAAAATAAAATAGAATATCAATAAAATAAAATATCTCGCACATAAAATATCTAGCACAGGCCGGAGTCAGCAGTAGAATAGAAGCCATCCAGCTTCTCTCTGTACTGCTTCTTGGCTGCTGTGATGGCTCTCCTCAGTCCATACATTGCAGCTTTGTACTCAAACTCATTGCCTGATCTGAATGCAGCAGAGCGGGGCACGCAGCATGCAGTGTACCTGACTGTTAATCTAGGGCCTCTCATTGGGGAACTTCCTGACTTGTATGGTGGGCATGTTGTCGTCAACACAAGTGCTGATGTACCCAGTCACATACTCAGCATAGTCCTGTACACTGACAGAAGAGTCCTTCAGAGAGGCTGCAGCTTTGAACACATCCCAGTCTGTCCGAGCAAAGCAGTCCTGCAGGGTGTCCTCAGTCTCTGGGGTCCAGAGTTTGATGTGTTTAATGACAGGGTTTGTTTGCTTCAGTCTTTGTCTGTAGGAGGAACAAAAATGTGGTCTGAGTGTCCAAAGTGGGGACTGGGTGCAGTCCTGTATGCACCACATATGTTAATGTAAACATGGTCCAGGGTGTTCTTATCACGGGTGGGAATGTCCACTCCAGCCCCCCCTGCGACCCTATGAGGATAAGCGGTAGATAATGGATGGATGGATGGATGGATGGAATGTCCGAATGTTGATGATATTTGGGGAATACAGTCCGTAGTTTGCACTGATTGAAAACGGTATCAGGATGAGCCTGGTGAACAGTACTTATTATAAACAGTCTGTATGTCCCCACACCACGAGTTGTTGATGAGCACATACACACACCTCCTGCTTTAGCCTTACTGGAGGCTGCAGTCCGGTCTCCTCGGTGAACGGAGTGAGACGGTAGCTGAAAGGCACTTTCTGGAACTTAGTCTGTAAGCCAGGTCTCTGTGAAAATAAGAGCGCAGCACTCCCTCATCTCCCTCTGTGCTCTGATCCTGGCTCTCAGTTCATCCAGTTTGTTTTTCCAAGACCGCATATTGACTAGCAAGAGGCTGGGTAGCGGTGGTCGGCTAGAGCGAGCTTTTAGCCCGGCATGGAGCCCTCCCCTCTTGCCTCGCCATCTCCGAAGAACTCTCCTCGGGTCAGCCTGGTCACTCGAGCTCGCTGCTTCGGGGCCTTCGGCGGTGGTGGCTGCAGGAGTGAACAATGAGTTGTAGCTCCGGTGGTATATATCCATCCATCCATCCATCCATCCATCCATTCATTTTCTACTGCTTATCCTCTCATAGGGTCTTTGTGGGGGCTGGAGCCTATCCCAGCTGTCTTAGGGCAAAAGACAGGGTACACCCTGGACAAGTCTCCAGTTCATCACAGTGGTTTATATCCAGTGAATGCGAAATGGGGTTGTGAGTTGGCAATGCCTGTCTGTTTATGTTGACAGTGCAAGGTACTGGGCAGGAAAAATAAAAATAAAACGCACAAAAATAACAAAAAAACGGCATTCAAGAGTGGAGCTAGCAAACACGTCTGCCACAGGGGGGTTGCCATGTTATAAGTTCATGAACAGTTGTGATCAAAAGTTTACATACACTTGTAAAGAACCTAATGTCATGGCTCTCTTGAGTTTCCAGTTATGAGAGATATGATCATTTTTCTCTGATAGAGTGATTGGAACAGATACTTCTTTGTCACAAAAAACATTCATGAAGTTTGGTTCTTTTATGACTTTATTATGGGTCACCTGAAAATGTGACCAAATCTGCTGGGTCAAAAATATACATACAGCAACATGAATCAGCAATTATGGTGACTTAGAAAGTTGTGTTAGTGAAATGAGCTTCATAGCATGGCCTCTTAACTTCTTGTGAGTGATCATGAGTGACTACAGCTGGTGACTTCTCTGAGGCCATTTAAATAGAGCTCATTGGATACAAACGCCCACAAACGCTACAATGGAAAGTCAAAGGAGCTCAGCATGGATCTGAAAAAGTGAATCATTGACTTGAACAAGTCAGGAAAGTCACTTGGAGCCATTTCAAAGCAGCTGCAGGTCCCAAGAGCAACAGTGCAAACAATTGTCTGTAAGTATAAAGTGCATGGCACTGTTTTGTCACTGCCACGATCAGGAAGAAAATACAAGCTATCACCTGCTGCTGAGAGAAAACTGGTCAGGAGGGTGAAGAGTCAACCGAGAACCACCAAAAAGCAGATCTGCCAAGAATTAGAAGCTGCTGGAACACAGGTGTCAGTGTCCACAGTCAAGCATGTTTTGCATCACCATGGACTGAGAGGCTGCCGTGCAAGAAGGAAGCCTTTGATCCAAAAGAGGCACCTTAAGGCTCGACTGAAGTTTGCTGCTGATCACATGGACAAAGATAAGACCTTCTGGAGGAAAGTTCTGATCCAGCTGTTTGGCCACAATGTCCAGCAATATGTTTGGAGGAGAAAAGGTGAGACCTTTAACACCATGCCTACCATTAAGCACGGTGGTGGTAGTATTATGCTGTGGAACTGGTGCTTTACAGAGAGTAAATGGGATAATGAAGAAGGAGGATTACCTTCAAATTCTTCAAGATAACCTTAAATCATCAGCCTGAAGGTTGGGTCTTGGGCACAGTTGGGTGTTCCAACAGGACAGTGATCCCAAACACACATCAAAAGTGGTAATGGAATGGATAAATCAGGCTAGAATTAAAGTTTTAGAATGGCCTTCCCAAAGTCCTGACTTAAACCCCATTGAGAACATGTGAACAATGCTGAAGAAACAAGTCCATGTCAGAAAGCAAACAAATTTAACTGAACTACACCAATTCTGTCAAGAGGAGAGGTCAAAGATTCAACCAGAAGCTTGTGGATGGCTACCAAAAGCTCCTAATAGAAATGAAAATGACCAAGGGACATGTAACCAAATATTAGCACTGCTGTATAGATACAGCAGTGCTAATATTGGGTTACAAATATACATGTATATTTTAAACCCAACAGATTTGGTCACATTTTCAGTTGACCCATAATAAAGTCATAAAAGAACCAAACTTCATGAATGTTTTTGTGACAAAGAAGTATCTGTTCCAATCACTCTATCAGAGAAACCACCACTCCAGCTACCTGTCTAACTACGAGTTTGCATACCAGTCTGCTTACCTGTCTACGTACCAGTCTAACAATCTGTCTACTTACTAGGCCAACTACCAGTCTACCTGCGTCTTCCTCTCTAGCTTCATCCAGTCCTATCCGAATAAAGAGATGTGATGCCTTTGTGTTTCAACATTAACCTCTGGACTCCATATGTTGTGTGTTCTGTAGTTGGAGAGTCTGAATCAAAGTGAGTTAGCATCGCGGCTAACACTGAACTGTCAAAACTCTTACGTGGAGCCCCACAAAATCAGAGATGTTGCTGTGACCATTATAGATGTAAGTGTTGAACCGTCTCTTTCCATCTGGTATGCATTTCTCTATATTTCTACTACAGTAAGCTGAAAGACATGCTTTCTCTCTGACTGCTGTTGAGGTGTTTGATCAGAGTGCCCTGTCACTGGAGGCAAAGGAGGAGATGTATAAACTGTACCCAAACGCAAGGCGAGCTCACCTGAAGACAGGAGGGAACTTCCCGTACCTGTGCAGGAGTGCCGAAGTCAACCTCTACATACAGGTATGCTCTGGTTTATGATTTACCTTACTGCTTTATCAGCTGGGTCACATGTTGGTCCTCCAGGTTAACAATGAGTGAGGATACATTTGGTCTGATCACAAACCACCCATTCTGGGCAATGATTCAACATGATCATTTTTCATTTTTTGTATGGAGTTGTCTCCTGATACATTGAGATTTTTCCATCATAATTACACCTGTTCCTTTCCTTTTATCAAATATTGACAGAAATACACAAAAATAGACCTAACTGTATTTCATCTAAACTATTTATTATTATGACCACTTATCAGAAAACATGCTATACGTAAATCATAATTGAAGCCCTAGTCTGTAGTGGCTTCAGTTATTTCTTCAGAGAAATGCTATCAGTTGGGTTGGTGATATTCTGTTTTGAACTGATTGAAGTGCTGCATATGGTTCAAAATCTGATGTTTGTTCTTCCTCTGTGCCATAGCACGTACATGAGGTGACATACTGCTTGTGTTTCTTTCTGCACAGATCCACCTGCGTCAGTTCCACGGGACCAGATACGCTGCCATCAGCCCCTCCATGGTGAGCGCAGAGGAGCTGGAGGTGCAGGAAAGCCACCTGAGTAGGAACCAGGATTCTGACGAGGACCACTGAGACCACTTTGACCCACAGGCTTTTTCCTCGCAACGTCCCACATTTCTCACATTTCACAGGACCTTCTCCAGATTCAGTGTCAACTGAGAATATTTTTACTTTACAGATGAAGCAATATTTTGATAACGATATATATACACAAGTGGTACTGGGCCACTTTGCTTTAATGACAAACAACACATTGCCTTATGTGGAATGAATTTGATAATCGTTGCACTCACAAACTGCCTGAACTGTTTGCGTCAAGTGTTCATTTCTGTAATATATATTGTGGTTAACAGAGCCAGCAGTGAACTGGTTCCCAGTTAACAGAGAGATGAACATATTGATAATGGTTGATTATTATATCTAATTGTGTTTATGTAATTCAATGAGATGAAACCGATTTTTTCCATTTGCTTTGAAATACAGTTAATTATTAGGAATTGCATCATGTGCAGTTATTTCCTCTAAGTTTACATGTTATGACTGTGAGCAATGAGAAGTCAATGAAACTGTTAAACTGCCAAAGCTTCAAGGCAAGTCAAACGTTTCTGCAAATATGAAGGACTTATCATGTGGCCAAGTGGTCCTTTAGCTATGATTTGTTCTTCTCTGCTTCTGAACACTCTTTGAAGAATAAATGAACACAATGTGCTCTGCATTTTTAAAAGAGATAGTGTACACATTGTCTACTCTCTCCATTTAGTCAAATTCTAGAAGATGAAAATTTAGACCAATAGTAGAATGTGTCTCTTCAGCCCTCACATATGTGTCATTTTCCAAATTATGTAAGGATGTTAAATCAAAACTACACTAAGAGGCGTTAAAAACGAAACATATTTTTTCGATATTAATTTGAAGTTTCATAATTTATTGGGTGACTTCACTTGGTATGATACTGAACATGAATGAACAAAAGCAACAATAGAAAAATTAAACGACATGGATTACAAATGTCAGTATCTTGTGTGATCATCGTGGCATAGACATGATGAGCGCGTTGATTTCGGCCACTGGAATCGCTTCCCACTTTTCCAAGAGTGCAGTACGGAGATCAGCAGCCGTCATCGTCAATGGAATATGACGCCGTACACGGCGATCCAGATTGTCCCAAAGGTGTTCAATTGGATTCATATCCGGGGAATAAGGCGGCCAGTCCATAACCTGCACATTATGTCTGTGCATAACGTGCCTGCAGGCGTTAGAGAGTGCATCTGTGGACGCCAAAATGCCTGGCTACCCTCGCTTCGGTCATTCTGGATCTCAGCATACCAATGGCCTGCTCCCTCATGTTTGCTGCTAAGTGTGGCATGGTGACCGTCTGTGACAGCTTGCATTTTTCCTCCGGGTTTTTAAAGCCTTGACCAGTTGAGCTCAAATCACCCTAAAAGAACTCATTGAAAGCTTTCAAACACTGTCCTAACGAATCACACATGCACAAACAGGGATTGCCACGTTAATTTATTGTTTGAGCTGAAAAATGTGGCTCCATAGTTTCAATAGCCACGAGTGGTCGGAAACAAAACATTTTTTTGTATACAAAGTAGTTTTATCCAATTTTATTTTACATTTGTTGTGTTTTTAATGACTCTCATTATATATGTAATGTAGAAGAGTCCACTCGTTATGACAATTATCACCTGGCTCTGTAATGCAGCTCTGCAGTGTTAGCGGTTCTCACCACTGTTTTCAGAGAAAAAGCAAGAAAAAAAACAGTGCATCACCTGCTCAACAGCAAACAGCTGGCAGATTCCATATTGTCACCCTATTAAAATAATGGCGTAAGTCATTTTTTGATGAAAATTAGTTTTTTGGCTTAAATCATCTCGTGATAATGCTGGCCACCTTTTTTTTTTGTTTTCCCAAAAACTTGAAAAAAATGAAGAAAAAAAACACAAGGAAATGTCTGCATTTACAAAGGTGAATCAGCTAACTTAACAAATTAACTGCAAATAATATGGGGCAGGGGCATGATGGGAATTGTGGGTGTAATTTAAAAAAGGCCCACTTTGACAGGAAGTGCTTTTCAATTAAAATTTGCCTTATTACATTAATTTGAATTAACTCAATATTCTCTCTATTTGGGGTTAGATAAATATGATAATTACGTTTTATTTAACTACAATGGGTGGATTTTATTCCAAATATTTTATTTGAAATTTAATTAAAGATTTGACTCAAAATCAAAAACACAATCATATTGAATGTATTTTACCTGCACACCTGGAGCCACTGCTGTCAGCAAAGAACAGGAAACTGAGGCTACACTTCACACAGGATCACCACAACTGGACAATAGAAGATGGAGAAACGATGGCTGGTCTGACCAGTCTCCATTTCAGCTGAACATTCACATAGTAGATGTTCAGAGTTTGGAGAAAACACCATGAACGCATGGATCCATCCTGCCTTGTGTCAACGGTTCAGACTGCTGCTGCTGGTCTAATGGTGGAGGATATTTTCTTTAGTACCAACTGAGCATGGTTTAAACTCTGCAGCCTACCTGAGTATTGTTACTGACCATGTCCACCCCTTTATGACCACAGTGGACCATCTTCTGATGGCTACTTCCTGCAGGATAATGATCCATGTCACAAAGCTCAGATCATCTCAAACTGGTTTCTAGAACAGGACAAAGACTTCACTGGACGCCATTGTCCTCCACAGTCACCAGATCTCAATCCAACAGAACCTTTGGGATGTGGAGAAACAGAGATTCTAATCATAGATGTGCAGCCCACAAATGCCACAAAGAATCAAGGCAGGTCTGAAGACAAATGGGGGTCCAACGTTTTACTAGCAAGGCATACCTAATAAACTGGCCGGTGAGTGTATATATATCTATACATCTATATAGATATATTGATGCAAGCAATCTATATGATCCTGTCACTCAGAATGAGACAGAGTTTTTAAAGCACTTCATTTCAGATCTTGTGGGCTTTTTACAAACAACAATTCAATAAATTGCAAATGGAAATTTAATGTTTCATAAATCAGTTATTCAGTTAAAAGAAGTTGCAAAAAACAGATCACATCACATTATTGTATTGCCATCATTTTTCAAAATACTAGGTAGCCTATCTGGTGTACTTCTAAAAGCTGCATTCCAGCCAGTTTGGCTGTGAGGTTGGTGAGCCCTGAAGATGTCTTACCTGAAGGCTTCATAAAACTCTGTATTGAGGCCATTGATGCCAGGATGTAACGACTTTGAGACACAAGGCGTGAACTCAAATTCATGACTGAATGGACAAAGTAACAAAATTAAGACTTTCACTGCCACTGTTCAAAGTACAAGTGAAAAATCATTCGAAAGAGGAAAAACATTCAACGTAACAAACTAAAAACTAAAAGTAACAACAAAACCAACACACTTGACAAGGAGAAAATACTTACTATTGTTTTTGAAGTTTTTGACCATGAATTGTGCAGATAGTACTATGGCAATTAAAAGACTTCTTATCGGGACAAAACAGGCTCCTGGAAATCGGTATCCTAAGCTGAAGCAAATATTACAAAAGGAAACTTTGCACCTGAGTGTTGATCTCATGTCCCTCTTGCTCCACCAATGTGACTAATGAATAAACACAACAGCCAAAGTAAAGCAGGAAAGTAAGACATTGACGTGCTTCACTTTTTAAACATCATTTTGGTATTTGTTTGTGGAGGACATGAAGTCTAGAGTCATTAACCACATGACTCAAAGGCAGAGGTTCAGGACACCCACCTTATAGAAGAAGGATCATCACACTGCAGCACACAGGTTTTGCCACACACTTTAGAATAAAGTGTGTGGCAAAACCTGTGTGGTCAGGACATTCATCAAATTCATAATTTCCTCAAGTAGCAGTTAAAATGTAAGACTTAACTTGCATTATCACCAACTATAGAACAGCAGAACCATGGAATATATTATCAAATCATTAACCATGTGTAAAAACAAAAAAAAAGACAAAAAAAAAAACAAAAACTGTGCACTTCTTTCCATAAGCCACCAAAGGAAACATTTGTTAGATCTAAAGTGGAAGCACAACTGCATTCAAAGTGACAAGTGGCTTGTGTGTGTGTGTGTATGTATGTATGTATATATATATATATATATATATATATATATATATATGTATATATATATATATATATACACAAAAACGTAAGATGTGTAGCGCCAGGACCATAAAGAAATAAATAAGATAAAAGCATTCAGATTCGAACATGGGGATGAATTTACTGTCGAAGAGAACAAAGCCATCAGTGTTTCAACACACAGACAACTTCTAACTTATCACATGCCCAACACATTAACATTATCATCAGATCTGCTGTCAATCAGCAATATTTAGTTCATGAAGCAGCCATCAAATGAGCTCAGTGGAAGAATGCGCACAGATGTCAGTAGAAAAAGGTGCCGAAATCACCCATGCCGTTGCGTCTGAACTGGTTTCCCTGAATGGAGACAAAGATCTGGTGATTCTTCAGATCCTGGACGGCTCGGCTGCAGGAAGTCTCCTTGTTTCTGCTTAGCTGACGACTAAACTGCCACTTCCTGCCTGAGGTGGAGGCTGCATCACCATCTGTGTTGTTATTTTCCTCCAGCTGAACATCTACTGACTGTCTGCTGGTTGAGGTTGTCGTTGATGTGGAGATGAGGAGGCCATCAGCAACACCTCCTTGTGGTTTGGCTTCAGCCATCCATCCAACAGGGCCTTATGGGAACAAAGGCTGATAGTGAGATCTTCTTTCCAGGGAAACCTGACTTTTTGTCCACATCTTCATGTATTCTGTGTTCAATTCTGTGTGAGAGTTACACTCACCTTCATGCTGTTCTCCATTGTTGGATTTCACTAGAATCACTCCGTAGCCTTCATTGTTGTGGATCACATTGTTGTCCATGGTGATTGACGGCATTGCATCAAGCGCATCAGCAAAGTCCTGCACACAAACCCACAAACATATTCACATTTAATTAGGGGTGCAACGATTCGTCAACAAAAAATGATAATGAAATTCACTGCTGAGGAAAAACACTGCATACTACAAAATATAGTAAGTAATGAAAATACTGTATGTATGATTCATGCTGATATTGTATCGGCTCGATATCGGTATCAGACAATACTCATGGTTGTTGACAACACATGTTAACCACATGGCACATGGTTCATAACCATCAGACCACACATGCTCTGTCAAACATGCTCAGTGGTCAACTTTCACTTTTCATGATTTGAAGTCATTTCATTCATCCTTTAGCTGGCAGGAGCATCCATCACATGGGGCAGTAATTCAGCTGATGGAGGCAAAACTAAACACTGAATAGTTTGAGTGATCATGACACTTTTCAGAGACATTCAGCTTATTTAGGTTCAGTGCAGTTTAAGGCAATAATAAAATGGTAAACAAAATCAATGTCTGGGCTCCCCCTAGTGGTCTGCAAGTAGATCATTATGATTGGATTTAAAGTGTTTCTCGAACTGAACTAAGTGACTCTAAAGCTTAGTATTTGAATTGTTTTTTGTATTTTGCTGGCAAGCGGTGACAACGCTGGGTCCCAGTATTCGCCATCAAACAGGGACTGAAAGTTATGACACTTAGCACGAATGCGGAAAATCCAGTGTTAATGTTGTAAGAACATCCTCCTGATGGCTGTATTGGGGGGTTATGTCATACAGTCCACCTGTGATTGTTGTAACACTGTTATCAATTTAAGGAGGAAACACAAGCATTTAGCATCCGTATGTAAAGTCTGGGCTGGAGCATGATATCATCTAAATAATACCAGCAGAACATGAAGTTGCATGAGTCCGTTTCTGAGTTCAAACACTGAGGTATTTGTTGTCAACGGGCAAAATGTTTCCTCACCTTGATGAGGATCCCGTCCTTACAGTGATGGATACCATTACCAACCAGACTGCAAACACTGCCAGGGTAAATCTCTACGCCCGCCCCCTGCAGACAACCACCAGCAACACCACTTACCACATACAGTACACTCCACACAGTATGAGATGATCACTGCATATATTAGACACGAAGTAACTAAAAGTAAAGAAATAAAACCTTTACAAACAATGAGACAACTGCTGTGGCTGAGGAGAGCTCTGAAGGCAGGCTACCTGTTTTTTTCTTTCATTTTCACTGCTGTAGATCGCAAATATTAGCAGAAAAAAAGTTAAAGGTAAGCACCACAAACTGGTGTGACAGCAGTCCTGTAAGCAATGACTAGGCCAGAGTTCTCCCTGGAGATTGTCATTTTACACATCTTATCTGGCAGCAGACTGAGAGGTGAAGCACTCACCTTGGAGCCATACAGGTCGCACATACTCATGTTGAGACAGGCTGATGCTCGTACAATCACTCCTGTGGTCTCACACTGCATCACACAGTTCTTCATATTCAGAGTTCCCTGGCGCACACCTGACAAAGCCAAACATGAGAGAGTCAACAGCAACGCTGTTTATGATGAACAGGAACAACTGAGAAGCTGCAGGCAGATGCAGTGATTTCCTGGCTATGTTGTTCCAGCTCAACATATTTACAGTGAGTTTGTTCACGGCAGACGCATGAAGCTTGTTTGTGTGAGTCTCAAGACACCCGTCTGACAATAACAATGAAATAGACTTGTTCTGCCAGGGTTGGGCTAGCTACTTGTCATGAGCTAAAGCCATTAGTCTCCTTAAAGGAACGGTATGTAGGATTGCGGCCAAAACTGGTGCTGCTATCACTCTCAAATTACTGTAGAGCAGTGTCTCCCCTCTCCCTCTCCCCTGACTAGAGGTTGGTTTGGCTGCAGGAACAGAAACTGTTACAGTGAATGAAAAGCAGCCACCTTGGGCATCATCATGGGCACTTAGATGGAGTGAAATGGGATGAGGGAGAGCTGTGGAGGGACAGGGTAAAGAGCTCCAGGACAGTGGCCGGGGATATGCAGTGAGAGTGCTGCTGCCCGGCCGCTTTCAGCCGTCTCCATCTTTCAAAGGCATCTCCTATACAAATCCTTGTTTTATTTCAGACTTTGTCATGACGTATATTGCCAAAAGTATTTGCTCACCTGCCTTGACTCTCATATGAAATTAAGTGACATCCCATTCCTAATCCATAGGGTTCAATATGACGTCGGTCCACCCTTTGCAGCTATAACAGCTTCAACTCTTCTGGGAAGGCTGTTCACAAGGTTTAGGAGTGTGTTTATGGGAATTTTTGACCATTCTTCCATTCTTCCAAAGTGTATTTGTGAGGTCACACACTGATGTTGAACGAGAAGGCCTGGCTCTCAGTCTCTGCTCTAATTCATCCCAAATCGGGTTGAAGTCAGGACTCTGTGCAGGCCAGTCAAGTTCATCTACACCAGACTCTGTCATCCATGTCTTTATGGACCTTGCTTTGTGCACTGGTGCACAGTCATGTTGGAAGAGGAAGGGGTCAGCTCCAAACTGTTCCCACAAAGTTGGGAGCATGGAATTGTCCAAAATGTCTTGGTATGCTGAGGCATTCAGAGTTCCTTTCACTGGAACTAAGGGGCGAAGCCCAGCTCCTGAAAAACAACCCCACACCATAATCCCCCCTCCACCAAACTTTACACTTGGCACAACGCAGTCCGACAAGTATCGTTCTCCTGGCAACCGCCAAACCCAGACTCGACCATCAGATTGCCAGATGGAGAAGCGTGATTCATCACTCTCCACTGCTCTAGAGTCCAGTGGTGGCGTGCTTTACACCACTGCATCCAACGCGTTGCATTGCACTTGGTGATGTATGGCTTGGATGCAGCTGCTCGGCCATGGAAACCCATTCCATGAAGCTCTCTGTGCACTGTAGTGATTGACTCTGCAGAAAATTGGTGACATCTTCACACTATGCACCTCAGCATCCACTGACCCCACTCCATCAGTTTACGTGGTCTACCACTTCATGGCTGAGTTGCTGTCGTTCCCAAACACTTCCACATTCTTATAATACAGCTGACAGCTGACTGTGGAATACTTAGGAGTGAGGAAATTTCACGACTGGATTTGTTGCACAGGTGGCATCCTATCACAGTTCCACGCTGGAATTCACTGAGCTCCTGAGAGCGACCCATTCTTTCACAAATGTTTGTAAAAGCAGTCTGCATGCCTAGGTGCTTGATTTTATACACCTGTGGCCATGGAAGTGATTGGAACACCTGATTCTCATTATTTGGATGGGTGAGTGAGTACTTATGGCAATATAGTGTATTTCAGATTCATAATGAGGTCTTTTAGGTTTCGTAACGTCAGACATTATTTATCCGACACGTTCGTAGCTGCAGCTGTGGTAACTGGAGCAGAGCTGGCAACCCGGATGAGGAAACACTACTGACTTGGTGATTGGGAGATAGGTGGAGGGTGGCAATCAGACCAAACACAACATGACAGCATTAACATCAGTTGAGGGCTGCAACTTGGATTTTTAGATGAGAATATCCTGGCTGGACTACTGTTCTCAGTGAAATAAGTATTTGAAATGAGCACGATTTCTTAATGTCTGGTGACATATCAGGGCCATTTCATGATTAATTTATATACATTTCTTACATATTGTACCTTGAAATGAAATGTAGGAAGCTAAGCGACAGTAACAGAAAAAGTCTGTCAGCGGGGCAGAAAGCTCCACTACAGAGTTTTGAAAACACACACAACCATATTCCCAGCTTCCTCAGATGTTCGTGACGAAGCTTTTGTAGCAAACAACAAAAGAGAAGCACTAGTACTTTAATTTTTAATCACATATGATGATTGTATTGTCAGCATTACTGATTGTGCAGGAACTGCTGGACTGGTCTTGTTTAGGGGTGTGAAAAAATATTGATATGGCAATATCACTGTGGCCATGGAAGTGATTATATACATATATACACGTGTATATATATACGTATATATACACGTATTTATATATATAATATATATATATACATACGTATGTATATATATACATTATATATTAAATATATATTTATATATATATACATGTATACGTGTATATATATATATATATATATATATATATATATATATATATATATACACACACACACATATATATATGTATGTGTATATAATATATATACACATACATGCATATATATATATATATATATGTGTGTGTATATATATATATATATATATATACAAATGCATCTGTATATATTATATATACAGGTGTGTATATACACACCTGTATATATATGTATATATATACTGTATATATATATATATATATATATATATATATATATATATATATATATATACACACACACACGTGTATATATATATATATATATATATATACATATATATATATATATATATATATATATATATGCCCCAGCCTCCTGGAGGCTGGTTGTATCCGGTGTCTCGTCTCCTGAGCCCCTGGGTTGCTGGATCCATGCTTTCTGTGGGGTCCAGGGGGTGGCTGTTGCTGGTCGCTCCTGGGGTGCTGCGGCTGGCCCTGGGGTTTGGGATGGGCCGGCCCTCCTGTTGCTCCCCCGGTGCTGCGGCTTCTGGTTTGTTGCAGGGCTGGAGTTGCTGGCCCAGTTGGTCGGTGTGGCTGCGGCGTGTGCTGGTGGCTCGGCATGGGGATGGGGCACATCTCTGGGGGCGAGAGCTATGGGTCTACCGCGCCACCCCGGGACGTGGTGCTGGGGGACTCCTGGGAGCCTTCCTGCCAGCGGTACTGGCTCTCTATGCCCTGCTCTCACTCTCTGGCTCTCCATCGGGGGCCCGGCGTCTATTCCCCTCGGCCTGCACCTGGTGGTGGCGGCCTGCTTTCCTGGCGGCTGGTTGCCCGCCCTTTCACAGCAAGAAGGGACCAGGTTTGAATCCCAGCCTGGGGCCTTTCTCTGTGGAGTTTCTCTGGTACTCCGGCTTCCTCCCACCATCCAAAAACATGCATGGGGATTATGTTAATTGGTTAATTTAAATTGTCCGTAGGTGTGAATGTGAGTGTGAGTGGTTGTCTGTCTCTATGTGTCCTGTGATGAACTGGAGACTTGTCCAGGGTGTCCCCCACCTCTCGCCCTAAGACAGCTGGGATAGGCTCCAGGGATAGGATGGATGCATGGATGGGAGAAAAAAATTACATAGTGTCCATTCAATGCCCTCAGGTCATCGTCTTTTCGCGCCACTTGTTAAGACAAATCATTTATTCCATCTGCCATCAGACTGTCAAACCTGGATGGTAGTTTGTGTAATAAATAATGCACTCCATACTCTTGGAGGTTGTGTGCTGGCTGCTAATATCAGTCATTGCTGCTATTGCTGGTTTTACTTGTAATACATCGTTATTGTGTATTATTATTTATTCATTGTGAGAATCTGAACCTTACACTGACTGTCTTGGTACAGACACATTCTTGTTTCTTCTTGTTGTTTATTTCCTTTCATTTTTGCCCGGCTATCTGCTGCTAAACTGAATTGCCCCTTGGAGATAAAGTTGTCCGATTCTGATTTATGTATACTCACGTAGAATGCCCTCGATAGCATCATGTTGGATGAACTTGATGTTGGACAGTTTGACATCAGCTCCTGTGGACTCCACAAATGAGTCGCCCTTGTTTTTCTTCTCAATCACTACCTCATCAGGAAGCCCAAAGCCTACCATGCAGAAAACACAAGAACACAGTCCTTGTTTATAATTTAAGTCCAGATGTGTGTTCCTTAGATCGCATAGCACACGTGTCAGGTTGAATTCTACATATCCAAATAGAGAACAGGTCAATTCAATTCTAATAAGTTTATACAACAATACACATAAAACCTGTAGAAAAATACAAATTATAATAAAGCACAGTATCAATAGGTCCGCATCATTTCTGTGTTTTGGGCATTCAAATCTAAAAAGAATATCACCATATTGCAATCTGCGGTTCTTCATATGATTCTCCTTCATCAGCTCATTTTACAACATGCTGAGTGTTAGATTTACTAGTAAAGAGAAAGGACAATCCTGCACTGAGCCAGTTGAGATAGGAACTAATAATCTATGTCCCTTTAAGGGTTTCTACAAAAGTAATTAACTAAAGTCTGCTAGTGGCTAGGTTAATTAATGCACTGTAAAATGCAACGGGCATACGCAGGAAGTGCGATGATCCATAATTGTTATTATACCTACCTCGTCTCTGGGGCAGGACTGAGTTGTTTCAGTTTGCTGTTTAATGTTCCAAAATGGGAATGTTACTTTTGTTTATGTTTGTAATGTGTCTGTTTAGAATGGTTCGTAGTGGTTTGTGTTTGTATCGTCATTATATTGTTGGATGATAGTTTTAACCATGAGCGAGGATGCTGTTACAGATGTCAGAGATGACCAGCCATTTACCTTCTATAGTGATAGAGTCTGGTAGGAAGATGGAGCTGCTGACACTGTACAGTCCTGGCAGAATGATGACCGTGTCATCCTGATGGCATGCTTCCACCGCTAACACTGGGTCTCTGTAAAACTACAAACACAACTGAAAATAAAAATCCCTCACAAATGGAGCTGACACACACGTAAAAGACAGAGCCTCCATTTGGATGGAGCCAGTGGATGGATATTATTTAATACATGTCCAATCTGATCCAGTAATAGTGTGTTTCGTGATTTACAGTTCTAGACATCAACAGCATCCAGTAACAGAATATTTCTAAAACTCACTTTATAACACTAATATTAGGGCTGAGTATGACTAGGTACCTCGCAATCAATACATATATACACGTACTGTATATACATATGGACATGTACACACACACACACACACACACACATACATATATATATATATATATATATATATATATATATATATATATATATATATATATATATATATATATATTTACATAAATGTATGTATATATACATATATTTACATAAATGTATGTATATATACATATGCATATATTTACATATATGTGTATATATACAGTCATGGAAAAAATTATTAGACCACCCTTGTTTTCTTCAATTTCTTGTTCATTCTAATATCTGGTACCACTAAACGTATAATACAATGAACACAACAAAAAATGCAGCTGGTCACATAATACTTTATGTCCTATTTGACATTCTTAAGCTTAATTGATTCCCAGGGTATATAAGAGGCCATTTCATGTCACAAGCAGCACTGCACATGCAAAGGCCTAGAGTGGTTTCCTGCTTACATTCAAGCCGTAGCACAACTCAGAAGTTGTCAGCTCTCACATAATGCCTAAAACAAAAGAATTATGTGAAGCAACAAAGGCAGCCATCTTGGCACTGCTGGAAATTGGCATGAGTGAGAGACAGGTAGCGAAAAAACTGAAGATCTCCAAGACAGCCGTTCATTACAACAAAAAAACAAGCTGAACATGGCACTACCAAATTGCTACCTGGCCGTGGCAGGAAACGTCTTTCTACCCCACGAGATGACCGTGCACTCATCCGTTCCTGTGTCAGGAATCGTCGCCAGACCTCCAGGGACCTTAAAAATGAGTGGGCACTGTCGAGAAATGTGACTTGCTCGGCAAGGACAGTTCGAAACAGACTTGTTGAAGCTGGTTTGAAGTCACACAGAGCACGCAAGAAGCCCTTCATCAATGAAAGGCAGAGGAAGGCCCGGTTACTCTTTGCTCAAGACCACAAGGATTAGACTGTTGATGATTGGGCTAAGGTTCTCTTCAGTGATGAATCCAATTTTGAATTGATGCCCACTCCAGCCAACTTACTGGTTAGGAGGAAGCCTGGAGAAGCTTACAACCCAGACTGTCTTGCCCCTACAGTAAAACATGGGGGTGGATCAGTCATGATCTGGGGTTGTTTCAGTCTGAGTGGAACAGGGCAAATGCAATTGTGTGAAGGCCGAATGAACCAGGTCAAGTACAGGACTACCCTTGAAAACAGTCTTCTTCCATCAGCTGGAAAACTCTTTCCTGCCTCGAATGACTGGATTTTCCAACAAGACAATGCCCCTTGCCACACGGCAAGGTCAGTTAAAGCCTGGATGGAGAACCACAACATTCGCACCATGCCTTGGCCTGCTCAATCACCAGATCTTAATCCAATTGAAAACCTGTGGAAAATCATCAAACTCAAAATGGAGAACCACAAGCCCAAAAACAAAGAAAATTTGTTTGAATTTGTCCAACAGGAATGGGCTGCTGTGACAGCAGAACAATGTCAGAAGCTGGTGGAGAGCATGCCAAGACGCATGGCTGCAGTCATCAAAAACAATGGTTATGCAATCAAGTATTAACTCTTGTGTGTATCATGTGTTTAAAGCAAACAGAAAAGAAAACATGGAATGCTTAAAAGTAGTGTTTTTGGCGGTACAATGCCATAGCTATTGATGTAAGAATTTAAGTAATTTTGGTTATTATCAAGAAAACCATGGAAAATGAATAATCCTTAGTTCTTAAATTAAACTCTCATGAGCTATTTTTGTTGTTATCGTTATAATTGTCCAAACAAATGTACCTTTAGTTGAGCCAGGCATTAAAATTAACAAGAAATTGTAATTTTTTCCATGACTGTATATATACAGTCATGGAAAAAATTATTAGACCACCCTTGTTTTCTTCAATTTCTTGTTCATTCTAATATCTGGTACCATTAAACGTATAATACAATGAACACAACAAAAAATGCAGCTGGTCACATAATACTTTATGTCCTATTTGACATTCTTAAGCTTAACTGATTCCCAGGGTATATAAGAGGCCATTTCATGTCACAAGCAGCACTGCACATGCAAAGGCCTAGAGTGGTTTCCTGCTTACATTCAAGCCGTAGCACAACTCAGAAGTTGTCAGCTCTCACATAATGCCTAAAACAAAAGAATTATGTGAAGCAACAAAGGCAGCCATCTTGGCACTGCTGGAAATTGGCATGAGTGAGAGACAGGTAGCGAAAAAACTGAAGATCTCCAAGACAGCCGTTCATTACAACAAAAAAAAAACAAGCTGAACATGGCACTACCAAATTGCTACCTGCCCGTGGCAGGAAACGTCTTTCTACCCCACGAGATGACCGTGCACTCATCCGTTCCTGTGTCAGGAATCGTCGCCAGACCTCCAGGGACCTTAAAAATGAGTGGGCACTGTCGAGAAATGTGACTTGCTCGGCAAGGACAGTTCGAAACCGACTTGTTGAAGCTGGTTTGAAGTCACACAGCGCACGCAAGAAGCCCTTCATCAATGAAAGGCAGAGGAAGGCCCGGTTACTCTTTGCTCGAGACCACAAGGATTGGACTGTTGATGATTGGGTTAAGGTTCTCTTCAGTGATGAATCCAATTTTGAATTGATGCCCACTCCAGCCAACTTACTGGTTAGGAGGAAGCCTGGAGAAGCTTACAACCCAGACTGTCTTGCCCCTACAGTAAAACATGGGGGTGGATCAGTCATGATCTGGGGTTGTTTCAGTCTGAGTGGAACAGGGCAAATGCAATTGTGTGAAGGCCGAATGAACCAGGTCAAGTACAGGACTACCCTTGAAAACAGTCTTCTTCCATCAGCTGGAAAACTCTTTCCTGCCTCCAATGACTGGATTTTCCAACAAGACAATGCCCCTTGCGACACGGCAAGGTCAGTTAAAGCCTGGATGGAGAACCACAACATTCGCACCATGCCTTGGCCTGCTCAATCACCAGATCTTAATCCAATTGAAAACCTGTGGAAAATCATCAAACTCAAAATGGAGAACCACAAGCCCAAAAACAAAGAAAATTTGTTTGAATTTGTCCAACAGGAATGGGCTGCTGTGACAGCAGAACAATGTCAGAAGCTGGTGGAGAGCATGCCAAGACGCATGACTGCAGTCATCAAAAACAATGGTTATGCAATCAAGTATTAACTCTTGTGTGTATCATGTGTTTAAAGCAAACAGAAAAGAAAACATGGAATGCTTAAAAGTAGTGTTTTTGGCGGTACAATGCCATAGCTATTGATGTAAGAATTTAAGTAATTTTGGTTATTATCAAGAAAACCATGGAAAATGAATAATCCTCATGAGCTATTTTTGTTGTTATCATTATAATTGTCCAAACAAATGTACCTTTAGTTGAGCCAGGCATTAAAATTAACAAGAAATTGAAGAAAACAAGGGTGGTCTAATAATTTTTTCCATGACTGTATATATATATATATATATATATACACACACACGTATATATATACACATATTTACATATGTGTATATATATATATATGTACGTGTATATATATATATATACACATATATTTACATATGTGTATATATGTATATATACGTGTATATATACACACATATTTACATATGTGTGTATATATACGTATATATATATACACACATTTACATATGTGTGTATATATGTGTATATATATATTACATATATATACACACATATTTACATATGTGTATATATATGTATATATATACACATATTTACATATGTGTGTATATATAGATACATATATATATATATATATATATATATATATATATATATATACGTATATATACACATATTTACATATGTGTGTGTGTATATATATATATATATATATACACACACACACACACACACATATATATATGTGTGTATATATATGTACACACACACACACACACAGTATGTAATGCTGCTCTTTGTCCACCACCACTATGTTCGGTTGGTTAGCCAGGAGCTGTTTCTCAGTCTGGATGCTGAAGTCCCTTCAGTGGTTTGTCCCACTGGGATTTGGGTACTTCTAGTCCATATTGGGGTGGAGTAACAGAGAGTGGTTAGCACTGTTGCCTCACAGCAACAAGGTACTGGGTCCGATTCCCGGTCTGGGGCCTTTCTGTGTGGAGTTTGCATGTTCTCCCCATGTCTGTGTGGGTTCTCTCTGGTACTCCGGCTTCCTCCCACCATCCAAAAACATACACCTGTAGGTGTGAATGGTTGTCTGTCTCTATGTGAAGACTTGTCCAGGGTGTACCCTGCCTTTCGCCATAAGACAGACTATAACATAAGACAGAGAATAAGACAGAGAATAACAGTAGATAATGGAGAATAACAGTAGATAATGGATGGAAGGCTCCAGGCCTTTTTTGTTAAATGACTTTTTTTAAATGAGTTTTAAGTATTTTATTACCTCAAATCAATGTTTTCATTCATAAACAGATCCTCATTGGTGTAAAATAACCTATGTCAACAATCTGACCTTTACTCCTGGGCGAAGAATCAGTAATCAGTAAAGGACTACCTGCTGGTACCAATAACAGCGAAATGCGTTTTCGCTCTTCATTCACGTTTCATGGAGAAGCAGCGTGGAGATGACGCTTGCACTTACCCGGCACTGAACTAAAACCTGCACTGCACTTTTGGTCATAATGCAAGACCATACACGCTGAAGGAGAAAGAATCCTCATTGCTAAAATAGTGTAAAAGGGCCATAAAATGACCGGCGCTTGGGAATATGCGGTGAGAGTGGCCCCCGGGCCAGGGTAAAATGACCGGAGCTCCGTTCCGAGGGCCGGAGATCCGTAGCGATAGTGGCCGCCCGGGAGTCAACCCGTTCCGCCTCCCATAGTTCCAAACATGTTGCGATGCACAGTTGAAAACGTGTGGCACTAGATGGCAATTGCAAAATTAAATTTAACCACTAGATGGGAGGGGGAAAAAAAAAAATTTACCCAGTGTACGTATAAGATTAACAAAATCTTTTTTTTGTCACACGTTCTGAATATTAATGTTGGAGTCTGCTAGCTGCTAGGCTAATTAATGCACTGTAAAATGCCACAGGCATATACAGGAAGTGTGATGATCTATATTTGTCATTATACCTACCTCGTCTGTAGGGCAGGACTGAGTTGTTTCAATTTGCTGTTTAATGTTCCAAAAAGGAAATGTTACTTTTGTTTGTTTGTAATGTAATGTGTCTGTTTAGAATGGTTCACAGTAGTTTGTGTTTGTATAGTCATTATATTGTTGGATTATAGTTCTAACTATGAGTGAGGTTGCTGTTACAGCTCTGTCAGAGAGAAAGAGACACTTTGTGGTAGCGACCTGAATCTCGGTGTCCTCAGAGGAGCACAGGGGCAGCAGTCGGTCACTGAGGAGGGACTGGAGCTGGATGGCGCTGCAGGAAGCTGCGACCACATGGACCACCTTCAGACCTGATTCTCTGACACCACGGCTCTGCACACACTGTTGCCTAGCATTACCTCTGTACGCCAGCACATACCTGGAGAGGAATGGAGTTAAAAGTGATGAAGAAATACAGGGAAAGCTGGATAAGAGAGAGACAAAGAGGAAGCAGTGGTGACACATGCGTTTATTATCTCTTACCTCAAGAGGGGATTCTCAATGATCTGCAGCTTGCGTTTAAATGTCTCCAACTGGTCGTAGAGCTTCAGGCCCTCTACCATGGATACGTTATCTAGCTCTGAGTCAGAGTCTGTGCTGAGGCTACTGCGGAGCATTGAGAACTGCTGAAAGCACTGGGAGCAGCTTTCCAGCAAGGACTGGTACTCTGCCACTAGGCCTGCTGAAACTCTGTCTTCTAAGATGTCGTAGAAACTGAGAGAAGACACATTTTCAAACAGGATTCAATGGTAGGAAACAACACTTATAAATACTAGATTGTGAACTCACAGCCTGAGACGAGGCTCCACACAACGAACAAAGTAGTCAAAGTCATCATCTTCCTCATCCCACTGCCTCCAGATGTGTGTATAGAAGAACCTGCAGATTGAAGAGGACAGGATGGTACAACTGTGCTGTGTGCAGTTTTTCAGACAATTTCAAAATGTGGACATGCAAACGTGAACACCCACCTGAGGTGCTCGAGAGCAATAGCAGTCTGATCAAAGTCCCCAGACTGCTCGTACACCACATGGAGCTCCTGCAAAAGGACTCTGTGTTGGGTGGCCTCCAGCAGAGACTTCATGGCCTCCTCTGTGAGTTCACAGCCTCTGGTGTCACACTGCAAAGGCTCCACCAGCCTCACGCACGCCTTCAGATCCTTCAAGTCCAGGTCACATACCTGAAATCAGGAACAGCTCTTCAGCAACAACACAGGGAATCCTGAACATTTTCTGTGGTTAGAATTGTGTGATAGGGACAAAATTATATACAGTATATTGTAGTAGCACAGCTCTATCTGTGGTTACAGATTTATTATATTATACTAGGGCTGTGACTGTATGGATTTTTTTTATTACCGCGGTGATAAAGCACCCAATCAATGCAGTATGGTGGTTTAACAATTACAGACAGTACTACATAAGAGGGTGTGTCTGCTTTAAGTACTTACTATTTCAATTAAACACCTGTTTATGCAATGCTTCTGTGTTTTATGCCTATGTATTATGTGTGAATATATTCAATTTAATCATGAGAAGTAGTGAATCCTCAAAATAAATTATGATAATATGAAAACAAAACACCCCCCTCAAACATTATACAGTCCTGTAAAATTCAACAGTAACTATGTAGGGATATTTTTTTTTATTATTTAATATATTGCGGCGATGACAGCAAGGAGCTCAACACCGCGGTAGGCATCACATGACCGCGGTATTGCGGTGATGCAGTTATCATCCCAGCCCTATATTATACAGTTTGTCCCTACTGGATTTTTTCCCCCGTGTCAATAAATAATTTATAACCACCTTCACCTTGTGCATGTTTTCATCAAATTATTCTTTTGGAGTTGACCACAACAAAGTTCACCAAAATTGAACACATTGTCCAGTTTTGCATATTATTTCAAATATGACTTCTACATCATCTGGAAAGTCATCATTTAATTGACTGATTCATTTTCACTTAATTCTTAGTCATTTTCAGCTTTACGGGGCGGACCATCATATTTTTGAAATACAAACTACAGTAGCCCCAGAATCAGACTCATAAATTAACAGAGGAGTCTACAGTATCAACTGAAATGTGTGTGAAAGTTGGCTTCACCTCCACCAGGACATCAAAGACATTAGTAGACCACAGAGCCAACCATTCACATGGTTCCACCACCTTCTCCAGGTAGTCTGCTGTGAAAGCCTTTACCTCAGATGGCTTACAGTCTCCTACACAGAAATACACAATGAGGAATAATAATTATTATTATTATTATTGCTATAGTCTGACTGTACTTGAATATGAATATGCAAGAGGATCTTTAGTTACCAAGCATATAGTCCTGGTAAGCCTTGAACCTCTCATACAACAGCAGGTGGCTGGTCTGGAAGGTGTCAGGAAGACTTGAATTCACTCCTGCATTGCGCTCACATCTCTGCAGCTGAGTCCCTGACTTCTCACAGTTCAAATGGTCTGTGCCACTATCTTCATCATCACCATCATCATCACTTTCATCTTCATCTTTTTCTTCATTCTGTGCTGTTGGAGAAATGCATCACAATTACAAGTTGTAGAGGAACCTTTTGGTTTTCTTATAGTGATGTGTCTAAGAGTTTTACACATCACATCATCAGTGACAATGTGGCTAATCAATTCAATTCAATGTTTATGTACTATATACATTTTATAGTGGAATTTCAATGCATGTTTAAATTTTAACCAATTTAAAGGTTCAATAAAAAAAAAAAACAACATCAGGAGTTAAAGTTCAAGTTGTTCTCCCTCACCCTCCACTCTGCCTTCTCTCACATGGACCAAAGGACGAGCCTTGTTTTCTTTAATTTCGTGTTCATTTTAATGCCTGATACCACTAAAAGTATATCACCTGAAGAATACAATGAACACAACAAAAATGCACCTGGCTGATCCCATAATACTTTATGTGCTCTTTGGCACGCTTCAGCTTAATTGTATTCCCAGGGTATATCAGAGGCCATTTCATATCAGAAGCAGCACCGTATGTGCCAAGGCCTAGAGTGGTTTCCGGCTTACATTCAAGCCGTAGCACAATTCAGAAGTTGTCAGCTCTCACATAATGCCTAAAACAAAACCATCCATCTTGGCAGCTGGAAACTGACATGAGTGAGAGAGAGGTTGCCAACAAACTGAACATAGACACATGGTACTACCAAACTGCTAGCTGTTCCAGGCAGGAAATGTCTTTCTGCCACACCAGATGACCATGTATGCGACCTCCAGGTATGAGCCATTTTTATTATTATATTTTGATTATACAGTTAGGTCCAAAAATATTTGGACAGTGACACAAGTTTTGTTATTTTAGCTGTTTACAAACATTGGATATATTTATTCAGGATTCAATTATATAATCAATATAGGCTTAAAGTGCAGACTCTCAGCTGTAATTTGAGAGTATTCACATCCAAATTGGAGCAAGGGTTTAGGAATTACAGCTCTTTAATACGTAGCCACCTCTTTTTCAAGGGGCCAAAGGTAATTGGACAATAGACTCAGAAGGCTGCAAAAAAAAAACAAAAAACAATCAAGCAGTTAAAAAGGTCTGGAGTTGATTCCAGAAGTGGCGTTTGCATTTGGAAGCTGTTGCTGTGACCACACAACATGTGATCAAAGGAGCTCTCAATGGAGGTGAAACTGGCTGAAAAAAAGAAGAAATCCATCAAGGAGATAGCAGAAATGTTAGGCGTGGCTAACAGTTTGGTACATTCTGAGAAAAAAGAGTGTACTAGAGAGCTTGGGAACTCAAAAAGGCCTGGACGTCCACAGAAGACAACAGTGGTGGATGACCACAGAATCCTTTCCATGGTGAAGAAAAACCCCTTCACAACATCCACGCAAGTGAAGAACACTCTCCAGGAAGTAGGTGTGTCAGTATCTAAGTCTACCATAAAGAGAGTAAATACAAAGGATTCAGCACAAGGTGCAAACCATTGATCAGCCTCAAAAATAGAAAGAGCAGAATTGATTTTGCCAAAAAAACACCTGAAGAAGCCAACCCAGTTCTGGAACAGCATTCTTTGGACAGATGAGACTAAGCTCAACCTGTACCAGAATGATGGAAAGAAGAAAGTTTGGAGAAGAATTGGAACAGCTCATGATCCAAAGCACACCACATCTTCTGTAAAACATGGCGGAGGCAGTGTGATGGCATGGCCATGCAAGGCTTCCAATGGCACTTGGTCACTTGTGTTTATTGATGAAGTGACAAACGAAAGAAGCAGTCGGATGAATTCTGAAGTGTATAGGGATACTTTCTGCTCAGATGCAGCCAAATGCAACAAAGATGATTGGACGGCGCTTGACATTACAGACGGACAATGATCCAAAACATACTGTAGTTTTTTTAAAAGCAAAGAAGTGGAATATTCTGCAATGGCCGAGTCAATCACCAAATCTCAACCCAATCAAGCATGCATTTCATTTGCTCAAGCTTAAGGCAGAAACACAAACACAAACAATCAACAACTGAAGACAGCTGCAGTAAAGGCCTGGCAAAGCATCACAAAGGAGGAAACCCAGCATTTGGTGATGTCCATGGTTTTTTACTGAGGGTTGTGTTATTTGTCCAATTACTTTTGAGCCCCTGAAATGAGGAGCCTTTGTATAAAAATAGCTACAGTTCCTACATGTTTAATCATATATTTTTGTTCAACCCCTTGAATTAAACCTTAAAGTCTGCACTTCAATTCTATTGTAGTTTCATTTCAAATCCAAACTGGTGGCATGCAGAGCCCAAATAATGAAGATTGTGTCACTGTCCAAATATTAGTAATTGAAGAAAACAATGGTGGATGATACTGTTCACTGACTACAGTTCAGCACCACTGTGCCCTCCAAGCTGGTCACAAAGCTCAGAGACCTCTGGCTCAGCATCGCTCATCGCTCTTGTGACTGCATTCTGAGCTACCTGATGAGCAGACCCCAGGCAGTGCAGACAGGCAGCAGCACCTCCTCCCCAATGACTCTGAACAATGGTGCTCCCCAGAGTTGTGTGCTCAATCCTCTCCACTACAAGTACGACTGCGTGGCCACACACGGCCCCAATGCCATCATCAAGTTTGCTGACGACATGACCGTCATCGGTCTGATCACCAACAACAATGAGCCTACAGAGAGGTCAAAGCCCTGACATATTGTTGCCAGAACAACAACTTCCATCTCAGAGGGAGTCAGCAGCTTATGGTTCCATGGGGTCCAAATCAGTGAAAATCTGACCTGAAGTCATCACAACAACACCATCACAAAAACAGCTAGACAGCAGCTCTTCTTCATCTGTGGACTGAGGAGGCTCAACATGGACGCCAGGATACTCTCTAACTTTCACAGGTGCAACATCACGAGCATCCTGACTGGCTGCATAACTGTCTGGTATGGTAGCTGCTCCGCCGTCAACAGTCAGGATCTACAGATGGTGAGTGGTGAAAGCTGCCCATTACATCACCAGGACAGAGCTGCCATCCATAGAGCACATCTACACCCAGCGATGCAGGAAGAAGGCCACTAGGATTATTAAAGACCCTCATCACCCCAGCAACAATCTGATTTGTCTGCTGCTGTCTGGTAGACGTTATCACGGCATCCCCACCCCACCAGACAGGCCATCCAACTGAGCTGCCAGACTCAACCACTGTGTCACTTTCAGACATTTTATTCACTTACATTTACCACTTATTCACAACAGTTCTCACTGTTCATTTACCGTACACATCAGTATTATTCATTATATATAAATTAATATCATTGAAGCTACTATATATTGTTACAGTTTGTTTTGCAGAGTAAAGAGAGCAATGTTTAAGATAGACTTTACGCTAAAAAGAATGACAAAGTCACTTTCACATATACAACTTGTTTGTACCGACCGTAACCATCCATCCATTTTCTACCGCTTATCCTCATAGGGTCAGGGGGGTCTGGAGCCTATCCCAGCCTGGTTTATACTTCTGCGTTGCGGCGACGGCGTAGCTACGGCGTCAACGCGTTGAGACGCGAACGGCAAGGACTGTGATTGGTCCGCTCAGAACATAATTTCCGGCTGTTGCTTTTCCGGTCAACAGCTCAACAACACCGCTATTTGTGGAGCGGCACGAGCGGTACGGAATAGTCGGACAGACCACCTCCACAAACGTCTCCTGTGCTTCAACATTTGTAGCAACAACATTTCTTTTTAAATTTTATGAGCTCCATCTCCAGAAACACCCGCTCCATCTCAGTTGTCATTGTTTACTGTCGGAAGAAAACCAAGGAATCCGATATGATCCCCCAGAAGCCACACAAAGACACAGACACACCCCCTAGCAGCTTGGCGGTGAATTGCAGATCAACGCGTTCCCAAGACGCAGAGCTTCGAATGCTCAACGACGGCGTTGGGTCTACACCGTAGCTGCGTTGGGTCTACACCGTCCACGCCGTCGCTGCGACGCAGAAGCATAAAACAGGCTTTAGGGTGAAAGGCAGGGGACACCCTGGACAAGTCTCCAGTTCATCACAGGACACATTGAGACAGACAACCACTCACACTCACACCTACAGACAATTTAAATTAACCAATTAACCTAATCCCCATGCATGTTTTTGGATGGTGGGAGGAAGCTGGAGTACCAGAGAGAACCCACACAGACATGAGGAGAACATGTAAACTCCACACAGAAAGGCCCCGGCCGGGATTCGAACCCGTACCTTCTTGCTGTGAAGCGACAATGCTAACCACTACACCATGGTGCCAAGTTGGTTTAAAATGTTTAACAATTTGAGATTTTGTGACGAAAAAAATATGGCTTTTATGAATACAGAATGAAAAATTGCTAAATTAGGCTAAAACAGAAGACTCCGTGAAATTAAATTAAGTGCTGTAAGAGCTGGCTCTTTTGCCAAAAGAGATGGATCCTTGAAACGAGCCAGTCAATCGCTAAACTCAACCAGTAACGCTGGAAATGCTATCGTGACTTTCTGCCACCAGATTTCCAGGGTGCACATTAGTTGATTTAATCATGGACAGTAGACTTTCATAATTAAGGTAGGATCACAGAATCAGCCATGTGTAAGACAGGCAACAAAAATTAGGCTCACTGTTAGCTTCGTGTTGGCTCTGGCAGGAACGTCCTAGTGTGTTATGTTAACACAGAAAATAGTACTGTTTAAAAAGAAAGTGAAACGCATCCCGACTCACAAACCACACTTGAATCGGGAAATACTACGGTAGTTTACATTTTCACAAAACAAAGAAAGTTAGCGTGTTGAGCACATCGAAATTAGCTTTAGTTGCCGTTTATTTTAACAGTAAAAAGGGAAAAAATGATACAGACCTTGAGTTATACCGAACACATTTTGTGCCATTTTTGAATCGCCGTTGTTCTCGTCCATGTCGAGTTCAACGTTAACGTAGGACTCCAAATCAACCACCACGATGTCTCCAGTTTCCTCTCCTCCAGTTGACGGGGTGTCCCGTATTTCTTGTTCCATGGCGATTGACAAACACCTGCTTGACTATAAAATGACGAACCACCGGTGGCTGCCCGAACTTCTGTCAGTTGAACAAACACACAGGAGCTTCAGCTTTCTTTACATCTACTGCTACACACACCCAGTTACTTTCAAAATATTCCCGGTCGAAACCACTAGCCAATCGCGAACAGGACATCTGCAGGATATCCCTCCCCTGACAACACCTCTGAGCCAATGAGAAAAGAAAGCCGTCAATACCCACAGGACGCCGTCTCAGTTGGGATAGGCCAGTAGCCATAGATAGCTATATACGGAAAAAGTACCTAGTACCAGGTACCAGATGATAGTGGAAAGGCGCCATTATAGATATCTATGCCTGGTACGAGGTACTTTTTCCGTACCTCCTCAGCCCTGGTTCCAAGCGAGCCGAAGCGATACTAAAACGCGACGTCATCCGACTCCGTTTCAGTGATTGGCCAACGAGTGTCGTCATTGGACGCGTCATTGGATGTGGGATGTCTGATTGGACTGTAAACACCAAACAAAACTCGACTCCGCCATTTTTAAAACCGACAACTGCTTCGCTATTTTTAAGAAGAATTCCTTTATTGATCCCTCAGTGAGGGAAATTACATTTTTTCACTCTGTTAGTATATTTTTTTTGTTCAGTTACACATTACACACACAAGTTATGAACAAACAAACACATGCACATCCATTGGAGGAGAGGTGTCAGAGTGAGGGGGCTGCCCCTTATCCAGGCGCCCCGAGCAGTTGGGGGTTCGGTGCCTTGCTCAAGGGCACCTCGGCAGTGCCCAGGAGGAGGAACTGGCACCTCTCCAGCTACCAGTCCACTCTCCACATTTGGTCTGCCCTGGACTTGAACTGGCGGCCCACCGATTCCCAGCCCAAGTCACTACAGACTGAGCTAAGGCCGCCCCATTTTACACTTCCTGGAGTCTTCTCTGCCTCTTTTCTTTCGCTTTGTGCGTGACAGAAAGTCACAGAGCGAGCAACAAATACATGATCACTCCCTTGTCCTTTATTGGTTGTGTTGTTGTTGTTCTTCTTCCCGGTTTTCTGTGTTGCATGCAAATGAAGTTACGGCAATTTCGCGCGGCTGTATGATGACCCCGCCCACGCCGAGGAGGTACTCAGTTGCAGAGCAGTGGATTAAACAGAGTGGCGACAACTTCAGATCTCGCCGCCGGAGCGGTCACGTGGTTCATGTACCCCTCAATAGTTCCAAGCGTAGCCTGCACTGTCCCTGCTCTTCAACGGGACAGACTACAGTGAGTGCGCATTTAAGAGGTAAATATTAAAATTAACCGTAATAAGTCAACATTTGCAACTCTTATTAGATTACTGTGTACACGTCAAAGTCACTTGCATATATTGAGTGCCTGTATGACAAATAAAAGTGAAATATGACAAGTTTGTCTGGTTGTGTTTTTGGAGGGAGAACTTTGCTAGCTTCACTAACTGGACAATAAGGGACTATATCGTAACCTGATGCAAAGTGATCTCTTATTTAGCAACATAAGGCTATTCTCGAACACTGAGATTGGACAATGATGATAAATTATGGTTTTCATTCAGAGATTTTATGTGGGTAATTTAAATGAATGTCACAACCACGTGTGTGTGTGTGTGTGTGTGTGTGTGTGTGTGTGTGAAAACGAAAAAAAAATAAAAAAATTATGAAAACTGATATTGTAAAACTAGACGTGTTTGTCATCAATAACGTGTATGCATGTATAATGTATGATTTAATGTCAATGGAGTGAGAGTTGACTGTTACCACCAATGCTACTGAATAATCACAGATACATACAAAACATTACATATAAACACATTTAATAAAATCATATGTGAAATGCAGGCAGCTATTATCATAAAAATATTTTAAAAAAAAATAAAATAAAAAATAAAGAAATCGATCCCAATTCCTGACTAAAAGAAACGTAATTACATTTGGGACATACATTTTTACATATAAAGGGCTCCCCTCGATATCAATAACACACGTATTGCCATTAAACTGGTTGATATTTTATCATTTTACCTCGGTGAGTGCTTGCCTTGTGGCCATAGAAGTGAACGGCGTCCGACGTGACAGGCGGCCATGTTGGAACTATTGAGAGTTCCATAACCCGGAAGTGGGGTCCGCCGGGCTGTACAGCGTATGCCTATGGGAGTGTCGCCACTCTGTTTAATCCACTGTTCTGCTCAGTTGTAATAGGAAAAGCAACAAAACTGGGCCGTACCGTGCCATGCTGTTACTGTGTAGTGGAAAAGCACCATTACTTAACTGAGAACATAATGAAAAACCAAGGTATTTGTTTCCCTATAAGTTTACAAATTATGCGCTAGGATTCAATATTTTGTTGAATAAAATAAACTCCTTCTTTCAAAATAAAGATCGCTGTTTTATTTGCTGTCCTCATCTACATGATTCCACGTGATGTGGTGGACTGATGAAGTCTGACCATGAAGTGATTTATTCTGTGAATAACTCTGATTATACTAAGATACCTTGATGACTATAAGCAAGTTTCCTCCTTTACAGCCAAAATTACAGGGAGGAACAAATATTAATCCAATCCAATCCATATATCAATCCATATACATTATAAATCCTTGTATTTTTGTTTCCATTTAGGAGGAGAGCTATCTATAATGCTATGATACAGTTTATTGAGTAGACAAAACAAATTTATCAGGATATATATATATATATATATATATATATATATACACATTTATGTCATTTTTACATGACATGCCATTATCAGGTTTCCCAGTGCTCAGCATGTCAGGCCAACAGATTTCACTCCTATTCAGGTAAGTTCATCAAAACACTAAAATTCTCAAATGGTGAATATACAGACCATTAATTAATCACCAGTAATTTGAACAGTGTCTGGATTAAAACATTTTTTAATGTGAATATCCTTTTTTTCATAAGTTTTCTTAGCCCTTTGAATTGGTGGGCATGGACCTAATTGGAAAACTGGCTGTAACAAAAAGTGGGCATCAGTATATTTGTGTGATGATAGACTACTTCACCAAATGGCCACAAACTTACCCACTGAGGTCCAAATCAGCACAAGAAGTCACATCTTGCATCATAAAATTCGTGCACCAGTTGGAAGCACCCAAAAGGATACTCACAGACCAGGGAAAAGAATTTGTTCATGCTGTAAGTACTTTAGACCTAGTCATAAATTGTCTCCATGTTCTTGATCTATCAAATATCATTGATTTATAATCTTTATTATGTATTGTGTTTCACTTTAAATAGCACCTTTATTTTGTTTTGACTTATTGTTAGTCTTGTTCTGACAATGTTTTGTTACTGTTACAGTTTTAACCTGCAATAATATTGTATTTATGATTCAGAAGTTCAGGCAGGGCAGGCAACTCAAGTTGAACCAGTCCTTATCATTTGCTCCTCTGATTAGGGTGGGCTATTTAAACCCTCTGCTGCTGAATTTCTGCTCTGCTATCACTGGTGCTCAGGTGCTGCTAACTGTTGCTCTAGCTGACATAATTCTTTTGATCCCACCTCCCAAGAATCCATCTGTGGGCTCTGTTTCTGTGATCCTCTGCAGGGTTAGATTCATTCCTTGTAATGACTGTCAAGTAGATCATTTATGTTAATTTTAGTTATGGAAATATTCTCTCAGCTATGATTTTAACACAGAGTTGTCTGAATTTCTCTTATGCTTGCAGATAAACAAGAGAGTGTGTGAGATTTTTAATATTCAGAGAAGCCTCTGCTCGCCCTACCACCCTCAAACCAATGGACTGGTCGAATGAATGAATGGTACAATTCAGAGGTGAATCCTTTGTTAAGACACACAAGTTGTGATATGTACATGTCATAAAATTGCATGCATGTGTGTTTGTATTGCTTTACAGTGAGTCAGTGAGGAATGTCATAGGGAGTAATATAATATAAGTATAAATATTTTGAAATTGCCTTTTTTTCAGAGCCCTGAACAAATTGGGTGGCCAGCATCCAGAGTCCTGGGATCAATATCTTGATGCTGTGATGTTTTCCATGATATTCTGATTTCTTGAGATATGCCTGTATAATAATAACACATGCATAAAACTGACATAAATGCAAGCTTTTATTCCTAACTGCAAATAATGTGTTTATTCAAAACTTGACAGCACTGTGGAGGACATAGTGGGACAGGAAGTGGTGTCACTGGACCTGAAACAGCAGGAGGAGTTGCTTGGTCTTGTGAAAGAAAAACTGGCAAAGGCACAAGAAAAAATAAGGGGCAAAACAAACTTAACCAGCCACACCACAGTCTTCAAAGTTGGGGACAAAGTTTGACGACAAAATGTCAGGAGCCAACAGAGGAAGGGGGGAAATTAAACTTTTTGGGCCCATACACCATTGTGGCGATTGAAGATAAAAATGCAGATCTCCAACATGAGAATGTGGCACTCTTCCCAAAGATTAATACTGATCAGCTCAAAAAATACACAGACAGCAGACCTAGAGTGCGCCACTGGAGTTACAACAAGAAAAACATTGCTCCATCATCACCCACATCATCTCTCGTATCACCACAACCAACCCCTCAACAACCAGCAGCACCACAACCAGTCCTCAAACAACCAGCAGAACCACAACCAGTCCTCAAACAACCAGCAGCATCACAACCAGTCCCCCAACAACCAGCAGCACCACAACCAGTCCCCCAAAAACCAGCAGCACCACAACCAGTCCACCAACAACCAGCAGCACCACAGCTAACAGCACCACAACCAGTCCCCCAACAACCAGCAGCACCACAACCAGACCCCCAACAACCAGCAGCACCACAACCAGTCCCCCAACAACCAGCAGCACCACAACCAGTCCACCAACAACCAGCAGCAACACAACCAGTCCCCCAACAACCAGCAGCACCACAGCCAACAGCACCACAACCAGACTCCCAACAACCAGCAGCACCACAACCAGTCCCCCAACAACCAGCAGCACCACAACCAACAGCACCACAACCAGTCCCCCAACAACCAACAGCACCACAACCAGTCCTCCACCAACCAGCAGCACCACAACCAGTCCCCCAACAACCAGCAGCACCACAACCAGTCCCCCAACAACCAACAGAACCACAACCAGTCCTCCAACAACCAGCAGCACCACAACCAGTCCTCCAACAACCAGCAGCATCACAGCCAGCAGCACCACAACCAGGCCCCGAAAAACCAGCAGCACCACAACCAGTCCCCCAACAACCAGCAGCACCACAGCCAGTCCTCCAACAACCAGCATCACCACAACCAGACCCCCAACAACAAGCAGCACCACAACCAGTCCTCCAACAACCAGCAGCACCACAACCAGCCCCCCAACAACCAGCAGCACCACAGCCAGTTCTCTAACAACCAACAGCACCACAACCAGACCCCCAACAACCAGCAGCACCACAACCAGTCCCCCAACAACCAGCAGCACCACAACCAGGCCCCCAACAACCAACAGCACCACAACCAGTCCCCCAACAACCAGCAGCACCACAACCAGTCCTCTAACAACCAGCAGCACCACAACCAGTCCCCCAACAACCAACAGCACCACAACCAGTCCCCCAACAACAACAGCACCACAACCAGACCCCCAACAACCAGCAGCACCACAGCCAGTCACACAACAACCAGCAGCACCACAAAGAGTAACCAACAGCACCACAACCAGTCCCCCAACAACCAACAGCACCACAACCAGTCATCCAACAACCAGCAGCACCACAACCAGTCCTCCAACAACCAGCAGCACCACAGCCAGCAACACCACAACCAGACCCCCAACAACCAGCAGCACCACAACCAGTCCACCAACAACCAGCAGCACCACAGCCAGCAACACCACAGCCAGTCCCCCAACAACCAGCAGCACCACAACCAGTCCTCCAACAACCAGCAGCATCACAGCCAGCAGCACCACAACCAGGCCCTGAACAACCAGCAGCACCACAACCAGTCCCCCAACAACCAGCAGCACTACAGCCAGTCCTCCAACAACCAGCATCACCACAACCAGACCCCCAACAACAAGCAGCACCACAACCAGTCCCCCAACAACCAGCAGCACCACAGCCAGTTCTCTAACAACCGACAGCACCACAACCAGACCCCCAACAACCAGCAGCACCACAGCCAGTCCTCCAACAACCAGCATCACCACAACCAGACCCCCAACAGCAAGCAGCACCACAACCAGTCCCCCAACAACCAGCAGCACCACAGCCAGTTCTCTAACAACAGACAGCACCACAACCAGACCCCCAATAACCAGCAGCACCACAACCAGTCCTCCAACAACCAGCAGCACCACAACCAGACCCCCAACAACCAGCAGCACCACAGCCAGTCACACAACAACCAGCAGCACCACAAAGAGTAACCAACAGCACCACAACCAGTCCCCCAACAACCAACAGCACCACAACCAGTCATCCAACAACCAGCAGCACCACAACCAGTCCACCAACAACCAGCAGCACCACAGCCAGCAACACCACAGCCAGTCCCCCAACAACCAGCAGCACCACAACCAGTCCTCCAACAACCAGCAGCATCACAGCCAGCAGCACCACAACCAGGCCCTGAACAACCAGCAGCACCACAACCAGTCCCCCAACAACCAGCAGCACCACAGCCAGTCCTCCAACAACCAGCATCACCACAACCAGACCCCCAACAACAAGCAGCACCACAACCAGTCCCCCAACAACCAGCAGCACCACAGCCAGTTCTCTAACAACCGACAGCACCACAACCAGACCCCCAACAACCAGCAGCACCACAGCCAGTCCTCCAACAACCAGCATCACCACAACCAGACCCCCAACAACAAGCAGCACCACAACCAGTCCCCCAACAACCAGCAGCACCACAGCCAGTTCTCTAACAACCGACAGCACCACAACCAGACCCCCAATAACCAGCAGCACCACAACCAGTCCTCCAACAACCAGCAGCACCACAACCAGTCCCCCAACAACCAACAGCACCACAACCAGTCCACCAACAACCAGCAGCACCACAGCCAGCAACACCACAGCCAGTCCCCCAACAACCAGCAGCACCACAACCAGTCCTCCAACAACCAGCAGCATCACAGCCAGCAGCACCACAACCAGGCCCTGAACAACCAGCAGCACCACAACCAGTCCCCCAACAACCAGCAGCACCACAGCCAGTCCTCCAACAACCAGCATCACCACAACCAGACCCCCAACAACAAGCAGCACCACAACCAGTCCCCCAACAACCAGCAGCACCACAGCCAGTTCTCTAACAACCGACAGCACCACAACCAGACCCCCAACAACCAGCAGCACCACAGCCAGTCCTCCAACAACCAGCATCACCACAACCAGACCCCCAACAACAAGCAGCACCACAACCAGTCCCCCAACAACCAGCAGCACCACAGCCAGTTCTCTAACAACCGACAGCACCACAACCAGACCCCCAATAACCAGCAGCACCACAACCAGTCCTCCAACAACCAGCAGCACCACAACCAGTCCCCCAACAACCAACAGCACCACAACCAGTCCCCCAACAACCAGCAGCACCACAACCAGTCCTCCAACAACCAGCAGCACCACAACCAGTCATCTAACAACCAGCAGCACCACAACCAGTCATCCAACAACCAGCAGCACCACAAACAGTCCCCCAACAACCAACAGCACCACAACCAGTCCCCCAACAACCAACAGCACCACAACCAGTCCCCCAACAACCAGCAGCACCACAACCAGTCCTCCAACAACCAGCAGCACCACAACCAGTCATCTAACAACCAGCAGCACCACAACCAGTCATCCAACAACCAGCAGCACCACAAACAGTCCCCCAACAACCAACAGCACCACAACCAGTCCCCCAACAACCAACAGCACCACAACCAGTCCCCCAACAACCAACAGCACCACAGCCAGCAGCACCACAACCAGTCCCCCAACAACCAGCAGCATCACAATCAGTCCCCCAACAAACAGCAGCACCACAGCCAGTCCCCCAACAACCAGCAGCACCACAACGAGTCCCCCAACAACCAATAGCACCACAACCAGTCCCCCAACAACCAGCAGCACCACAACCAGCCCACCAACAAACAGCAGCATCACAACCAGTCCCCCAACAAACAGCAGCACCACAGCCAGTCCCCCAACAACCAGCAGCACCACAACCAGTCTCCCAACAACCAACAGCACCACAACCAGTCATCCAACAACCAGCAGCACCACAGCCAGCAACACCACAAACAGACCCCCAACAACCAGCAGCACCACAGCCAGTCCCCCAACAACCAGCAGCACCACAGCCAGTCCCCCAACAACCAGCAGCACCACAACCAGTCCCCCAACAACCAACAGCACCACAACCAGTCCTCCAACAACCAGCAGCACCACAACCAGTTCCCCAACAACCAGCAGCACCACAACCAAGAGCATCACAACCAGCCCTCCAACAACCAGCAGCACCACAACCAGTTCCCCGACAACCAGCAGCACCACAACCAGTCCCCCTACAACCAGCAGCACCACAACCAGTCCTCCAACAACCAGCAGCACCACAACCAGTCCTCCAACAACCAGCAGCACCACAACCAGTTCCCCGACAACCAGCAGCACCACAACCAGTCCCCCTACAACCAGCAGCACCACAACCAGTCCTCCAACAACCAGCAGCACCACAACCAGTCCCCCAACAACCAGCAGCACCACAACCAGTCCTCCAACAACCAGCAGTACCACGACCAGTCATCTAACAACCAGCAGCATCACAACCAGTCCCCCAACAACCATCAGCACCACAGCCAGCAGCACCACAACCAGTCCCCCAACAACCAGCAGCACCACACTCAGTCATCCAACAACCAGCAGCACCACAGCCAGTCCCCCAGCAACCAGCAGCACCACAACCAGTCCTCCAACAACCAGCAGCACCACAGCCAGTCCTCCAACAACCAGCGGCACCACAGCTAGCAGCACCACAACCAGTCTTCCAACAACCAGCAGCACCACAGCCAGCAGAACCACAACCAGTCCCCCAACAACCAGCAGCACAACAATCAGTCCTCCAACAACCAGCAGCACCACAACCAGTCCTCCAACAACCAGCAGCACCACAGCCAGCAGCACCACAACCAGTCCCCCAACAACCAGCAGCACCACAACCACTCCACCAACAACCACCAACACCACAGCCAGTCCTCCAACAACCAGCAGCACCACAACCAGTCCCCCAACAACCAGCAGGACCACAACCAGTCCTCCAACAACCAGCAGCACCACAGCCAGCAGTATCAAAAGCTACAGCCAGACCATCAGCATCCCCACATACTCCCATATATACAAGAGCCGTTGCTGAAAAATGTAATATTTCTTCAAAGACAGTTTGAGATCCACATCAGCATATGTCTCATAATGACTCACATGCCACTGTGTATATATGCTACAGACAGTGGGGTTACAATAATGTATGTACAGTCATTAGACAAATTTGAGGTGCATTTCAATTGCCACGGTTTTAGTGTTTTTATCATTGTTTGACAGACGTTCAGGATGCCTGGGCAGGAAAAGATGCAAATGTTCTCCTTTCCATAAAATATTTAACTGGGATGTTCAACAAATTGGTCCCGAAATGGAGTTGGAGAGTGAGGTACAAATGTTTGACTATAATTTACAAATTTGGAAATTGTATGTTTAGATTTGACAGTTGTGTTAGATGGCTATAAAGCGAACACTATTTTTTTTTCCAGAAAATTATGTAATATTATGTTTTCAATGTCTTCAGGTGATCAATGCATATCTGGCAGCTATGGTGCTATAATCACCAGAATGCTGAAAAAGCAGCTTTCATCGATTCCTTTGCCATGACCTCTCCCTGGAAACGGAAGACTCCAAGACTCAAGGACTCATGGTATGGTGAATCTCATTTAAATACATTACAAATGCTAATTTTTGAAGTGAAAATATTTATAGTTTAAATTTTTACCAGTATATTACCTTGAACAACATGTCCATAATGAGTCCTTCTTTGATTTTCCGTTCAAATTTCAGTTAAAATTTTTTGTTCATTTTCAGATTGAACCAATGGATTTTAATATTATCTGGGGAATTATCAATGAACACCATCATTGGACATTGGCGGTAAAATTATTATGAATTTCATAGACATCCGCAAATGCATTGTATCATTGAAGAAAAAAAAGAGCATAGGTTTCAAAACACACTTGAGGGAGTAATGAGCAGTGTATTGTTATTTATTTATTTATTTATTTTTTAAACTATAGGCAATTTATCCAAAGGAAAGGAAGTCCCCATTCCTTGATCTACTGGGGGAGTCAAAACAGGACATCCAAACATGTTTGGAAATAGCAAGGTAAGCACAGCTATTAAAATTAAACATAACAATTTAACATGTAATTAAATATGTTCACTGTCAATAAAGAACATAAAAGATGCTCCTGGCATCGATCCCTAAAAAAATCAACAATGTTGACTTTTGTGAAAAAAATTGCAATAATATTATCTTACTGTCTTTCTTTAGGCATTCGTGTGAAGGAAAGGGCGTTGTGTCTCCAGATGGACATACACACAGTCCAACACCCCAAACAGCAAGATGCTACATCCTGTGGAGTCTTTACATTAAAAGTATAGTATAAAGTAGACCTGTCACCCTCACATCTCTCTCTCTATTAAACCTGTATTGTTCAGTTAATCTCTAATCCAAAACAAGAACACAAAATGCTTTTTACACAGCGAATGACTAAAAGACTAAAAGATGTTACTCTCTGACAGCAGATTTGTCTCTGAAAGGTGACGTGTAGGTTCATACTATAAGAGATTTGGAACCTCCTTATTGTGCTGTAAACATCCTATGTAAACATCTTTTTTCAGTTTCCTGAGCAACTCCTGAAAGGTGGCACTGTAGATTTTCTTACTACAAAAAAGGAGATTAATCAACAAAGGCTACAAATCGCCACTGATCTCCTCCTACAGACTGATAAGTAATATGCAATCAAAGGATGTTTAGACAACCCAAAGAATTGTCCTTACAGCTGCTATGTATAACTCATCAAATGTATTTGTCCAATTTACTATGTTACCTCAATAAAGTGGACACATGAAGAGAGAATGAGAAGGCATGTTCTTTTCATCTCTTTTTACAGATGACCTCGCAGATACATGCCACTTCTGTGGGGAAGAGGAGCACGACACACACCAGAATCAACCCCGCTGAACCGACGACCCCACTTCCCCTCCAACACTCCCCAGGACAGCACAGGACCTGGGACCAAAGCCCTCGGACAGCAGCAATAGGTCGCCGGGAGGGGGAGCAGGGGAGCAACAAGAGGGCCGGAGCAACTAGCAGCAGCCACCCCCAGGACCCCAGAGAGAGCATGGATCCAGTATCCCAGGAGGCTCAGGAGACGAGTCAGCGGACACAACCAGCTTCCAGGAGGAGGAGCAAGAGCCAGACAGGCCCTGCAGAGCGAAGAACAGCCCCAGGGACAAGTGGAAAGGGACACCTTAATGCAAAAGAGATAATACGTGGGGAACTAAGTGCTGACAAAATGGAAACAGAGACATCAAAACATAGAACAAAGATACAGACAGCAATCGACAGACCAACCAAACATACACTATACTGCCAAAAGTATTCGTTCACCCATCCAAATAATCAGAATCAGGTGTTCCAATCACTTCCATGGCCACAGGTGTATAAAATCAAGCACCTAGGCATGCAGACTGCTTTTACAAACATTTGTGAAAGAATGGGTGGCTCTCAGGAGCTCAGTGAATTCCAGCGTGGAACTGTGATAGGATGCCACCTGTGCAACAAATCCAGTCGTGAAATTTCCTCACTCCTAAATATTCCACAGTCAACTGTCAGCTGTATTATAAGAACGTGGAAGTGTTTGGGAACAACAGCAACTCAGCCATGAAGTGGTAGACCACGTAAACTGATGGAGTGGGGTCAGCGGATGCTGAGGTGCATAGTGCGAGGAGGTCGCCAACTTTCTGCAGAGTCAATCACTACAGACCTCCAAACTTCATGTGGCCTTCAGATTAGCTCAAGAACAGTGCACAGAGAGCTTCATGGAATGGGTTTCCATGGCCGAGCAGCTGCATCCAAGCCATACATCACCAAGTGCAATGCAAAGCGTCGGATGCAGTGGTGTAAAGCACGCCGCCACGGGACTCTAGAGCAGTGGAGACACGTTCTCTGGAGTGACGAATCACGCTTCTCCATCTGGCAATCTGATGGACGAGTCTGGGTTTGGCAGTTGCCAGGAGAACGATACTTGTCGGACTGCATTGTGCCAAGTGTAAAGTTTGGTGGAGGGGGGATTGTGGTGTGGGCTTGTTTTTCAGGAGCTGGGCTTGGCTTGGTTCCAGTGAAAGGAACTCTGAATGCTTCAGCATACCAAGACATTTTGGACAATTCCATGTTCCTAACTTTGTGGGAACAGTTTGGAGCTGGCCCCTTCCTCTTCCAACATGACTGTGCACAAGTGCACAAAGCAAGGTCCATAAAGACATGGATGACAGAGTCTGGTGTGGATGAACTTGACTGGCCCGCACAGAGTCCTGACCTCAACCCAATAGAACACCTTTGGGATGAATTAGAGCGGAGACTGAGAGCCAGGCCTTCTCGCCCAACAGTGTGTGACCTCACAAATATGCTTCTGGAAGAATGGTCCAAAATTCCCATAAACACACTCCTAAACCTTGTGGACAGCCTTCCCAGAAGAGTTGAAGCTGTTATAGCTGCAAAGGGTGGACCAACGTCATATTGAACCCTATGGATTAGGAATGGGATGTCACTTAAGTTCATATGAGAGTCAAGGCAGGTGAGCGAATACTTTTGGCAATATAGTGTATGTTAAATGAGGTGAGTGGGCCAGCACAAGGGAAAGTGGTATGGTGTGGTGACTTTCATGCACAGAGCACAGTATGGGGGAGTGACAGCACAGACAGAAATGGAAAGATCATGGAGCAGTTTATGGATGATAGGGGACTGATTTGTATTAGTAATTTAGTGGGCACAAGATATAACAGCATACGAAACACAGAAAGTGCAATAGACTTGACACCGACACCTGTTATCATATACATAGTCTCCTATCCCTTATTACTCCTGTGGTCGATGTTGCACCTTCGAATCCATTTTGCCTTGCACCTTGTTTTAAATTGTATTTTATATTGTATTTTGCACTGCACTCTTCTTGTATTTTGTACTTATTTTGCTGCTACTCTTTGCCTCTCAAATTGCCCCCCGGGGACAATTTAAGTGTTTGTGATTCTGGTTCTGATTCTCACCTACATCAGCAGATTTGGCAGGAATTAGTAGTTGGGAAGTTTTGAAACAGACAACAGTGGGAAGAAACCATTATCCAATTATTGTCAGGATCGGAATTGAGTCTCATCAAGAGATGGGTTTGAGAGCACTGAGGTGGAAACTACAGAAGGCAGATTGGGAAACATTTCAAACACTGAGTAAAGATAGGTGTGCAAGAATAGAAGACAGCATCAAAAATACAGAGGAGTTAAACGGGAGGTTAGTTACATCCATTATAGAGTCAGCAGAAATCACTATTCCAAAGAGTAAAGGTAGCAAGAGGAGGAAGAGTGTACCATGGTGGAATGAGGAGTGCAGGCAGTGGTCAGGAGAAAAATAAGATCAGCAAAACGTGGCCATTGGAGGCAGTTTTACAATAAGATAGGGAGTGAAACAGCTGAGAGACATATGGGGAATGATCAGGAAAATGAATGACATGAAGGGGCAGTCTGAAATACCACTTTTACACAGGAGAAGCACAACATCTGTAAGCAATAAAGAAAAGGCAGAGTTGCCAGTAGAGGCATTTGTAAAGATCCACAGTTCAGATAACCTATCAGCAGAAGCCAGGCAGAGCAGAAAGGACATTACTGCACAAAATCCAGGAATTACAGAGAAACAGGCACCAGCAGGTGAAGTCCTAGACCTTCCTTTCACTATATTTGAACTCAAGAAAGCATTGTTAAATACAAGACAAACAGCACCAGGAGAGGATGGGGTGTGTTACAGTATGCTGGCACATATGTATGACTCTTCACTTAAAGCAGTACTAAGATTATTCAATGCGATATGGGACACAGGCACTATACCCATGGCATGGAAGAAAGCTGTGATTGTTCCAATACTAAAACCAGGAGAGGAGGCAGCAGACCCAGCAAGCTACAGGCCCATTGCACTAACCTCACAGCTAGGGAAGACAATGGAGCGCATGATAACAGAGAGACTAACACACTTCCTAGAAAACAGAGAGCTGCTATCAGTACATCAAAGTGGATTCCAGAAAGGAAGGGGGACAATAGATAATGTGATATGTCTTGAAACAGAAAAAAGGGAAGCTCAGACCAACAGAGAGCATGTGATTGCAGTTTTCTTTGATATTGAAAAAGCCTATGATATGTTGCGGAAGGAAGGATTACTCATCAAACTAAATAAGTTAGGAATAAAAGGAAAATTGTATAACTGAGTATTAAGCTTTATGTTCGGAAGGACAATTAAAGTGAAAGTGGGTTCAGAATATTCAAAAGACTATCCCCTTGTACCCCACAGGGAAGTGTCTGTTCCCCAATATTATTTAATATAATGATGACATTTTTGAAGAAGTAGGACAGGGTGTTGGCAAATCATTATATGCAGATAATGGGGCACTATGGGTAAGGGGAAGAAATCTTAGGTACATACAAAAGAAAATACAGGTAGCTATGAAGAAACGGGAAGAGTGGGCAACCAGATGGGGATTCAAATTATCAGCTGCAAAAACACAAACAATATGCTTCTCTAGTAGACATAAAGAAATATCTGTGAAGTTACATGGACAAGAAATTGAACAGGTGAGGATAGACTACTTGGAATGTGGTTTGATGAGAGATTGACGTGGAAGGGCCATATAGAGAAAGTGAGAGATAAGTGTAAAAAGATTAATAATATGAAGAGATGCCTTTCAGGGAGGGACTGGGGTGCATCCAGCACTGTTTTCCATCTACCAGGCCATGATGAGAGCTAAATTAGACTATGGATGTGTAGCATACATGTCAGCAGCAGAGACTTACTTTAGAAAGCTGGAGGTCAAACAAGCGAATGGGTTGAGAATCTGTAGTGTAAAACATCCCCAGTAGCGGCCTTACAGGTTGAGATGGGAGAGCAGCCACTAAGACTTAGAAGACTCAAACTCTTGCTGGCTTATTGGTTCAAAATACAAGGACATAAGATCTCACACCCTGCCAAGGCAATCCTCAAGGACTGTGGGAATATAATGAGAGGGAATTTAACAATCTTGGATGGCTAGGTAATGTGTTAGCAGAACAAGCAGAACTGAACAACATCAAATTTAGTCCCACAGTCCTGATCCCAAGCATTTGTGACACTCCAAATAGTATTAGAAATACAGATGTACTAGAGGAAAGACGGGCTCTGCAGGACTAGTATTACTAGCATTACTCAGATAGGATAAAAATATATACAGATGGTTCAAAAGACCCAGAGACAGGACGTACAGGAGCTGCAGTCTACATCCCATATTGTAATGTGAATATTAAGAAAAGAATTACAGACCATCTGGCAGTTCACACAGCTGAACTTGTAGTCATTGTACTCGCTTTAGAATGGATTGAGGAAAACAACAAAAATAACAGTCATGCTATCAGATTGTAGGGCAGCACTTACAAGTATAAAAACACTGAAATCATGTAGGCTAGATTGTATTTTTGAAATATACAACCTTCTCTATAGATTGTCCAAAAAAGGGTTAACTGATTGCTTTGTTTGGGTCCCAGCACATGCAGGAGTAGAAGGAAATGAAGATGCAGATATTCTGGCTAAACAATCAAATCACCCAATGTAGATATGGAAATACCGTTTAGCAAAGCAGAAGGGAAATCAATAGTTAAAAATCACATACAGGCAAGATGGCAAAGTCTCTGGGACAGTCATGACACAGGAAGACACCTATATAATATACAGAAGTAGGTTGGGAAGCGAAAAATGATGAGCAGGAACAGGAGAGAGGAAGCAGTGATCTCTCATATCAGAATAGGACATACAGGGTTAAATGAAACGCTACAAAGGATAGGAAAACACATAGATGGGAAATGTGATCATTGTGATAAATCTGAATCGGTACATCATGTTCTGTTTGAATGCAGGAGTTATGAGGAAGACAGGAAAGAACTGGTAAGAGCAGCAGAGAAAGCAAAAATAACACTCAATTTAGAGAGCCTTTTATGCCAGGAATGTCACTGTGTTCTTAAAAGAAACAGGACTGTTTTGATAGGATTTAGGATTTAAGTTTTTTTTTTTCTGTCTGCCAATCTAATGCCCACACTCCACTTCAGTAGGTGACGGTAATGCACCTTCAAGCTGGTAGCCAACTGCCATTAAAAACCAAAGAAGAAGAAGAAGAAGAAGAAGAAGCAGCAGCGAGGGCAAGCTTCGAAGAGAACAGTTCAGGTGATGATGAGAGAGTAGTCCGGAAAAAAGTGATGAGAGAGGGATTTAAAGTAATTCTGAAATTTAGAAAGGAAGATGAAGAGATTCGCCTGAGTCCAATTACACTGAGCAGGGAGCTGAGAAAGAAGCTAGGAGAGGTGGAGATGGCAAAAACCTTAAGGGATGGAAATCTGTTGATAATATGTAAAACGGAAGAACAGAAGAACAAAGCGCTACAAATAGAAAGCATTTGTAAGAAAGTGATAACTGAAAGAAGGATTATGGGCGCTAACAGGGTGGTAAAGGGAGTGATAACAGGGATTCCTGTAGATGAGGACCTGGACAAACTAAAACGGAGCATTTCTGGGGGCAAAGTGAGCAGAGCAAAGAGACTACAGAGAACAGTTAATGGAGAAAGGGTGGATAGTCTGTCTGTTCTGCTGGAGTTTCAGGACACTCTACTCCCAGAAACAGTTAAAATAGGATATATGTGCTTTCCAGTCAGGCCCTATATCCCTCCCCCACTTCGCTGTTATAAGTGTCAGAGGTATGGGCATATAGCAGCAGCCTGCAGAGGCGAACAGAGGTGTCCCAAATGTGGAGGGGAGCACAGGGTAGAGGAGTGCAAAACTGAGGGTCAGGAGAAATGCTGTAACTGTGGTGGACAACACAGGGTGACATACAGTCAGTGTGAAGTCAGGAAGAGGGCAGTGGAAATAGAGCAGGTGAAAGCAACAAACAACATCAGCTATGCAGAGGCAGTGAAGAGGGTAGATGGTCAAAGGGAAAGAGTGTAACAGGAAAAATTAATCAGGTCCAAAGAGCAGAGGAAGAGCAAACAGAGGAAGCTAACACAGCATTGGCAGTAGATAAACTGATTCTCTTCATGGCCTACGTTATTAACTGTACCGACCAAGTCAACACAAAACGGAAAAGATCAAGATAATTGTGAGGGGAGCAGAGAAGTTTGTGGATGAAAAAATGTGTCCTGGGAGAAGATTACAAAAAGCCTTGAGGCAGATGGGAGTGGGGAGCTCAGGTGAAAAAGGACCCTGATTGTTTTACAGTGGAACACTAGAAGCCTGATAGCAAATGGTCAAGAATTTAAAGGATTCTTTAAGAGAATGAAAAAGAAACCAGATATCATATGTATTCAAGAAACCTGGCTCAAACCATCACAGGATTTTGTAATAAAAGGCTATGATAGTGTCCGTAGAGATAGAGGGGATGGCAGTGGAGGAGGGTGTGCAACATTTGTCAAACAAGGGATACAGTACAGAGTGATGGGAAAAGGATCAGAGCTCGAATATGTAATAATTGAAGTCTGGACAAAAGAAGGAAATTAAAATTGTTAACTTTTACAGTCCATGCAGTAGATTGATAACTGAGACAATGAATGAATTGACAGCACAAATACAAGGGAAAGTAGTATGGTGTGGGGACTTTAATGCTCACAGTACACTGTGGGGCAGTGGGACTGATAACAATGGTGTGGTAATAGAAGAGATAATTGAGAGTAAAAACCTAGTGTGCTTGAATGATGGGAGTGGAACTAGAGTTAATATCAGAATGGAGACAGAATCTGCAATAGATCTGACACTGGTCTCACACTCAGTGGCAGGTATTTGTTCATGGGGGTTAACAGCGAGACAACTGTGGGCAGTGATCACTATCCCATCATCACAGCAGTAGGAGTAACGGTAGAGGAGTATGACTCTGGGGGAGAGCAGAGGTGGGCTTTTAGCAGTGCTGACTGGAAGAAATTTGGGATCATATGTGATAGAGAAATGAAGGAAATCAATATAAATGATGTTAATAATTTTAACCTTGCTCTGTGTAATGCACTTCTAGAGGCAGCAAAGGAGGCCATTCAGAAGAGAGGAGGTAGGAACAAAAATAAGACTGTTCCATGGTGGACAAAGGAGTGTGATGGAGTGATTAGGGCAAGAAATAAAGCATTCAAAGTCTTTAGACAGAACCACAGTGGTCAGAACCTTATTGATTATCAGAGAGCACAAGCAAAAGTTAGGAGGGTTATAAAAAATGCAAAGAGGGAGTAATGGAGGACATTCTGTAACTCTGTGGGAAGGGAGACAGAAATAGGCAAAGTGTGGAGAATGATAAAAAGAATAAATGGGATTAAAGGAGACGGGATTAAAGGAGACGGGATATCCAGTGCTAGTAGAGGGTGAGGTAACAGCAGTGAAGGATGAAGAAAAAGCTGAGATGCTAGCAAAGACTTTTGTTAACCACAAGAGCAGAGAATACAGAGCTGTTACAGGATGATGAGGACACAGATGACCCACTAAACCAACCATTTACAAAGACAGAACTGAACCGTGCACTAAAGAAAACTAAGGTGACAGCACCAGAAAAGGACCAGATTTGCTGCATAATGTTGAAACATCTTAGTGAATCAGCCATTTTATAGGACATTTTATTAGAATTATATAACAAAGTTTGGGAAGATGACCACAGAGCTGGAAGGAAGTCATTGTAGTCCCAATACGTAAACCAGGAAAAGACTGTACAAACCCAGGGAATTATCGGCCAATTGCATTATCATCTAATATCTGTAAAATAATGGAGAAAATGATAAATGACAGGTTAACATATTATACAGAAAGTAAAGGCTATATATCTAAATATCAGAGTGGCTTTAGGAGAGGGAGAAACACCATGGATCCTGCTGTTTGTCTAGCGCACAAGGTCAGAAAAGCACAGGTAAACCGAGAAAGTGTGGTAGCTGTGTTTTTTGATGTAGAGAAGGCCTGTGATACGATGTGGGGGGAGGGACTACTAATCAAACTCAGAAAATTAGGTATTAATGTAATGTATAGATAGAATAGAATAGAATAGAATAGAATGCCTTTAGAGTCACTATACACAAGTACAATGAGATTAAGAGCATCTCCATCAGTGCAAGCTACACATACAATAGAATCACAAAAAGAGAAGATAATATATAAGATGAAATGGATATGTTATATACACAGTATGAAAGAATAAGAAAGGTGCATGGTCAGTGTGATATTGCACATTTAAATAGTCCTTATTGCAGATGGATTAGAGATTTTTTAACAGGCAGATTCATTCAGGTGAGAGTAGGGAAGAAGTACTCCGGGAAATTTGCCATAGAAAATGGAACACCACAAGGGAGCATAATTAGTTCATTATTGTTCAGCCTTATGATAAATGGTGTATTTACAGGTATAGAAAATGAGACGGGGGTGTCACTGTTTGCTGATGATGGGGCAATTTGGAAGAGGAAGTAATCTGGAATTCATTATAAAGAAAGTTCAGGGTGCCATCACTAAAATAGAGGAGTGGTCATATAAGTGGGGTTTTAAATTATCAGTCGATAAGACAAAGACAATGGTTTTTACAAGGAAAAGAATTAGGAACACAATGAAATTAAAACTGTATAAACAAGAATTAGAGAGAGTGAAACACTATAAATACTTGGGGATTTGGTTTGATGAAAGAGTCACATGGGCTGTACATATTCAGAAGGTGGAGGATAAATGTAAGAAAGTATTGAATGTGATGATGTGTTTGGTGGGGAGTGCATTGGGGGGAGACAGAAGTGGACTAAAAGCCATATACTGTGGGCTGATCAGATCAGTGTTGGACTATGGGAGTGTGGTATATGGATCAGCAGCAGGCACATCTCTGAAAAGACAGGCACTGAGGATATGTACAGGAGCACTGAAAACAACTCCAACAGCAAAACTACAGGTGGAGATGGGGGAGATGCCATTAGATATGAGGAGGCTACAACTTTCAACAGTTTATTGGGTTAATTTACAGGGGCACAGTCAAGATCATCCAACACAACTCACTTTAAAACTGTGTTGAGAAAAGGAGAAAAGGGACAACAAAAGCTTTGGCTGGTTGAGCACACAGAAAGCATCAGAACTGGGAATAGCACAACTAAACATCAGTCCTACAGTACTGTTACCAGTTATACCACCCTGGATACTTCAAAATGCCACAGTTGATCGTTATTAGAAAAGAAAAACAAGAATAGGGGACTCATTTATAACCCACAGGTAGTACAGACATATATTGAGGACTTTTCCAGCTACGTCCAGATTTATACAGATGCCTCAAAGAGCTCAGATAAGGCAGGAGCCGCTGTTATTGTTCCAGAGTTTAATGTCACAGTGGGGAGGCGGATCAGTGGAGAAGTGTCAGTTTATACCGGAGAAATGATCGCAATACTGTTGGCAGTACAGTGGGTTGGGGAGACAAGACCACGAAGAACAGTTATATGCTCTGATTCCAGCTCAGCATTAATCACTTTACAGGACAGTCAGTCACACAGCAGACCAGAGATACTGATTGAAGTGCAGCAAACCCTATACAGAATTCAGATGATGGGGCTGACAGTGATTTTTGTGTGGATACCAGCACACATCTGAAACTAAGAGCATCATCAAACAAAGACTGAGGGAAAGATGGCAAAAACAATGGGAGGAAGAGAGGACGGGACAATGGTTTTACAAAATACAAAGGAAAGTGGGAGAAATGAGAAGAGCAGGAAGGAACAGAAGAGAAGAAACAATAATGTCAAGGCTCAGGTTTGGACATACTGTATTGAACAGTACGCTATTCATAATTAGAAAACATCAGACAGGGAACTGTGACTACTGTGGACAAGAAGAGACAATAGAGCACATAATACTTCAGTGTCAGAAGTATGAGAGAGAAAGACAGAGTTTAATTACACATCTCAGGAACATTAAAATACCACTGGATATCAGAGTCATTCTACAACAGAGCTCAGGGCACAAGAGTTACAAATTTATATACCAGTTCCTTAAAGCAACGAGGCTGCTTGATAGAATATCATTTTATTATTTTTTTTTTTTGAGGGAGGTATTAGTAGTCATCCTGATTCACACTCCATTCCAGTTGGTGGCGGTAATGCACCAATACGTTGTTTGCCAACCGCCAATAAAACACCACAAAAAGAAGCAGCAGAAGAAGCAGAAGCAGCAGCACTCAATGACCGAAACAATGTGGAGATCCCAGAGACTGTGAGGTATGTAACCCTATAATGCAAGAGATACACATTTCAAAGAAGGAAACTCTTGTTCAATACTGAGGTAAACCGCGGTCAGTTAACCCAAATGTGTGCTTATATTAAGGTTCAGTCAAAAGTCAGTCGGTTAAGTTAAACGAAATCGTAGCCTGTCTGACACGATATGTGGTATAAGCATGCTAACGCATCGTTATCTGAATGCGAATGAAACATGTCACGTCACAGAAATCTGTCCGTTTCATAGACTCATTTTTATTTGACGATGATGCCTCATGGGACGTTGAAGCCGTAATCTCCACGTCACGTATGTTATGCTTTTTAACTCCCCGTGTGTGTACAGCATTACAGAAGTTTGAGCCTCGGTCAGTCCCGGTTAGTTAGCACAGAAAAGCCCGAGGTAGCGTTCAGGAATAGTCTGGTGGACTGCTTTTAAACCAGCCCCCACACCTTATTTCCGGTACGTGTATCCCAGGCATTATGTTCTGATGATCGTAAGGAAATTTCATCTTCAAAAACAGGCACTTCTGAAGACAAAACGGGGTCCAGCCCAATTCAGAGATTCGGCTCTTTTGGCTCGGCTCCCTCAGAAGAGCATATATTATCTCTCAGGGCAAAAATTAATTATTTGTATTAGGATTGGAGCTTTTTAGTACCCAGTCCTACCGAAGTACGTTTTATCTGTTTCATTACAGCACGTCCCCTAAATGTTGAAACACCATTGATACGAATGAATACAACATTGGGAAGCGGAAACATGGCATTATTTACTACGAAGTTGGTATATTTATACTGTTGAAATGAAATCTGGCTAGTTGTTTTGGTAGTGGTTAAACTAGCATGTCTACACTGTGTACAGGGGATCAGGTCTGCGCTGAGCACATGCGCAGAGGGTTAAAACAGCAGATGTTAAACACCACTTGTTGATCACTATGTATTGTTTTTCATGGGAAAAATTTAGGTGCATCCCCAGGACGCATGGATAGTGAGTTAACTGCGTCCTTTCAGATTTTAATGCGTGAGAGATGCAGGATGCATACCTAGCAACGTCACTGATTTTATTGAACTGCTGAACACAAAACAGGTCTGTGTCGGTGATGTTCCCAGAACAGGATGTTGTGAGGACTGTTGATGTACACAGCTTTATGTGGTCTGCTATCATTATGAATGGAAATTGCCCTCCAGTCTTAATGTAGAGGAAAGATGGTCCATTTCTGACACCTAAATGTGGTACCAGGTGGTATTTTTGGCTGCAGACCAGGAACACTCCACAAGAGCTGCAGTTCTGGAGATGGTCTGACCCAGTCCTCTAGCCATCACAGTTTTGCCCTGGTCAAACTCGCTCAAAGCCGTATGCTTGCCTATTTTTCCTATGAATGAACATAAAATTCTCGACACATCTTTTCCCAGTATGCAATGCCCCCCATCTATTTATCACAGCTGGAACATGTCTTCAAATATGATTTGTTGAAATGATTTCATGTTCATGCTTTAAATCTCAGACTGATCAACAATGGAGTGGCGTTGTGTGGAGAATCTGCTTCTTTAGTTGGCCAGCAAAGACAACATGGACTCTACAACAGGAGCACAACCATGGTATGCACACATACACTTTACTGAGCTTACCAGGTCTCAGTGTTGTACCCGTCAAAAACATTATTGTAACCGTTTGGATGACCTTAACATGGGAAAAAAAAGCATAAAAACGACTAAGCTAAGACTAAAACAACCAATTTGTTGATTAATAGACCATTGCATGAATTGTATTGTATTCATGAACAACAAACACTGTCTGCCTGCCACAACCCCACAACACTTGATATCTGACAGGCATCAGGCTACGCGGCACAATTTATGCTGGTAGGCTAACCAATTGTCGTTTATGTTGACCTGACCTGACCTGTGGGTTTTGGCAGGCAGCAGATGTCCTTTGTTCATGTTCTTAGTTCTGTGCACCGAAACTGAGAGTTTTAGTGGTACTTAGCTGTACTGGATGGTACCGGTCTACTGCACCAGTTTATACTACAAGTGTGTCGTCCTCTCTCAACAGGTTACTGGTGAAGATAGGTTGTTGAATCTTGTTAAAATGTGTGATCAGAAAAATGCTGGTGAATGTGGTGAGATGTCAGACCGTGATGATGTGGAAGAGCTTTCAGTTAGTGATGAATCTGAGTCTGAAGAACAACCTAGAAGTGCTGCCTTTGATCCTGAGCTGGACCACGATGACGATGATGGTGGGGAGGTTGATGTCTCTGCTCCAGTTGCTGGAAACCGAGTTCAGAGTTCATTCAGTTTGAGAGGAGGGGGGTCAGTTTTTTCAGAACGTAGCCACAGCATCTTTGAGTGCCTGGACAGTGTTGCAAGGCTTGCTACCCCGTCTCTGATCCAAGATAATGTTACAAGAGCATTTGATCTGCATCTGCCTCCATGTCCAAGCAGAAAGACGAGCCAGCCTCTTTCCAGCTGCCCCACACCAGCAAAGCAGAGAGGAGTCCCAGACTACCTGGTGCACCCTGAACGCTGGACCCACTACAGTCTGGAGGATGTGAAGGAAACCAGCGATCAGGGCAACAGTAGGGCAGCTCATCACTTTCTGTCCGGTCTGCGGCAGCAGGAGAGCCAAATCAAGAGTGATTCTTCCTATGACGTCCTGCAGAAGATGATCTTCTCCAGACCTAGCAGCCTGCTGAAGGATCACCCTGCTAATCAGTCATCTGGTAGAGGCAAAGAGAAGGAGACATGCCTCAGTCATCTGGAGGATGAAGAGGGCAGAGAGGAAGAGATGGTTGGAGGAAAGAGAACAGATCACAGTGTAGAAAAAGCTAAGGAAAGGGTGCGAGATGAGGAAAAACACACAAAAGGATCATTTGGTCAGCCAGAGGGGATGAAACGGATGCAGAGAGAAACAAAGGAGGAGGTGAAGATAGAAGACAAGAATATCACCTTTACCATTAGGAATATCAACCGTAAGAACTACAGGAAGAGCTCAAGACAAGAGGAAAACTGAGCACAACAACTTATCTTATGTCAAAGAAAATCCCCAAAATACTGTTGTCTGTACAAAAATGATGACTTTACCGTTCTCATCTCAGTTTCATAACTGAGCCACCAAACAACGCCACTTGAATGGATTAAGGTCAGAATTGGTGATGATATATTAATACTCTGATATCATAGAGTCAGGTAGACATTACTCCGCTGTATCTCTATTGAGTTGATGATATAGCTTTATATATCATATAGAGAACTTTTAACTCTTATGGACATAAATTAAAATCAAAAAGTCAGCATGATCGATCCACCCTGACCTCCTCCTTATGAGGAGAGATCAGGAAAATAATTGTGATACATCAAAAACAAATGTAACCCGGAACCTTAAAATCTAATTGACAATGCAGTTTAATTGTATGGAAACAGGAGACCGAGCTGTCTGTCTAGAATCAGAGACCCACTGTTTCTTGTTGTTTGTTTTTATTATTTTTTTTTTTTTATTGTAAATATGCTGCTGTTGCAAACTGCTGAAAATGAAACATTATCAGGTTAGTAATAAATCAAATTGAAAGAAAAATATTTAGTCTTTTTAATTATTTATTTTGCATAAGAGAACTTGAGGATATCCTGATTTCACAAAGCTGGTTACTGGTTAGGGAAAATAGGATTAATATGTGAAACTGTTGTGTTTGTCCTTATTTGGTTGTAATTTGTTGTTGGATGTCCTGTATTTCGAAATGCCTCACATGCATCCACACATCCAGAACACCCATGTTCATTGTGTTCACAAGTTGAAACCTTTTTACAATTACCTTTGCTTAGAACAACACGTGAGAATTAAGTTCATAATAATAAACTCTGCTTTAATTCATAAGTATATTGTTGTTGAAATTAAGTTCATCACATGAACATACTCAGTACTCACTGCACAGAAAAAAGAAAGAAATATTGAGCTGGAGAAAATAGTGTCCAAGAGCGCCACTGATGAGAGAAGCGACTCAAGCTGAAGTGTCCTCCGTGGGATCCAACAAGGCTGAGGTGACAGAACCTACAGCTATCCATCCATCCATCAATTTTCTACTGATTATCCTCACATAGGGTTGTTGGGGGCTGGAGCCTATCCCAGCTGTCTTACGGTGAAAGGCGGTACACCCCGGACAAGTCGACACCTCATCGCAGCGCACATAGAGACAGACATCCACTGTTTATCTGTTGACTTATTTCGGACATGAGAAATGTCTGCACGTCTATATTAAATAATGTTGAAGTTCATACTCAACAAAAAGTGAATAGTCAACAAAATAAATAAAAAAACACAGTAATGTTTCATCGGACATTTTCTTTTAACCCGTGTCCGAAGGGGTAAACTGAAGCAAAAGTAAGCTTTTCAAGGTCTACCCCTTACAGACATATATATATATATATATATATATATATATATATATATATATATATATATATATATGTATATATATATATATATATATATATATATATATATATATATATATATACGCATTTATATATATATACGTGCATATATATACGTATATATATATATACACATATATATATATATATATATATATACCTACACAGATGCATACAAACATTTCATATAAGGAACTCAATATAGCTCACAAAACACAAAGACTCCATTATCACATATTCATCCTGTATTTGTTTAGTGTGTTGTTGTTTTTAAATATTTTTTAAATATGATTATTGTACTGCATGATTTAATTTCATCACTAAAGCCACAAACTTACTCCTTTGTTTGTTAGACAATGATATTTTGTGTTTGTTCTAACTAAGCTCTTTTTAAACATATTCCTTCCTTGTAGACCATACCTACTTTCCCTCATCTGAAACAACCTTTGGATATGGTGTGGTACTTCATGATGGAGTACTTTGTACATTATTTGGGCTGTTCGTAAATCAACCAGGGGTGTATTCCATCAAAGTCGCTAATCATAGCGGTGCTTAAGTGATTAAGCCTTGCTTGAAGTAGCGTCAACTTTAACATGAGGCTGAAGCCGTTCCATTAACACGTTTAAGCTGCTCTTCAGCTGAGTTAACTTAAGCGAGGCTTAACCAAGCTTCTATTAGGCGTGTGCGTGGGGTACACAAGAAGCCCAGAGCATGTGATTGTTGAAAACACGATCATGTTGAAGACTCAGGCTGATTTTTTCAACAGTGCACAGCAAAAAAGGCTATATGAGGAGTATAAACCAACAATAACCAAGAAGGGAAATACATGGTGTGGCAGGAAATTGCTGACTGCTTAAATGCACAATTTAAGTTTTAAAACAATGCTAAACATCAAATTTGTCTTTTAGAGTAAGGATATGTATTCCACAGCCTGTATACGGCCTGTCAGTAGGATAGAGGAAACACTACAGTCTGATGTGTGAGAGACCAGCTTTCAGTACCCACTCAGTGCAGATGATGGTGGAAAATATTTTCATATTTATAGAGCTGTTTTGTCAGTTGGAATTTCTTTATAATGTGTAAAGCTACTTGTACTTGAACTAATATGCCAAATTGCGATATATTTGAACAGGAGTGGTGTTAATAATGTGAAGAGGATTGATTTGCAGGTTTAGACAAAGCATAAAACATTTTGCAGACTGGTCAAGTGTTAATGTTAGGCCTAGCTGATATGATGATATGAATAATAGTAAATAGGTTAAATACAGGTTTAATAGCATGGCATTCATTCACATTTGTGTAATATGTGACAAATATAAGTTAGTGAAACTATAACAAATACTTTCCATAAGTATAACTGTCATTCCCACTGGGAATCAAACCCCAGAATCCCACATGATTTACGGCACACTTCACCAATCATCCAACATCCCAGCAGCAGTATTTTAGAGACATTATCATATTTGAAGATATAATAATGACAACTACATTATTTGAAATACTTTTAATTAATAAAATTCTTCAAAACTGACCAAGAATATAAGGTAAATTAATTTTTGCTCACATTGTCAGCTTTGTTTTCAGACAACAAGGACAATCAGGCGGGGAGCGTGAGGAACTGATTGTTTGATACTCTGTTTACGACAGGTATGTATTATTTGTAACACTGCTAACCCTGAGCCTGATAGTTAACCTGCCACAGAGCAGGTTAGTTCAGAAGCATATGTTACCCTGGTAACTCAGCTGAGATTCCTGTTAGAGAGAGTGATGGAACCCAACTTTGTCTAAAACTAGCAGGCCTTACCAAAGTTAGTGAGGATTTGCAGTTAGCGCGGTTGATGGAATACCACCCAGATCTTTGAATTTGAATGTTTTTAGTTTGATGAAGAGCTGGCTGGTTGCTTGTCTGTATTTAGCATTACTTATTATTCTTATTGTTTTTTTCTGGATTACTGTATGTATAATGGTTCTGTGTTGGTTTTATATGTGTTCCCCCAGACCACAAAGTACGTCAGGTATGGGAGTATGAAGGAACACTACAAAGTGAAAAGTGAAGTTTTATTCAGAAGGTTTTTAGCTCTGTACAATATTGCTATAGCTTTTGATATTTTTTACTTTATATGGTTTATATGTGGTTTCCAGTTTCATTTATTATCTATTATTACCCCAAGAAATTGAATTTCATTTACATTCTCTATTTCAATATCATTTATTTATTAAGTTTTTTGTTTAGACCTATTTGACTACTGATTTGATTACTGAAGATTATAAATTTAGTTTTACTTATTACTTTTCCCCATGACAAAATAAGTTTGTGTCATCTGCAAATAGTATAATTACAATATCTTTGGATAATTCACATATATTGTTGATGTACAGAACAAAAAGAAACGGTCCCAGCACTGATCCCTGGGGGACCCCACAGGTAATATTTTTTGTATGAGATTTTGTGTTGTAATTGCACATATTGTTTTCTGTCCTGTAAGTAGCTCTTTATCCAGTTGTATGCAATTTCTCTAATTCCATATTTTTGTAGTTTTATCAATAATAATTCATGGTCTACTGTATCAAAAGCTTTTTTGAGATCCAAAAATATCCCTATTGCATATATATATATATATATATATATATATATATATATATAATAACTGTTGTTGTCTTTTCCACACAATCTATAAGTGCCTGTGTGTCCTAAATCCATGTTGCCGCTCAAACTAACAGGGATCCATGCCCAGGAACCCACGACTCACAGACAGGATTACAGTTCTCACAAGAGTCTTTATTTGAATAGACAGGATAATCAAGCACGGTGTTCCAGCGGGGAGATGGAGCGCAGCCACGCGCCACCTGGCAGGTGGAGGCGCGCGTCCGGGGAAGCTCTACTCTCGACTATTAATTGGGGGAAAAAAACAAAACCCACTCTCAAAGCCGAGAGGGAAAACAGTTAGCGCTACCTGCAAAAGAAAAAGGGACGCTAGCTAGGTAAGGCTATGAAACGTTAATGCACTAACCGGCAAAATGGAGGGAAACTAACAAAGGGCACTACCAAGGGAATGGAGGGCTACTAGAATAAGGGAAATTAACGAAAATAAACGGGGCACCTACAACTCTACACAAGAGGAGGGAATTATAACAAGCAGGGAGAAAGCTAACAAATAAACACAAAACACAAGGATCTACCCCAAGGAGGATTCTTCTTGTGGGCTAAGGGGCACGGGGCCTACAACAAAAACTAAGGTATCAACTAGGATCTACTCCTAAGAGGATTCTTCTCGTGAAAATAAAATACAGGCTATCAAAACTACAAACAAAATTACCACAGGAGGCACGAGGAAGCTGGAAATCGTGGAAGGCAACCAAGGGAGCGAGGAACACATGGACACAGGGAACATGACGATCACACAACAGACAAGGGAAGACAGGACTATTTATACATGAGGTGATGGGGAACAGGTGGAGACGATTAGGGTGGGGTCAGACAATCACAAAACGCGGGAAACAGGAGGAAGGGGAAGTGTGAATCTGCAATGAGAGGGAACACTCCGTTATTTCAAAATAAAACAGGAAATAACAAGACAACATGTATGCACGAGACAAAAATGGTTAACTTAACTCAAACAGACAGACGGATCATGACACAAACAGTATGTTGTGTTTAATGATGAAACTGTCCAATCTTGTTAGAAATATATTCTCGAGTATTTCTGAAAATTGTGGTAGTAGTGAGATTGGTCTGTAGTTTGAAAGTATGTGTTTGTCGCCTGATTTTTAAATTGGTACAACTTTAGCTACTTTCATTTTATTTGAAAATACACCAGTTATTAGTGACTGATTGCAAATATGAGTGAGTGGTTTTACAATACACTTTTTTTAATTATATTTTTGACTAGTGACATGTAGCCCGTTACAGTCAGTTGATTTCTTATTCTTTAGGTTTTTGACAGTGTCAATAATTTCTTTTTCATCTATTCCACTTAAAAACATTGTTTCTTTGACATTTATACCTTTGCTTACAACATTTTCACTGCTTCCAGTCATTGCAATATTCTTTGCCAAATCAGGACCCACGTTTACGAAAAATGTGTTAAATTCGTTTGCAGCCATATTTATATCTTTTATACTTGAATCGTTTTGCCTAGGAAATAGTTAGGATAGTCAGTCTTTCCAGATTGTTTTTAATAACTTTGTTAAGTCCATTCCATGTGTTTTTATATTATTTTTATTGTTCTCTAACAATTTACTATAATAATCCTTTTTACTGTTTCTCATAATTATTGTTAATTTATTTTTGTATGCCTTATATTTATGATCAGCTTCAGTAGTTCTTTTCTTGTGGAATTTTTTATATAATAATTTTTTCCTCTTGATTGAATTTTGCATTCCTTTAGTTATCCATGGTTTATCAACAAGGATTCATAGGCTTTGTTTGCATCTTCTACAAAGACTGTTTCCCATTTCTGTTTTATTAAATCTTCTTTAAGAGTGTTGATTGTTTTCTGTGTTATTTGTCTCGTTATCTTGAAGGTTTTTTTCTTTTTCCGGGTCATGGTGCAGCTCTGGATGATTGCAAAAACTGGTGGTCACTTGAGTCATTAATTATTACTCCACTTCCTATTTTCCAATCAAGGACATTTGTCAGTATGATATCAATGAGTGTGGCACTGTTTGATGTTATTCTGGTTGGGCATGTGATTGTGGGAGTTAGTGTGCTCTGTAGTTATATCATGTTCCTGGGGATTCAACAAATCAATGTTAAAGATAAACAATTGTTTTTTATTGTTTACATCATTTGATAATTCAGACAATTTCTCTCAGAAGGTGTCAATACAAGACCCTGGTTTTCTTTAAATACAACTTATCACTACATTTTTTGAAACACCCATATCTATCTCTACAGTAACACACTCCATGATATTGCACATAACAAATGACATTTTATCAATAGAGTAATTTCTGTAACTTTTATCTATAAATAAGGCCACCCCACCTCATTTTGCTGTTATTCTATTGACTAAATAACTGTCATACCCCTCAATCTGTGGCACATCACTATGTTCATCATTTAACCAAGTTTCTGATATTGCTGTTACAGTAAATTTATTATTCAACAGTTTAAGACAATATTTGATTTTTGAGAAGTTTAAATTTAGGCTCCTACTATTGAAGTGTATAATTGATATAATCTCATCTGAATTGATATTTCTTTTTATAAACTGTTCCTCGGTATAATATTTACAATCACTGCAGTTATTATTGTAAAAATTATTCTCAGGGTTAATGTCATTTTCTATGTCCTGTAACTTACGATCAGTGTATCTGAAAGTTTCCAGGTCCAATTTTTCATAATCAGCTAAAGGGAGAGTCATAAGATTACTCATTATGTTCAGTTGTTAGTTAAGCTTTCCTTTACTTTGTGTTGCTTTCATGCTTCTGTGCGATGTTTTCTTTGGAATCATGCATCATACCTGTCCAGTTCACTGATTTCCTTTATGATGTGTACTTTGGCTTCCTCTGGTGTTGCTCCGTTTGACTTGATGAACATCTTGCAGTTGGATGTCTATGTTGCTTGAATCTTTCTATGTTTTTTAATATGCAAGCTTTTCTAGCAATATCAGCATTCTTCTTGGTGAGGTGTTCACTGATGTACACATCTGTTCCTTTGTGTCTTAAAAGTGCTTGTTTTTTCTCTCGGTTTGTGAAGCGGACAATAACTGCAGGTGGGATGTTCCTATTTTTGCTGGGCAGGGTGTGACAGGCCTCAATGTCATCACTGTCAATGCTGGTGTCCATACTTTCCAGAAAATTAACCACCTGTTGCTCCAGTGATTGCTTTTCGGCCTCAGTCTCTTCTGTCCCACCCCAGCCTGTGGCCACCAAACCTGCATAGGGCCGATGTCTTGTTTTCAAACCGCTTATGATGAGGTCATTTATCTTAGAATACTGCTCCAGATCATCCACTCTCTTTTCCAGCAGAGTATTTTTTAAAAAATCTTTTTCTGCGTTCAGCTTTTTAAGTTCCTTAAAATCCTTTTTGCTATGCGATCACAGTTGTCATCTCAGCAGATAGAAAGTCTAATGACTTTCTGATTTCTTCTATGTCCTCAGAGACCACAGTGCTTTTCTTGCCTGGTGCCATGGATTGCTGCTGCTAGTTGTTTGTGAGCTGCTCCTGGGCTGCTGGTGGCAGACAAACACTCACATTCACACCTATGGTCAATTTAACTTAGCCAATTAACCTAATCCCCATGCATGTTTTTGGATGGTGGGAGGAAGCCGGAGTACCAGAGAGAACCCATGCAGACACGGGGAGAACATGCAAACTCCACACAGAAAGGCCTCGGGCTGTGAGGCAACAGTGTTAACCACTGCACCACCGTGCCACCCAACCTACAGCTAGTGATGGGCAAATGAAGCTTCATGAAGCACTTGTAATATTTTTTGACTCATCTAGATGGTGCTCTTGGCTTAAAGAAAAAGGCTAGTGTAATTGAATTTCCATTACACTAGCTCTGATTTGTTCCGCTAGTAGTTGCCAGAGAACCTGTTGGAGAGCTTCTGTGTTCTCTGTAGGTGTTCATAGTCAAATGAAGCCCCATGAATCATTAGCCAGTTTCACACTATCGAAGTGCGAAGTGCTTTCACACTGCAACGCCAGATGCTAACTGAGGGCCATCTCCGGGCTGTCTTGGTGCTAATGGCCCGTGATTTCTGGCCCCACCTAAACCATGGGCCAAAGCAGGGCTAGAGGCGGTGTTAAGGAAAAGGAAACGCTACATCAGTTCAATGCCAAGAAAATCAGTAATGCAGTTTCTCCTATGTTTGCTTTTAGCTGCATAGCCTACTACTATCGATGTAAACAAATAGCCTGTCAGTTAGCGAGCTATCTTCTATACAGCCTTGTGACGATGTGGTATCGCTGGCACGATGAACGGATTGTTTTATGGTTTACATAACTCAGTTCTTTTGTGTTTCCATGCCTTGGCTCTCAGTCGTCATTCCAGTTGTAATTTGATTGCTCTTTGCCTCCACACGTTTGATTGATTGCTCTTTGCCTTCCACACGTAGCCTCCATAACAGCTTCTTTCTTTCTTTGCCAAACTTGTCATTTGTCTCCGTCGGAACATGATTAACATGAGGACGATCCGCATTAGTAGAGCAAACGGGGGCGTAACCTGGAGGGGCTAGTAGCCCGACAATGTGAACACAAACGATTTCGGAGCATGGGGCTTGTGGCCCAGGGCTGTTAGCTGGGCCCTAGCCCGGCCTGGCTCGACAGTGTGAAACTGGCTACTGAGGCTTTCCAGCCAATTGTTTCAGCAATTGTTTCATCGAAAGGTTCACAACTGGAGGCCTCGATGAAGCAGTGAATATTGCCATCCTCTGAGCAAATCACAGTAATGGCTGCAGCACCATGACCTGAGCTGAAATGTATGAATGACTTTTGTGTGCAGAAACAATAAACATTGGATATTCTTATAATGTCAGACAGAAGACATAGAGCTCTGCTCTTAATTAAAAACAATGAAAGCATCATAAGTCTAGCTGTAGTCTATGTAGTCTAGCTGGTTGTATTTTGGCAATGGTGGCGGAGACAGAAGTGAAGGAAGCCATTCAATCCATTTTGGCTAGGCTCCTAAATATTCAGCAGTTGAAGTCAGAGCAAAAGGAATGTTTAACCAGTTTTATTACTGGTAAAGATATTGTGGTTTTTCTCCCCATGGTGTTCGAGAAAAGTCTTATTTGTCATTTACTGTAGCTCCATTAACGGCGGAGGAGTTGGTTAGCCTGAATGCTAGCGGCACATTACATACGTCACAACCAAACGTTAGCGATTGGGTAAAATCAGATCCAATCATTTCAAACTTCAATAGAGTTCACGCCTCCCGTCTGAAATCAGTTCTCAGTGGAAGAATGCCAGACCCTCTGTACGATAGTATGAGGGTCTGGTAAGACTAGGCAAGACATACACACAAACACCCATAATTTTATGTAACTCACAAACCAGTGTAAGAAAAGAAATACACACAATATATCAAAAACCTACAGCGGGGTTGATAATCTACACTGCTACTTCAGCTCACTATAACTCACTTTCACTAAAAACGGCAACAAGATCCGCCATGGCCTGAGATTTGAAACAGTTTTATGGGCAAATGACACATTAAACGAACCAATGACATAATCTGCACAGAATTATTGACAGCACAGGGCACTCAAAACATCAAAACAAGGCATCACAGGTGCTTGATGAGGATAATGTAAACTGAAAGCGCACACACACTACCCCTCCACCACCGAGTGTCACTTCAAATGAAGTCACACTCCAGCTGTGGAAACACTTTAACTGATGGGGGAGGGTATGGTATGGGACCATCACCGGCAAATGGAGGCATTTGTTGCCATGGCAACAGAAAGATGTCTCTTGGGCAGGAGGAGCAACATTATACTTCAAATCATTTTATGTGATTTCGCAAGTGTTTCAAACCCAGGACCATGTGACATTTGCAATCAAAAAAATGGAGCCAGATGAATTTTCCTGCCAGTTGTTCTCACATTTTGAGGAGTCAAGGCTGCAAAATCAAACCAAACATCATAAAATAAGATTTGCTAGTTTTGTTCTTTTCCAAACTACAACTTTTGTTTTATTTTCTGTCAGTGTGACAAAGGTGTGTGGGACATACTGGACACATGCGGAACTTAAATTTGTATGCTGTTTCCTCCTCCATTTTTTGCCGTCTCGCTTCCTGCTAAAGCCGTCGTAAGTGTGCATAGATGCAGACTCGCCCTCCTGTGGTTTGGGACGACTCTTAATATGGAGGAGCCTCCCTGAGAACGCGCAAACGTAGGGCTAGCGTGTAGGGGAGGTTTGGGATTGACCCAACATCTAGCACTAGGGACAAAAGGAAACAGGGAATGGCTCACTGGGTATGTACTTACAGGAGATCTCGGGAAGCCAGATAATAATCAGCTAAGGGGGAGAAATAAAAAGGGCAGTGGTAGAGTGGTTAGCACTGTCGTCTCACAGTAAAAAGGTGCTGGGTTCGATTCCCGGCCCGGGACCTTTCTGTGTGGAGTTTACATGTTCTCCCCGTGTCTGCGTGGGTTCTCTCTGGTACTCCGGCTTCCTCCCACCATCCAAAAACATGCATGGGGATTAGGTTAATTGGCTAAGTTAAATTGACCGTAGGTGTGAATGGTTGTCTGTCTCTAAGCTAAGGGGGCTCAGTAGCTCAGTCTTGTAGTGACCTGGGCTGGGAATCAAGTCAAGTCAAGTCAATTTTATTTGTATAGCCCAATATCACAAATTATGAATTTGCCCCATTGGGCTTTACAATCTGTACAGGATATGACACCCTCTGTCCTTTACAAATGACCCTCGCATCGACTAAGGAAAAACTCCCCCCAAAAAAAACTTTTAACAGGGAAAAAGAAACGGAAGAAACCTCAGGAAGAGCAACAGAGGAGGGATCCCTCTTCCAGGATGGACAGACGTGCAATAGATGCCATGTGTACAGAATAACAACAATGCAAACACATTAACACTACATACAAAATTGTATGGGAATGTCCAACTCAATATAACAACAGCTAATATACAGTGTGTATATATAGAATTGTATGAGAGTGTCCAAGGGGATGAAGAGCATCATCAAGCTATCAGCAAAGGATGAGAAGCATGTCTTCCTCTCCACCACGCCAACCAGAAGAAGCCTGGGCAGCACGTCTTCCTCTCTCCACCACGCCAACCAGAAGAAGCCTGAGCAGCACGTCTTCCACTCCACCACACCAAACAGGAGAAGCCTCCGCAAGATGACCTTGTCACCACCACGTCACTCAGAACCAGAAGATGAAGCCTGACTGGTCTGCACAACCACTACTCCACCAGGTAGACTGGATCCATGGATACCTGTGAGATGAGAACGCACAGGGACTACGAGGCACAAAACTAATCTGCAGCATGTGTTAAAGGGAGGAAGAGTAAACACATCCTCTTCTCCACTACCCTAACAGATACAACCTGAGCAGCATCGCCTCTTCTCCATCTCACCACCATCACGTCAGACGAAGCCTGGATGACACCACCTCCTTCTCACCAAGTAGCCTCAGCTCACGGACACCTGGGAGCTGAGAGCACAGGGACTCCGGGGAAGAAGATGAGTTAGTAAAATGACTTAATGGAGGCATTGAAATGAAGAAGAAGAGAGGCTCAGTGTGTCAGAGTAAGTCCCCCGGCAGTCTATACCTATAGCAGCATAACTAAGGATTGATCCAAGGCAGCCTGAGTCAGCGTTGGATCAGTCCTAACTATAAGCACTATCAAAAAGGAAAGTCTTAAGCCTACTCTTGAATAAGGGGATGGTGTCTGCCTCCCGGACTGAAAGAGGGAGTTGGTTCCACAGAAGAGGAGCTTGATAACTGAAAGCTCTAGCTCCCATTCTAATTTTATAAACCCTAGGAACCGCTAATAGTCCTGCATTCTGAGAGCGCAGAGTTCTAGCAGGATTATAAGGGACTATTAGCTCTTTAAGATAAGATGGTGCCTGACCATTCAGTGCCTTGTAGGTGAGGAGGAGGATTTTAAATTCTATTCTAGATTTTACAGGGAGCCAGTGCAGAGAGGCTAACACTGGAGAAATATGGTCTCTTTTCCTGGTTCTGGTCAGAACACCTGCTACAGCGTTCTGGACCAGCTGGAGAGTCCTGATAGACTTATTAGGGCAGCCTGATAATAAGGAATTGCAGTAGTCCAGCCTAGAAGTTACAAAAGCATGGACTAATTTTTCTGCATCGTTTTTTGGAGAGAATTTGCCTTATTTTTGCAATGTTACGCAGATGAAAAAAGCTGTTCTAGCTGTTTGTTTCATGTGGACGTTGAAGGACATATCTTGGTCAAAAATTACCCCTAGATTCCTTACAGTGGTGCTCGAGGCTGGTGCAAAGCCATCTAGAGTAAATAAGTGATTAGATTTCTGAGATTTCCGGGGCCAATTAGAATAACCTCAGTTTTATCTGAATTTAACAACAAGAAATTGTGCGTCATCCAAGTTTTTATATCCTGAAGACATGTTTGGAGTTTAGCTAACTGGCTGGAATCGTCTGACTTAAATGACAAATATAGCTGAGTATCATCTGTATAACAGTGAAAGTTTATGGAGTGTTTTCTGATAACGTTGCCTAAAGGAAGCATATACAAAGTAAATAGAATTGGCCCAAACACAGAACCTTGAGGAACTCCATAACTGACTATGGACTGCATGGAGGACTCATCATTAATGTGAACAAACTGTGATCGATCCGATAAGTAGGATTTGAACCAGCTTAAAGCAGTTCAATTAAATGTTCTAATCTCTGCAACAGGATATGGTGGTCAATAGTATCAAAAGCAGCGCTAAGATCTAACAAGACAAGTACTGAGACGAGTCCATTGTCTGACGCAATTAGCAGGTCATTAGTAATTTTCACCAGAGCGGTCTCGGTGCTATGATATTTTCTAAATCCTGACTGAAAGTCCTCAAATAGATTATTGTTCTGGAGGAAGTCACACAGCTGACTGCACACTGCTTTCTCAAGGATCTTAGAGAGAAAAGGAAGGTTTGATATTGGTCTATAGTTAGCTAAAACCTCTGGATCAAGACCAGGCTTCTTCAGAAGAGGTTTGATTACAGCTACTTTAAATGACTGATGTACATAGCCTGACAGCAAAGATAAGTTGATCATGTTTAATAAAGAGGTGCTCAGTAACAGTAAAACTTCTTTAAGCAGTGAAGTTGGGATGGGATCTAAGAGACAGGTAGAAGGCTTAGATGAGGAAATCAATGAAGTCAGTTTGTGGAGGTCTATGGGAGAAAAGCAGTCCAAGTATACATCAAGTTCTTCAATGAGTCCTATGCTTCCTGTGTTTAAAGACAAAGCAGTTTCAGTCAAAGGCACAGTGTGACTGATTTTCTCCCTAATAGTTATAATCTTCTCATTAAAGACGCTCATGAAGTCACTACTACTGAGGGTTATGGGACTAGATGGTTCAATAGAGCTGTGGCTCTCTGTCAGCCTGGCTACAGTGCTGAAAAGAAACCTGGGGTTGTTTTTATTTTCCTCTATTAATGATGAATAATAAGCTGCTCTGGCCTTACGGAGAGCCTTCCTATAAGCTTTCAGACTATCATGCCAGTCCAGGCAAGACTCTTGCAGACCGGTTAAACGCCACTTCCTTTCAAATCTTCTTGCTGCTTGCGGGTGTGAGGGTTATACCATGGAGCCAGCTTTCTGTGCTTTACTATCTTCTTTTTTAGAGGAGCAACAGAGTCTAGAGATGCTCGCAGAGAGTCTGCAGCACTATCTACCAAATTATCAATTTGGAGAGATTTGGAATCAGAGGGTCGCTGGTTCAAGTCCAGGTCGGACCAAGTTTGGAGAGTGAACTGGTGGCTGGAGAGGTGCCAGTTTCTCCTCCTGGGCACTGCCGAGGTTCCCTTGAGGCACCGAACCCCCAGCTCCCGGGTGCCTTATATGGCAGCCCACTACTCCCTGAGGGGATGGGTTAAATGCAGAGGATTTCATGTATGTAGCGATACATATGTGACAAATAAAGTATCTATTCTAAAGCACTTGCTGAGGGGGATAAGGGAAAAAACAAACACAAAGTAGCAAGAAGATGCTCTGACCCAGTCCTCTAGCCATCAATGTTTGGTTCTTGGTGTCAAACTCCCTCAAATCCTTATGCTTGACAAGCACACACATCAACTTTGAGGACAAAATGTTAATTTCATGCTTTATATATTCTGGGTGCCATGTCTCCATGTTGTCCTTCTGTCGACTGTCCTACTGTTGTTGTGTTTATGAGCAAGACAATTAACACATGGGTGTTTTGTATAGCAGCCCACTATTCCCTTACAGGCTGGGTTAAATGCAGAGGACAATTCCATCTATGTACTTGTATGGGTAAGATTGTTTGTTCATTTATTTTTTTAGTTATTGCACAATTATTTCACAAAGTAGAGTGATGGCAGAGGCCCCTTTGGCTCCCGTTAACAGTGCTAGTTTCCATTTAAATGTTGATTTTAATGTCTGTTCAACCTGGCTGATCTATAATCGCAAGACTCTTTTGCATATGGGCTCATGCTACAACTCTGATACTACCAGACAAAGGAATAACTTTGGACTACCAACAGCACTAACAGAAGAGCTGAGTTTCCTCAGAAAACATTTTGCAAGCTGCCAGACATAACTGCCTGGATAGGATGGCACAGTAAGTGATGTGGGAGAGGGCGGAAGCACTCAGGCGTCCAACTGCTTGCCTGGACACAGCTATACAGCTACAGGGACAAACGCCGTTCTGTGTAAGACCTGTGGTGGTAGCCTATGTATTTATGTGAACAACAGATGGTGTGTGGACTCTACAGTAGCTGCTACCCACTGCTCACTGCAGCAGTTTTTAGTGGTGAAGTGCAGGACGTACTATCTGCCGAGGGGGTTCACTGCTATCATTGTCAAATAAAATCAAATTTATTTGTGGCACTTTTCATACATTTTGCAGTTCAAAGTGCCTCACAGAACGTGCGTGAAGCTGGCCCCCCACCCCACGCAAAATTTCGGGAAAATAGTCTGTTTTTATAGGTTATTTTATAAGTCATCCAGAGTTCATCCAGCCCCCCCCATTTGCTCCGAATGGACCCGAAATTGTACCGTTCGTTTGTGCTTCGTTTGTGCTGGTTTGTGCCATAAAAACTTTCGTTTGTGCTGCAACCGTTTTATAGATATTACATACTTTCATTTCCGGTGATGATGTCATCCAGCCCCCCCATTTGCTCCGGATGGACCCGAAATTGTACCGTTCGTTTGTGCCGTAAAAACTGAATGATGGTCATACTCTCTGATGGTTCATGTTGATTTATTTTGTGGACCGTATTCAAATATGAACACACGGTAAGAGATATGAAAGAAGACAAAACAAACAGTTACCCTTCCTTAAAATAATAAACTTGTCACAGCCCTACAGGACTTAATAAGATCCGGATGTTTTTGCTTCCCACGAGGCGACTTTTCAAAATAAATGCCCAGACTTTGGTGTCAGCTATATGTACCCTGGCCTTAAGGAATGCTCAGAAAAATGAATAAGTATACATAAGAACAACACATTTATAGAATTATATGTTCGTACTAGGGGGCAGCATGGTGGTGTAGTGGTTAGCACTGTCGCCTCACAGCAAGAAGTTATCGGGTTCGAATCCCAGGCCCGGGGCCTTTCTGTGTGGAGTTTGCATGTTCTCCCTGTGTCTGTGTCTCTGGTACTCCAGCTTCCTCCCACCATCCAAAAATATGTATGGGGATTAGGTTAATTGGCTAATTTAAATTGACCGTAGGTGTGAATGTGAGTGTGAATGGTTGTCTGTCTCTATGTGTCCTGCGATGAGATGGCGACTTGTCCAGGGTGTACACTGCCTTCTGCCCTAAGACAGATGGGATAGGCTCCAGCCCCCCCGCGACCCTATGAGGATAAGCGGTAGATAATGGATGGAGGGATGGATGTTCGTACTAGAGGTCATTTGCAATGATGTCAAACTCCTTTGTGGGGCTGTAAAACATTTTGTTTGTGCTATTATGGTTTAATGATATTGTTTAATTATCATGCAACTCCACTAACCCCCTGCCATGTCTTTTTTTAACAGTCCTGTCAACCAAAAACATGTCTGAAATACCAATAAAAAGATTATATTCCACAGCCAGCGTTTTGTTCTTTCTTTGAAAGAAGGCTCATGAACTGCACCTTTTTGAGACTGAGGTGCACTCATATAGGGTAAAAAAAAAAAGAACCTCCACAAGCACTTTGAGAGCACAGATTACATGACTCCTCTGCAAAAGAAAACTTCTGGGCAATGTAAGTAAAATGTGTAAGAACAGATATCACAATATAGAATGAAAGACATTGCTTTCTGCATCACCAATAGACTGTGAACAATCTCTACATTGCAAAATGACTGAAAATTTTCATCTGTTAGCCAGCTAGCTAGCTACCATTTTCACATGAGGCAAGTGTAATTTAGCAACTCCACAAAATACTTAGAAGAGGAAACTTAATTAAAAAAAGGTTTGCAAGGTTTTCATTTGCCATTTGTGCATAAAGCAACAACATTCAGGCCAAAATAATTCATGCACTGAATCCTAATCATATAAATAATGATAATCATAGAAAACCAGCAGTAGACAGAGATGCCATTTTTGCTGTTCTCTGCTCATCAAAAGAGGCCATTGTCCAAAATGGCAAAATAGCCACTCCAAATGCCAGTGTGTGGACAGATCTGAGTCAGCAGCTGGGAAACAAGACCTCTGCAAAGGCTCTGTACACCTTTGTCAAAGCTAACAGACACAACACTTGGTCAGCTTTGGTCAGTTTTTAGTGATGGCACAGGCTCTGAATCTGGTCCCCATTTCCCTGAACAGTCATTTCAGCTTCAAGTTCCCTTTGACAAGTGGAGAGAATTTATTCCAGAAAAGGTTGACTAAAAAGACAAGTCTTCTCAAGCCCAAAGAAGGGAATATACAGTTTTGAAGCCTGGCACCTGGACCCACATCATAAATGAACAAATCTGGAAAGCAGTTAAAATGCCTTGCACATTTGTTTTTAAAAGAGCCAAGGTCTATCCATCAGTCACAAATAATTATATTGAAATCAGAGGATACTGTAAGGAGTGCAATAGCCTTCTTGACATCAGTTGTGACAGAGAGCCCAAAATCAACAGCCCAATGGTGCTCAACTGTTCTCTTAAGAACAGGGATGACTCCCTGCACATTGGCAGCGCAGTGTTTCATGTCTGGACAGTCACGTGTGCAGATGGCCAAAGAACTCTGTGAGGGCAGGATGGAACCACATGTATGGAGGGCATCACAGGAAGAGAAGCTGATGGACTTTGGAGATCCTGAGCCAAGCCATCTACCAAATTTGGCCACCCTGTGCAAAGCCAAACAAGAGAGAAATTATATGGCATTAGGTGACAAAGATCCCATTTTCTCATTGCAGCGACTGAAGTACAGTGCACCTCACAGTGGTAGCATTAAAGACATTGGACTGGACAAGTTTTTCTGTCACTACTGGAGTCAAACACAAATGTGTACAAGACCTTTTCCAAGAATTCTCACCCAACAGTATGATGCAACTGGTTCAGTAGTTAAAAAAATGGAGAGACCAAATGGCTCGTCTGGTCACATCTTCTTATATCAGGGTGTTATGACGGGGCCTAACAGCTCCAGTGTCCCAGTGGTGCAAATGCTGTCAGAGAAACATGACGTAAATGCTATCACACAGTGGCTGACAGAATGGATTCGTGCACCTGTTCCAAAAGAAGCTGTAAGTGATTTTTCTCTGGCCATTCTTGGAGCTCTGGTAAAGGCTTTTACCCCTCAATCTGATCTGAAGACTTACATCAATGAATGCTTTCAGGTCTTGCTCGGGGATCAACATGCACAACTGCCCCCATGTTTTATCAGGGTAGATGTTGCACACTGCATCAAGATGGTCTGCCAGTGGGACTGCCTGAAAAATAAAACACATTGTGTTGAAGATTTCTTCGTGAGGTCAATAGCACAGCTTCTGAAGTCACAATCTGTGGAACATGCAAAACAACTGCTACATGCCATCACTACTGTGGCACTGAGTGTGTCAGAGGGTAATGACAGTTCTGGAGCCCCTCTCTCATCAGAAAGGTGCAAGAAATACCTCAAATTGCAGAAGAATCTGTCAGCATTCCAGATGAACAAGTTGAGGGACAAAAACCAGTGGATGCATGTGACCAGCAGATCCAGACTAACGCCTGACAGTGGGTGACACAAATATGTGAAGAGAGCATGGCCATGGCCGATGGCGATAGAGATAACATCCACTTCCTCCCTGAGATTATTCCCCACATAATAAGACTTGGCAGTTACTTACCACTCTGGACAGGAGTAATGGTCCCTCTCTTCCGAAGCACCAGCATCACTGCAAGTTCTGCTGCTGTTGAACCTGATTTCAAGAACATAAAATATAGACTTTTCAAGCATGAAATCCTACCCATTCGTTTCGACCGGTTCGTTGCTCGTCACCTTTCCTTCATTGAGGGAAACATGCGGCTTTATTCTGCAAAACAAAAAAGTGAAAAGGATGTAGCTGCTGCAACGACCATCCTAGGACCTGATCCTGTCTCCACTACTTCCCAGAGTGGAGAATACAACAGAAAAAATGATGTTCACCATGGTGAGGGGTCTGATGCAGCTGCAAACAGTCTTTCAACAGATGAGAATGCAGTTGAAAACTGGAGAGGCTTAGGAGTTCCACCCAAAAAAAGCAAGATGAGTTCTTACCTCTCTCCTTGTCCTGAATGGCTGCACGTAGATGCATCTCCAGGCCGGAAGAAAGTCAAGGTGCAACTGTTAAAAATGGCAACCATCAACAGCCTGTTAAACTTGGCAAATCGAAAATCTGTGCTCAACACTTGTGCATTTGATGCTGTTTTTCAGAGTTTATGTTGTTCTTTTTGTGACAGCTTTTCTTTTGAAAAGGTTGTTAGCAGTAACAAATGTGACAACCAATTTCCCCAGCTGGTGAAAACTATCACTACACAGGGTGTGACCCAACAGGTGTACTCACAGGGGGCAGCACTGCTGAGGGAAATCTTCAAACCTGTCCACCTGACCTCTTGTGCTCTCCAAATTGATGCACAATGCCACATCTCTACTGTGATTGAGAAAACCATGAGGGATCTTCCAAGTATTTATTTGATGAAACAATGTTCCTCACAGTACTGCAGTCTAAGCACACAAGTAATAAGGGAAGTTCCACTTCTGTGTACCAACATTGCTGTCCTGCAGACCTGTGGCATGGCTCATCTTGAGACTGCGGCTAAAGAAGGACTCAGCCTTCCTGACTCTCCCTGCCTCAGGCCTGTCCACAGTCCATCTCTGTGTCCCTCTGCATTCAAAAAGCAAAAGAACAGCACAGGAAAGGCTCTGTGTTCAGGGAATGTGACCCACAGCTACAGTCTGGGAGAGGTTGTGTGGAGTGACACTGACCTTGGCAGCAGTTGTACAGAAGTTGCCCTGCCTGAATTTCCCTCCAGTCTGGTGCTCCAAGAGAAGACCTTTACTTTGAGGGCAGTCATTGCATTCCAAAGAGGCTTGTCCCGAGATGCTCTTGGACATTATGTGGCATACTGCAGGGGGGCTGCAAGTATCTGGGAGATGTATGATGACCTTTGAAGCAAAGTGAAAGCAGCATCAGAGAACACCAAGATCTGCCCCCATGCTGTGTTCTACACAAAGCAGTGATTGCTTAATTGTTGCATTGTTTACACTGATTTTGGTGATGTTCCATTTTGCACATAAAATCATTGCTATAAACCTAAGTTTCTTCTTCATGCAATAATCAACTTCATTTTCAAATCATTTTGGTCATTACCAATGTTAATTTATGGCAGCTTTGGAATAAGATTTAGGTGGTGGACTAATTTGTTAGTCATTTGTTACACTATTCTGTAGATGTTTTGCAGGTTTATAGCTGTAACACACTCTCAACTCTCAAAATTACTGCTCCAAAACCAAAATAGCGGACATTATCTTAACAGTAAGAATGGTATAATTAAAGTTTTCCCTTAAGTTTGTCCTGCAACGCTGGCATTCCAGGATCTTGGAGTATGAAAAATGTGCCGAAACATACATGGCATGACGTTACATGGCATTAAAAACAAAATGAGCGATTTACTTACCGTGCTAGCACTAGACAAAATTTGTCTGACTGTATCCAAAACAAATGATGACACCAGCACGACGAGAGCCTTTCCGGTGGTGACGTCATCTGCAGAAATGAAAGTGTGGAATATCTATAAAAGTTTTTACGGCACAAACCAGCACAAACGAAGCACAAACGAACGGTGTAATTCCTCCAAATAAAATTTTGCTTAAGGCCCCAATTTGGTCAGGGGCGGCACTGCCATTAAGACATCTATAAACTAGTAAAAGAACCTTAGAATCAATCCTTAAGTGCACCTGAAGTGCACCAGGAGCCAATGCAGCGATTCAAACCCTGCTGTTTATTAGGGCCCGAGCAGATTGTGAAACAGGTCCACGAGGGACCTATTGAAATCCTTGTATTCATTATTTATTATTATGATTAGGGCCCGAGCGGACTGTGAAACAGGTCCGCAAGGGACCGATTGAAACCCTAGTGTTTATTAGTGCTCGAATGGACTGTGAAACAGGTCCGCAAGGGACGTATTGAAACAGTAGTGTTTATTATTAGGGCCCGAGCGGATTGTGAAAGGTCAAGGCTGGCCTCCTCTGCGATCTGATGAGGGCCACGCCCCTGGGAGGGGCCAAATTGCTCCACAACGCCACCCTTTACGTTTACTTGTACTGACACCACATAGTTGACTCCATCAACTTCATTCCACTTCTAAAACATCCAGAACAAGTTGGTGAAGCTACATAACAAATGCTGTGAGGCTACGAGTAACGGCGTCTGTGTGGTGGCTTGACGTTTTTTGCCCCCTGCTTGTACCGCTGTCCCCATCTGATACCTGACCGCGACATACCGCGAGGGCCCTACATAACCTCTTGCAGTTTTCTAGTTTAAATTATATCTCGTGTCATTTAAAATCTTTAAAAGGGCTGTTTCAGTACTGTTCCTCCTAAAACCAGATTGGTGCTTCTCTAAAATGTTCTTTGTATTTAAAAAGACATTCACTTGTTGAAGAACAAGTTTTTCCAAGATTTTAATTAAAAATGGTAAGATGGATACAGACGGATAAAAATACTGGGGTCCAAACTGCTCTTCAGGAGGGGCCTGACCAGTGCCGTTTTAAAGGGGGTGGGGAAGATACCCATCTGGAGACAGCAGTTCGTCATGGATGAACAACCCCCCTGAATATTGACGGGTATTTCACACACTGCACGCAAGGCTGCATTACCAGACAACATTACCAGGGGAGGTGCTCAGGGACTGTGCTGGCTGACGTCCTCACAGACATCTCCAACATCTCCCTGAGCTAGGCTGTCTTCCCTGCAGGCCTCAAAAAGACCACCATCTTTCCAGTGTCAAAGAGGTTGAGTGCGACACATCTCAATGACTGCTGCCTTTTGACATTAAATCCCATCATGATAAAATGCTTTGAGCGGTTGGTTATGAAACATTAAATCTACCCTTCCCACCTCACTGGACTCTCTACAGTTTGCATACCATCCCAACCACTCCAAAACTCAACAGCCACAATGATGAAACTTAGAAAGTTAGAAGTAGAAATGGGTCTTTACAGTAGACATTTTGCATTCTAACTGCATTTGCAATCTAACTCAATCAATCAAACAATCTGTATATTCATCAACGTGGCCCCCATCAACCGTCCACTAACAATTTCTGAATTTACAAGTAAATTCATATGTGTAAGAGCAGATAAAGGTATCGTCCAAAAGGTTCATTTCTTCAAGATTTTTGCTGGCTCAAAAACTAAAATATCATCATCTTATCCTTCCCTCCAGGAAACATGTAAATGATATCAAAAATTAGTTATGGTAAATGTTTGAGTTTTTTTGCCTTCAGGTGCTATTTAGGGTTCAGCCTGGAAATAAATAAATAAATGTGAAAAAAATAAATATATAAATAAATAACTGTAAAAAATAATAATAATTTATATAATATAGTAATATTTTTTATTAATTCACGCATTTAATTATTTTTTTCTGTATTTATTCATTCTTTTATTTATTTATAACTGTATTTATTTATACTTTTGTCAGGTTTGGTCCTCCATGCATTGCAGGACACATGGAGACAGCCAGCTACTCACACTCACATTCACACCTTCAGTCAATTTAAGTTAGCCAATCAACCTAATCCCCATGCATGTGTTTGGATGGTGGGAGGAAGTCGGAGTACCAGAGAGAACCCACACAGACATGAGGAGAACATGTAAACTCTACACATAAAGGCCCCGGGCCGGGAATCGAACCCGCTACCTGTGAGGCGACAGTGCTAACCACTACACCACTGTGCCGCCCACAGTTGAACATGCCATCATTCATGCATAATTTGCAGTGATAGCGGGATTCCATAATGAAATCGCAGCTATCGACTGCACTCATGTTGTAGTGAACTAGTTTTGTTCAAATAGAAAATATGTTGTAATAGTTCATATTTCCCCTTCTTTCTTGCTAAACGTGAACGCAACATGGTCTTTCCAGTCGTGACAAAAGGTGACGTCGGCGGCTCCAGCCGATAAACCCACCTTTACCTGTACAGGCGTACACAGACACAGTGCAGGAGTCTCCTCTGGAATATATGCGGAAGTGAAACAGGGAGCAGATCTATCGATAAGACATTTATATGTTCTTTTTCATCGGTTCTTTTCAATGAAGGAGTAATGAACTATTGTTAATGAGCTGCAGGAGGGCTTTTTTCCTTGTCTCTGACCGGATTTCACATCAAGACTGGGACAACTTCCAATAGGCAATGTTCTTCAAGCCTGTCGAGGTAACCACTGATCTGGTTTCAATTAGCTTTAATGTTAAAACAGCATGCGATCTGCTAATTGCAGTAAACCGTCACATCATTGTGTCGGGAATACAGTGATGTTTCTAATGACGTTTAATCTTGAAACAGCATGGACTGACTGACATGGGAACACATGCAATATGTCGTATTTATGCGCCATTTAGTTTGTGTTGAGTAGGTTAAAGCTGTCGTTAATCATTTTGTTAATAATGCATTCATCTTTTGATTGTTTTAGGCTGTAAAGTGTCGTAAATAGTTAAAAGTGACGTTCGTAACTTCGCAAAGTCCTTGGTGAAATTTGCAAATGCATGGTTTTGTATGGTAGTCCAAAATATTAACTTTAATAAAATCCCAGGTAATTTCTCAACCAGTCGCTTTAATTGATTTACCAGCTCATTGTTTCTGCGCTAAAGCAAATAGTGAGTGTCTGCAGAGGCTGAAAATCATGAGATGAAGGTGTGATTTTTATGAAGACACAGCAGGACTTTCGTTTAATGTGATAGATGGTGTGTGTGTGCACGTGTGCGTGCGCTCAGTAGGTCAGAAGTGAAACCACTTTGATACTGGGAGCATTCAGGGTCACACCTATGCTTAAATTTTCCTTCAGTACGTGGGTCCCAGTACAGAAATCAAGTTTGTTTGTCAGCTGTTACACTGTAAGTGGTATGAGGGCAGTGGAAAGTTTGTTGAACAGAACAAAGCTGGGTGAGAGACAGCAGGAGATAACAGACTGGAGTTAAACGTGTTGGACAGGTCTGGATCTGCAGGTTGCTGCATGTCTGCTAGAGAGGAAGACAAAAACGTAAATGTGCCCATTTGAGCTGCGAAACATTTATTTAGATGAATCACAACAGACCATATGAACAGTTGGAACAATGAGTTTACATTTAAACTGGTTGAGTGTTAACTGAAGAAAATGTAATTCCACTTATTACAGATATCGCCCAGTTAATTTGGTTCACCTGCTCAAACTAAAGCAGTCTGTTAAAACAGACCTTATATAAATCCTCCCGTCATGAAAACAATAATGTTCAGTTTGTGTTGTTTTGTAGGGTGTTTTGTATGTTTTGTGCTTCTGTTGAAAGTGTTTCTGTGTTTTGATACCTGAATTTAGATATATACTGATATACCAATATAATTCCAATATCACCGTTATTTTTGCATAACATTGACAATACATTGCAATTTTTGATTCAATTTAAATGTATTTCAAAGCGTTATATTTGGACTGTGCTTCACATAAAAATGGGTGTACGAGTACAAATTGCTAATTTGTAATTCCTTTAACATTTTTAAAACTTGAACAAATTAAATGCACAACAGTTATCAGCTACTAGTATAGGTTTGTCTGTAGTCTGTATTTGTAGTAAAAAAAAAAAGCAATCCACAATATGAACAATTTCGTAAACTTTTAAATAAGTTAAAAAACACAAAGTCTAAGGGTGCTTCTTAAATAGCGGGACCTATATGACCAGCCGGTAGACTATATGCTAAATTGTTTATAGTGAGCACTGCAAGTAATGTCCATTTAAGGAGCTGAAAGACTATCATAAGTGTTTGCCTTATGGTGTGTTCAATGGAAGTTGGAACTTGGAGCTCAGATCAACGTAACCCCGAAGTTTAGTGCTCTCAGCACTTCCAGCCGTACAGATGTACAACAAAACATGTGGCTACTTTTTACATCAGTAGCAGATAGCATGAATTCTCTCAGTTTGGTGAGATTAATCTGATTTACTGAGTGGAGATCTGACTTCACACGGGATTCTGATTTAAATTCTGACATGGAGCTTGGAAATTCCAACATTACATTGTGCAACTGGAATGTATCATTAGTCAAACACAAAAACGCTGGGCTTCCAGTGCTGCTGCAATGACATTAATCCTCTGTTTTAGTGGTGATATTTGTCTCCTTGTGCTGGGAAAGTGGGGGGGAAGGATCTGAAGGGGGCATGTCTCATATTTTCAGTGAAATACAGAAAAAATGCTGCAGGCATTTTCTGTAGCCCACAAGTTGAATAAATGATGTTCTTCAATAAACTTTGTGGAAAAAGAAAAGCTCCTGTCAGCCTCAGAGCCGTTTCAGCGATCTCTGTAAACAGCGATCATTTGCGCACTAGAAAATGAGCGGCTCATTTGACTAGAGGAGGCTGACTGGACAGCAGTGCGGCAGTCGGACACGCTTGCTGAATGTGAATGTAAATAGCAGGGACTTTGTCATTCAAAACTATGGCTGCTACATTAGTCAAGTCAAGTTTATTTGTATAGCCCAGTATCACAAATTATGAATTTGCCCCATTGAGCTTTACAATCTGTACAGGATATGACACCCTCTGTCCTTTACAAATGACCCTCACATCGACTAAGAAAAAACTCCCCCAAAAACTCTTTTAACAGGGAAAAAGAAACAGAACAAACCTCAGGAAGAGCGACAGAGGAGGGATCCCTCTTCCAGGATGGACAGACGTGCAATAGATGCCATGTGTACAGAATAACAACAATGAAAACACATTAACATTACATATAAAATTGTATGAAAATGTACAGCTCAATATAACGACGGCTAATATACAGTGTATGTATACACTCAACAAAAATATAAACGCAACACTTTTGTTTTTGTTCCCATTTTTTATAAGATGAACTGAAAGATCTAAAACGTTTTCCACATACACAATATCACCATTTCTCTCAAATATTGTTCACAAACCAGTCTAAATGTGTGATAGTGAGCACTTCTCCTTTGCTGAGATAATCCATCCCACCTCACAGGTGTGCCATATCAAGATGCTGATTAGACACCACGATTAGTGCACAGGTGTGCCTTAGACTGCCCACAATAAAAGGCCACTCTGAAAGGTGCAGTTTTATCACACAGCACAATGCCACAGATGTCCCAAGATTTGAGGGAGCGTGTAATTGGCATGCTGACAGCAGGAATGTCAACCAGAGCTGTTGCTCGTGTATTGAATGTTCATTTCTCTACCATAAGCTGTCTCCAAAGGCGTTTCAGAGAATTTGGCAGTACATCCAACCAGCTTCACAACCGCAGACCACGTGTAACCACACCAGTCCAGGACCATCACATCCAGCATGTTCACCTCCAAGATCGTCTGAGACCAGTCACTCGGACAGCTGCTGAAACAGTCGGTTTGCATAACCAAAGAATTTCTGCACAAAGTGTCAGAAACCGTCTCAGGGAAGCTCATCTGCATGCTCGTCGTCCTCATCGGGGTCTCGACCTGACTCCAGTTCGTCGTCGTAACCGACTTGCGTGGGCAAATGCGCACATTCGATGGCGTCTGGCACGTTGGAGAGGTGTTCTCTTCACGGATGAATCCCGGTTTACACTGTTCAGGGCAGATGGCAGACAGCGTGTGTGGCGTGGTGTGGGTGAGTGGTTTTCTTATGTCAATGTTGTGGATTGAGTGGCCCATGGTGGCGGTGGGGTTATGGCATGGGCAGGCCTCTGTTACGGATGAAGAACACAGGTGCATTTTATTGATGGCATTTTGAATGCACAGAGATACCGTGACGAGATCGTGAGGCCCATTGTTGAGCCATACATCCAAGAACATCACCTCATGTTGCAGCAGGATGATGCACGGCCCCATGTTGCAAGGATCTGTACACAATTCTTGGAAGCTGAAAAAGTCCCAGTTCTTGCATGGCCGGCATACTCACCGGACATGTCACCCATTGAGCATGTTTGGGATGCTCTGGATCAGCGTATACGACAGTGTGTAGCAATATCCAGCAACTTTGCACAGCCATTGAAGAGGAGTGGACCAACATTCCACAGGCCAAAATCGACAACCTGATCAACTCTCTGCGCGCACTGCATTTATATTTTTGTTGAGTGTAATTTACCTTATATTCTTGGTCAATTTTGGAGAATTTTTCTCAATTAAAAGTATTTCAAATAATGTTGTCATGATTATATCTTCAAATGTGATAATGTCTCTGTGCTAATATTACCGGCATGTTGGATGGGTGGTTAAGTGTGCCGTAAATCATGCGGGATTCTGGGGTTTGATTCCCAGTGGGAATGACAGTTATACTTATGGAAAGTATTTGTTATAGTTTCACTAACTTATATTTGTCACATATTACACAAATGTGAATGAATGTGATGCTATTAAAATCTGTATTTAACCTATTTACTATTATTCATATCATCATATCAGCTAGGCCTAACATTAACACTTGACCAGTCTGCAAAATGTTTTATGCTTTGTCTAAACCTGCAAATCAATCCTCTTCACATAATTAACACCACTCCTTTTCAAATATATCGCAATTTGGCATATTGGTTCAAGTACAAGTAGTTTTACACATTATAAAGAAATTCCAACTGACAAAACAGCTCTGTAAATGTGAAAATAATTCACACCATCATCTGCACTGAGTGGGTACTGAAAGCTGGTCTCTCACACATCAGACTGTAGTGTTTCCTCTATCCTACTGACAGGCCGTATACAGGCTTTGGAATACATGTCCTTACTCTAAAAAACAAATTTGATGTTTAGCATTGTTGTAAATTGTGCATTTAAGCAGTCTGCAATTTCCTGCTACACCATGTATTTCCCTTCTTGGTTATTGTCGGTTTATACTCCTCATATAGTCCCAAAGCATTTTTTGCTTTGGCACACGCACACGCCTAATAGAAGCTTGGTTAAGCCTCGTTGAAGTTAACTCAGCTGAAGCGCAACTGAAACGTGTTAATGGAACGGCTTCTTTTGATGGAATACCCCGCTGGTCAGGAGATGGGTAGATCTCTACGCTCACTTTGTTTTCCAAAATAAGCAATGGTGTTTGCAAAAATTCTAATTTCAGTAAAAGTGTGTAGTTAGGCTTTTTTCATACATCCTGGCAATAGTCTTGTGCTGTGGTTGAATGCTGTGTCTGCATGTGTCTGGGTTAAGCTTGTGTGGGGTACTTATACCCTAAAATGCAAGTACAATGTATGTAAATTACAAAATGATTGCTTAGCTGGTAACCTCTGCACTATGCTGTCTGTGTGTGTGTGTGTGTGTGTGTGTGTGTGTGTGTGTGTGTGTGTATGTGACCTGAGAGGTCAGAGAGGAATCCTCCGTGGGTCAGAGCCCAGGCTGGGAACAATAAAGTAATTCTAAGTACCGTATGTGTTATAGATACACTGTCCATCCATCCCTGAAAATATGATTAAGTCAGGAAGCAAAAGTCACATTTCTTTATAAGCTTGCACGTATAGAATGTTGTCTAGACTGGAGCAATTGGAGCAAACTGTTCTCAGACATTGTTGTACCCACAACTCACATATGAAACATTATCCCAACTTGAGGGAAGCATCAAGTGTGTGTGTGTGTGTGTGTGTGTGTGTGTGTGTGTCAGCTGGAAAAACACTAAGAAGACACTACAATTAAGTCATTATGGATACCCACCCCTTGCAGCTGCTGCCTGTGTGTGACACAGGTGTAGATTCTGCTGCCGGTATCAGGAACCAAACTGTCTATACAATGTTGCTTCTCGTCACGCTTTGACTGCTTCAGCATGTCTTCATAATTTGGTCTGCCACTCGCACGCTCTTAAAGAAGCGCGGCAAATGTTACCCACACCCCCTTTGCTTTTCATTGGTTCTCGGGTCTCAGATTCTAGGTTACTACTGTCAGTATTTTTTCTCTTGTCACAGACAACACACAGCAAAAACAAGGAAAAAAGGGGGGGTTGTGGGGTCATCAATCATTGTTGACACAAAGTCATGGAGTTTTTTGGGGGGGTGATGGGGGCAGGGGTCATAAATTAGTTGGTCATAAATCATTTTTGACACAATATAGGGCATTTCATCTCTTTAGCTGCTGCTTATGTTCTACAGTTACTCCACACATATTGCAAATAAGTTTTTCTGCTCCACATCCAAATTTTTAAAGCCAAATCACGTCCAAATCACGGATGTAGCACTTGCAGCCATTTTCACTCTGAGACAAATGTGATGATGTCTTTGATGGTAGGACGGTACTGTGCAAAGCTTGCGATGGAAACTGACATATCAACGCAGAAGAGGAAAGCACAGCTTGTTTGGCTGCAGTATCAGCCAGTGCATTCCCTTTTGAAACAGGATCATTTCCACCAGTGTGAGCAGCACACTTTACAATGGCAAGCTTTGACAGCAGCAAAATAGCATCTAACAGGTCATCCACCAAAGCGTGACGTTGAAGAGGCCTTCCGGAGGACGCCACAAAACCACGCCGTTTCCCTAATAGGCCAAAATCAAACGCAACACCGAAAGCATATTGTGAATCAGCAGGTCGATTAACTTTAGGAATAGGCAAAATAGGAGTGTCACATGGGCTGGTACACTGAACCAATACGCCCTGATTCAACAGAGATTGAATAATGCCACTATTTCCTTTAATTGCTCATAGTGGCAATCTTATTGCCTTACCATAGGCAGCTTAGCATTCGGTTTAAGTGTGACTCTGTGAGGGAGGGCAGAAGTTACAAACCCCACAATTTAACTGGCACTTCAGACAGTTCAGATGAAGGCCCAAACTTTGGGGGGGAAAGGTGGTAAACATGTTATTGTTTTGGTTTGAGAGGCTGCCACAGCTTCTCTCAAAGTCAGCCACTATGTCTCCAAGTTGCTCACAGCCTGGAGCAAGGGCAACAGTAATGTGTGGAGATAACATAGGGCTGGGCGATTTGAGTGTTTTCCATGTTTGTGATGACATTTCTTTTCCCTGTTTGTACAGATTGATACCTCAGGAAGGTTAAGTTTACAATAAAAGGGTTTAATGTAAGATTTTTTTTTTCCCATTTTTTTTAAATAGGTTATGAAAAAAATCTGTAATTATCGATATCGACTGATATGAAACATTTATATCGTGATACAGTTTTTAGCCATATCGCCCAGCCCTAAGATAATTCATCAACTCCAAACAGCTCTCGTGTCTCTGGATCGGAACAGCGCATCCTCGTGGGCCCACAGACAAAATTTTTTCACATTTCAACCCCTCTTGTTTACCTAAGCTGTGCTCAGCCATCTGTCTGTACTGATCAGAGGGGTTAAACGCAGTCGTACAGTGACAGTGCAGGAGAGGCCATACAAGAAAGCAATGTATCGCAAAGTGGGGAATAGGAGACTGTGAACAGTGATAGCAAGCTAAAATTCGATAGAGGCCAGCAATACGGAGAATCAGCTGCTGACTGCAAAAGTTGAAAAGCAGAAGCTGCTCTTTTATCAGGGAGAGTTAAAAACAAACCCTCTGGTGTGAAATGAATAGTAGCATATAGCTTACAGAGCAAATCTCTTCCCATCAATTTTATGGGGCTTTTATCAGAAATCAAGAACGAATGTGAAACATCCAAGCCATCAACTGTTATGTTAGCTGTGCGTTATATTGGTTCTGTGATAGGAATGCCCGAGACCCCCACAGTTGTTATAAATTTGGATTTAGGGGTGCACACATGTTCAGAAGATCTTACAGTAGAAATGGTTGCACCGCTGTTAACCAATATTTCAACTGTGTTACTGTACATTGATAATTGGTTCTTTGGCGGGATTCGCAGAAAGCTGAATAGCTGCAGCTTTTGGAGTGTATGTGTCAGAGTGTGTGTGTGTGTGAATCTGATCCTGGTTCTCTGTGGCCACCCTATGCCTGATTATAGTACATGAACGGGCCTTCACCCCTCGAAGGAAGTGAGGGTGGCGGTAGCAGTAGCGCAGGCAACTGAAGTAATGAAGGTAATGAAACGATGGCTCCATAAGAGGCCAGCATCAGTTCCCTCAGATTTCTGTTTTGATTCTGATGACCCGGCCTTCCACACTTATAACAAATACCTTGTCTATGTCTATTGTTATTCTGCTGGCCTGGCTCCTGTTGTTTTTGCTGCCACAATTGGTTTGGGTTGGTAGCAGACTTTTCAGTGACGAAATATATATCTCTATGCAAGGGCATCAGATGGTCTATTATTGCTTTCCAGTTCTGTATCTGCCAAGCGGTCACCAAAAGCTTATACACGGTCACTATGCTGGGCCCAAGATTATTCAAAAGGGCTTGGACAGCAAACAGGCTATTGTCATCACGACTTATTCCTGCGTTAGCATCCCATGCTCATGTAAATCTCAAAATGAACTCAGGCAATGATTCACTGGCTTCCTGAATGCAATGATACAACAAACTCATCCCAACAGAAATTCTTTCACAAAAGTTGCCATACACAATAGTAACAGTAGGAGATTTAAAAAGGATATACAGTGCGGAATAGTGCAAAGTGCAATATAGTGCAAAACAAACAATATAACAATCTATAAGAACACTATAAGAACACAGTAATCTACTAAGAGGTTAAAAGTGACATCTGCTGATGAAGTGACATGCTGTAATGAATTGTGTTACACTAAATAATATGTTGATATACAGGGGTTGGACAATGAAACTGAAACACTGGCCAATTTAGTGTTGGAGGTTTCATTTCATTGATTGCACATTGCAACAGTAAGAGCAGAGTGTGAAGGTTCAGTTAGCAGAGTAATAGCACAGTTTTGCTTAAAATATTGCAATGTACACAACATTATGGGTGACATTTCAGAGTTCAAAAGAGGACAAATTGTTGGTGCACGTCTTGCTGGCGCATCTGTGACCAAGACAGTAAGTCTTTGTGATGTATCAAAAGCCACAGTATCCAGGGTAATGTCAGCATACCACCAAGAAGGATGAACCACATCCAACAGGAGGAACTGTGGACGCAAGAGGAAGCTGTCTGAAAGGGATGTATCCAAAAAACATAAAACGACAGCTGCCCAACTCACTGCAGAATTAAATGTGCACCTCAACTCTCCTGTTTCCACCAAAACTGTCCATCTGGAGCTCCACAGGATCAATATCCATGGCCGGGCTGCTATAGCCAAACCTTCAATGTCAAACGTCGGTTTCAATGGTGCCAGCAGTGAAAATCTTGGGCTGTGGACAATGTGAAACATGTATTGTTCTCTGATGAGTCCACCTTTACTGCCTTTCACACATTCGGGAGACTTATGGTGTGGAGAAGCCCCAAAGAAGCGTACCACTCAGACTGTTGCATGCCTAGATTGAAGCATGGGGGTGGATCGGTGATGGTTTGGGCTGCAATATCATGGCATTCCCTCGGCCCAATACTTGTTCTAGATGGGCGCGTAACTGCCAAGGACTACCAAACCATTCTGGAGGACCATGTGCACCCAATGGTTCAAACATTGTATCCTGAAGGCAATGCTGTGTATCAGGATGACAATGCACCAATACACACAGCAAGACTGGTGACAGAGTGGTTTGATGAACATGAAAGTGAAGGTGAACATCTCCCATGGCCTGCACAGTCACCACATCTAAATATTATTGAGCCACTTTGGGGTGTTTTGGAGGAGCGAGTCTGGAAATATTTTCCTCCACCAGCATCACGTAGTGACCTGATCACTATTCTGCAAGAAGAATGGCTCAAAATCCCTCTGGCCACTGTGCAGGACTTGTATCTGTCATTCCCAAGAAGAACTGATGCTGTAAAAAGAAGGCCCTACACCATGCTAATGAATTCTTGTGATCTAAAACCAGGTGTTTCAGTGTCATTGTCCGACCCCTGTATGATATCTGTGGAGAGAGAGAGGAAGAGAGAGGTAGAGTCTCATGTGTAAGTTAGTCCTCTAAAATTCTTAGTTTTATGTTAAAAAAAAAAAAAAAAAAATCCGCCAGCCAGTAGGTCAGCTATTGGTTTGCCCAGCAACATTTCTTTTCACGCACACAAGTGCATGGTCATGACATGACAATAAATGTACCCATTAAATGAAGCTGTATATTTGTCTTTTTAAGGAAAAGGATAACTCTAACCTAAAACCTCAACCTAAAAAAAAAAAAATCATGAATTCCTTTACACATATACTGTACAAGGCAGCACGGTGGTGTAGTGGTTAGCACTGTCGCCTCACAGCAAGAAGGTACCGGGTTCGAATCCCGGGCCCCGGGCCTCTCTGTGTGGAGTTTGCATGTTCTCCCTGTGTCTGCGTGGGTTCTCTCTGGTACTCTGGCTTCCTCCCACCATCCAAAAACATGCATGGGGATTAGGTTAATTGGCTAATTTAAATTGACCGTAGGTGTGAATGTGAGTGTGAGTGGTTGTCTGTCTCTGTGTCCTGTGATGAACTGGAGACTTGTCCAGGGTGTACCCTGCCTTCCACCCTGAGACAGCTGGGATAGACTCCAGCCCCCCTGACCCTATGAGGATAAGTGGTAGATAATGGATGGATGGATGTTTTTTTTTTTTTTTTTTTTTTTTTAAATCCTCATCACCAACCACCCACTGTAAGGAAAGCTACACCATATATACTCAATAAAATGAGGGAACAAGCACTCTTATTTATTAAATTTCACAAGGTTTGGTATTGAGTAAATATTAATTAAATGAGTTATCCATGTAATATGAGTGGGTAGATAAAATAGAAAACAGTACAGAATTAATCATAACCTTAACAAAAATATTGAGTTGATTTAAAAAAGATAAACTCCCTAATGTGTAAATAATACTATTAAAATGAATTTAATTCTACATGTCAGTGATATATAGTTGTGTAATAGTCATCTACTTTAGTCTGCACATTGATTTGAAATTAATCAACGCACTGAATTTAATCTAAATATTCTTACTTTTTCGGAATAACCATCCTATGGCCCAGACAGTACAGAACTTAAGAAATACTCAAATAAGAATTTTATTAACAATTCATTTTTGTGCTTCAGACACACTGTTGCACATCTGTGTACACTGCAACCACAGTGTAATTACAGTAGTAATTTCAAGCCAGAAGAGAGCATCAACAATGAACTGTATCAACATACAGCTGAAGTCAAGAAACGTTACAGCCAGTTACAGTTATCTCTATTTGGGATTTTATAAATATACTGCTTAAGTTTTATTTAACTACAATGGGTGCATTTCATTCCAAACATTTTTATTTTAAAATTTAATTAAATATTTGTCAAAAACACAATGATGTTGAATGTACTTTATCTAATACATTAATTCAGATCCACATGAACACAGAATCTTTTCTTACAGTGTATTTACCCTGCCACCATGACGCTCTCCACCTAGCTGATAATCTACCCGTGACCACATGCAGGCAAGAACTCGTATAATATATAAATGTGTTATTTGCTCAGATGTATGTGTGCAAAAATCTGTTTTACCACATGACTTATCAACAATAGGTTGAACTCTCCTTCTGCTATTTGGAAAATTAAGCATGTTAGCTTTTGATCGACCACTGCTCAGAGCTTTGGAAGATTCATTACCCATTGTGTTAGTTTACACTGAGACAAACTGACAAACAACAATAAATTTTCAATGCATGTTACATCTGCTTCAAAGGTCTCCAATCAATTTTAAACAGCAGCAGTGGTCAGAAATCACACTGACATTAACTGTGTCAGCTCTACTATTTAACTCTGTAAAGACCCAAGGACAACATCCATGCAGGGGTCCTCACATTTCTCACAGGGGCACAGAGCAGACGCTTTCCTGTTCTTGGCTTAAACAAAGTAGGCCTCAATACTCTATCCCGAGAATGTCTTCTCTATAGTTTAAGCCTCACACGGGTCTCTCTGTGCCAAACACAGCCCAAACTGGCTCAAAACAACAACAGCTTCTTAAAGACAAAAATTACTTGTGCACAAATAACCAGACTTCTTTGACCACTCTGCTCCACATCTATTAATTACTTTATTAAACCCAATCACAAATTGTACACCATTGACTTCTAATATTCCCACTATGTTTTATATTTGTGTTCCTTTTTCATTATTCTAGGTAATTTTAAAGGAACACACAGTTCATTATGATTTCGTCAAATGCAGTCATGGTAAGGCAAAAATAAGAAATTGCACTTACCAGTCTTTGTTCTATTGAAATCCTGCCGACAACGCCAAATTGATGTGTAAAAATCTTGAAGATTGGAAGCACCCAGGAGCCTTTGAAGTTGATTAAAGATGTAATATTTATTGTAAATTCTGATATCAGGAGGAATATGAACTTTGTCGAGAACAAACAATCAGTCTCGAGTCCGCCACATATTCCTGCCTTCCCCTATAAGATAAGATAAGATAAGATAAACCTTTATTTGTCTCACAATGGAGAAATTTTCAGTTTACAGCAGCAAGACAGAACAGACTGCAAAGAAAACCAACACACACACACAATATAAATATTAAGAAAAAATTATAAAAAAGTAAGAAATTTAAATTTAAACTTCACTGTATAACAGTACAGGATAAGAAATTAAACTGTACACAGTACAGGATAGTATATGCATACATCCATCAGTGCTTAAACCTATATATATCATATACATACATACATACATACACACAATATATGTGCACATCAATATATATATACATCCATATACATAGGCATAGGCAAATGGCAGATGTAGCAGGTGAAAAAGTGGCTGTGCTGTTTGAGTAGTTAAGAGTCCAGAGTTCAGACATGAAGGTTAAACAGTCTGACAGCAGCAGGCAGGAACGAGCGGCGGTACCTCTCCTTCCTACAGCGAGGGTGGAGCAGTCTCTGGCTGAAGGAGCTGCCCAGTGCTGTCAGAGTGCCCTGGAGGGGGTGGGAGGGTCTGTCCAGCATAGCTGTTAGCTTAGCTAGCATCCTCCTATTGCCCACCTCCTCCAGAGTGTCCAGAGAGCAGCCCAGGACAGAGCTGGCCCTCCTGACCAGCCTGTCCAGTCTCTCTCTGTCCTGGGCTGAGATGCTGCCTGACCAGCAGGCTACTCCATAGAAAATGGCTGAGGCCACCACAGAGTCGTAGAAGGTCTTAAGGAGTGTCCCCTGAACTCCAAAAGACCTGAGTCTCCTCAACAGGAAGAGCCGGCTCTGCCCCTTCCTGAACAGAGCGTCCGTGTTGTCTGTCCAGTCCAGTTTATGGTTCAGATGAACACCCAGGTACTTATAAGTGGTCACCCTCTCTATGTCCGTACCCTGGATGTTCATCAGTGCAGGTGGAGAATATTGTTTCCTACAGAAGTCCACCACCAGCTCCTTGGTTTTCCCAGGGTTGAGCTGGAGGTGGTTCTGCAGGCACCAGTCCACAAAGTCCTGCGTCAGTCCCCTGTACTCCCGATCATCTCCATCAGTAATGAGACCGACGATCGCAGAGTCATCTGAGAACTTCTGCAGGTGGCAGGTTGGGGAACTTAAGGTGAAGTCCGAGGTGTAGAGGGTGAACAGAAATGGAGCCAGGACAGTTCCCTGCGGAGCCCCGGTGCTGCAGAGAAGCATGTCTGACTCACAGCTCTGTGCCCTCACATACTGTGGTCGGGCTGGTAGGCAAACTGCAGCGGGTCCAAGGATGAGCTCACTAGCAGCCGCAGGTGAGCGAGGACGAGTCTCTCCAGAGTCTGCATCAGATGAGACGTCAGCGCCACTGGCCTGTAGCTGTTGAGCTCCTTCGGGTGGGGGGTTTTGGGCACCGGGACAAGGCAGGATGTTTTCCACAGTTGTGGGACTCTGCCCAGCTTCAGGCTCAGGTTGAACATGTGCTGGACAATGTCACACAGCTGGTCAGAGCAGGTCCTGAGGAGCCGGGTGATGATGTTGTCCTGCTGCCTTCCTCACCTTCATCTTTCTCAGCTGGTTCCTCACCTGCACATCAGTAACAGATAGGCAGGAGCCAGGAGGAGGAAGCAGACTGGGGGTTGGAGGTGTGGGGTCGACTGAGAGGGCAGTCGTCTGATGTTGGGAGCCAGTCGTCAGAGGAGGGGAGGAGGAGGGGTCCACAGTAGGGGGAGGTAGTAGGGGCTGCTGCAGGGGGGGGCTGGTTGGGGGAAGGGGCCTGATCAAACCGGTTAAAAAACTGGTTGAGATCATCTGCCCAGTCCTTGTCCTTATCAGTCTCTGTCTTTGGGCTTTTGTGGCTGAGATAGTTTTCAGGCCCTTCCAGACACCGCTGACATTATTGGCCTGCAGCTGTTCCTCCATCTTCTCCCTATAGGCCTTTTTCCCCTCTCTGATCCGTCTCCTTAGCTGGATCTGCACAGACTTCAGTTCCTCTCTGTTTCCTGACACAAAAGCCCTCTTCTTCTCCTTCAGGAGGGCCTTTATGTCAGGAGTAATCCATGGTTTGTTATTGGAGAAACACCGAACAGTCCTGGTGGGTACGGTGTTCTCCTCACAGAAGTTTATGTAGTCCGTTATGGTGTCAGTGAGTGAGTCAATGTCCTCCCCATGCACCTCACTGAAGAGCTCCCACATGGTCGAATCAAAACAGTCCTGTAGAGCCTCTTCAGCCTCTGTGGACCATCTTCTGACCATGCGGGTCACAGCTGGCTGCCTGTGTACCAGAGGTTTGTACACAGGCTGGAGATGCACCATGTTGTGGTCTGCTCTGCCCTCTGGGCATGGTGCTCAGCCTTATAAACTAACACCCAGTTAAGTACAAGTATATTACCTTACATTACTCTTGTGTAGCGTTACAGTCAGGGCATGCTCATTCTAAGCTCTGAACTAACAGTGGCGCCTGTTGACGCTCAGCCATTGGCCTTATCAAAGGGCCAACGCTGGCAGACTCCTCTGACCTTGGTTACCTAGTCAACTCAGAGATAACACGTGTAAGGAAAGACGGGTGGTTTATCTCTCCTTACAGGGCACTTTTGTGTTAACTTTCCCTTACTTCAAATGTGAATGGTGCATACATTAGTTTCCTCCTGTTCTTTACCCCTAAAGGTCAATGGTACCAATATTAGTTTCTTCCTGTACTTCACTATTTAAAAGGTACCACGTAACAAACTGCCCCTACTATAAGCAGTATTAAACCAGTAAACAAGTGTCTGACTCCCAAAACATGTAAGCACATTTCCACCTACAATAAATCGATCCACTGGGTCTTCAGAGGACGAACAGATTAAAACTAGCCTCCTGTGCTCATTGAAGCAGCCAACACTAGGGATGGGATTTTGCAAGTCGACTGTCAAGGCCCGTGTGTTGAATTTTTTTTTTTTTTTTTTTTTTTTTTTTTAAACAGCAGTGGCAGCAAAAATGTGGAGGGTGGAAAATATTCTACACTTTACTACTTCATTTTAGGCTTAAAGACATGGCTATAATGTTCAATATTGACAATCAAAGCAGTGATAATAAAAATGACAGACTTTTGCAAACTTCAAATGTTTGTTCAACACTTGATTTACCACCAGACCTGTTGGCGCCAACAGGATTTCACAGCCTCTTTTCTGATGGCCGTAACTCCTGAACCGTGTGTGCTATCGAAGGTATTCAGTTGATTCTGATTCTGAAAAAAGGAGCGCTTCTGATCACTGTTACTCCTGAGGTGCCTTGTTATTTATCTTTGACATATTTTATTATTTCTTTACCTTGTGTGCTGTTGTCTGTCACAGCAGGTGATAGATGGCGCAGGTGCTGCTATTCAGCCTCATTGCGCTGCAGCCTTATTTTAGCCAACTCTCTGTGCATGCTGGGATGCAGCATTTGGTTTTTTTGTTTTGTTTTTTTTCAGAGGATCAAGAGAGTCAAGGAGGGGAGCATTTGTTTTCAAGGCGGCCACCTTAACTATAAAGCGCTGTGGGAAACCCTGAGATATGGAATCACAGATGAGGATTTTGATGCGCTGACAGACATCTATGGAAAGACTTTTTAACACACTTTTTTTGTGTGTGAGAACAATGAATTGTTTAGTAAAAACATGAAAAATTACACTCTGTTTTTTGTTTTTTGTTTGCATTTAAACATATTTCTTACTCAGAATGACATCCCTCAAGCCCCACTTACGACATTTCAACAAACTATTTTTTTGTTGAGGTGAGCACGTGTCGATTGTCTGTTGCTTTGTTGGAAAAAGTCCCATCCCTTAGCCAACACACAGAGCACGTGCTGTGCTTTGCTCCTAACTGGCGGCTGCTCGGTAGCTTTAGAGGAGGATTATATATCCGAGGGGAGGCTCAAAGTCAGTGTCCTCTACGTCAACAGGGGAGAAATGGTCAACTCGCCTGTTTCAGCACACATTGGCTAAGAAGAAGAGCAAGCAGGGGAAGGAGGTGACAGACATTTTTCACTACTGGGGCCTCATTCACATAACATGATTATTGTCAGCTGAATGTAGTTCCGCTTAGCTCCACATGGCATTTCACTGTGCTCCACACATCCATCTGGACTCTCACCCGATGGGAAGGACCTCAAGGGAGCAAAAAATGACCGAGCCGATCAGGATCGCCAGGCAGGATTTTCATAGTCGTGATGGAGCATAAACTGTTTGATTCAGACAACAATGGTGGCTCGCAGCGAGGAGTCATGCATCGACATTGATTCTGCTACTTCAACTATGTTGTCGAATCTATCCCATATTGATTCTTTAAAAGATGAACAGAGAAAACGTTTTTTAAGGCATTTATTGGTGGCAATGATGTTTTCGCTCTTCTCCTGACCTGGATTGATTTATCAAATAGCTCCATTGGTGGTTAAAGAAATGGGACGAGTGCAGGACCCCGTCATTATTATCGTCTCCCCGCAGATTTCTCTAGTAGAGGATCAGATCCGAGAAGCTGAAAAACTACAACCTGACTCTTGCCAGTTGAATGTTGTTCCGCCTAGCTCCACAGATGACATTGATCATATACTGAAATTGTTGCACTGTTTAATCTGCTGCTATATCCAAGATGTCGACTGTTCTTTTTGGTTTTCCCAAAAAGTCATTAAAGATGATGGACGTCATTAAAGATGATGGACAAGTGGTTTATCCAATCACATGCAAGGGTTTTTCAGGGTTTTTCCTGCGTTCAAATTTGCGTGGCGGCCGCCTCCAGCTATTTTTGTACCACCCCTAGCCAGAGCGATTGATATTGCTCAACACAGCTCCAGCTGTGTTGATTGAGCGATTGATGTCCCTCTGCAGCAGCTACGTATTTTAACTGCAGTTGCAGCGTTGCGCCACTATTGAGGCGCTATATCAACAACAGTGCACCCGAAAGACCTGAAGCAACTACCGAAGAAGAAACAGATCGAATTGTGTTTTTCCCAGTTTTTTTCCGCTAATTAACTAACACGATTCGATCTGTTTGTTCTTCGGTAGTTGCTTCAGGTCTTTCGGGTGCACTGTTGTTGATATAGCGCCTCAATAGTGGCGCAACGCTGCAACTGCAGTTAAAATACGTAGCTGCTACAGAGGGACATCAATCGCTCAATCAACACAGCTGGAGCTGTGTTGAGCAATATCAATCGCTCTGGCTAGGGGTGGTACAAAAATAGTTGGAGGCGGCCGCCACGCAAATTTGAACGCAGGAAAAACCCTGGTTTTTGATATATCCCCACCCCCTGACATACATCTCCAATGGAGCTATCCCAGATGAATGTTTGGAGCTAGGTGGAACTACATTCAGCTGGCGAAAGTCAGGCTATCATTCACAAGCTATGGGGACACATACTACTGATAGGTGACCTTTAAAGATATAATTTTGATTAAAGAGCTTGAACATGCTGGTGGATTAAACATTACAGAAACAAAAAATGTTTTTGTAATCAATACTGTTAATTTAGGGCAGCCAAACACCTTAAATTGGGTGGTAGTCTAATAAATTTGTTAAACACTGTATCACCGACTTTCTCTCTGTGTTGAAGGAAAGCATTGAGCTGCAGGACAGACAGAACAATGGTATCAGCACTGAGCCTTTACTTCCTTCAACGGTAAGAATTCATGTCTCTCTCATACTCTCAACTGAACTTTTCATACATTAACAGTAAAAGATGTTTTGATATTGTAACATACTTCTGTAAGCGCAGACAAAGTCCCATATTGGGCTTTATAGGTGATACTCTCTTCCAGTCACTAGTATGCATTTGCCCACTAAAAATCTGCACAGAGTGAGGCCTCCACTCATCTAGTAATGGTCCACCTCTCAACATGAGGGTGACACCATTGTCCTGAAATGTAGAGACCTTTCAGAGACCACAGGTGCTTTGAGGCCCACAACCATAGGCTCTCCACTGTCTCCAACAGGGAAGCTGACTGAGCGCCGCCCTGCGCCACCAATCACTGTCCCCATGTAGGCTCATTTAGGGTATTTAATTTATTCAGGTAAGCAGGTCCTAATTAGCTGGCAATGCTCATCCAAATTTCTGGTGATTTGAAGAGATGCTCATTGGCAAAATCCAGTAGAGGGTGGAGCCTGTGTAAATTATAAATTATAGTATAATAGAAGCATCTGTAGCTCCTCCCTCGGTGGGACCTCATCCTCTAGACAGACTGGTCAGGAAGGCTAGCTCTGTACTGGGATGTCCCTTGGACTCAGTTGAGGTGGTGGGAGACAGGAGGATGATGGCTAAGCTATCATCCTTGTTGGACAACACCTCCCACCCCCTGCAGGACACTTTAGCAGCACTGGGCAGCTCCTTCAGCGAGCGGCTGCTTCACCCTCACTGTGTGAAGCAGAGATACCGCCGCTTCTTCCTGCCTGCTGCCGTCAGACTCTACAACACCTCACTAAGTTCCTGTTAACCCACACACATGCAATGACCCACGGACATGTGCAATAAATAATCTGTGCAATACCGATATATAAATATAAATATCTAATAATCAATATATAACAATACTGCATATATAATAATCAATATTTAAATGATCCTGTGTGATGTCATTATCATACTTCCATTTCCTTCATTCCTTCACCATACCATTCACTGTATTATATTTATCGTGCCACTCCATCTGCTGTGTTCAGTAATTTTTGTCCCAATCATTTCAGTGACTTATGTTGTATATAGTACATGCTTAGTTATTCACTACTGGTATTCACTTATTGTATATATGATGCTATAGTTTTCCCTTACTTGGTCATTTTCTACTGTTGTTATTATTCTTTTTACATGCCCTTTTGTATGCCCTCCTTGTAATGTTGCACTATCCACTTTGCTGCTGTAACGATGCACATTTCCCTATCTGTGGGGCGAATAAAGGATTATCTTATCTTATCCCATTAATGTCCATTTTGTTTTTGAACAGGCCCCCCAGAGGACATTTGACTACATTCTGGTGGCCCACAAGGTGGACGATGACACAGACCAGAGGGCTCAGAGACAGAGAGCCTTTATCCAACAGCTAGAAAAGAAAAATATTACTGTCTCTGTAAGTCTGCTACCTTCACTGCTGCACATTAGCAACATACATAATAGGGCTGTCAGTGTTAACGTTAATAATGATTAGATGATTAGCATCTCGCTATTTTGTTGCCGTGATTTGCAGCTTCCTATTTCTATTGAATGGTTTTGTTTTATTTTAAAAAACTCGCAGAAAGCTCAGCTCAGAGTCCAGATGCTGGAGGACGAAGTGCAGAGCTATGTTATGCCTTGTTCACACTACACAACTGTCGGAGTCATTAATTCGCCGTGGTGTTCACACTACATGACTCTCTCCTCCCCCATCAGAGTTTTGAGGTGTTTACATTACAAGACTGCTCGGTGACAGGATTGTTCACACTACAGGTTGCTCTATTCAGCAGGCATGTCTGACTGTTGCACTGCTGTCCAGTCAGCCGCCTCTTGTTAATTCTTAGTTAAGAAAGGAGCAGCTCGTTCCTAAATGCGCAAATAATCACTTTTTACAGTGATCACTGCAGTGGCTCTGAGGCTGACAGGAGCTTTTCTTTTTCCACAAAGTTTATTGAAGAACATCATTTATTAAACTTGTGGGATAAAAAAAATGTCCGCGGCATTTTTTCTGTATTTCACTGTAAATATGAGTGACAATTGAATGAATATGTGGACATATTGCCCCCCAAATACTAGAACAAAGCCTCTTCTGCTATCTTTGCTCTGTTTCAGTGATCACTGTAAAGGCGCTATCATTTGCTCAGTAGAAAAAGACGAGCGGCTCATTTATTAACCAGGAATAAATATATACAGTCGTGGTCAAAAGTTAACATACACTTGTAAAGAACATAATGTCATGGCTAGGGATGTAACGATACACTCCACTCACGACTCAATATGGTTCACGATTTTTTGTTCATGATAGGATTTTCTTACAGTTGTTTTATTTTTTTTTTTAATGAGCTACAGATAAATGACCAAATAAAATGATCTTTTATTCATAGGAAAAAAAAATCTTAGAGGTACTTTCTTTACAGAAACTCTGTAAAGAACTCTGTCTTTGTGTCCTCTTGTAAAAAGTGCAACTTACATGGTCATCTTAAACAACAAAATACATGAAAAATATCTCCTTTTTTTGAGAAACAATCTCAGATAAACTGGTGTTAACTGGTGTAATTCAATATCTTAAATAACAAAAGAATATAAAATCCTGACCAAAAAAGGTCCTTTCTTTACAGTTTTTGTGTCTTATAAAACTGAAGTAGTTATTCACTTAAATAACAAAGAATAACTGAATTTTTAAAAACAAATCCCACATCCATCCATCCATCCATCCATTTTCTACCGCTTATCCTCAATAGGGTTGCGGGGGGCTGGAGCCTATCCCAGCTGTCTTATTATTTTTATTTTATTACTCAGTTTATTTAAGAGGGACCATGTACAATATTACACATAAATGTTGTCATTTGATGTTTTGTACCAGAGTTAGCTTTAAGCTAATTTGCATCTGCAGTCTTAGGGTGGAAACAAATCCCACATCAAAATAATAACATCAAAACATAATCTCTCTTCAAATAAACTAAGACTGGCTTGTGTAGCTTGAAACTTTCAGGTTTCTCTTGAGGAAAATCAACATGTCAACATTCTCTGAGATCTACACTCAACAAAAATATAAACACAACACTCCTATTTTTTATAAGATGAACTCAAAGATCTAAAATGTTTTCCACATACACAATATCACCATTTCTCTCAAATATTGTTCATAAACCAGTCTAAATCTGTGATAGTGAACACTTCTCCTTTGCTGAGATAATCCATCCCACCTCAAAGGTGTGCCATATCAAGATGCTGATTAGACACCATGATTAGTGCACAGGTGTGCCTTAGACTGCCCACAATAAAAGGCCACTCTGAAAGATGCAGTTTTATCACACAGCACAATGCCACAGATGTCGCAAGATTTGAGGGAGCATGCAGTTGGCATGCTGACAGCAGAAATGTCAACCAGAGCTGTTGCTCGTGTATTGAATGTTCATTTCTCTACCATAAGCTGTCTCCAAAGGCGTTTCAGAGAATTTGGCAGTACATCCAACCAGCCTCACAACCGCAGACCACGTGTAACCACACCAGTCCAGGACCTCCACATCCAGCATGTTCACCTCCAAGATCGTCTGAGACCAGCCACTCGGACAGCTGCTGAAACAATCGGTTTGCATAACCAAAGAATTTCTGCACAAACTGTAAGAAACCATCTCAGGGAAGCTCATCTGCATGCTCGTCGTCCTCATCAGGGTCTCGGCCTGACTCCAGTTCGTCGTCGTAACCGACTTGAGTGGGCAAATGCTCACATTCGATGGCGTCGGGCACATTGGAGAGGTGTTCTCTTCACGGATGAATCCCGGTTTACACTGTTCAGGGCAGATGGCACACAGCTTGTGTGGCGTGGTGTGGGTGAGCTCTTTTCTGATGTCAGTGTTGTGGATCGAGTGACCCATGGTGGCGGTGGGGTTATGGTATGGGCAGGCGTCTGTTATGGATGAAGGATCGGCGTATATGACAGCGTGTACCAGTTCCTGCCAATATCCAGCAACTTCGCACAGCCGTTGAAGAGGAGTGGACCAACATTCCACAGGCCACAATCGACAACCTGATCAACTCTATGCAATGTGTTGCACTGCATGAGACAAATGGTGGTCCCACCAGATACTGACTGGTTTTCTGAGTCCCCAGACCCCCCCCCCCAATAAAACAAAACTGCACCTTTCAGTTCAGAGTGGCCTTTTATTGTGGGCAGTCTAAGGCACACCTGTGCACTAATCACGGTGTCTAATCAGCATCTTGATATGGCACACCTGTGAGGTGGGATGGATTATCTCAGCAAAGGAGAAGTGTTCACTATCACAGATTTAGACTGGTTTGTGAACAATATTTGAGAGAAATGGTGGTATTGTGTATGTGGAAAACTTTTTAGACCTTTGAGTTCATCTCATACAAAATGGGAGCAAAAACAAAAGTGTTGAGTTTATATTTTTGTTGAGTATATGTGAAGTTACAACATCCCCTACTGTCAAAAAGACCCTTTAGCTAGGGACAGAGGTGGCTGGTGGTGTGAGGTAAGCCTTTGCTAGAGGTGAAAGCAGTGAGTAAAACTTACTGTTCATCCACCATTTGAGTGGGCAGCTTCTGAGGGGAATTTCACATATGTACCTGACAATTTCTGCCTCAATCTCACAAGTGATTGGTCTGTGCTGCCCCTACACTTTTTGTGAAAATCCCTTCTAGGAGATCTTGCAATGCAGTCTTCTTGAGAGGTAGTTTCTGAAGGTCTGCATCCACCATGTCTGCCTGGTCAGCAGGCAGCTCTGCTGCATGTGTAGAAGCACCAGTGTCTATTACAACATGTCTACCTGGTCAGCAGGAAAAAAAAAAATAGATATGTTTAATGATATAAAGGCAAATACTTGTGCAGGAGAGGAAAACAATCCCAAAGGGCTTTTATAAAATCCTCCCCTCAATACAAAATCACTAAAACTGATCAACCAATAGAAAAAGAAAAAAAGGAAAAGAAGCAGAAAGGGGAAAGAGACAAGGAAAAAACACACAAAAAATAATAGGCAACAAGAAGGACAAAGATCAGTATGAAAATAAGTATGAAACACAGACCTGGCTTTAACGCAAAAGCAACACTAGTAATTGAAAGTAAAATATGTACCTGATTGTGCATCTGCACAGCTTTCTCCTTCATCCTCTGGAACACATCCTGGCTCTGATCTTCGGTAAGATGAGGTAGAGAGCGGAATCTGGGGTCTAAGGCAGTGCAGTCCAGCAGATGGTTGTCCCCAGGCCCAGAGTATCTGTCTGATAAATTGTTGAAGATAGCTTTCTTCATCATGCTCACCGTGGTGGAGTCGTCCTCCACACGCAACATGCTCTGCTCAATCGTGTGCTTTAAGGGCACAATTAGAGACACTGTTGGGTTTTGTTCATCACTTCGCATGTTGGTGACTGTCGTCAAAGGTTTGAAAAGGTTCATGATATCCTCAGCATCACGGATGTCCAAGTTGTCCAGTGTGACGATATCGCGGGCGTTACGATGAACTTCTGGGCTAAACAAAGCAGCAGCCACAGCCGGTTGCAGGTTGAGATATCGTTCCAATATGTCGAGGCTGCTATTTTAGCATGTGATAACGTCCATAATTAGCTTGTGCTCATTAATGTCCAGGGACTCCAGGCTGAGCAGTAGTTTTTGCTTCGCAGCCAACACAAGCGTGGCTGTTGGGCTCCTGTGGAAGAAGTTCACAATCCGCCGGATCCGACCCAGCAAGCGCATGGCGCTAGGCACACTCAAACCAGCCTGGGAGGCTAAATATAAAGTGTAGGCGAAACACTTGATGTGCGATGCCTACCCGGCTTCCCTCACTGCCACATCCATGTTTCTCGCATTGTCTGTTACTACAGTGATACCTTGTTGTTGCCTTTCTAGCTGCCATTCCGCCACTGCCTCCTTTAGCACTTCAGCTGTGTTAGCTCCAGTATGTGACTCCAAAAGAAGTTGCGTCTGAAGCACAAAGCCAGCCAACTCCCACTCGGCATTGATCACATTAGCAGTTATAGTGATATAACTGTGCGTGGCTCTAGATGTCCACCCGTCGTCTGTGATAGACACAGTATCAGCCCCCCAGAGAATCTCAACCACATGAGCTCTTACTTCCTCGTTGAGTTTTCTACTTCTCTCACATTTGCGATTATTTTTTTCTGTTAACCGGCTTATGTACCGATTTTTCATCATGTCACGATTAGGGGTGTGCCATCTAAGGCACCTCACGATTCGATTCGATTACGATTCAGGGTGCTACGATTCAAATATTGAACGATCATCACGGTTATTACGATTATCACGACTTTCAATGCGTCTTTTCCCCCATTCAGGATTTATTTTTTCCTCACTTTGTGGCTACTTCTTACTTTTAAACAAGGTATATTTGTCAGTATTCATTAATTAAAGTAGTTTTTATATCAAATCACCTAATGATCCAACAGGAACCATGGAAACATGCCCATACAACACAAAGCTTCTTTTAAGCTGCTCAGCAAAAGCTGCTCTTTTTCAGCAACATCAGCTGTCTGAACACTTGTGTATTTTTTTTTTTAATTAAATCATGCCAGGCATGTAAGTAGAGGCATAGAGGCAAATTGTTTGGAGGACATAACTCACCAGCTCCCAGTCGTTGCGCAACTCACTCATAAGTGTGCTGTTACCGTGACATATGTTTCTGTAGCACCTGAAGTCCACGCATCACATCAGCGCTGTCCTGCATGCTTTCTTCAGTGATTCCAGCACTTTGGTTTTGGTCATGTTGTACAGATGAGGAACAGCTTTACAGGCCAAATACTTTCACTTCAGGAGTTTGTACCTGGGCTCCAGTGTCCTCACCAGAGCACGAAAGCCCTGGTTGTTAATGACAGCATATGGACGTAAATTCTTAGTGATAAAGGTTGCGATGGATGATGAGATTCACTTCGCCCTTTCAGAGCTGTGGAGAAGTTCTGATAATCCTTCTTCTATTGTTCGCTTGTTAGCAGCAACAACCAGCAGAAAATAATAGTTTTTGAACATTTCTGAATCATAATTGAATCGTCACGTGTCCCATCGCGATTAATCTAATAATCAATGTATTGCCACACCCCTAGTCATCGCTCTCTTGAGTTCCCAGTTATGATTTTTCTCTGATAGAGTGATTGGAACAGATACTTCTTTGTCACAAAAAACATTCATGAAGTATGGTTCTTTTATGACTTTATTATGGGTCAACTGAAAATGTGACCAAATCTGCTGGCTCAAAAATATACATACATCAATGCTAATAGTTGGTTACTTACCCCTTGGACAATTTCACTTCAATTAGGAGCTTTTGGTAACCATCCACAAGCTTCTGGCAAGCTTCTGGTTGAATCTTTGGCCACTCTTCTTGACAGAATTGGTGCAGTTCAGTTAAATTTGTTTGCATTCTGACATGGACTTGTTTCTTCAGCATTGTTCACATGTTCTCAATGGGGTTTAAGTCTGGACTTTGGGAAGGCCATTCTAAAACTTTAATTCTAGCCTGATTTATCCATTCCGTTACCACTTTTGATGTGTGTTTGGGGTCATTGTCCAGTTGGAACACCCAACTGTGCCCATGACCCAACCTTCAGGCTGATGATTTTAGGTTATCTTGAAGAATTTGAAGGTAATCTTCCTTCTTCATTATCCCATTTACTGTCTGTAAAGCACCAGTTCCATTGGCAGCAAAACAGCCCCACAGCATAATACTACCACCACTGTGCTTGACGGTAGGCATGGTGTTAAAGGCCTCACCTTTTCTCCTCCAGACATATTGCTGGGCATTGTGGCCAAACAGCTGGATCAGAACTTTCCTCCAGAAGGTCTTGTCTTTGTCGATGTGATCAGCAGCAAACTTCAGTCCAGCCTTAAGGTGCCTCTTTTGGATCAAGGGCTTCCTTCTTTCACGGTAGCCTCTCAGTCCATGGTGATGTAAAACACGCTTGACTGTGCTTGACAGCAGCTTCTAATTCTTGGCAGATCTGCTTTTTGGTGGCAGTGCCATGCACTTTATACTTACAAACAATTGTTTGCACCGTTGCTCTTGGGACCTGCAACTGCATTAAAATGGCTCCAAGTGACTTTCCTGACTTGTTCAAGTCAATGATTCACTTTTTCAGATCCGTGCTGAGCTCCTTTGACTTTCCCATTGTAGCGTTTGTGCGTGTTTGTATCCAATGAGCCCTATTTAAATATGTATATATGTGTGTGTGTGTATATACTGTATATATGTGTGTATGTATATACGTATATATACGTGTGTGTGTGTGTGTGTATATATATATATATATATATATATATATATATACACACACACACATATATATATGTACATATATACGTATATACGTGTGTATATATATATATATATATATATATATACACACACATATATATATATACACACACATATACATTATACACGTATATATACGTATATGTGTGTGTATGTACATACACACACATATATATGTATATATATGTGTGTGTATGTACATACACACATATATATATATATATATATATATATATATATATATTTTTTTTTTTTTTGTCACCCTATTAAAATAATGGCCTAAGTCATTTTTTCTGAAAATGACGTTTTGGCTGAAATCATCTCTTGATAATGCCATTCACCAGTTTGTCTGTTTTCCCAAAAACTTGGAAAAATTACTTAGGCTATTATTGTAATAGGGTGACAAATATAGTGTGAACAAGGCATTAACTGCATTGTCTGCAGACCTGTTGGCTGTATAGGTGAACTGCAGGGGGTCCAGGGGATCTGTGATGGTCTTGAGGTGTGAAAGAACAAGGCGCTCAAAAGACTTCATGACCACAGCGCGCTTGCTCTGTCATCTTTAAGTCCTGTGGTATTTGTTCTCTTGTTATGGGGATGATGATGGTGGAGGTCTTCAAGCAGGCTGAACATATGACATTGGCATGGCTCCAGTGAGGTATTAAAAATGTCTGTGAAAACCGGAGATCAGTGGCCCCACAATTGTAACCACTGGCCCAGGAATCGATCCCCATAATAACGAAAAAGAACAATTTGATTTCATAATATTCATTTTAATGTTGCAGTACTGAGGTAGGCCTATTTCAAAAAGTGCAAATGCGTAAATCTGCTCCATTGCTCAAGTTATTATTAATAAAGTAATAACGCATGTAATACAGCCTGGGTTAATATGTAATGTTTACTTGTGGCTGAAGATGCCGACATGATGGGATTTCTTTTTTATTTTATTAAAAAGTTCTTGTTTTTGTTTTCCCTAAAATAAGGCTTTTTCCACTGCACTCATGCACTCCATCAGTGAATGTTATGTTGAATGAAAATCCAAGCAGTTCTGAGGGAACTGATTATGCTGGGCTCTGAGACAGTTCAGACTTCAGTGGGTATGCTTGCTCCTTTTTCTCTCCTTGTCTTCGGCTCATTTGTCTCTCTGTCTTATCTTTCTGTGTCGGATTCTTTTTGTTTCATTCTTTTTCCTCCTTCCGTCTGTTCCTCTCCTCTGTGAGGAGCGGCAGTGTAGCGTCTGGAATGCAGAGACTTCATTGGCTAAGTAGCGTCACATTAGGCTTAACTCTAATTCAATTGGTCTGTGCGTTTCCTTATCTGCTGTACTGATAAAATTGAAGTGTCCTGACAAATTTAAAACCCTTATATAATTTATTTATAGTCGGTCCACGTCGACGCCATCTGAGTTCAGGCCCGGACTGCAGTCCACCAGTTAGTGACTTCTGGTCTAAAGCCAGAGGAGGAAAAAGCAAACCAGTGCAATTAATCATTCAGCCCTCGTTATAACTTACCCTGGGGCGAGTTGATACACAGCTGTCCTCTCAGAAGCTGATGTATGCTGTCACAGCATCTATAAATTAATCCAGGCTGCTGGTTTCAGTCCTGGAAACATCCCAGTCTGTACAATCCAAACACAATCCAAACATGCCTGGAGTTCCTCCACAGCCTCACTGGTCCACTGTTTTGATGTCCTCACAACAGGGTTACAGAGCTTTAATTTCTGTTTGTATGCAGGAATGGAGAGTGTGGATGGGCCCAGTGCAGGGATGGCGTGATAAGCCCCATTTGCTATCATGTAACAGTTATCCAGAATGTTCTCCTCTCTGGTTGGACATAACTGGATAGTTCGTGGGTAAGGTTTTCTTTGTTAAAGTCACTGAGGACAATAACTAAAGATCCACTCCACGCTCATTATCTGATCAGTGAGTGCGTGCTGTGCATCCTGCACATTGGCCTGCGGTGGAGTGTTAACACTGACCAGAATGAATGAAGCAAGTTTACGGGAATAAAAGTGATCAAAGCCAGTGAGAGAAATAAAAGGGTTTGCACTGAATGGAAAAAAAAGTTTACAGATTAGGGAATCAGTGTTTCTGCATCACAGTCACATCTTTACACCATTGACTGTAAAAACAGATACCTCCCCCTTTCAACTTGCCGGAAAGTAGTGAATCCCGGTTGGTAGATGTTGAATCCTGCCAGCTCCAGCACAGTCTGGTGCAACGCCATGTCTCAGTGAAACACAAAAAATGGAAGATGAGTAAATGCTGCTGGCAGCATTGTCTGGAGGCCACGGTGGCAAAGGTACGTGGGCGCACCGGCTTGTTTACCTCTCGTGGGACTGCTCATACAAAGGTGAGCACACCTTTCGAATGTCCAGTATTTCCACAGTTGGAAGCTGACAGTAAATCTGATGGGGTTGTAGTCCAGATGTTTAAGAGCTCTTCTCTGGTGAATGAGCTTCCAGGTCCATAGCAGAACACAGAATTTACACAATAAACAAGAAAAACAAAACACACCAACACTCCGAGGCAGTCACCCTGTGGCACCATCTTAGACAAAATATAGAATATGACATTTTGATCATATTACATAGCCATAGTTGCCAGTGCATTATAACTGTGATAAAATGACATGCGGCGTGGTATTGGGCGCAGCACTGACAGGAGGGGGAGGAGAGGGTGCTTAGAGGAGGCTTTGAGGAGGTGCCACTTTCAAATTTTACTCATATCTGACTCTACAAGGACTCAATTTCTCAAACCAAATCTGCTTATTACTTCTCCCTAATCCACTCCAATGAAGGCAACTCTAAGACACTGTTTTCCCTGGTTAACAAAATTCTCCAGCCCACAGACTCTCTTCCCGCTCATTTATACTCAGCTGATACTTGCACTTCTCTCCAGTGGAGGAAATACACCGCCACGAGGAAGCGGCATTGGCCGGGCAGGAGCTCTCTCAGAAGGCCACTCTCACTGCGGACCCCCTGGTCCCCAGCTCGGAGCTCTGCACCATGAGTAAATGGCGCCATCTGGTGCAAATTAATTGCACCTGCAATTTAAAATAGATTTTGATTCATGAAAAAATACAAAAAAATATCAAAAATCAACCTCCAAAGGCTGTGTTGAAAAAAGTATTTTGAATGGGAGTCAATGGGACATTTTTGTACCCTGTAACACCCTGTAAAGATTTCGTTCCATTTGCATCAACGCAGACAATTTTATCGCATTTTACATTTTTTGCAGAAATGTACAAAAATGTACACAGGACCACTGGAAGGCTAAATTGGTCCATCACATGATCATGGTCGAAAGCACGAGGAGAAACGTCTGGGCATATCCACAGTCACCTGAGTCACAGTATTAGACGCCACATGTGCTGCACTTGATGGGTTGCACAAACCTGTTTTATGCACGTTACTTAACACAAGTGTGTAGATTATAATCAGGGACACACATATGCAAACCATGAGATGACCAGTCAACAATTACTTCAGCTGTCCAGCACCATGGCCACCTGCAGTCTGTTCCCACTATACTGTTCGTTAGGATGTGTGAATTGTGCTTTGTGTCAGGCCACCATATATCGATGTTGGTTAGATGCATATGCGCATCAGAAATAATCTGTACATTGATGGAGTGAAAATGTTTATGGTTAATGTAAATACATTCATCTTGAGATGTTGCTTTTATTGCAACATGAGTGTAGTCAACAGCTGCAATTACATTAAGGAATCCCGCCATCACTGCAAATTGTACATTAATGTTGGCATGTTCAACTGTGGGCGTAGAGCTGTGCGATATTATGATATATATCGTAATGCAGTACAAAAATGTTTACTGTATGATATCAGCCTCTGTTGTTTATATCGTAGTTTTAACATGTAGCTACTTAGTTAGCTCTGTTGCTACGCTAACATAAATGTCACTCGTTGTGGTTTAGATACGCCTTATAAAATACAACTCAACGTCAGAATGACCGCTGGATAATCCAAATGTATCATGTGAGAATGTGTATTGTATGAAGCATGGAAATAATAATATGACGGTTACTGTAACCGCAGCAACGCTACTGCTTTGTGGTAGCATGTTTACATCACCCGTAAGGACAGGTTTGCGGTAGTTGTAGCTCGGAAGTAAACAGAGGTAAAACAGCATGGAGGACGTTGTGTTGCGTGTGAATGATTTATTATCACTTAAAACACGTCTTTATTACCAGCCAAACTTTATAATAAAATACAGTGCGAACATAGCTGGACTTCCGGTCGCTCTCAAAGTAAGCCTTCCGAATAAAGGCATATAAGGGATTACGCAGCAGAGGAGACGGAGGAGAGCGCAATGGAAAGTAAAAACACATCAGAAAATAATACTATATCGGAATACATATTGTTATCGGGATATAAACTTGGCTATACCGGGATAAAGAATTTTATCCATATCGCACAGCGCTATGTTGGCGGCATGGTGGTGCAGTGGTTAGCACTGTTGCTTCACAGCAAGAAGGTACCAGGTCCGATTCCTGGCCCAGGGCCTTTCTGTGTGGAGTTTGCATGTTCTCCCCGTGTCTGCATGGGTTCTCTCTGGTACTCCGGCTTCCTCCCACCATCCAAAAACATGCATGGGGATTAGGTTAATTGGCTAATGAATGAATGAATGAATGAACCAAGATGGTGGCGTGTGCAGATGCAGCGGCTCAAGGCTTTTTATGTTTGTATTTATGTTTTTGTTAGTGTGTTCACCCGCATTTCTGAGACTGGAAGCCCTAATACAGTATGGAAAGGCTGAACTGTGGGAATTGGGGAAAAACGGACTGGTTACACCGCCAAAACTGGAATTTATTCCACCTGAACTGTTACGGACCTCAGAAGCCCCCACCATCCCCCCTCTGTGGCCTAGGAGATGGAGGAGACAGCGTAAACAAATGCATGGAATGCATCTGCGTGTTAGGCTAAGAGCTAACTCACACAGACCGGCTCTGCCCAGTCTCCTCCTCGTTAACACCAGGTCACTCGTCAACAAACTGGACGAAATTCGACTGAGGATTGTCTCACGCAAGACGGACAGCTGCGTGGCTATCTTCACCGAGACCTGGCTGGACAACAACATCTCCGACACAGCGGTGGAGCTAGCGGGGCGCTCTCTGTTCCGGGCCGACAGGACTGCAGTTTCAGGCAAGACCAAAGGGGGAGGTTTGGCTCTGTACACTCACAACTCGTGGTGTACAGCAACGAACATTATCGGAACTTTCTGCTCCCCCGATCTGGAATACCTGGCAGTGAAGTGCAGACCATTTAAACTCAGCTCTGTCATGATCATAGCGGCCTACATACCACCGCGAGCTAATGCTAAGTTAGTGCTGGAGGAGCTCTACTGCCTGATCAGCGGCCAGATGAACGCTAATCCAGAGGCGGCTGTGATTGTGGCTGGGGACTTCAATCATGTGGAACTGAAAGCTGTCCTCCCCAAATTCCACAAATTCATCAACTTTCCCACCAGAGACTGTAATATACTGGACCAGGTGTACTGCAACATACTAGGAGCATACAAGGCTGCAGCAGCTCCTCACCTGGGTATGTCAGACCATATCTCTGTGGAACTAATACCTGTCTACAGACCTCTGATCTGCAGGATCAAACCCACCACCAGAACCATCCAGGTTTGGACTGAGGAGGCTTCCTTTGCCCTACAGGACTGTTTTGAGCACACAGACTGGGAAGTGTTCAGAAAGGACTCTGATCTTGAGGCTTACACGTCATCTGTCCTATGTTCATCTCTGCACTGATGCTGTCCTACCCTCAAAGACAATCGCGGTTTTTCCAAACCAGAAGCCATGGATGGACGGCACAGTGTGGCCCCTGCTTAAAGCCCGGGATGTAGCCTACAGAGCAGGAGACAAACTGGCTTATAGCAGGGCCCGAAAAGAACTGGAAAAAGGGCATCCATCTGGCGAAACAGAGGCACAAGCACCGTGTTGAGGAGCACTTCAACACCAACAACACCCGCAACATGTGGAAAGGCATCGGGACCATCACTGACTACAAGCGCAGTGACCAGCAGGTCAGCCATGACCCCACGCTACCTGACACCTTAAACAGTTTCTTCGCACGCTTCGACTCTCCAAGCAACAGATGGACTGTACATGTCCCTCAGCCAGAGGTGCAGCACCAGCCTCTCACTCTCCAGCTGCACCAGGTGACCTCCACCCTGAGGAGGATCAACACCAACAAGGCTGCAGGTCCAGATAAGGGGTCAGGTCGGACCTTGAAAGCATGTGCAGACCAACTGGCAGACGTCTTTCTGGACATTTTCAACGTGTCCCTGCAGCTCTCCATGGTCCCTGTCTGCCTGAAGTCCTCCATCATTGTGCCTGTGCCCAAAAAATCAACCATCACATGCCTCAATGATTACCGTCCTGTCGTCTCACCCCTGTCATCATGAAGTGCTTTGAGCGGATCCTCCTGAAGCACATCAAGGACGCCATCCCTGCTGGCCTGGACAGCCTACAGTTCGCCTACAGGGAGAACCGTTCTACGGAAGATGCTCTCTCACTGGCACTTCACACCGCCCTGACTCACCTGCAGCATCCCAACACCTACGTCAGGATGTTGTTTGTGGACTTCAGCTCTGCTTTCAACACTGTTTTCCCGGACATGCTGGCCCTGAAGCTCCACAACCTGGGTTTGCTCATTTCCTCACCAACAGGCCCCAGGTGGTGAGGACTGGGAAGTCCACATCTGCCCCACTGATCCTCAACACTGGAACACCACAGGGTTGTGTGCTCAGCCCTGCCCTCTTCACCCTCTTCACCCAGGACTACTCTGCCATCCACTCCACAAACATGGTTGTGAAGATTGCAGACGACACCACTGTGGTGGGTCTCATATCCAACAACGATGAGGACCACTATAGAGAAGAGGTCCAGAGCCTCACACAATGGTGTTCCAGGAACAATCTGGTCCTGAACATCAACAAGACAAGGGAGGTCATAGCGGACTACAGGATGTCCAGGAAGACTGAACATGCTCCTCTCTGCATACATGGGGAGGCAGTGGAGCGTATGGACAGCATCAAGTTCCTGGGCATCCATATTTCCTCTGACCTCTCCTGGACTGTGAACATTTTACACCTGGTGAAGAAGGCCCAACAACGGCTCTTCTTTCTCAGGAAGCTGAAGCGAACTGGACTCTCTCTTCAACTGCTTGCAAACTTTTACAGAGCCACTATTGAGAGCATCCTGTGTCTCAGTATGACAATGTGGTATGGCAGCTGCGCAACACAGGATAATAGAAACTTAACCCAGGTGGTGAGGACAGCACAGGGGATTGTGGGCCGCCGTCTACCAGATGTGGACTCTGTCTATACTGCCCGAGTCCAGAGGATGGCCAGACACATTGCAATCGATCCCACCCACCCAGGCAACATACTGTTTGTTTCGCTTCCATCAGGAAAGCGGTACAGGAACATCAAAACAAGGACAAAAAGACTGAAAGACAGCTTCTTCCCCAGACCTGTGAAAGAAATAGCCCCCCTGTAGTTTGACACCTATGCTTCACATCCCCCCACACCTCTTCTCACACCCACCCCTGCTGGCAATCAATAGCCCAACAGTTCTTGTACGAAGATGCACTTTATCTACTCCTTCTCCACATTCTGCAAGTTTACATTTCTGTTGAAAATATTAAACTATGGGTGCAATATCACATTCCACTGTAAATATCAGATTTCTACTGCAAATATCACGTATGCTGCTAATAGACATTTCTGTTGCAAGTATTACATTTTTGTTGTAAATACTTTCTTCCTATTTTAAATTGCATTCCTATTGTATATATCACTTCTCTGCAAATACGGGTGTTTTATATTCTATATTTTGTATTTTATATTTTTATATTTATGTCCTTTATATCTTTATTTTTTTTCCTTTATGTGTCCTAAAGCTGAGAGACTCTACAACATTTCGTTATGCATACATAATGACAATAAAGAATCTTGAATCTAATTTAAATTGCCCATAGGCAGTGTTGGGCAGTAATGCCATTACTAACGCTGTTACCCTTGACAGTAACCAATACTCTAACACATTACATTTAAAATAAATAAACACAGTTACCGTTACAATATGGTGCATTTGTCCATTACTTGGTAAATGATTTTCTGATTGATGAATTCAGATTGCTTTCATTCATGCTCGCAGATGGCACTAGGGACGGGGTCCTCCTCAGATTCATAGAGACACCATGAATTGTATAGAGACACTGATCCGTCCCCCTCTACTTTCCCAGCGTAAGGCGACAAACATCGCCGGTAAAACAGAGCATTAATATCACTGCAGCAGCGCTGCGAGCCCCATGTTTGGGTGATGCAACTCACAGTGCATTCACTTGCACATGAACGTTGGAATTTCCAACTCCAAATCAAAATTTAAATGAACCCCCTGTGAAGTCGGATCTCCAACTCGGAAGTTGCATTAAACAACCTAACATCAAATTCAGGAGAAAACAGTATCGATATGATTTGTTGTACATCCGTAAGGCTGGAAGAGCTGGGAGAACTAAACTTTGAGGTTATGTTGAACCTGTGAACACACCATTAGGGAATCTCACTCTCCAGGGTCCTATGAGTAACTAAAAAGTTACTTTAACAGTTATATGTTACTTTTTGATGTAAGTAATCAACAAATGAACTGAGTTACCTTTTGAATGAAGTAACTGTAACTAGTTACTATTTTTCAGTAATTAGGACAACACTGCCCGTAGGTGTGAATGTGAGTGTGAGTGGTTGTCTGTCTCTGTGTCCTGTGATGAACTGGTGACTTGTCCAACCAGAGTGTCCCCCATCTTTCGCCCTAAGACAGCTGGGATAAACTCCAGCCCCACAGATGTGAGTTGAGTGTTGCTGTATTGTTAAGTACCATACTTGGCTGACCTAACAGAAATTACAAAGCAATCGTGATCTTAGGAACCATTTTAGGCTGATTCGTGGCAGCCTTGCACTGCTTCCATAGCCTGGCTACCACGACTACATAGCTCTGCGAGTGTAGTCCGCCTTGTAAACCGAGTTCTCAGAGGGTGGGCTTAACCCGCGTCTATCAAATGCTTCTGTGTGCTACTGGACAAAGCTTCAACCAGTCAGGCTACTTTTTGCTCTGACGTATGCGTCGCGATGGAAACTGCTTGATCCAGTACTGCAAGTGTCATTGACTTAAACACGCCTCAGTTGAGATGTTGGAAATGCTAGATTTTCATTGGTTCCCCATTCCTGGGGAATCTAAAATTGAAGAGATAGGCAACTTGGCAAGACTGACTTGGTTGCGAAATTTTATGCAGCATCACAGGAAGTAGCAGGCACCAGCAACAGGTTACTCACCTATGGCCAAGATGCACATAAGGTTTTTCATTCTCCATTGTTTAACCTGGGGGATTACAACACTTCAACACTACCATCATTCCAATATTGTGTGTATATTCTAGGGCTCAACAATTTTAGGAAAAGATCTAATTGCAGTTTTTCATTTACAAACTTGACAGGATATTATATCAGACCATCAAAACAAGCACATACACAATGGCATAGAGCCAAAATCATAACCCCAAGTGTAACTCACCCACTCCCTGGATCCAGGACTCCAAACCTCAGTCATATGTGAAACCCATGGAGGGTAGTTAGAAGTGAATGCCAAGCCTTTATTGCAGACTCCTTAGCACTGTGGACTCTGGTGTTGTGGAAAATATTGAATAGTCATTGAGGAAAGAATGGATGCACCCAGGAGCCTCCCGCGGTTGATTAAAGGAGTAACATTTATTGAAGATTCTGATATATCAGAGGAATATGAACTTTGTCGTGGACAACCGTACAGCTGCCAGAGTCCGCCCCATATTCCTACCTTTCCCTATGGTGCTCAGCCTTATAAACTAACACCCAGTTAAGTACAAGTATATTACCTTACATTACTTTTGAGTAGCTTTATAGTCAGGGCATGCTCATTCTAAGCTCTGAACTAACAGTGGCGCCTGTTGTCTTGCTGACGCTCAGCCATTGGCCTTATCAAAGGGCCAACGCTTGCAGACTCCTCTGACCTTGGTTACCTAGTCAACTTAGAGATAACTAGCCATCTGTTTTCCTTGAGACAGTGTGCTTCAACCCTGAATTCTGGAGGGACAGTTTAAGGATTTACTGCTGTAAAAAAAGGACACTAGCCAACCCTAGAAACTCCTAAATTTAGAAAAAATCCATAACAATCCCCTCTTATTGATCATAAGATCAATACCAAACACAGAAGTTTACATTTTTTTTTTATTTTCTGACAACCGTTAAAGGGGGAAGGTAAAACAGACCTTACTCGAGCATTACAGGAATATTACTGTGATGAAACACTAACACATCTCAAAACACATATCAGTAACATTAAAACATAAATTGACCCTATAGCCATCCAATAACATGAATCAAGTAAAAAAATGGATACCCTTAAAAAACACAAACTGTCACTTTAAAACAACACCAGTTAATAATATAAATGGAAATCACTTTTCAGTCTAAATGCAACCCGTACCCCTCTTATTTACCCTATTAACTATGCAAATGATGACATGTAAGATGTAACGTTAGCATCTGAGAGGGACCCTTCATTACAAATGATTACACACTACTCTGAACACTTAAAACAAACATTGTGATTATATAATGGTGAACAAACAAGGTGGTCTTCAGCCCATGTGCTTTTTGCACAGCTGGGGGCCGCCACCATGGAGAGGTTACTAGCACATACGGTGCATGGTGGCCCGCACTGTGAGTGGAATCCATCTTCATTGTAGGCTTCTGTAATGCTTGCCACCTGTTGAAATTTCTCTTTTTATTTTTATTTATTTTATTATTTTTTTTATTCATTATTTATTTTTTACAGTCAGGAAACAGGCAATAAAATGAAAAATCAATCCCAAGAGACAATCACCTAAAATAACAATATAATAACACCAATCCTGGTTTAGCTGTAATCGCACGGTAAATTAATGATTATAATTCTTAACACACATTAACAAAGAGGTCACTCTATCGACTCATCAATATCTCATAAATAAAATGTTAGTATAGTTTATAAAGACTAAAGATTGAACACAGATATCAATCATGTTCTGCTGTAGGTAACATTAGTGCTGCTGGTAGAGGAGGAGTCACTAACTTCAACAGTCATATTATAACTTGCTGCCAGCTTTAGTTTGAGCTTTTGTAGGTGTTTCTACTGTAATTAACAAAGATAATAAATCTATAACGGCTCTGTAGTCTGCACTTTGTCATACCAGCATGCTTACCCATGTCACTGCTTCCAGTTAGTCCTTCAGAATAAACTCTACACATCAAGATAACTCATTGTCTTTCTATATAAAGCTAGTCAAGCTTGCATTGAGGATTTATTGTTATACATACAGCATATCAAAATAAAGGCCTCGTGTTAACAAATGAAGTTATATGACCGGACAAAACACCAAAGGGCTTTTATTTTGAAATTAAAGCAGAAAGAAACAACAAAAAATCACTTGACTCTCCCGTCAGAGCCAGAGTAGATTAAAACGATGATTTTTCTGTAACTGTTTCATCATGTTGATGCTTGTTTAATACTTGTTACAATAACTAACATTAGCTTCACACTAATATTTTGATGCACTAACTGACAGTGTTGTCTCCATCACTCAGATCAGCTGACTGCGCTGCGTGTGCATGTGTGTTTGTGCAGATCTCAGACAGACTTTTGTGATGATGTTCATGGACATGAGGTGGCCAGCCAAAACAAGTTAGACACATGTGAACAAGTGGTTTCCTCCCTCTGAGTCTTCATGGTGTTTGAACTCATGCCGTTGCAGAGTCCATAAAGGAGCAGAATAGAATAGAATGGTTATTTATTCATCCCCCATTGGAGGAAATTCACTTAGCAGCGGTGTAAAACAAGCTATAGCAGGAAAGAAGCATTAAATAACAAGTATGAAATATTACCATCAGTAATGATGATAGTAATAAATATCTACATGTATGTATTAAATAAGAAGGACAAAATATATTTTAATGACAAACAAAATGTTAATTGAACACAATAATTCAACAAATAAAAATTGTTTTTTCCTATTTGTACCATGGATGTGACTTATAAATTTTAAGTCTGCTGTGAAAATGCAATTTCTCACGTTCAGGGCCCAATTCGGTGGCCACCTCTACAGGTAACGTCAGCAGAGAGTGCCCCTTCTGGTAGGAGCAGGGGTTAGCGATGCTGATTTCAGGTTCCACAGGGAGGTTTGGACCAAGAGAGCCGTCCAGCTTCTCTTTGCTTGGAGTATCATGCTCTGTTACTTCTCTGAATCTGCACAGAAAGAAGAAGAAGAGAAACAGCCTCCCCATTACCTGCCAGGCGCTGCTGGTGCTTCATCGGCAGGTGCTGGAGCCAATCTGCACCTTGTAGCATGAATCCATTCTGCTCTTCCTTTGACCTTTACAGCTGTACTTGTAGTCAGTAGCACCTGGTACGGGCCTTTCCACCTGAGTCAGTGACACCTTTTCAAGAGATTTGATTAGCACAGAATCACCTTCCTTAAAAGAATGAATCGGCTCCCCTGATGGTTTGGGGAGCCTGTCAGACACTTGAAAATAATACTTTCTCAAAACTTCAGTTAGTTGTTTCATATAATCAACCATGATCTCATCCGTCCAAAGCAGTGAGGCTTTATGTGGTGCCAAATGGGGACTTGCACCGTGGATATCGATCTCCCTACCAATACCTCATGAGGGCTTAGATCTGTTGTTGCACTTGGTGCACTTCAAATGGAGTACAACACAGTAGGCAGTGCGTCAGGCCATTTTAGCCCTGTCGTCGCCACCAACTTGGTCAACCTCTCTTTGACAGTGGCCTTCAGTCTTTCAATTTGACCTGAGCTCTGTGGACAATAAGGAACATGCAGCTGCCCCCTAAACCCTAAGATCTATGACAAGTCTTGAGTGATCTTTGGGACAAAAGCAGAGCCTCTTGTCTATTCCTTGTGGCATACCAAATCTGGGAATCACATCTTTTAACAGACACTTAACTGTTCTAGCATCCTCTTTTCTTATTATGAAACCCTCCACCCACGTTGAGAATTGATCAGTTATCACTAACAGATACTTTTAGGCAATATGACCTCAAATTTATGTCATGGTATAATTTGAATCATAGACGGTACTTTGGTATGTAAATTACAACATAACAGTTTATTAATGGTTACCATAGCCCATGGTAAAAGCATTCAAGCAGGAGTTTGTTTTTGAAACTACTAAATAACATAAAAGTCAATAATATTCCTTCAAGAAAATGTATTGTACAAAACTGTAATTGTGGAAAACATGAAACAAGTAACTTCACACTGACATAACAGTTGTAGCCTACTGCCTTCAGTATTAGCCTTACACAAAGTCCACTAGCTTAATACTAACACATAATGGACAACGCCATAGACAGGCTAACGCAAATTAGTATCACGACCACAGTCATTTTAACTTGTTAATCACATGGCTATATTCAACACAAACAGTGTAGCAGCACACAGAGTAGCACACATGACAGCCAACAATACTCACAGACATACTGTATATTCTCACTAATTCTGTAGAACAATGAAACCTTTGAGAGTTTAGCTGCTGCTTGTCTTCTACAGTTACTCCACACATCTTGCAAATAACTTTTTCTGCTCCACATCCAACTTTTTAAAGCCAAACCATGTCCAAATCACGGATGTAGCACTGCTGTTGCCACCCTGAGACAGGTGCAGTTGCAATGATGTCTTCGACTGTAGGACGGTACTGTGCAAAGGTCGTGATGGAAACTGACATACCAACGCAGAAGAGGAGAGCGCGGCTTGTTTGGCTGCAGTATCAGCCAGTGCATTCCATTTTGAAACAGGATCATTTCCACCAGTGTGAGCAGCACACTTTACAATAACAAGCCTTGACGGAAGCAAAAAACATCTAACAGGTCATTCACCAAAGCGTGACGTTGAAGAGGCCTTCCAGAGGACGACATAAAACCATAGCGTTTCCATAATTGGTGAAAATGAAGCGCAACACCTAAAGCATATCGTGAATCAGCATAAATTGTAGCAACTTTACCAGCAGCGAGTGTACATTCTCTGATCAATGCATAAAGCTCAGCAGCCTGTGCTGATGTGTCCGATGGCAGAGCTGATTTGGTCATCCAAATCCCTCTTAACGGCCGCTGCATATACTGACGGACTCTCAACAAAACCCTGTGGCAGACTCGTCCAAGTCTACTGTTTCCCTTTAAATGTGGAAGCAAACAGATGCTAGCAATCTGGATGCAATGGTATAGAGGAAAAAGCTGAACATAAATCAATGACTGTGTAGCATGTCGGGTCTGCAGGTAAAGATGCCAGGATAGAATTAGTATCTGGGCGCTGTGGGTATTACAATACTGTTTATTGCTTGCAAATCTTGCACAAATCACCACTCATCAGGTCGATTAGCCTTAGGGATAGGCAAAATAGGAATGTTACATGGGCTGGTACACTTGATCCAACAGAGATTGAATAATGCCACTAATCCCATCAATTGAATAGAATAGAATAGAATGCCTTTATTGTCACTATACACAAGTACAATGAGATTAAGAGCATCTCCATCAGTGCAAGCTACACATACAATAGAATCACAAAAAGAGAAGATAATAAATAAGATGAAATGGATGCGTTATATACACAGTATGAAGAATAAGAAAGGTGCATGGTCAGTGTGATATTGCACATTTAAATAGTCCTTATTGCACAGTAGGCAGTTATGAGGTAGTCTGGGGGGGGTCAGTGCATGTTTGAGTTCAGAGTGGTGATGGCTTTTGGAAAGAAACTGTTTTTGAGTCTGTTTATTTTGGTTCTGATGCACCTGTAGCGCCTTCCTGAGGGCAACAGGTGAAACAGGTCGGAGCCAGGGTGGGAATTGTCCTTGATGATGTTTTTTGCCCTTTTAAGGCAGCGGGAGGTGTAAATGTCCATCAGGGAGGGGAGGCGACAGCCGATGATTTTCTGTGCTGTCTTAACAACCCTCTGAAGCCCCTTCCTGTCTGCCATGGTGCAGCTGCCGTACCACACTGTGATGCAGTAGGTCAGCAGGCTCTCAATGGACGAGCGATAGAAGGTCAGCAGCAGGGTGGGGTCCAAGTTGTGTTTCTTGAGGACCCTCAGGAGGTGTAGCTGCTGCTGCGCCTTCTTGATGATTGCCTTGGTGTTGTCTGTGCAGGAGATGTCGGAGGAGATGCGGATGCCGAGGAACCGGAAGGTGTGGACCTTCTCCACACACTCGCCGTTGATGTAGAGGGGGGCAAGTTCGGTGCTGAGCCTCCTAAAGTTGACAATGATCTCCTTCGTTTTCTTGGTGTTCAGAGCCAGGTTGTTTTCTGAACACGAGGCTGCCAACTTAAGGACCTCCCCTCTGTAGGCTGTCTCGTCACCTCCTGAGATGAGTCCTTGTGTCGTCGGCGAACTTCACGATGAGGTTGCTGTTGTGGGCCGGACGACAATCATGGGTGTAGAGACAGTACAGGAGGGGGCTCAGCACACAGCCCTGTGGGGAGCCAATGCTCAGTGTTTGCGTGGAGGAGAGGTGGGGGCCGAGTCTCACAGTCTGGGGCCGGTTGGTAAGGAAGTCCTTTATCCAGGCACATGTGAGAGGGGGGAGGCCGAGAGTGTCCAGTTTGGTAATAAGAATGTCTGGAATGATTGTATTAAAGGCAGAGTTGAAATCCACGAAGAGCATTCGGACATAGCTCTGTTGCTGCTCCAGATGTGACAGCGCGGAGTGGAGAGCTACAGCGATGGTATCTTCAGTGGATCTGTTTGCACGACATGCAAACTGGTAGGTGTCGAAGTCTGGGGGGGAGATAGTCCTTGATGTGCTGGAGGACCAGTCTCTCGAAGCATTTCATGATTATCGGAGTGAGGGCCACAGGACGATAATCATTTGGGCTCGTGGTGGGAGACTTCTTAGGTACTGGGATGATTGTGGCAGTTTTCAGACAGGGCAGGATGACTGCCTGGGCCAGGGAGAGGTTGAAGATTCTGGTGAAGATGAGGGTGAGCTGGAGGGGACACGCCTTAAGCACTTTACCAGGAACACCATCTGGGCCAGCAGCCTTCTTAGGGTTCACAGTGTAGTGGTGCAGGAGCTGGGTGGGGGTGGGGGCAGGGCAGGGGCTGCTGAGTGTTGCTGCTGTGGTGTTTCGAAGCGAGCAAAGAAGCAGTTTAGCTCCTCAGCCAGTGGTGCACTCAGGTCTTCTGTTGTTGTAGTGCCGCCCCTGGAGTTTGTGATGTCATGAATGCCCTGCCACACTGCCCATGTGTTGTTGCTGGACAGGTGGGACTCTATTCTCTTCTTATGGTCTTATGGCTCTTCTATTTTTTAATTCCTCTTTTCAGATCCGCTCGAGCAGTTCTGTAAAGGTCTCTGTCACCCGATCTGAAGGCAGCATCACGGACTCTGACTCCAAAGTGTTTTCCCCTCTGGTGGAACACTTGACATGCTGGTAAAACGTCGGGAGTACAGTCTTCAGGTTGGCCTTATTAAAGTCTCCTGCAATTATGTGGACACCATCCGGATGGTCCCGCTGGTGTGCGTTGATCGTGTTCAACAGGATGGAGAGCGCCGTGTTTACGTTGGCGTGGGGTGGAATATACACAGCTCTGACGAACACTACTGTTAGCTCTCTCGGTAGAAAAAAAGGCCGGCATCTTACAGACATGTACTCGAGGTCGGGGGAACAATGCTTGTCTATCACAGTCCCGTTGTTGCACCACTTATTATGCACATACATACAGAGCCCCCCTCCTCTGCTCTTACCGGAGTCCTTTGTCCTGTCCCCGCGTAGCAAAGTGCGGCCCGCTAGCTGCACGCTAGCATCAGGAATGTCCGGGTGGAGCCAGGTTTCGGTGATAATCAGAATACAGCAATCACGAACATAGCGATTCCCGGCAAGCTGTAGTTCATCCGTTTTATGCACCAGGGATCTAGCATTGGTGCTCTCTGAGGCAAGTTATACTATCTTACCATAGGCAGTTTAGCATTTGTCTTAAGGGTGACTCTGTGAGGGGGGCAGAAGTTACAAACCCCACAATTTAACTGGCACTTCATACAGTTCGGATGAAGGCCCAAACTTTAGGGGAAAGGTGGCATGTTATTGTTTGGGTTTGAGAGGCTGCTACAGCTTCTCTCAAAGCCTGGCAACAAGTCATCATGTCTTCAAGGTGATTTTGCTCACAGCCTGGAGCGAGGGCATTAGTAACGTGTGGAGATAGCACATCAACTCCAAACAGCTCTTGTTGTGTCCCCATCAATCGGATCGGAGCAGCGCGGCCTTGCAGGCCCACAAACAAAATTTGTTCACATTCCTACTCCTCTTGTTTACCTAAGCTGTGCTCAGCCATCTGTCTGTACTGATCAGAGGGGTTCAACGCAGGTCGTGCAATGGCAATGAAAGAGAGGCCTCATCTAGCGCAAAGTGGGGACGTTTTAGCAACACTTTGAACGTATGAGAATGTGAACCTTGATAGCAAGTTAAAATTCGGCAGAGACCAGCAATACGGGAATCAGCTGCTGACTGCAAAAGCTGAAAAGCAGAAGCTGCTCTTTTATCAGGGAGAGTTAAAAACGAACCTTCCGGCGTGCAATGAATAGTAGCATATAGCTTACAGAGCAAATCTCTTCCCATCATTTTTATGGGGCTTTTATCAGAAATCAAGAACGAATGCGAAACATCCGAGCCATCCACTGTAACGTTAACTGTGCGTGATATTGTCAGTGGGTTTTGTTCTCAGACTGTTATGAGTTGCATGATAGTGCTGGCAGAGTTGCTGCCAGTGTGATTTCTGACCACTGCTGCTGGAAATTTTAATTGGAGACCTTTTGGGCAGAAGTAACACACATATTGAAGACTTTTCGTTGTCTGTCAGTTTGTCTCAGTGTAAACTAACACAATGGGTAATGAATCGTCCAAAGCTCTGAGTAGTGGTGGATCGAAAGCTGCTATGTAACTCATAGCAGTCTTATGACCCCCAAGGACAACATTCATAGGGGGTCCGCACAGGGGCCCTGAGCAGCCGACCCCCCCGTTCTTGGCTTGACCGAAAATGGCCTCCAGGGCCCTACCCCAGGAACATCTTCCCTCTGGTTCAAGCCTCACGTAGGTCTGCCTGTATCAAGCACGGCCTAAACTAGCTCACCCCCTGGCAACAGCATTAATATGCAACACAACAGAAAAGAAAAACACCACATAAAACTACACTCCCTTGACCACTATGCTCTTTTTTATACCAATTATTATTATCAGTAAAAATACGCTCTATTGACTTTCAACATTTTCCATACATTTCTTTTGATTTCGTCAAACGCAGACATGGTAAGGCATAAAAAAATTGTGCTTACCAGTCTTTGTTCTGTTCAAATCCTGTTCGTGATGCCAGCTTGTCGTGGAAAATGTTGAATAGTCAATGAGGAAAGAATGGATGCACCCAGGAGCTTCCCGTGGTTGATGAAAGAAGTGACATTTATTGAAGATTCTGATATGTCAGGAGGAATATGAACTTTGTTGTGGACAACCGTACAGCTGCCAGAGTCCGCCACATATTCCTACCTTTCCCTATGGTGCTCAGCCTTATAAACTAACACCCAGTTAAGTACAAGTATATTACCTTACATTACTCTTGAGTAGCGTTACAGTCAGGGCATGCTCATTCTAAGCTCTGAACTAACAGTGGCGCCTGTTGTCTTGCTGACGCTCAGCCAACAGTGCTCTTCTCCTGTCCAGTGTCAAACCCAGCTCTGACATATCATTCAAAATTAGTGTAACGGGTAAGCAGGATAACCTGATCTTAAACAGCTTTGAAAGATTGAAAGCAACCATCTTCCAAAATTCAGCCACTGGGAAACACTCAGTACACATGAAAAAAAAACCTGCCAGTCACTTTGGAAGAACAAAAAGCACATGTAGGATCATTAATAACCACCGTCAAATGAAGCTTGCTAGGATTTAAATATACCCTATTTACCCTATTATACAAAATTGTAATGAATTTGCTGATGATCAGGATTTCTGGATGCTACGATCACATTAGCCCTAATTTTATCCTGGTCAAATGTGGGTTTCAGATCTGGATCATATCTCCTCTGCACTGTATGTATACTGAATGCTGCAACAAGAACCAATAGAGTCTCGAAACAAAAGCACTTGTGTCTCTAGCTGAGTGAAACACTTATAAAGTGAATGTGACCTAAGAGGGCCCTCTAAAGGAACACCATTGCCTTTTAGGGCTGATCTCAGCTGCAAATAAAAGAAATAGGAGTTACGTGGTACACCATACTTAATACATATGTCCTGAAGTAATCCTCCCTCCCTGTAAATGTCTCCAAGTGTACAAATGTTTTTTCTTTCCCAATCAGGAAAACAAATAGGATGAGCAGGCAACCCGGCCTGCCTCTCTTGCTGTATTGTGGTGAGCTTAATGCAAAGTCGTTTACCACGCCAAAGAAATGTTGTTATTGTCGATTGCAGTTTACTCCAATGTTGAGGGGGTGAAATGATACAGTTGACAATGGGTTTGCAGAATATACAGTCAACTCAGGTCAAGAGCAATAATCCTATCCATGTCCAGTAGGAAAAAAACACAAAGAAAAACAACAACAACATCAAAGGAAAAAAAAACCAAATACATTATCTAACCCACACAGCCCACCTATAATTACTCAGCTAAACCTTTGCATGAACAAATCAGCAGCACAAGTAATGAGTTGTACTTAATTCCTGGAGTAAAACAAATAACAGCTGGAAGTAGGATTTCAATCTAAGAAGGTAAAAACAAAAGACAAAAGGCATCTGAGAGAGGGCCGATCTATACACTTGGTATTGCTGAGTAGAATGTAAGAGATCCAGTCCCTAGCTAGATTATGGAAGTATTCCAGAAAAGGTCCCCATACTTTTTGAAACTTTTCTTTGGAGTTACAAATTGAGTAATGTATTTTTTCCAGGTCTAAACAAGACATCTTTCAGCCGCTGAGTGTGGGTGGGCGGGGCAGCATCTCTCCACCTCAGCAATATGCACATCTGGCCAAGAGAGAGGTGAAAGACACAGTTTGGTGTCAGACGCATATCAAAATCGCCCACGATGCCGAAGAGAGCAACAAGAGGGTTGGGTTCCATGTCCAAACTGACAATTAAGGATAACATTTGGAAGACTTCTCTCCAGTATTTCTCCAAGCCAGGACACGTTCAGAACATGTGAATAAGTTAAGCCTCCTCTCTCTTACATTTGTCACAACAGGGATCTACATCTGGGTAAAGCGAGCCAATTTTGATTTGGATACATTGGTCCTGTGTAACAAGCAATGTCGGGCACAAAGAGAAGTTGAGTTGACCAGCTTAGAAATTGTGTCCTATGATAAGGTGAGTTTCAAATCTTGCTCCCATGTGCTTTTAATATTGTTGAGTGGGACCTGGCTTATACCCAGCAGTTTATTGTAAATAATGGAAATCAGACCGTGATGGTTGTAGATTGAGAAGTACATCAGCAATGCTCACATCAGGCCTCTGAGGGAAGTTTGGTATCTGACAGCGGAGGAAATGCCTTATCTGTAGATACCTGAAAAAGTGAGACTTTGGAAGTCTAAACTTTTCAGACAGCTGTTCAAATGATGCAAAACTAATATCATTAAAGAGATTAGTGAAATGCTCAATGCCCTGTCTCTGCCATTCTCTGTATACTTTGTTATGTAAATTACAGCATAACAGTTTCTTAATGTCTACCATAGCACATGGTAAAAGCATTCAAGCAGGAAGTTGTTTTTTTATATTATTAAATAACGTCAAGAATATTACATCAAGAAAATGTATTGTGCAAATCTGTTATTGTAGAAAACATAAAACAAATAACTTCACACTGTTAACACTTCAGTACTGCCCTCAGTATTAGCTCTACACAAAGTCTGCTAGCTTAATGCTAACACATAATGGAAAATGGCATAGACAGGCTAATGTAAATCAGCATTGCAACTGCAAGTATTTTAACTTGTTAAGCAAATGGCTATATTCAACACAAACAGTGTACCAGCACACAGACTAGAACATATGATAGGCTGACCAAACGTCCTCTTTTTAGATCCCATCCGGGGTGTCCGTGGGGGTTTAATGATAATAATGTCTGGTCTTCCTTATTATTAGCGTGTGCCCCCCTCCCCCGGTGGTCAGTGTTTGACTCTTGCGGAAACATTTGTCAACGCCCTCCCACTCTCTATTTACGTAAAAAGGTTCAGTCCAGCTGCTCCGTCAGACAGCCTGCACAGCGCAACAGACAGTGCGACTTAACAAGTGGAGGAGACGGCAGGATGTCTCAAAAGTCAGAGAGTTACAAAAGAAGTCTGTCTCTGTGCTTGCAGCCATTCTCACTCTGAGGCAGGTGCGCTGACGTCATAGACAGTAGGATGGTACTGTGCACATCTCCACCGTGGGCCAAAATTTCTACCGTCTACTGCAAATACTGCGGATACCGCGCAGCCCTACTGGAATGGAAACGTTTTGGAAGAACCCAACTCCATTGCCATCCAAGAAAGGCAGTCAGATCGATTGTGAAAGTATGACTAAAAAGAAAGGTAGCCGATATTGGCTGCCCAATAATTAAAACTAACCTAACCCCAAACCCTCTCTCCTTTAGGCTTCTGGAGATGAGCCTTGCTAAGCCGAGGGTGCTTGCCCTTCCATATATGAGATGATATAACAGAATCTAATGTATCAAAGAATGATTTAGATATAAAGGTTGGTATCGATTGAAATATGTATAAAAATTTGGGAAGAATATTCATTTTGATAGAATTAATTCGGCCAGCCAAGGATGTAGAGAGGGGTGACCACTGTGACAGTTTTGTGTGGTTCAGTAGAGTGAGAAGATTTTCTTTGAAAAGGCACCTGTGCTTTTTTGTGACTGTGATACCAAGGTAAGTGAATTTGTTTTCGACTATCCTAAGAGGGAAGCTGGAATAGTCTGATGCTGGCGTCCCCCCACTGACAATGAAAAGTTCAGATTTTTTAAAATTTAACTTATACCCTGAGAAAATCATCCAGTAGAGACAACATGGCAATAAAGGAGGTATCCAGATGCAAAATAAAACTCAACAGGTTGTCTGCGTTTAGAGCCACCACGTTCCACTCCATTCTTCCATATGCCAGAGATATTCTCACAACTGTGGATTGCTATCGCCAATGGCTCTATGGCCAGTAGTGGTGTAAATAATAATCGATACAGATCGATGCATCGATCTGTATCGATCAGTTGACGATCCAATGCATCGACACGTCCGCAAGAGTATCGATCCATGTAGGCTATGTATTTTACCTCCTGTCTATTTTTAGTCATCTGCTGTAAGGCGTAATTCTGACTCCCGCGCTGCGGGTGGCGCTAACCTTACTTTGCCTCCATCTTCTTCACTTCCCTTACCGTCTTTCAGCGGGCACACACACACTCACATAAACAGTCGGCGCAGACATTTTGATATGGCGGAGAAAAAAACGGACTTACACACTTCTCAAACTTTTAAGTCGTTCGTATGGAAGTACTTCGGTTTCCGCAAAGAGGAGGGACGTTTGGTAAGGGATGTTGCAATATGTAAGGACTGTCGATGTGAAGTTAGATACTGTGGCAACACGTCTAATTTGTCAGCGCACTTGAGAAGACGGCATGGTGTTGTTGAAGGTGACTGTTCGGGAAAAGCACAGCCCTCTGCAACACTGACCAGACTTTTTCCGCAAACGTTGTCGAGCAGTTCTAAAAGGGCCAAAAGCATACCGCAGGCAATTGCGTTTTTCATATGTAAAGACGCAAGACCATATTGCGTCGTGGAGAATGAGGGCTTTAAATACCTCCACGAAATATTGGAGCCGAGGTACAATGTTCCATCGAGGCAGTACTTCAGCCAGTCATACATTGCCAATATGTTTCCAAAGTTCGCGAGGACGTCATTAACGAATTGAAGGAGGCACGGCGGGTAGCACTTACATCCGACGGCTGGACGTCGTGCACAACTGAATCCTACATAACAGTGACGTGCCATTACATCGATCAGGAATGGCAGATGCACAACAACGTGTTACAGACGCGTGTACTGGAGGAGACCTATTCAGGGGTAAACATTGGGCAGGTTCTCAGAGCTGTGTGCAAAGAGTGGGGCCTCACGACTAAAGCACCAGCTCTCGTTACGGACAACACGTCCAATATGAAGAGGGCCGGGGAAGAGGCAGGAATGACCTCACATAATGTGTTTCGCGCACACTCTCAACCTGTCCACTCAAGATGGCCTGAGGATTCCTGTCACAGACAGGCTTTGGGGGCGAGTGAGGAGAGCAGTGGGGTTTTTCCACTGCAGCGCAGTTGCCACTGCACTTCTAAAAGAAAAACAAGCATTGCTGGACCTCCCGTTCCACAAGCTAAAGACTGACGTGAAAACTCGGTGGAACAGCTCATTCGAAATGCTGGAGAGATTTCTAGAACAACAGCCAGCGGTGACGGCAACCCTACTCGATAAGAAATTAAGGAAAGGCGCATGCTGCGACATCCACACTCTAGCTGAAAGTGACCTCTTGGCTGTGGAACAAATGGTAGCCCTGCTAGCCCCACTGAAGGCTGCCACAACGGTCATGTGCGAGGAAAAGCAGCCCACGGTGTCCACAATCGCACCACTCAGAACCAAATTGCTGGCGCATTTCGAATGCGCACCAGATGACATCCCCTTGATCAAAGACATGAAACGAGCTATGGCTGAGGATCTCAGAGAACGGTACGTGGACGAGGAACCATTCTTACTCCAAGCAGCTGCATTGGATCCCAGGTTTAAGAAGCTTCCTTTTCTGTGTGATGAAAGAAGAAATGAAACCTTTGACGGGATTGCTGAAGAAGCTGCACAGCTGAAGGAACGGAGGGTAGGTTGTTTCTCATCATTTACTTTTTAATACAATATAGCGTTTGTTGTTGTTGTTGTTATTACTATTTGCAGCAGCAGTAGTAACGTTGTTGTGTTTTTACAGTAATGAACTGTTGGGTGCTTATCTTGTAGTAAGTCTGTCTGTCTGTCTGTCTGACTGTGACTGTTACAGAATGAATCAGAGGCCCAGCCTGAGGAAACACCAACTCATGCCCAGATGTGTGATGTGCAAGGCACAGAGACTATTGAAGGTATCTGTTCATACATTCTAGACATACAGTGCTTCAGATACATCATACAGATTATACTCTAACCTACTCATATCACATGCTTTTTAGGCCTATGCTGTACTCTTTTTTTTTTTCAACTGTATTATACTAAAACTATACCATATGACCATATGCTATACTAACTATGCTATACTAACTATATTTTTACTTACTCTACTCTTTATTTTGTCTTATTTTTGTTTAATTTAGAAACACCCCCAAGTTCCAAGAAATCAAAAGTACTCGAGGACCTGTTTGGCGACTCCTTCTGCACTGAGGACCCAAGTGTCAGGAAGAAAACATCCAAAGAGCTAGCTGATGATGAAATTAGGAAGTACAGAGATGTTGCATCTCTGAGCCTGGGCGGTAAGGTGTTAGATTGGTGGAAAGCTCACCAGGATGAGTTTCCTCTCCTGGCCGACCTGGCCAAGACCTACTTGTGCATACCTGGTACAAGTGTACCCTCAGAACGTGTATTTAGCACAGCAGGGGACATTGTACGTTCAGAACGTAGTGTTTTGTCTTCTGAGCATGTGGACCAACTGATTTTTTTAAAGAAAAATCTGTCAAGAAGCACCATTGAAGGTATGGAAATATAACAGAGCTGTGATTTCTATTTTGACTGGTTTTGTTTATTAGCTGTTCTCTTTGTTACACCTCTTCAGTATCTATCGAACAGATGCATTATTATTTTATATTGAATGATGTATAGGCCTACTTTTTGCTGCTAGTGCACATTCTGGCTCATTGCACTGACTTTGAAGTATTTTATTTTATAGTGAATGAAGTATAGGCCTATGTTTTATTTTTTGTTACTTCTTTGCTGCTGGTGCACTTTTGTTCTTATTGCACTGATTTTGTGGAGTATTTTTTATTTTATAGTTAGGTATAGACCTATGTTTTTGTTACATTTCTCTGGTAGTGCACTTTTGCAGTCATTGCACTGATTTTGTTAAGTAGTTTTTCATGTAAGGCCAAAGAAAGGCCCTTCAGTATCTATAGCTAAGACAGGTGCATTTTTTGGTGAATGAGGTGTACAGTAGGCCTAGGTGGAGCACTACTTTGTTACTTTTGTGATTTGCTATTCTTTCCCAAATAAAATATATGACGATATTGCAGCTTCCGTTGATTTATTTAAAATTTGAAATATAACTAGCCTGTAAAGTTAAAAAAAAAAATATGACCCAATTAATCGTATCGAATCAAATCAAATCGTGGGGCATTCTTAAGTATCGAAAAGAATCGAATCGTTGGCTTGAGAAATCAATACTGAATCGAATCGTCATGATGGCTTTGATTTACACCCCTAATGGCCAGGTCAAGTAAAAATGGGCTTAGAGACCACCCTTGCCAGGTTCCCTGGTGGAGGTTAAAAGGTGATGATAGCTGTAGGGCTCACCCAAAAAAATCGAAGCTTCAAAACTTTGATTGATTGGCACAGGATTCAAATTTTTAAAAAAAAATTAAGCTTCAGGCTTTTTTTTTTTTTTGCTGTTGCGCTCCGGGGCTGGGAGCAACACCAGGGTTAAGGTGGGGATAGTCCCAAACAAAGAAAGGGGGCTCTTCTGGTTGCTGATGGGTGGACAGGTGTGTTGATTGAATGCAAAATTGGGACCCTCCATGGGCTGCGGGCTGGTCAGGTGGATGCACAGCTCGGGGATGTCGCGATAGGGGATGTCAGCATCAGCGTGTTCTGCATCAGTGGGGTCTGTTTTCTGTTTGTCATTTGAGTTGCACAGCCTATTTGGGGTATTTAGTCGTCCATGTTCTGGACGGGATGATCTGGGCCCAGTGTGCAGTGGTGTGTGGATTCCCCTGCTTGGAGCATGGACAACTGGGTCTTTCAGGTGGGCTGTGTGGCTCAGGATTGGTGATAGACATGGAGTGTACTGCTGCTGGCATTTTCCATCAGTTGGCAGGTCTGGTGCTCTGGGCTGCGCGTCTGCCTGGTCTGACTGTGGTTTGCGTAAGGATTTTGGTTTTGTGTTTGTCGGTCAGTGCACTGGCTGCTTGTCGGTGGCCGGAGTAGGTTTTTTTTTCATTTGGGAATATTTTTGTCTTGGTTCTGGTGTTGTTTTGGGGTTGAAAGTGTAGCAAGGTGAAAAAAAAAATGCTTCATTAATTGATATCAGAAGCTTGCCCTGCTCGAACGAGTCTGACAGCACTGTGCTTAGCTGTGGCGAGAGTACTGAGGGAAATGCCTTTCCACTGGAAACCCATCGGGTCCTGGGACTTCCCAGACTGCAGTGAGAAAACAGCATCATCTATATCCTATTTCGTTATGGGTTCATTTAATCTCATTTTACTGTCGGGAGAGAGAGTTTATTATTATCCATTAATACAGTGTTATTCGAGGATTCACAGGTGTAGAGAATTGTAATTCCTGAATGTGTCGTTAATCTTTGCACTATCTGAAGTAATGTTGACATCCTCCATTTTTATAGTTGTAATATGCCCCTTTGCTTTTAGTCCTCTCAGCTGATTCGCAAATAACTTCCCTGATTTTTCACCATGGATATAGAACAGACTCTTATTCCTCAAGAGTTGACATTCGACGGAATGCGTTAAGGCTAAATCAAATTTGGTTTGAAGCTCCATTTGAGTTTTATATATGTCAGGGTTTTTAAGTTGAGCGTATTGTTTGTCTATTTCCTTAATTTGGTTGGCCAATTAAAATCGTTCTCTGTGGGCTTTTTTTTTCGTATTTACAGAATAGGAAATTATTTGCACTCTAAGCCTTAAGAGTATCCCAGACTACCAGACGAGGTATATCCGGGGACCTATTTGTCTGAAAGAAAAACGATATGTGTTCTTTCATAAATTTCACAAAATCATCATCTGACAAGATAGTTGAATGAAAGCACCAGTGATTTTTTTTATTTGAGGAAGGTCAGGCAGTGCCAGAGATAATACAACAGGGGCATGATCTGATATCATATCACAATGCCCTGGTAAATGCAGGACCGCACCAGTGGTAACAATTCATTATCAATGAGAATGCCTTGTGAAGGTATAATGGACATGTGAGAAAAAGGAATACTCTCTCTTATTTGGGTGGAGGAAACGGCACACATCAGAGACAACAAAATTAAAAAGGACCTAATGAGCGAGGAGGACTTACTACCTGAGTCTGGACTGGGAGAGGAACGGTCCAACATGGGATCCAGTCAGCAGTTAAAATCCCCCTCAAGTATAAGAGAGTATGAGCTCGAGTCCGGGAGAGAAGAAAAGAAAAAAAAAACTTGTTTTGGAAACGATTTGGAGCATAAACTTTGGCGAGCACCATCTTTGTATTGTATACTTCCCTGAGACAATAATGAAACATCTGTCAGTGTCTGATAAAACATTGTGATGCACAACAGGGATATTTTGGTTGACAAGGATAGAGACCACCCCTGGCTTTCACTTGGAATGAGGAATGGAAGCGCTGCCCCGCCCACCGCGACATTAAGGCCAATTTATAGTACTCCGTAAAGTGCCATACATTAGAGACGGAGAGCCCTCTGCGTCGCCGGAGAGCCTGACGGAGAGCCTCTCCGTTCTCTCTGGGCGTAGGAATTTTTTTAACTGTCCGTCAATCCATCAAGGGAAGAAGGAGACGACAAGGGCTGTGATTGGTCCTCCAGTTGCACCCTGCTGTGAAATGCAGCCTCTCTCCCTACACAGAAACAGACAGACAGATTGCTTCTGCAGCAGCACGGACAGGAACTAAAGTATCGATTAGCCTTGTGAAAGGCAAACCAAACACTTTCAACCTGCTTGAAAAAATCCATTTAATTCATTTGGTAATTATGGCTGGGGTATATTTCCACAGAACATACCGAAAGTTGTTGGTTTGCGTTCGCTTTTATCCGATTTTGTGTTGAAAAGAAAGAGGAAGAGGAGTTTTAAAGACTGAAAGCAATTGATGTTGTTCTCTTCTGTCTCCCTCACAAATAATTAAATCATAAAATAGTATTTCCCCCTGCTTTTATCTGCAATATTAGGTGAATTGCTCCACTTTCCAAGGGGTGCATTTCACGGCAGGGGTGCACAACACGCATCACGACGGAGAAGTGCGAGGGCTCGAGGGGTGTCCGTAGCTACGGAGATGGATAACGTATTACGTAGACGGAGAAGTATATTCCAGCCTTTAGGCGAGTACTATCAGAACCACGTGTCTCTTGTAGAAAAATAAATGTTGCCTTAAATTGTTTTATGTGTGAAAATACCCTCCTCCTCTTGACGGTGATTTAACCCCTTGACATTCCAGCTGGCAAAGTTTAATGTTCTATCCACAGTCTAAAATACATGGTGTACCAAAAATGGGCTGCGTGTGGCTTATATAGGCCAATAAACCAATATTAGCATTGGAAAAACCACCCCTTGCCCACCTACCCCATAACAAGGCAGCTGCCAAAAACATAGCAGCAAGTTTTTCAAGAACTCCATTATTAACACCCAAAAATATTCTAGTCATTTGAACCCAAAATCCTCAACTCCTTATTTTAGTGTTAAAGAACACTCATCAGTCCTAGGTACACATTTAAACTATTTTAGAATGCAAACAAAGAAAGAACATTCCTCCAAAATCACTTACAGTATGTACTGTCAGCACTCTACAAGTCATACAACAAAATAAAAGTAAGATTATGTTTCTTCAAAGATAAACATAGACTGCGGTTGGGATTCCTCACACCTGAATGTAACAGTTCACTGAGTTAAGGGCTGGGGGACATACTCACATTCCTGCAGCCATGGTCAGTGTGGTATTAAAGATTCACTAAGCTGCCCCATAGCAGCTGTAGTCTGGTCAGGATAAAAGGGTTGCATGTTATAAACGGCCAGGCACAGTCATCATGCAGTCATTTACGATGGCGCAGATGAAGGAGGAATGCCATTGATGTATTGCCGTGCCTCATCAGTTAAGCGCAGTCACTTCTTATCTCTGTTGGCAAGTGTGATGCAGAGCCTTGCAGGATATAGGAGAGAGGTCTTAAGCCCTCGCTTGTAGAGATCCGCCATAACTTCCCTGTACTCAGCTCGCGGGCTCAGAACCCCCGGAACTGTAGTCTTCAAAAACTCTGGCTTGTTGGCCGTGGTAGTCCAGCTTCCCTCTGTGGTGAGCCTTGCAGATCAGGAGGTCCTTCAACTGGTAGCAATGCAGGCAGAGAATGACAGGACACGGTCTCTGGGAGCTGGTTTTGCTGCTAGCGAACAATGAGCCCTGTCAATCTTGGGCGGAGATGGAAGCATCTCTTTCCCAAAAACCTCACACAGCAGATTAGAGAAAAAAGCTGTAGGTTGCCTACCGTCAATAGATTCCGCCAGGCCCAGGATGCAAATATTTTGCCTTCTACTGTGACCCTTCAAGTCAACAACTTTAGCCATGAGCTTGGCATTGCTGTCTCGCAGGCTGGAGCAGACATTTTCTAATTCACTGACACAGTGGCTCAGATCCTCTGAGCCGCCGGCCGTGTTCATCAACTGTGGAACAGACCTGGTCGAATTGAGGTAGCCTCCATGTTTAAGCTAGCGGTTTGGTCATCTTTCTTCCCTGACTTCACGGTTTGAAGTCGTTTTAAAGGTCTCCTATTATGCTCTTTTTCTGCATTTTATATAAATCTCAGTCCAAATGATATTGTATTCAAAGTGTATTACCCCAAACTCATCCCTGGTCCTGAATTGTACTGAGCTCTGCTGAGAACAGACTGTTTCTGTGTCCGTACCTTCAAATGTTCCTGAGCTGTCTGACCACGCCCCCTCTCTGAAGAGAGGAAGTGTCTCTCTCTCTCTCTCTCTCTCTCTCTCCCCTTACTGTGAGCTTCTGTTTACTTATGGATGCATACTGGCAGTGGCAAAAGAGGCTACTGATGTTACTCTACCGTGCACTGACAGCACTGTTAACAGTAGTCAGAGTCATTCAAATTACAAATAAGTGTGTAACATTAGTTTCAAATGAGGCTTAGTCTCACAGAGCTTATGTTGAATGTCTCCTGATATTAATTACTCAAGGACCACCAGAACGTCCCAAAGTTTTGCATATGTGCGCCCATCATTTCACAGAGGACTGCTTTGTAAACTTGGGCCCATACAAAGTAGGCTTGGCTACACAGCTGAAGTTGAAGCATGGAGTGTGATAGCCTGTACACATGTACTGTATCTGCAGTGTTGGCAGTGCAGCTACCGGAGGTCTGGAGCAGCAGCAATTGCTGCAGTGCTAACTGAGCTAACTGGAGGTCCGGAGCTCAGTTAGTACTGCAACAATAGCTGCGGTTAGACTTGTCTGTTTCAGAACACATGGGTTAAGAAGAGGAGCAAGCCAGGGAAGGAGGTGAAAGACTTTTTTTCACTCCTGGGGCCTCATTCACAGGCTACGGGGACACATACTATTGTTAGAACACCTTTATCAAGTGAATTTTGCATAATAGGTGGCCTTTAAAGTAAAATGTAGGTTAAAGAAGAGGCAATTGTTCATTTGTTGCGTTGCGTCTACTCTATGAGGCAGCTGACCGGTAGTCAGGCCTCATATTCATTTTAATTATAGCCACCCTTCCACTAAGTGAATTCGGGAGGCCAGACCCCCTGTCAAGTTCTGCCATGACTTTGTTGAGTGTATTACAAAAACATTTTTTCGTTAGTGTGTGTGTGTATAGAGGAATAAATATCTATCCTCAGATAAATATTTTTTTTTAGCAACTGGAATAGATATAGGAGGGGAGAATTACACATGGCCTGATTTAAAGGTAGCAAAGCAGATTTCTGCCAGTTTATATTGAAACCGGAGAGGCTGCCATTTGGGGGCACATTGTTGATTATATCTGATGGGAAGGCAGGCCACGCTCAGAGTGGAGATTGGAAAGTGACCGTAGCCCAACAGGGGTTTAACTGCTGCCTCCAGAGGCACCTGACTGAAGAAGCGGTTATATGTGCATTTATTCAGAATTGACACTTTGGCCCCTGTATCCAGCTATCCAGCTATGCATAAAGCTTGAAGGCAGGGTATGAGGTCTGAACAGTGTTTATGGGAGCAGAATCATGGCAAGCAGGAGAGGAGCGACAGCAGCGTGCAAAATGGTCCAACTTCCTGCAGTTGCGACAAAGTTTTCCCTGAGCAGGGCATGATTGATCTCGGGCTGCATGATTAAGTCAAGTCAAGTCAAGTCAACTTTATTTGTATAGCCCAATATCACAAATTATGAATTTGCCCCATTGGGCTTTACAATCTGTACAGGATATGACACCCTCTGTCCTTTACAAATGACCCTCACATCAACTAAGGAAAAACTCCCCCAAAAAAACCCTTTTAACAGGGAAAAAGAAACGGAAGAAACCTCAGGAAGAGCAACAGAGGAGGGATCCCTCTTCCAGGATGGACAGACGTGCAATAGATGCCATGTGTACAGAATAACAACAATGAAAACACATTAACACTAACATACAAAATTGTATGAAAATGTCCAACTCAACATAACAACAGCTAATATACAGTGTGTATATATAGAATTATATGAGAGTGTCCAAGGGGATGAAGAGCATCATCAAGCTATCAGCAAAGGATGAGAAGCATGTCTTCCTCTCCACCACGCCAACCAGAAGAAGCCTGGGCAGCACGTCTTCCTCTCTCCACCACGCCAACCAGAAGAAGCCTGAACAGCACGTCTTCCTCTCCACCACACCAAACAGGTGAAACCTCCGCAGGATGACCTCATCACCACCACGTCGCTCAGAACCAGAAGATGAAGCCTGACTGGTCTGCACAACCACTACTCCACCAGAGTAGCCACAGTTGCTACAGCTCTTGGCCCCACTCTCCCTGGGTCCCCGTCCACTCTCTGTACATCCAAACTGTTACTCACCCCGTCATTTGGCTCTGCAGTCTTTGTATGATGACATGGTGTCATGATGACATCACTGGGTCGTGCACGGTGCGGCCGAACTTGCGCGATTCCATTAGGGCCATTTCCAACTGTTTTCCAATCACTACAGCATCTGCTAGTGTTATGGAGTCTGGCTCTAACAAAAAGTCTCTCCCTCAGATGGTTGCATAAAATGCAAGCCCCAAAGTTACAAAGCCTAGTCAGCTCACGTAAAGCTGACACAAAGTGGGCAACGGTCTCACCCAGCTTTTGGTTCCTCTGACAAAACTCAAAGTGGTGCATCCGCCACCTTCTCCCGGAACTGTGTGCCTTCAAAGCAGCTGTAGCTGTGATGTACTTATCATCCAGTAAGGTGAGCGTGGTGAAGATTCGTTGTCCCTCCTGCCCGAGACAATGGCGCAGGAGCGCACACTTCCTTGCTTCTGCTAGGTCTGTGTCCCAATGCCAGCAAATAATCCTCAAATGACTGCAGCCACCGATCCCAGGGGACAGCTGGGTCGCTGGGAACAAGTAAGAAAGGTGGAGGAGGCAGTAAGGCGAGTTCAGACATCATCGTTCAACAAATGTGTTTGACTCGATAACCACACAGTGTGACTATCGCACCGCTTTCATTTTACGACACTACTGTACATCACTGCTGTAAACACATGGACAGGTCAAACTGCATGCTTACAGACATAACACTTCTGTGGGTCTAAGCCGGTCGAAGGTGCAGCTTGTATTGAAGAGATTATAGGATATGTCATATTGACCATTGCATTGCACAGCCGTAGTCATCAGTGTCATGTCAATGGGACATTACAACTGTGGTGATGTAGGATATCGGCTGTCCTCTCCGTGCTGAATCCTACTGTCAGATGTTCAAGTTTGAGGGGGTGTAGCTTTGGATGGTGCACTGACTGTAGTAGGGCTGTAGTGATACACTAATATCGCGATACGATACGATACACAATATTTGGCTTACGATACGATACACGATATTCAGCTCACCATACAATTCGATACACTTACATCGTTTTGTGAAAGATTTTAAAGGGACAAAGTGATTTTAGTGACATCTTGTGAGTGTTCCATTGACTTATGTAATGTTTGGGGCAGCGGCACAGTTTTTGAACTGGGTTATTTTGTGTAATTTGACTTTTAATAATGTTCATCATCAATATTTATTATTATATTGTTGTTAATTTATGATTATTTAAACTCAACAAGATATTTTGTGCAATTTATCATGGTAGACAAATGGTCTGATGATGATCAACAGGCACAGGCTGCTACCAATACCTCTTTAGGACATGAGAGTTTGCCTTATGGTGTGTTCACTGGAAGTTGGAACTTGGAGCTCTAATCAACATAACTTCAAAGTTTAGTGCTCCCAGCTCTTCCAGTCTTACAGACGTACAAAACATGTAGCTACTGTTTACGTCAGTAGCAGATAGCATGAATTTTATGTCTGGTTGGTGAGATTAATCTGACTTTCCATCTTCATTGTGATTTAAATTCTGACTTGGACATGCCAACATTTGTGTACATTTGAAGGCACCATACTGCTGCAGTAAATCCTCTGTTTTACTTACAGTGTTTTGTCGCCTTTGCTGGGAAAGTTGGGTGACGGATAAATCTCAGCGGAGTTGTCCCCCTGTGCCTTGTGACATCTGAGAACATGACTGCTACATCCTTAAATGTTCTGAAACTGCTTTAAATTTTTTGCACCGCTCTCTGAGTGTGGTGATGTGTCTGTGCCGGTGTTTGTTGTGAGAGGGAACGAGAGGAGAGTCCAGCCATTGCAGAGGAGAAATGCATTTTAATGAATGTAATGAACCGATAGCGACGCACTTTGCACAAATTAGAGTTTGTTTTTTTTATTTGTTACAGCCTGTTATAGGCCCTTTAGATTAAAATAAACAATAAATAATGGATTTAAAACAAATAAGTCTGCTTCAGATCAACAGGTTTCAGCGGCGGCTGCTGTGCTATTATCTCAGTGTATCGTTTGCAAACTCCGTCGTCTTTGTCCAGCGTATTAGTTCCTTCTTTCGTTTGAAAGCCAAAGTGCCTCCAAACGTCAGCTTTGCTTTGTTGCGGACGCCGGTGAGCTCTCTGCTTTCTGCTCTCTTCCGCTTGTTTACTGTTGACTTCTTCACTGCCTCACTCACCACAAAAGCCGTGCAGCGCAGTAGCGGTACAGCGACACCTTGCGGAGCGGAGGAGCAGAAGTCGTTCTGGATTTACAATCGGCCCAAAATATGGTTTTGTTGGGGTTGGAAAATATCGATATTAAGAAATTAAAAATCGATACGATACTGGAAGACGAAGTATCGCGATATATCGCCATATCGATATTTTTCCACACCCCTAGACTGTAGGAGCTTAGAGGAGGCTGAAAGGAGGTGTCACTTTCAAATCTTGCTAGCTCTCGAACATGACAGACCATAGCTTTAAGGTTAGAAAGCAGGAGGAGCATTTTAACTTTTTGAGAGCCAGTCGTTTTTTAAAACCATAAGTGCCTTGTGCCAGCGTTTTTGCCCATTTTGAGACATATTTCTAGAGACAGAATATTTTGCACCATGTTTCTGAAAACACTGAATAGTTCAAATGAAAGAAGAGACCTGCTATTTCATCATGAAAATTTTTTTGTTTTTAACTTCTTGTTTTGTCTGGAGGAGTGTAGAGGCCACTTTGACCAAAATCGCCACTTTTTTAATACAGAATCCGTACGTTTTGCTCTCTAAACCCAATCATCTCCACTTTCTGCTTTGATCTCCGTGGCATATATTAATTCTTTATGTCCCGACTACAAATCACAGAAGCTCCGAAATTACTCACAGGCTGCAGGAGACCGCAATCAGCGACCTGCTGCAGAAAAAAACACTCTGACTTGACTTGATGAGCAGCATGCCACTTCTTACTGTGAGCTTGGTAGGATGGGAGGGAGATGGCTTGTATGTGTAAAGTAGTTGACACCACAGATACTGGTTCAGTCTCGAGCTCTGCAAAAAAAAAAAAAAAAAATCACGATTACATTGTCTGAAATCGCAATTTTGATCAAACTTGTGTCACGGCAATATCACTAATTCTTTTTGTCCATTCATAATCACCATTAGGAGATGCAGACCACAATATCATCTGTTTATTTCCTCTGTGTAAACAAGTACTGAAAATCCAGAAGCCACAATGCTACAGCGCCCCACAGTGGCAGACAATACCATTACACAACTGCAACGCTCCCACAATTGTAAAATTAATTTTACTTTTGTGTGTTGTTTTTTCTGTGTTAGAGGATCATCCATGACGACAAGGTGTTTTTTGGCCTCCGTGCTCCCAGTGAGATGTTTAACGACTACCAGTACCTGCTCAAAGTATCTGACTCATGCAACTGGTGTGGAGATTTAAAGGGCTTCGTCAACCAGGCTACCAGGTAACACACAGAGACACAGTTACAAACACACAAGCTGACAAATCACAGTTATGGAAAATCGTGAAATGTAAGTGTATATGTATTATATATGTATGTATGTATATGTATATACTGTATATGTATGTATATGTATACTCAGCAACAAAAGAAACCCGTTTTTTTTTTTTTTTAAGCGGCCCCAAACTACTTATAAAAGGAACAGAAACATGACTCGTCTGAAAACAGACCATCTGACCATTGTTGATGTGTGCAGTAAAGATGGACTTTACCCCATTTGCAACGGCAGCATATTGGAGTTAACGGTAGATCAAAGTATGATATGTGCGCTGTTTGAGCACTGATACAGGGTTGGTAATGTCTCAGTAGCAGTAACGGTGGCGGGAAGTGTCTGGTCTCTGAGACGGCAAAGATATGGCAATCCTGAATGTTGGTCATCACATGTGATCTGCCACTGCGTGGACGATCTGAAGTGCTGTTCATGGCATGGAATCTGGTTCTGAGACGACTAATTGTTGATTCATGAACGTTCATTGCCCTTGCAACATCTCGCACACTCATGCCGGCACTCAGCATTCCAATAGCATGTTCATATTGGGTTTGTGTCAATTGCGGCATCCTTACAAAAGCACTTAGAGAAAAGAATTTTTCCCAATTTATGCAGGTTGGGTAGACAAAAAAAGTGCAGATCCCATTCTCATACAACAGTGTTCTAGTTGTCTGGGTCAACCACAGCACCAGTAATCTGGCCATCGGAATACGGCATCACAACACTTCATCACTTATTGCATTTTTGGCACGTTACCATTCATGCGCACCCTTTTGTCCAAACAAGCATTTTCACATTGCTGCTAAGACAAACGGCAACAACTAGAATTCACTTCATAAAACTTTTCTTTTGTTGTTGAGTATGTATGTATATATGTGTATATACTGTATATATGTATATTATATGTATGTATGTATGTATGTAAGGCTATTCAGTTAGCCTTCCATACATAATTATATACACTAGGGCTGTAACGATAGATCAGCTCTTTGACCCACGGTTCGATACATCTCACGATTTTTTTAAATTGAAAAAGCATTTTATTTAAAGGAACAGTATGTAGGATGGTGGCCAAAACTGGTGGCCAAAACTGGTACTGCAATCACCAACCAATCAAATTACTGTAGAGCAGTATCTCCCCTCTCCCTCCCCCATGACTAGAGGTTGCCAGCTCGGCTGCAGGATCCAACAGGAACAGAAAGTGTAACAGTGAATGAAAAGCAGCCACCTTGAGCATCATCATGGACACTCAGAAGGAGTGATAGTGGCTGATCAGGAGCGCTGCTGCCTGGCCAAAGCCGGCGGTTAGCACCGGGGGTCCGCCTGGAGGTCCAAAGTTTCAAAGTGTTATAGTGAATGAAAAGCAGCCACCTTGGGCATCATCATGGACACTTAGAAGGAGTAAAATGTGGTGGGGGAGAGCTGTGAATGGCTGGGGTAAAGTAAGTGGAGTTCTGGGTCGGGGGCTGCGGATCCGCGTTGATAGTGGTTGATGGGGAGTGCTGCTGCCTGGCCAAAGCCGGCGGGTAGCACCGGGGGTCCGCCTGGAGGTCCAAAGTTTCAAAGTGTTATAGTGAATGAAAAGCAGCCACCTTGGGCATCATCATGGACACTTAAAAGGAGTGAAATGTGCCAGAGGAGAGCTGTGGAGGGACGGGGTAAGCATACCCCCAGGCGGTGGCTGGGGGTATGCAGTGAGAGTGGCCGATTGGGAGTATTGCTGCCCGCTTTCAGCCGTCTCCATTTTTCAAAGGCATCTCCTATACATGTCCTTGTTTTATTTCTGACTTTGTCACAACGTATTTCAGATTCATAATGAGGTCTTTTAGTTTTCGTAACGTTAGACATTATTTATCCGACATGTTCGTAGCAACATCAACACAACATCAACATCAGTTGAGGGCTGCAACTTTGCTTTTTAAATGAGAATATCCTGGCTGGATTACTGTTCTCAGTGAAATAGGTATTTGAAATGAACATGATTTTTTTTAATGTCTGGTGACATATCAGGGCCATTTTATGATTAATTTAAATACATTTCTTACATATTGTACATTTAAAACACTAATCTAAAAAATGTCATCACCTTTGATTAAGGTATCTCCTCAAGGAGTTCAGTGTTATAATCAGCATATGAGATCGTGTGACTACAGTCACCAGAAGTAAACCAAAGTAATCTTAAGTGAAGTCACCTGGAACAGTCAAGCTGCAGCTATAGAGCTCCGGACCCTAAGTGACTTTGTTTGTTTACATTGCCATTTTGGCAGTAAAATCTGCATCAAAATAAGTGGTGCCGGCAGTCAGTTTAGGCCGACAGAGTTTTTAATCTTAAGATCTTACTATATGCACAAGTAAATACTAAAGACTAAATACCTCTGACCCTTATCATTCCCCCAGTATACCTTTCACGAATCTTGAAAAGGTTTAATAGTTGTAGATGTTTCAGTATCTCTTCTCTCGTCAGTCATATTACTAGAAATGACACAATGCTCTGTTTATTGCTGTAATCATAAGAACAGACATGCAAACAGCACACCTGCAGACATAATGTGCATTGAGTTTTATCTGAAGGAACATTGTCACGACTCTGCAGACAAACATTTTTCCGTTGCATTTGCTTGTTGCTGTGTGAGAAATGGGAAGCACCTCAAAATCCATGCCATAATACCTTAGTCTAATGTGCACTTAATTATTATATAATATTTAAGTACATCCGTTAAGAATCACAATAAAAGCATGTAAAATCAGATATAAAGTTTAGGGAACGTTGGATTCTGTAGCTGATATAAAGTGGTCGCTTCTGGTTCCCACCACTCTGTTTTCTTATGATCGGTTCTTGTTTGTTTTAATGGCACTTATCCATCTTCATTCAGGATCTTTGGGAACCCTGTAAAAATGATCTTCCCTTTACTTGTCCTCAGCTGGTCTGGCATCCCGGAGCACAACAGCTATCCACCGTATCTCTGAGAAATGTTTACAGGCGTTTAGCTGTGAGTGGCGAGATCCCTGGCAGTAGTTTAAACAGTGCGCTTTAGGCTACTGCCAACATGGCGGAGCAGGTTACCTGCAAATTCCTGGTAGTTTTTCATGAGGGTAGAATTTTCCTTCCAGTCAGTTACTGTTTATTATTATAACTAGTTTTCTGGTTTAGGCCTGCACTTGTGCAAAACGCGTCTACATCAGCGGCAGCGTCAACATCCGCTCAGCGGCTCAGATCGGCTTTCCGGTATGGATCGGGTAGTAACAGGCCTACGTACACTCAACAAAAATATAAACGCAACACTTTTGTTTTTGCCCCCATTTTTTGAGTTCATCATGAGATGAACTCAAAGTTCATCATGAGATGAACTCAAAGATCTAAAACGTTTTCCACATACACAATATCATCATTTCTCTCAAATATTGTTCATAAACCAGTCTAAATCTGTGATAGTGAGCACTTCTCCTTTGCTGAGACCTCACAGGTGTGCCATATCAAGATTAGACACCATGATTAGTGCACAGGTGTGCCTTATACTGCACAATAAAAGGCCACTCTGAAAGGTGCAGTTTTATCACACAGCACAAAGCCACAGATGTCCCAAGATCTGAGGGAGTGTGCAATTGGCATGCTGACAGCAGGAATGGCAACCAGAGCTGTTGCTCGTGTATTGAATGTTCATTTCTCTACCATAAGCTGTCTCCAAAGGCGTTTCAGAGACTTTGGCAGTACATCCAACCAGCTTCACAACCGCAGACCATGTGTAACCACACCAGCCTAGGACCTCCACATCCAGCATGTTCACCTCCAAGATCGTCTGAGACCAGCCACTCGGACAGCTGCTGAAACAATCGGTTTGCATAACCAAAGAATTTCTGCACGAACTGTCAGAAACCATCTCAGGGAAGCTCATCTGCATGCTCGTCGTCCTCATCGGGGTCTCGACCTGACTCCAGTTTGTCGTCGTCACCGACTTGAGTGGGCAAATGCTCACATTCGATGGCGTCTGGCACGTTGGAGAGGTGTTCTCTTCATGGATGAATCCTGGTTTACACTGTTCAGGGCAGATGACAGACAGCGTGTGTGGCGTCGTGTATGTGAGCGCTTTTCTGATGTCAATGTTGTGGATCCCATGCCCATGGTGGCAGTGGGGTTATGGTTTGGGCAGGTGTCTGTTATGGACGAAGAACATAGGTGCAGTTTATTGATGGCATTTTGAATGCACAGAGATACCGTGACGAGATCGTGAGGCCCATTGTTGTGCCATACATCCAAGAACATCACCTCAGCCGAAAACATCCCAGTTCTTGCATGGCCAGCATACTCACCGGACATGTCACCCATTGAGCATTTTTGGGATGCTCTGGATCGGCGTATACGACAGTGTGTACCAATTCCTGCCAATATCCAGCAACTTCACACAGCCATTGAAGAGGAGTGGACCAACCTGTGCACTAATCATGGTGTCTAATCAGCATCTTGATATGGCACACCTGTGAGGTGGGATGAATTATCTCAGGAAAGGAGACGTGCTCACTATCACAGATTTAGACTGGTTTGTGAACAATATTTGAGAGAAATGATGATATTGTATATGTGGAAAATGTTTTAGATCTTTGAGTTCATCTCATAAAAAATGGGAGCAAAAACAAAAGTGTTGCGTTTATATTTTTGTTGAGTGTATTTTAAAATACACTAGCATTGTCAAATAAATAATGATAATTTTTTCGGGGATCGCGATTCTGCCTTCTTATATCGCGATACAGGATTGTGGCTTTAAGTATTGCAATTTTGGGTGTTTATGTGTGTCTGTGTGTGTGTGTGTGAATATGATTATATATCCACTATATTGCCAAAAGTATTCGCTCACCTGCCTTGATTTGCATATGAACCAAGGGGGCAGTTGTTGGTTCTCCAAGTGAGGATCACTTCCGCATTCAAAATGCTGCAGTTCCCGTCCGGCCACTGGGGGCTGGCTCCGGAAGAGAACAATTCTCCGTTGACCGCCATGTTAAAATAGCCGACTTTACAGCTTTAAAAAACATATTTACAGCCAGGTACATTTTAATTTTCTTTTACAACAACCGTTTTAGTGTTATTTCGGCTTAAAATTATTGCATAAATTAGGGCGTGGTTACGTTGAGTGACAGGTTCACAGACAGCTACCAGTAGTTAGCTCTTTGCTAAAGCATCGGCTGAGCCAGGCTAGGCTACACCCAGAGGTCCGCAGCTACATCAAGCAGTTAATAGGCACTGAAGTGTCCGTGTTTGTTTGCCTATTGTTGTGTAGTTTTTTCTGGCAATGTGGCGTGTTGTGGGTGGCACGGTGGTGCAGTGGTTAGCAATGTTGCCTCACAGCAAGAAGGTACCCGATTCCCGGCCCTGGGTTCTCTCCGGGTACTCCGGCTTCCTCCCACCATCCAAAAACATGTACGGGGATTATGTTGATTGGCTAACTTAAATTGCCCATAGGTGTGAGTGTGAGTGGTTGTCTGTCTCTATGTGCCCTGTCATGAACTGGAGACTTGTCCAGGGTGTACTCTGCCTTTCACAGTGGGGATATGCTCCAGCCCCCCGCGACCCTATGTGAGGATATGCGGTTGAAGATGGATGGCATGTTATGCTGTTAACTGTATTAACTGACCGTCAAAGATCCTGTGTTGCATTATTTTTCGGGGTATAAATTTACACACGAGATATTTTATCTAGCTATTATATCCATATCTAGATATTATATCTAGTACTATTTTATCCATATATTTTATGAAATACATTTTACCTGGATGTTGGCACTTATTGGCATGTATCAGCATATTTTGCCGCTGGCTTATAATGACTTTATTGCCGACTCATGGTCCCTGCTGATACAGACAAATGACCAGAGGATGTTGAGTCCATTTCATGCAGGAATACAACCTTATTTCGTGTCATTGTTCTGTTCAAAAAGTCAGACGTTGCATGGACAGAGATTCTCCGTCAGAAAGCGGCTGCTGTGCTGGATAACGTTAGTGGGTGGAGGCAGTGTTGAAACGCGGTAAATAACATGTTAAATGATCGTTTCACAGTTAAATAGTACAAATGAATTTCCCCCACAGCTCCACCTAAAACCTCTCAATCTGAAGAGGTAATTTTTAAAACACAGCAGCAGCATTACGATCTGTTCTTGCTGCTGATAGATGCTTGTTAGTCTAGCTGAATAGCCTTAAGCTAGCTCAGTTCGGCGCGGTTAACTTGAGTTCAGTGGGCAGGATCTCGGCCGGCTGACCCGTAAAGTTACTGCCTCTCCTCCAAATATGGAAAGTACACGCCCACTGAAATCCAAGATGGCGCAGTTCAAATACCCCTGATAGGAGCACAAAATGGACTCCCCCAAACCAACGGGTGACGTCACGGGTGCTACGTCCATTCTTTTTACAGTCTATGATATGAACTTAAGTGACATCCCATTCCTAATCCATAGGGTCAATGTGACGTCGATCCACCCTTTGCAGCTATAATAGGCGCAAATCTTCTGGGAAGGCTATCTACAAGGTTTAGGATTGTGTTTATGGGAATGTTTGACCATTCTTCCAGAAGCGTATTTGTGAAGTCACACACTGATGTTGGACGAGAAGGCCTGGCTCTCAGTCTCCGCTCTAATTCATCCCAAAGGTGTTCTATCGGGTTGAGGTCAGGACTCTGTGCAGGCCAGTCAAGTTCATCCACACCAGACTCTGTCATCCATGTCTTGATGGACCTTGCTTTGTGCACTGGTGCACAGTCATGTTGGAAGAGGAAGGGGCCAGCTCCAAACTGTTCCCACAAAGTTGGGAGCATGGAATTGTCCAAAATGTCTTGGTATGCTGAAGCATTCATAGTTTCTTTCACTGGAACTAAGGGCCAACCCAGCTCCTGAAAAACAACCTCACACCATAATGCATTGCACTTGGTGATGTATGGCTTGGATGCAGCTGCTCGGCCATGGAAACCCATTACATGAAGCTCTCTGTGCACTGTTCTTGAGCTAATCTGAAGGCCAAATGAAGTTTGGAGGTCTGTAGCGATTGACTCTACAGAAAGTTGGCGACCTCTTCGCACTGTGCTCTGTCAGTTTACGCGGCCTACCACTTTGTGGCTGAGTTGCTGTCGTTCCGAAACACACCTGCACACTTAGGAGTGAGGAAATCTCACTCTTTCTGGACTGGATTTGTTGCACAGGTGGCATCCTATCACAGTTCTACGCTAGAATTCACTGAGCTCCTAAGAGCGACCATGTGCCTCAGCATCCGCTGACCCCGCTCCGTCGGTTTACGTGGCCTACCACTTCATGCCTGAGTTGCTGTCGTTCCCAAACACTTCCACGTTCTTATAATACAGCTGACAGTTGACTGTGGAATATTTAGGAGCGAGGAAATTTCACGACTGGATTTGTTGCACAGGTGGCATCCTATCACAGTTCCACACTGGAATTCACTGAGCTCCTGAGAGCGACCCATTCTTTCACAAATGTTTGTAAAAGCAGTCTGTATGCCAAGGTGCTTGATTTTATACACCTGTGGCCATGGAAGTGATTGGAACACCTGATTCTGATTATTTGGATGGGTGAGTGAATAAGGGGTTCTCAACCTTTTGCAAGCTGGGCCCCCCCCCAAAGCTGCTTCAGTGCAGTTGGGGGCCCCTCCTCCCGGCGCCACCCACTCATCACCTCCCCAACCCTCCAACTACACCACTTTTCATAGATAGATAGGCTCACACTATTATTATTATCATTATTATTATTATTAATAATAATAATTATTATTATTATTATTGTTGTTATTATTAGTAGTAGTGATAGGCCTATTATCATTGCCAGGTTGGGTTAGGTTACTGGGTTACTAGGCTATTGCTCTAATATATAATGTTACACACTTTTTATTGATAGTATTATTTATATTTATTATTATTATTATCATCATCCTCATAGTGCTCAGTAGGCCTATTATCATTACTAGGTATATCATTATAAATGGTGTGTTTGATTTGTTTGTGTTATAATCAGTGCCAGTTCATACTTAAAAAGAATTAGCTCAAAGTTCAATTTACACATATTCACTCAAAGTTCAATTTACACATATTCACTTTTTAAAAAAAAAAAATAAGTTCACAGTCCTAAAAATGAACTAGTTCACGTTCATTCGTTATATTTTTCAAATAAATCAGACACTGTCACTCGATGTCACTCAATAGAACCTCTTCTTAACTATTCATCAGCTGTAAATCACTGCCACTAATCAAATTATTGTATAAATAAAGAATCACAGGTGGCACCGTATAGCTCAGCGGCACTGCGCTGGCTCCGTGCTAGCACCGGACTATATCAGAAGTACAGGGCTGGTCCGGTGTCAGCTAGCAACTCGCTCAGCAGTACCGTGGTGGCTCAGTGTTAGGACCGGACTAGCTCAGAAGTACAGGGCTGGCTCGGTGTCAGCACCGGACTTGCTCAGCGGCACCGGCTGGCTCTGCGACACTTTATTATTTCATTTAACCTTTATTTTACTCTGTAAGTCAGTTGAGAACTAACTCTACAATTACAATGACGACCTGGACACCAGGCTGGCTCCGAGGCACTGGACTGTCTCCGTGGCGGAAGTTCATAAAACTCTGCCAAGTGCTCTGCAACACTGGTTTCAGCATCAGCCGTACTGGACTGTCACAGTGACCATCATAGTGTTTGGTGAATGTGAACGGTGCGTGCCGCTCACGTTAATGATTTGAAAACTGAGCCGTTCAGTTCACCGTTCGCCGAAAATATGAACGTATTCAGTGAATGCCGTTCATACAGAACACTGGTAATAATCCAACCACTTGCATTTTGACATGGGGGGACATTGACTGTGCTAATTTTCAATGTGTGTAATTAACACAAAAATGCATTAAAAAATGTGAGACACTATGGAGAAAACCTGTGCAGTCAAAATACATCATGTGATACTGTATAAACCTCCTCATTCTGATTTTACTGATGCAATTTCTTCACTTTACATGTACTTTTTATTATTTATCCAGGATCCGAATTGTCCATTTCATCCTTTATCAGACCTTCATAAACACAGGAGGTGAGTGTAACCAGTTTAATAGAATTTAATGGTCTTTTGCATTGTAGAGTTTCAGCAGATATACCACAAACATAACAGTATACAGTATCATCCACTTAGACTTTTAACAGCCATCCATGAATATTGCTTGTCAAACTTGTCATAAGATACAGCAGCTGCTAATGCAGTTTTGTTGTGTTTTCATATATTAGAGAACTTGGAGGAACTGCTGATGAAGGATGTGTTTGAAACTGCATTCTGTCTCCATGAGGTTAGTTAACATTTGACTGATCTCATCAAACTCCTGGAGCCATTCAAGTTTCTTTGTCTGAGTCTGTTAAGATCTATTGTCTGCTGATATGATGCCATCTGATGCATACAGTATATTGACGTTAATGTCACAATGACACAAGGCACATACAACTACAACCCAAACAGATTTTAGAATTCGAAACAGAGTTTAGAATTTCAATCATTCTGAAAGTAATGTTTATGGTAAATGTGTACGTAAAAGAAAATATTTTTTCTTCGTTTTTTACAGCAGTAAAAGAAATGTTAAATATGTTCAGTATCTGACATTCAATTCAATCTGACACACCTTATTTCATTTATCAAGTTTACGCTAGCTGATACGGTTTGATTATGCATGGATCATCGCTGATAAGTAGTCTCAGATGATCCCTACTCTGTCATTTACACAGACATGTGTAACAATGACCTGTGAACAATGAAGTTGTAGTCTAATGACAACATGAGACACTCAAGGAAGAAATGCCCAAGGTTTAAAGAGTTTGATTTCTGCACTGTAAATACAAACATGTCATGAAAAATGCTGTCACACGGTTACTCTGTATTATTGCCTGGTAGAAAGGTAATGAAGCAGTGTAATCTGTTGGTTTAACAGGAAAATGGTTATTAGTTTGTAGGATAACTATCAGATGTATGTGTGCTGGTTCTCAGAAAAAGAAGCAGAAGAAGCTAAAGAACAAGTGGGCTCAATGGTCGTGTCTGTTCACAGGCCAGCCCATCAATGATGTCAAGTAAGTCTGTAGCTCATGGTTTCTCTCTGTCTGTCTGTCTGTCTGTCTATGTAACTCTGTCTGTAACTGCCTCTCGCCATCTGATTGACTGTCACAATGAAGGATGTTGACATAGTGGATTAAGGAAAGCAGAATGCAAAACCTGTTGCATTTGTTTAGACCTTAGGTTTTCCTGAGGTGCTGAGGTGAAAGTACAGATGAATACATTTGTTGTAAAAACAACAGGAAGTTATTTGACTGCTGATTTGACAGCTCACCGATGTGGTCAGCTAATGGAGGTGATTTAGATACTTTGTATGGAAGCAAATTTGTACCATAACTGAAATTAAAATGCATTAACAAAAAAGCTTTTTCATTTTCAGAATATAGCTGCATTTTTTTGTCTTATGAATAAAATTACTAATAAATCATCCCAATTGCATTTTCGTTTTGTTCTTCAACACTTCTCATTTTGTAACTTAATTAAAATGACAAAGCAAATAGGCACCTATTTGGTACAAATAGGTACCAAAATTCAATTTTAAGAGTCCTTCCATCCATTTTCTACCGCTTATCCTCATGGGGGGCTATCCCAGCTGTCTTAGGGTGAAAGGCAGGTTACACCCTGGAAAAGTCACTAGTTCATCGCAGGGCACATAGAGACAGACAACCACTCACACTCACATTCACACCTACGGTCAATTTTAAATTAGCCAATTAACCTAATACAAACGCCACACAGAAAGGCCCCAGGCCCACTACACCACCGTGCCGCCCGCAGTGTTAACATTAAAGGAAAAATGTAACTTTAATTAAACTCCAAATGGGAGTGCTTCTTCCTACTGGATCTTAGCTATCTTATTATCCAATCATTACTAATTATGATTGTATTCTGTTAATATTTTAAATGCTTTACTGTGCATAATAAATTGTGTAGAAGTAGTTTAATTGTATGTTGGGGCACATGGTTTTCAGACAAAGAATAGAGGACCGACAGAGAGAAAGGAATGTGGGGTTTGCGCAGGATGGTTCCTCCTTATTTGGCGGGGATATCTCCAGGATTCTCCAGGAAACACACATTAATATTGCAGGCTGGAGGCTTGCAGGCAGAAGCTGGTCTAGCAAGGATTGGCGCTATAAATGGGTTCAGGGAACGTTAGGCTTGGTTCTGATTTTGCACAGACCTATAAGGTGTTTGTTGGTTAGGGAGAGAAAAAGAACCCAAATCGGTTGCACATTTTTGACTCACTTGTAATCATTAAATAGAGATTTAATTTTACATTCTCGTCTTTTTTCTTCCCATTGACGACCACACAGGAGAATGGGTGAAAGGTTTTTAAGTTGATTTTGGAGTCAGATACTTAATGGTAGCTTAATACTAAGTGTGGGAAGTTGGTTATGAGTACCCTCCTAAGAGTAAAGTGAGGGAAAGATATCATTGTGAGTACCCTTTTACATTTAAGGTGTGGGAAAGTAGACTTAGTACCCTTTAGGAAAGGGAGGCCACCCGATTTTTTTTCTAACAGATCGCACTGACACGGTCGTCAGACTAGGGGCTGTTAAGAGCAGAGGCCGCTGACGTCACTCTCCTGCGCTGCTTGGGATTAGGAAGTAAAATTGATTTATGGACCACTTTTTGCGGGGTCAGGCATGAAAACGAAAAAGCAGTTTTTACTTGTGTAACAAAATGAGCAGTCTTCTTGAAGAAGAAAATGAAAATGCAATCTGGATGAATTGGTACTAATTTTATCAATCAAATAATGCAGCTCTGACCTGAAAATGAAAAAGCGTTTCTGCTAATGCATTTTAATTTTCAAATTTGACATTTCAAATTGAATTTTGGTACCTATTTGCTGGGCCATCTTTTGAAAAGTCAAACTTAAATGTCATTTTCTCTATCATTTTAATTAAGTTACAAAATGAGCAGTGTTGAAGAAGAAAATGAAAATGCAATTGGGATGATTTATTACTCATTTTATTGATGACTCAAAAAACGCAGCTATATTCTGAAAATGAAAAAAAGCTTAGCATTTTTGTTAATGCATATTAATTTTAATCATGGTTCAGATTCACTTCCATAACTAAAAAATGGTAGGTAACTATAATTGCTTTATACAAATATAAGTACAAATGTATTGAGAATCAGTTAATGACACAAAACAATTACCAACTGCATTTAGCATTGAATTATTCTCAAATTATAAGATGGCAAACTCAAGTCCATTCTGAAACACCAGCTAATATATGGCTTGACTATGACTTGCTGAGATGGGCTTGTCTGCAAATGAGACACTCATGGGTACCCATAGAATCCAGTAACATTCACATAGCTTGAGGTCTGAGGTCCAGAGACACCTTTGAAAATGCCCATGCCAGTTTTTCCTTGCTAAGATTTAACGAAAAGAGACATGCTGCACCGCCATTTTCAGATGTTAAAGAATTTTGATGATTAGACCACAAAATTAACAAGACCAATTCAGGGATGATCTAGAAGCCAGATTAATAGTCAGACTTAAGTTTCAAATATTTAACAGCTTCATAATGTTATCTGAAGCCTCTTAAACTGCTGACTGGTGCACAAGACTACATTTTGTTAATAGTTATCTCAAAATTTACCTGGTCACACTGAATTAATGCCATTCCTAAATATGCATCGCTTTGTTCATTATATTTGTATGTTTAAGGATGTGTACTTTTGTTCCTTCATTTATTCAAATAATTTCTCTTAGCAGTTTAGTCATGCAATTAGTCAAATGCACATCTCATTTTATAAAGAACTTGGTTAATTGAATTGTGTGTGTATAAAAAAATCATATGAATTACTGTACACTAGGCCCAAGAAGTCAGTAGGCCTCTGAGATGAATAAGAGACTCTGTTAATTAATGTCAAATTTTTTTTTTTCTGTTTTTACAAAATTGGGTTGTGCTGGGGTGATTTTTATTGTAATAGTGGCTTGTACCCGAAGTTAAGTATCATCACTCTCCTTCGCCTTTTATGACAATTCATGGTTTATGATTAATAATAATAATAATAATAATTGTTATTATCATGATAAAAGCATATTTTATATTACTTAATGATTGATTGTCAGACACACCCCTCTTATGTAGTGCTGCTCACTGGGGTATTAGTAGTAGATCGTGGGGTACCGCGGTAAACCGCCATACAGCATTGATTGGGTGCTTTATCACCGCAGTAATAAAAAATCCATACTGTCACAGCTCTATGCATTAAACACAAATAATCTGATAATCTACACACAAGTAATCTCATTATAGTAGCACATTACCACCAACACTGGTAATACTTACTTTAATCTTCAAGCTTTTAATTTCAAAAACGAAACTAATCTACCATGATACAACATTGTAAAACAATATAGCATAAAGGTTCAATGAACACTTTCTGGGTGTGTTATATCATGTCTGTCTGTGTCGATTTCCTCCCTTCAGGTGTTACTTTGGAGAGAAAGTGGCTTTGTACTACCTGTGGCTGGGCTGGTATACCAAACTGCTGGTTCCAGCTGCTGCTCTGGGTGTTGTTGTGTTCCTGTATGGACTCGCCTTTTTCAAAACCAACCCTCTCATGTAAGTCTGATGCTGTGGAAGTTCTATGATTTGGTAAATGATCAAACACAAATGAAAATATGCATTACGCCTCATGCAAGAACAAGTTCCAAAGTTTGATTCACCAAACTATCATTTAGTTTTGCCCTACAGAGAAAGTCTGTCGATAATGTGCACGATGGGTCTGGACCATTTACTCATTGTATTTGTGCCTCAGAGAAGATTCTAGGAAAATGGTGACTAACATATATTCTCCTAAATTACTTAAGAACATAACAAATCTGTTTCTGCAATGGGTTCTTGCATGAGGTCCACTGTCTCTTGACTCCTGCCTCTCCAAAAAGTCTTTATGAGAGATGCACCTTTTATCTCATATACCCTTTTGTCTTTGTCTCTCTGTGTGTCCTCAGTAAAGAAGTGTGTCAGTCCAGCATCATTATGTGTCCTCGCTGTGATAAGAGATGTAAAGTGTGGCAGCTGTCAGATACCTGCACCTATGCTAAGGTGAGCTCATCACGCTTTAATCAGTAGATTTGATCTCTTCAACCATCAACAGTCAGTAGAGCCCTGCATTGGCCAGTAACTCCAGCCTGTCCATCCTGTTGATGCATCATCATCCTGATACACGGCACCGCCTTCAGGATACAGTGTTTGAACCATTGGGTGCACATGGTCCTTCAGAATGGTTTGGTAGTCCTTGGCAGTGTTGTGCCCATCTAGCACATATATTGGGCCGAGGGAATGCCATGATATTGCAGCCCAAACCATCACTGATCCACCCCCATGCTTCACTCTAGGCATGCAACAGTCTGGGTGGTATGCTTCTTTGGGGCTTCTCCACACCATAACTCTCCCGAATGTGTAAACAGTAAAGGTGGACTCATCAGAGAACAATACATGTTTCACATTGTCCACAGCCCAAGATTTTTGCTGCTGGTACCATTGAGACCAACGTTTGGCATTGGCTCGAGTGACCAAAGGTTTGGCTATAGCAGCCCGGCCATGGATATTGACCTTGTGGAGCTCCCAATGGACAGTTTTGGTAGAAACAGGAGAGTTGAGGTGCACATTTAATTCTGCAGTGAGTTGGGCACCTGTGGTTTTATGTTTTTTGGATACAATCTGGGTTAGCACCCGGACATCCCCTTCAGACAGCTTCCTCTTGCATCCACAGTTATCCTTGCATCCATTCTTGGTGGTATGCTGACATTACCCTGGATGCCGTGGCTTTTGATACATCACAGAGATTAGATGTCTTGGTCACAGATGTACCAGCAAGACATGTACCAACAATTTGTCCTCTTTTGAACTCTGATGTGTCACCCATAATGTTCTGTGCATTGCAATATTTTAAGCAAAGCTGTGCTATTACTCTGCTAATTAAACCTTCACACTCTGCTCTTTCTGGTGCAATGTGCAATCAATGAAGTTTTGCCACCAAACTGGTCAAACCTCAGATTCAGGAGGAGCAATGTGGTTTTTGTCCTGGCCGTGGAACAGTGGACCATCTCTACACCCTCAGCAGGATCCTGGAGGGTGCATGAGAGTTCGCCCAACCAGTCTAGATGTGCTTTGTGGACTTGGAGAAGGCGTTCGACCATGTCTCTCGGGGAGTCCTGTGGGGGGTGCTCCGGGAGTATGGGGTACCAGACTCCCTGGTACGGGTGGTTCAGTCCTTGTATGACAGAATCTGGTCCGCATTGCCGGCAGTAGGTCAGTTTCATTTCCAGTGAGGGTTGGACTCCGCCAAGGCTGCACTTTGTCACCAATTCTGTTCATAATTTTTATGGACAGAATTTCTAGGCACAGCCGAGGGGTTGAGGGGATCCAGTTTGGTGACCTGAGTATCATGTCACTGCTTTTTGCAGATGATGTGGTTCTGCTGGCTTCATCAGGCTGTGATCTTCAACTCTCACTGGAGCGGTTCGCAGCCAAGTGTGAAGCGGTTGGGATGAAAACCAGCACCTCCAAATCTGAGGCCATGGTCCTCAGTCGGAAAAGGGTGCTCTCTCCAGGTCGGGGAGGAGATTCTGCCCCTAGTGGAGGAGTTCAAGTATCTCAGGGACTTGTTCACGAGTGAGGGACAAATGGAGTGGGAGATCGACAGGCAGATTGGTGCAGCTTCTGCAGTGATGCAGGCTAAAGGCCAATATATAGTACTCCGTAATGTGCTGTACATAGAGACGGAGAGCCCTCTGCGTCGCCGGAGAGCCTCTCCGGGCGCAGGAATTTTTTTTTAACTGTCCGTCAATCCGTCAAGGGAAGACGGAGATGACAAGGGCTGTGATTGGTCCTCTAGCTGCACCCTGCTGTGAAATGCAGCCTCTCTCCCTACACAGAAACAGACAGGTTGCCTCTGCGGCCAGGACAGGAACTAAAGTATCGATTAGCCTTGTGAAAGGCAAGTCAAACACATTGAGCTTGCTCAAAAAAAATCCATTTAATTCATTCAGTAATTATGGCTGGGGTGTATTTCCACAGAACATACCGAAAGTTGTTGGTTTGCGTTCGCTATTATCCGATTTTGTGTTGAGAAGAAAGCTGTGTTGTGTTGTGTTGAGGAAGAGGAGCTTTAAAGACTGAAAGCAACCAATGTTCTTCTCTTCCATCTCCCTCACAAATAATTAAATCATAAAATTGCAGTTTCCCTTGCTTTTATCTTCACTTTCTGAGGGGGTGCATTTCACGACAGGGCTGCACAACACGCATCACGATGGAAAGTGCGAGGGCTCGAGGGGTCTCCGTAGCTGCGGAGTCGGATAACGTATTACGTTATCGGAGAAGTATATTCCAGCCTTAAGGCTCTCCCTTAGAGATAAGGTGAGAAGCTCGATCATCCGGGAGGGGCTCAGAGTAGAGCCGCTGCTCCTCCGCATTGAGAGGAGCCAGATGAGGTGGCTTGGGCATCTGGTAAGGATGCCTCCAGGACGCTTCCCTGGGAAGTGTACCGCTCACGTCCCACCGGTAGGAGACGCTGGAGAGACTATGTCTCCCATCTGGCCTGGGAACGCCTCAGAGCTGGACGAAGTGGCCGGGGAGATGGAAGTCTGGGCTTCCCTGCTTAAGCTGCTGCCCCCGCGACCCAATCCCGGATAAGCGGGAAAAAATGGATGTATGGATGACACTGGGACATTGACAGATGTTAAGTTTGATAGTTGAGAGTCCAGAACTGCTTAACCGGCGGACACTCCCACATCATATGAATAGAAGTACCGGGACAATTGGAATTACAAAGGCTGCAAGTGTGGTCGTTTATCACCCGTTCCCACCCAAATTCAGGATCTAAAGCAGCGTGATCATTCCTCCATAACCTGTCCAGTGTTAACGCAGAGTAAGAGGATTTTTGAAGGAAAGAGTACAGTTTGGAAACTAAGCTGCAATTATGTTTTTGCATAGTAATCAAATTATAAAGAGGGTGGGTCAATAGAACCTGTTGAAGGAGAATACTATGTGCATTAAGGGCATGTCTAAGTTGTAAATAAAAAAGAATGAAGAGGGCGGCAAGGCAAAAGTATCTCTCAAGTCCTGAAAGTAGACCTGAATCATTAAAAATGTCACCCAGATCATATGCTGCTGTTACTCCAAGGAGATGCTGCAATGGGTCTACCTCCAATCTCTCTTGTTGTGAAATATGTGAGAGACTGTGTGCCACTTACAGGACATTCCAGACAGAGATTCAGCCTTTTGCTAGGTCTGAAGAAGAAAAGAGATTATTGGACCAAAGCGGAATTTACATTGTGAGTCGGACATATTGGAAAAGAGCACCCCCTTCCTCCAATTCACGCCAAGAAACAGCTACATCAGGTTTACCCCTCACAAAAACAGGTCTAAGAACAAAAGAATAGAAATACAACTTAAAGTTAGGGACTGCCAGACATCCATCTCCCCTACTTCTCTTTCAGTGATTTAAGGTGCAAAGGGAATCGTAGAGGACACAAAATTAGCCCTAGGTATGATATTCATTTTCACAATGGTAATACGGATCATCTGTGCTAGGGGTTCTAAAGAAAGTGTGAACAACCAGGGACGCACAGCCAGACTCACAGGGCAGCCCTGCCAGGAAGACCTTGAGACAGGAAACAGTGCACATGACAAAGTCCAGTGAGAACTAGAGCAGAAGGCTTAGAATATAGAACCTTGATCATATGTATAAACTTCCCACCAAACCCATTTTTCCGAACACAGCCCACAAAAAAGGCCATTCATGCCCGTCAAAGGCTTTCATAGCGTCTCATAGCCTTCTTACCTGCTGCAGAATCCAATCCATGCAGGAGCTGTCTGACATTATCTGCTTGTGATGGGCAAATGAAGCTTCATGAAGGCTTAGAATATAAGCAGTGTAGTAATGGGCAAATGAAGCTTCATGAATCACTTGTGATATTTTTTGACTCCTCTAGACTGCGCTCTTGGCTCAAAGAAAAAGGCTAGTGTAATGGAAATACAATTATACTAGCCTTTTTCTTTGAGCCAAGAGCACAGTCTAGAGGAGTCAAAAAATATCACAAGTGATTCATGAAGCTTCATTTGCCCATTACTACACTGCTTCTTTTAATGGAAAAAAAGTTTTCAGCCTACAGAGCCTAGAGAATTGTATAGACACCCTGAAAATCAGAGTGAAATAATGATGTAGCAGACTAGTCCATTTTTCCAAAATTTAATTTCTGCAACTCAAAATGCTTCTCAGTATCTTGTGTGGGCCCCACGTGCTTGTATGCGTGCTTGACAACGTCGCGGCATGCTCTTAATGAGACGACGGATGGGGTATGTCCTCCCAGATCTGTGTAAGGGCATCCCTGAGCTCCTGTAAAGTCTGAGGAGCAACCTGGCGGCGCCTGATGGACCGAAACATAATGTCCCAGAGGTGTTCTATCGGGTTTAAGTCAGGTGATTGTGAAGGCCATTCAATTATATCAGTTCCTTCATCCTCCATGTACTGCCTGCATACTCTTGCCACAGGAGGCCGGGCATTGTCGTGCATCAGGAGGAACCCAGGACCTACTGCACCAGCGTAGGGTCTGACAATGGGTTCAAGGATTTCATCCCGATACCTAATGGCAGTCAGACTGCCATTTTCTAGCCAGTAGAGGTCTGTGCGTCCCTCCATGGATATGCCTCCCCAGACCATCACTGACCCACCACCAAACCTGTCCTGTTGAACAATGTTGCAGGCAGCATAGCGTTCTCCTTGTCTTCTCCAGACTCTTTCACATCTATCACAGGTGCTCAGGGTGAACCTGCTCTCATCTGTGAAAAGTACAAGGCACCAATGGCGGACTTGCCAATTCTGGTGTTCTCTAGCAAATGCCAGTCGAGCTCCATGGTGCTTGGCAGTGAGCACAGGGCCCACAACAGGACGTCAGACCTCAGGCCACCCTCATAAAGTCTGTTTCTGATTGTTTGGGCAGAGATATTCACACCAGTGGCCTGCTGGAGGTCAATCTGTAGGGCACGAGCAGTGCTCAACCTTTTCCGCCTTGCACAAAGGAGCAGGTATCGGTCCTGCTGGTGGGTTGAGGACCTTCTACGGCCCAGTCCAGCTCTCCTAGAGTAACTGCCTGTCTCCTGAAATCTCCTCCATGTTCTGGAGATTGTGCTGGGAGACACATTAAATCTTCTTGCCATGGCACATGTGGATGTGCCATCCTGGAGGAGCTGAACAACTTGTACAACTTCTGTAGGGTTAAGGAATCGCTTCATCCTGCCAGTAGTGATAATGACTCAAGGCAAAACCAGCACTAGCAGAAAACCGGCTAAAAAAGATCAAGAGGGATAAACTTGAAATGACCTCCACCTGTAAAACCAGTCCTGTTTCGGGGGTTTTCTCATTGTTTTGACTCAAGTGCACCTGTTGTTCCATCAACACCAATACAGCTGAAATTGATTAACAACGCCCTCTGCTATATACCAACCAGATCATTATCAGACAGGTTATGCTATGCCCAATTAAAAAAGCGTTCCTTTAATTTTTTTTGAGCAGTGTATTATCAGCAGCCGTCCTGTCCTTAATAAACCCCGTCTGGTGGCAATGAACTCAGGCATGTAATCTTGTTTGCGCCTAGCAAGCACTTTCCCATAGATCTTCAAATCGGCGTTCAGTAGGTTGAGAGTCGAATCTCTGATTGATTAACGTTTAATAAAAACTGAAAATGATCAGACGTGTTGTGATTTTTGCCGTTAATCACCTTGTTAGAAAACAGCATGTTAGGTAAAATACACTATATTGCCAAAAGTATTCATTCACCTGCCTTGACTCGCATATGAACTTAAGTGACATCCCATTCCTAATCCATAGTGTTCAATATGACGTCAGCCTACCCTTTGCAGCTACAAGAGCTTCAACTCTTCTGGGAAGGCTGTCCACAAGGTTTAGGAGTGTGTTTATGGGAATTTTTGACCATTCTTCCAGAAGCGTATTTGTGAGGTCACACACTGATGTTGGATGAGAAGGCCTGGCTCTCAGTCTCTGCTCTAATTCATCCCAAAGGTGTCGAGAGGTCAAGACTCTGTGCAGGCCAGTCAAGTTCATACACACCAGACTCTGTCATCCATGTCTTTATGGACCTTGCTTTGTGCACTGGTGCACAGTCATATTGGAAGAGGAAGGGGCCAGCTCCAAACTGTTCCCACAAAGTTGGGAGCATGGAATTGTCCAAAATGTCTTGGTATGCTGAAGCATTCAGGGTTTCTTTCACTGGAACTAAGGGGCCAAGCCCAGCTCCTGAAAAACAACCCCACACCATAATCCCCCCACCACCAAACTTTACACTTGGCACAATGCAGTCCGACAAGTATCGTTCTCCTGGCAACCACCAAACCCAGACTCATCAGATTGCCAGATGGAGAAGCGTGATTCGTCACTCCAGAGAACGCTCTCCACTGCTCTAGAGTCCAGTGGCGGCGTGCTTTACACCACTGCATCCGATGCTTAGCATTGCACTTGGTGATGTATGGCTCGGATGCAGCTGCTTGGCCATGGAAACCCATTCCATGAAGCTCTCTGTGCACTGTTCTTGAGCTAATCTGAAGGCCACATGAAGTTTGGAGGTCTGTAGTGATTGAGTCTGCAGAAAGTTGGGGACCTTTTTGCACTATGAACCTCAGCATCCGCTGACCCCGCTCCGTCATTTTACGTGGCCTACCACTTTGTGGCTGAGTTGCTGTCTTTCCCAAACACTTCCATGTTCTTGTAATACAGCTGACTGTTAATTGTGGAATATTTAGGAGCGAGGAAATTTCACTACTGGATTTGTTGCACAGGTGGCATCCTATCACAGTTCCACGCTGGAATTCACTGAGCTCCTGAGAGCGACCCATTCTTTCACAAATGTTTGTAAAAGCAGTCTGCCTGCCTAGGTGCTTGACTTTATACACCTTGAACAAATGTTCAACTCTAATGTGTATATATATACTGTATATACGTATAAATTTGTCGGCTTTCTGACATGGACTTGTTTCTTCAGCTTTGTTCACATGTTCTCAATGGGGTTTAAGTCAGAACTTTGGGAAGGTCATTCTAAAACCTTAATTCTAGCCTGATTTAACCATCCTATTACCACTTTTGGTGTGTGTTTGGGGTCATTGTCCTGTTAGACCAAGACCCAACCTTCGGGCTGATGATTTTAGGTTATCTTGAAGAATCTTGAAAAGTACTGTCTTGATGGTAGGCATGGTGTTAAAGGCCTCACCTTTTCTCCTCCAAACATATTGCTGGGCATTGTGGCAATACAGCTTGATTTTTGTTTCGTCTGACCACAGAACTTTTCTCCAGAAGGTCTTTTCTTTGTTCATGTCATCAGCAGCAAACTTCAGTCAAGCTTTAAGGTGCCGCTTTTGGATCAAGGGCTTCCTTCTTGCACGGCAGCCTCTTAGTCCATGGCGAAGCAAAGCATGCTTGACTGTGGACACTGACACAGTCAAGCAGGTCTGCGTTTTGGTGGTTCTCGGTTGACTCTTCACCCTCCTGACCAATTTTCTCTCAGCAGCAGGTGATAGCTTGCATTTTCTTCCTGATCATGGCAGTGACAAAATAGTGTCATGCACTTTATACTTACAAACCATTGTTTGCACTGTTGCTCTTGGGACCTGCAGCTGCTTTGAAATGGCTCCAAGTGACTTTCCTGACTTGATCAAATGTCAATGATTCCCTTTTTCAGGTCCGTGCTGAGCGCCTTTGACTTTCCCATTGTAGCGTTTGTGGCCGTTTGTATCCAATGAGCCCTATTTAAATGGCCTCAGAGAAGTCACCAGCTGTAGTCACTCATAATCATTCACAAGAACTTAAGAGGCCATGCTGTGAAGCTCATTTCATGGACACAACTTTCTAAGTCACCAAAATTGCTAATTCATGTTGCTGTATGTATATTTTTGACCCAGCAGATATGTTCACATTTTCAGTTGACCCATAATAAAGTCATAAAAGAACCAAACTTCATGAATGTTTTTTGTGACAAAGAAATATCTGTTCCAATCACTCTATCAGAGAAAAAGTTGTAGAAATAACTGGAAACTCAAGAAAGCCATGACGTTGTGTTCTTCACAAAACTTTTGCCTACAACTGTATATACATATATATGTGGCTGACCACATGTGACAACCAACATTCAGGATCGCCATATCCGTCTTTGGACCGGACACCCCCCCCCCATTACTGCTGCTGAGACACCTGGACATCACCAACCCCATATCAGTGCTTAAACATTGCGCAGGCGGCTCAGAGAGGCTGACCTATGTGCACACAAGCCACACTTTGGTCTACCGTTAATCAATACGCCGCCGTCACTGCCACGAATGGGGTAACGTCCATCATTAATGGACACATCAGCAATGGTCAGATGTTCTGTTTTCAGACATTTTCACATTTCTGTTCCTTTTATAGGTAGTGTTGATGAATCCCTCAGTGCACAATGAGAAGATGAAGGAAACCAGGATCATTATTTGCAGCCTTAGTGGGTTTATTTGTGAATCCACTCAGCTCTGCACATCCTCACAGTTTCATCTCAGATAGACAGACTCATTCGTATCCAGCACTCTTCCCCACCTTATACCAAGAACTGTGTCATCTTTTGAGTGCGTGCATGTGCATGTATGTGCGTGTGTGTGTGTGTGTGTGTGTGTGTGCGTGTGCGTGCACATACGTGTGTGTGCAGGCCCTCCTAACCTGATATTCCAATTGGCAAGAACACTGTGACTTTTTGGCCAGATCGCCAAGACTTCCTGAACCATTAGATAACAGGATAAAAACAACATTCCTTGCTTTTGGCCAGACTTCCCACCTCTGGCGACCTCATTTAGTGGTTGGAGGATTTCCACACAACTCCACTTTACATTATCTTACACTAACTTATAGCCCGCTTCTACAGTAGTTTGGGGCCACATAAAAAATGTGTGTTTCTTTTGTTGCTGACTATATATACTGTCTGTATAAAGTCTTTGGGGTAGCTTCTTTAACTAACTTTAATTGACAATTTCTTACTAATTGAGTAGCAAGAGCTTTACCAACTATAATTTTAGTAAATTCATTCATTCATCGTCAATTGTCTTACGTAGAGTTGCGGGGGGGCTAAAGCCTATCCCAGCTGTCATGGAACCAAAGGCAAGGTATACCCTGGACAAGTCACCAGTTCATCACATCACATAGATACAGACAACACAAAGAGACAGACAACTCTTCACACCTATAGGCAATTTAGATTAGCCAGTTGCCCTTCCCCATGATAGTGGGAGAAAGCCGGATTACCCGAAGAAGACCCACATAGACATGGAGATAACAAGGACTGAAAAGGTTAATCAGGACTTTACACAATGAAATCTTCCTGTTTTTATAAAAAGCTGGCCCTGATGTTAATCTGTGTTTCTCTCTGGTTGCTTATTTATGATGTCCCCTCTTAATGAGATACTGTATATGATGTGTTTGTATTCACACAGGTCAGCCATCTGTTTGACAATGAGGGCACTGTGGCTTTTGCTATGTTCATGGCAATCTGGGGTGAGTTTCTGATATGAACTTACTAGATCATATCTGATGTTTTATGTGATCAAATATTGTCTACTCTGATGTTGAATCTGATAAAATGAGATCTACTCTGTGTAATCTAACATGAGCCATTGTGATGTGTGATAAGTCATTTTTAAGTGGTTGTCTTTGTGTGTTTTCAGCCACTCTGTTCCTGGAGCTGTGGAAGAGACACAGAGCCAGACATGTTTCCCAGTGGAAGGTGTATGACTGGTGTGAAGAGGAGGTACAGTACTGAAGACAAAGCTGACCCTAGCTCATGTCTAGTAATCATTTGTTTAAAGCTATAGCTGTCATTCTGTTCAGAAGCACTTTTTGTTCTGAATGCCCCTTCTATCCTGAGAGCAGTCAATACATTATGTATTCAGAAAGTCAGAGGTTGAAAAGTTGACAAATCAGTCAACATCAGTGGAGACACTGAGGCATCTGAAGGGCCTGAAATGTGATGCAGAGGTTGCTTACTTTCTGTTGGACAGGGCATTTTTTGTTTAGCTTTGGGAGGATGCTAACATCAGCTCCTCTGTGGGTGTAAGCCGGCCGGTGTAAGCCGGCTTGTATTGAAGAGGTTAGGATATGACATTTTGACATTATTGTAACATTATTTGAAATTCTTATATTGTGATAAAATGACTTTGATATATTGGCTTAGAACAAGACAACTGTGGTGATATAGAACTGATGTAGCAGTTCTCTCCCTACAGAATCCTACTGTCAGATGTTCAAGTTTGTTGGGGGTGTGGCTTTGGAGAAGGGGGTGGAGCTTAGAGGAGGTGACACTTTCACATCTTGCCAGCTCTCTTGCTAGCTCTCTAACATGACAGACTACAGCTTTAACAAATTGAAAGTCATATTGAGGTACATACATAATATCATACATAATATAATGTCTGCAGTCCTGTTTTCTGATGGCCAATAGATAATATCCATTTTCCCTCACTTAGCACTTCACGAATGAGATGATGCTTCATATCGATGTGTTTCAATCTCTGCCTGTTCACAGATTTTTGCTCAGTGCTATGGCTTCCTGGTTATCACCATGAGTCTTAGTATATATGTATACATTTTCCATGCCATTTAACAGTTGTGTTAGATACATGCTTCCCTATACAGTGGTTATAAATCAAATGTATTCAGTATCACAAGTTGACAAAGCCATTGTAGGCTGTTTCTCTGTTTTCCATGAAATCATGGTCCTTGTTTAGTCAGGCTAAAGAAATAACCTGTAGTGCTACATCTGTCTTCTACAGATGATTCCCAGTCTGAACAGGTTCAAGTCCTCATTACTTTTCTTAAGACACAGCTCGTAGTAATTTGTAGCCCTGAAAAGCACGTGCTTGGCTGCCACCAAGTTCTCTGTTTTTGGCTTGGCCTTAATGAGTGCTTACTAACCAACTAATATCTGGTCTGGTGCAAGTCATAGCCTAAATTAACGTGCCCACAATTTTGCAGTAATCCTTGGTGTTGTGAAGAAATATAAACTAGTCATTGGTCAGGGATGCATATTTGTGCAGTGTGAAAGGGTGTACACAGCATTTTGACGTAAAACAACCCTTCATTAACCCACTAGTTTATCTTGATCTGGCACACCTTTTTATTGATCATGGCAGTATACATTAGTACTAATATTAGTAGTAGTGCTGTGCTGGTTTTGTACACTTTCTAAAGGTGACAAACTTGTAACTCACTAAACAACAATGTTAACATGCAACTTGTTACTGTCCACGCTGTCCATTGTTTACCTCGTGTTCTGGCACACTTAAATCTGTTATGATGACATTGTTAATGCGATGACGTATGGGAGAGAGGAAAATACAGGGAACAGCTCTTACAGCGGGAGGTCAGACCCGTAGCAGCTGGCAGTTTGAAAGCGTCCTGATGCCGAGCCAAGCAAGCGGGTTGACCCGTGCTAAAAAAATCTAATCTCAGTGTGAAAGCGGTATTGAGAAATCTTTTAAAGGAATAACATGTTTATTGAAATTCTGATATCAGGAGAAAATGTAAACTCATTCAAATGCAGAATAGTCAGTGCCTGAGTCTGTCTCGCATTCCTCCCTCATCTCCCAATAGTCCGATTTTTAAACCATCAAACAGTAATGTTAAAAATACCATTTATGCCTGTATGTTCGCCACTTAAAATGAGCCATCAGAGATCCTCAAAAAGAGAATCACACACAGGAGTAACAGAGACACAGGAAACAGAAACAACAGTTCCCCACATATGGCCAGGTTTGTAACACTTTATCTCTTAAAAGGAAGTGAAAGGTGTGACTCGTACTCTGTGCCATTGTCTGATCTGATACATTTTATTCAGCAGTATTGTGCACTGTCATTGTTGTGTCAGTGCTGTGTCACACTTATTTTTGCAGATATACACAGACACTGCTCTTGTGAACAAAATTACTTATCTGTGGCCATCTGGACTAATGGGACAATGGGACCTGCTAAGTCAGCATGTAATAATTCCAGAGGTGCAGTACCTGTTTTTCTGTTCTGCTGTTCATATTCCCTTTGTGCAGACATTAACATCTATCTTAGTATTGCCTGCGATCGTCATACTCTGTGCCACATTTGATAGTGACCATTTGTACTATGATTTTGGACACCAGGTGATATGATGTGGGCACAGGTAGAGGGAAAGCGCACAGTTCTTACCAGACAACCACTGACAACAATTAGTGAGGGTGCAACACTAGGTTACAAACTACAGTGTTTTACCCTGGTATGTTCATTATCTCTGCAACAATCTTCAGTGAAACTACATCTACATTTACTATGCAAGTGATGACTGCTAATGTGTTCAGTGTTTCGACACATGAGTTCTGTACAATAAGTGGTGTTTAAGGTGGGAGTGGCCTCTCTCTGATAAAACAAGAATGGAACAAGGTAAAAGCAAACAGTTTTTTTTTTCATGATGAAATAGAGAGTCTCTTCTTTCATTTGAGCTATACAGTGTTTTCAGAGACAGTACAAAATATTATGTGGGTCTTAATATGACTCAAAATGGCCAAAAACGCTGGCACAAGGCACTTTTGGTTTTATAAAATGGCTGGCATTCAATAAGTTAATATACTGTCAATAAGTATCTAATCAATGTATTGAATTAAAGTTCTATGAATTTAGTGTTTTAGGGTGCTACGTAAAATCCACTAATCGATTTCTACCACTTATCTCTATGTGTTACATGACTACATCTTTTGTTATGGTTTGATAATTATTATTGAGATTATTATTTTTTTTATTCCACTGAGCTCAATGGCATATTTTTTGATCACTAGCTTTCATCATTGTATTGTGTTTGTTGTAGCGTGAATACTTTGGAGCAGATTTAGTAATCATCATTAATTAATATCAAAATATCTATTATTAGGTTATTAATCATGAACCATGAATTGTCATAAAATGCGAAGAAGACTCTTTGAGTGCCATTGATGTAATACAACATCATTCAAAATCCAATGCTTGAGTGCCATTGACGTAATACCACATCATTCAAAATCCGATGCTTGAGTGCCATTGACGTAATACAACATCAAAGTGTTGTTTTTTGCAGCTGGTCGCTGATCACGGTCTCCTGCAGCCTGTGAGTAATATTGGGGCTTCTGTGATTTGTAGCTGGGACATAAAGATTTATGTCACAGTGATCAAAGCAGGAAGTGGAGACAATGGCAATATTCTGAACAAAAAAACGCATTCTGTACAAAAAGTGGCGATTTTGGTGAAAGTGGCCTGTACTCTCATCCAGACAAAAAAAGAACGAAACAAAGTTAAAATAAACAGTTCATGATGAAATAGATTCTTGTTTCGTTTGAGCTTCTCTGTGTTTTCAGAGACATAGTACAAAATATTCTGTGGATCATGAAATATGACTGAAAAATGGGCAAAAACGCTGGAACAAGGCACTTTTGATTTTAAAAAACGGCTGGCACTCAAAGAGTTAATTGTAGAAATTACCAGGGTGCCACTCTGTTTTGTTAAAACAGGGAAAACTTGTGAAGCTCAATTCAGTAACTGATGTTAACCAAATTAACAGTTGGACTGTTGTCAACTGTATTTAGTTCAGGTTTTTTGCACTGTTCAGCAGTTGACAGTTTAAGAGGCATCAGAGAATGATTGTGGTTGTGGAGCAGTTTAATATTATGAATCTAAGTTTTAGTAGATTACGTTAGCCCTAAATTGTTTAAGTTAGTTTAGTGGTCTAATCATCAAGACTCTTTAACCTCTGAAAATGTATATGAATCATATCACCATTTGTAGATGGATGGAGGTGTTGCTGAGGGGTGGCTGCAGGTTCTGTCTGGACCTCAGCCTTTTAGATCTGCTGGATCCCACAGAGGCGACTTCAGCTTGAGTCGCTTCATCTCCAGTGACTCTCTTGGACATCTTTGGACATGGTCAGCTGGCATGACTCGACTGACATTGTTTTCCATCTCCATCTCTCTTTCTCTGTCTTTTCTGTGTAGCAAGTCGCTGTGCCCTTTCTTCAACCCTCCTCTCGTAGATGGAGGGTCTGCTGGCATCGCACCAGTTCAACATGTCTTCTGTAGACATTTTTTCCTTCTCTTGATGGTTCTTCATGCAGGCTTAACTCATTTCTGCAGCCTGAGTCTGGGTAGAGGAGCTGCCTCACATTTTAGTGAAGGGCAAAGGAGCAAGGAGATGGTCTGGATGCAGGATGTAGTCTTTAGCCGTATTTGGAGCATGTTTGAAGGTCTGGAGAGGCTGTTTCTTCATGGCATGAGGCGTTGGTCCTGGTGGTGGCTATCCTGAAGGCATAGCAGCATGTCTCAGTCTTAGGGTCATCCATCCCCCTCTCTATCCAGTATGTGGATCAGAGAGAGAGGGAGTGCAGAGCAGCAGGAGGAAATTAGACAACAGGAGAAGAACAGACCAGCTCTAAAGCTGACTTGCTTGCAGTTTTTATGGTCTCTGTTAAAGGTACTGGCCACTCCCATCTAAAGTTAACTGAAATAACATTCTTCCTTAACTTATTCGGGCCCAAGCGGACTGTGAAACAAGTCCGCAAGGAACCTATTGAAACTGTAGTGTTTATTATTAGGGCCCGAGCGGACTGTGAAACAGGTCCGCAAGGGACATATTGAAACTGTAGTGTTTATTAGGGCCCGAGCGGACTGTGAAACAGGTCCACAAGGGACCTATTGAAACTGTAATGTTTATTCTTATTATTATTCCTGTACATATGTTTTCCCAAATTTCACCCCTTTCCCATTGTCAAAAAGTTGTATAAATTTGCACATTCCTGCGGCCCGCCCCGAAATTCGATATTTTGGGGTGTTCACACACGTTGCACGCAAAATGGCTGAATGGCGCCCCCTACAAAGTTGAAAAATCCCCATAGGGAAATTCGCCAACTTTGTTGTACCTCAACAAAAATTGGTAGAGATGTTAAGCATACATGTATGAACAAAATTGTCTCTTGGCAGGAAGTTGAAATTCCAACAGGAAGTCGGCCATTTTGAATTTCTGATTTTCTGATGAAAACGAACTCGTCCTAGGGATTTCGTCCGATCGACTTGAAATTTGGTACAGAATATCTCCAGACCTAGATGAGCAAAAGTTGTGCTCTGCGCGTAATTAGGTCAAAGGGCATGGCCGCTAGGGCTCGACAAATTTTGGCGAATTCGCTGTCAAAATTCGAACGGCTCTCACGTTCACATAGTGGATCCTAGCAGCCTCAAATTTTTTGAGCAAGACGGGGGCGCAGCTCTGAACGTTACGATTTATTCATATCAAGTCTTACTCATGGCACCCCCCGGTGGTAACAGGAAATGACCTGTTCTTACTTTTAACTTTTACCTCTTGCACCAACTGTCTATTCCAAACAGGAAGTCGGTCATTTTCTTTTCACTCTTCATTTTGGCGTGATTTCCACATTGAACCATCGAATGGCTGTAACTTCTTTGTGTCTTGTCCGAAGCGCTTGACAGTCATTGTCCCCCACACGCACCGCCGTCCCTATCTGATACCCGACTGCGACATACTGCGAGGGCCCTACAAAGCCGCTTGCGGTTTTCTAGTTTTAGTGTTAATGCTACTGTATATTACTTTATTAATTATTCTATATTTGAAAGCACCCATGTTAGAAAATCACAGAAAAAAATGATCATTTGAATAGAAATTAAACAACACAGATGAACCATGAAATCGCAGCATGTAGGTAGGTGTACTGCAACAGACAGGTCTATGCATAGCTGTATTTGTACACACTACCACAATTACCGCTAACATGTGTTACATTTATCTGTATCAGAGCAGGAGAAAGAAGATCTGTGTGTGGACTAACGTTTGACATGATAGACTTTACTTATATGACAATAGACTGAAGAATTAAAGCATGTCATTCCACAACATATTGTTCTAAACAGAGGTAAACGAATTTAACTTGTGAACACAAATGTTCAGTGTGTGTGTCTGTCACTGCATGCACATGGACAAGCTTAATAGTGTCCGGGTCTGCGTGCCAGGAATACAGCCATAAAACTTCCCCAGTACCTCAGATCAGTACAGTGTCAGATCAGATAAGGCTCCAGGCCAGTCATAAACTAAGCCTTTAGCACTTAGGTGCCATGTGGGGTCAGATGGAGCTCCTGGAAAAATAAGGTCAGCTGGTGATTCTCATAGTGATTGCCTGAAAATCCATCAATGCTTTCACACTGGAGAGAAACCATACAGCTGTGATGAATGTGGGAAAACATTTTCTCAAAGAAATAGCCTTCACGTCCAACAGCGCATCCAACTAGAGAGAAACCATACAGTGTGGGAAATGGTTTTCTCAGAGTAGTCAAGTTTATTTGTATAGCCCAATATCACAAATTATGAATTTGCCCCGTTGGGCTTTACAATCTGTACAGGATATGACACCCTCTGTCCTTTACAAATGACCCCCACATCGACTAAGGAAAAACTCCCCCAAAAAAAAACTTTTACCAAGGAAAAAGAAATGGAAGAAACCTCAGGAAGAGCAACAGAGGAGGGATCCCTCTTCCAGGATTGACAGACGTGCAATAGATGCCATGTGTACAGAATAACAACAATGAAAACACATTAACACTACATATAAAATTGTATGAAAATGTCCAACTCAATATGACAACAGGTAATATACAGTGTATATACAGAATTGTATGAGAGTGTCCAAGGGGATGAAGAGCATCATCGAGCTATCAGCAATGGATGAGCAGCACGTCTTCCTCTCCACCACGCCAACCAGAAGAAGCCTGGGCAGCACGTCGTCCTCTTCACCACGCCAACCAGAAGAAGCCTGTGCAGCACATCTTCCACTCCACCACACCAAACAGGAGGAGCCTCCGCAAGATGACCTTGTCACCACCACGTCACTCAGCACCAGAAGATGAAGCCTGACTGGTCTGCACAACCACTACTCCACCAGGTAGACTGGATCCGTGGATACCTGTGAGATGAGAACGCACAGGGACTACGAGGCACAAAACTAATCTGCAGCATGTGGTAAAGGGAGGAAGAGTAAACACATCCTCTTCTCCACTACTCTGACAGATACAACCTGAGCAGCATCGCCTCTTCTCCATCTCACCGCCATCATGACAGATGAAGCCTGGATGACACCACGTCCTTCCCACCGAGTAGCCTCAGCTCACGGACACCTGGGGGGTGAAAGCACAGGGACTCCGGCGAAGAAGATGAGTTAGTAATATGACTTAATAGAGGCATCCATATGACGAAAAAGAGAAGCTCAGTGTTAGAGGAAGTCCCCCGGCAGTATAGACCTATAGCAGGATAACTAAGGATTGATCCAAGACAGCCTGAGTCAGCATTGGATCAGTCCTAACTATAAGTACTATCAAAAAAGAAAGTCTTAAGCCTGCTCTTAAATTAGGGGATGGTGTCTGCCTCCCGGACTGAAAGAGGGAGTAGGTTCCACAGAAGAGGAGCTTGATAACTGAAAGCTCTAGCTCGCATTCTACTTTTATAAACCCTTGGAACCTCTAATAGTCCTGCATTCTGAGAGCGCAGATTATAAGGCACTATCAGCTCTTTAAGATAAGATAGTGCCTGACCATTCAGTGCCTTATAGGTGAGGAGGAGAATTTTAAATTCTACTCTAGATTTTACAGGGAGCCAGTGCAGAGAAGCTAACACAGGAGAAATATGTTCTCTTTTCCTGGTTCTGGTGAGAACACGTGCTGCAGCGTTCTGGACCAGCTGGAGAGTCTTGATAGACTTATTAGGGCAGCCTGATATTAAGGAATTGCAATAGTCCAGCCTAGAATTAACAAATGCATGGACAAATTTTTCTGCATTGTTTTGAGAGAGAATATGCCTGGTTTTTGCAATGTTACACAGATGGAAAAAAACAGTTCTAGCTGTTTGTTTCATGTGGACATTAAAGGTCATATCTTGGTCAAAAATTACCCCAAGATTCCTAACAGTGGTGCTAGAGGCAGGGGCAAAGCCATCTAGAGTAAATAAGTTATTAGATAATTTATTTCTGAGATTTTTGGGGGCAGTTAGAAAAACTTCAGTTTTGTCTGAATTTAACAACAAGAAATTGTCCGTCATCCAAGTTTTTATGTCCTTAAGGCAGGTTTGGAGTTTAGCTAACTGGCTGGATTCGTCTGACTTGAATTACAAATATAGCTGAGTATCATCTGCATAACAGTGAAAGGTTATGGAGTGTTTTCTGATAGCACTGCCTAAAGGAAGCATATATAAAGTAAATAGAATTGGCCCAAGCACAGAAGCTTGAGGAATTCAAATCAAATCAAAAGCCTTTATTGTCATTATATGACGGTGCATACAACGAAATTAGGAATTCCATAACTGACTTTGGAGTGCATGAAGGACTCATCATTAACATGAACAAACTGTGATCAATACGATAAATGGGACTTAAACCAGCTTAAAGCAGTTCCTCTGATGCCAATTAAATGTTCTAATCTCTGCAACAGGATATGGTGGTCAGTAGTATCAAAAGCAGTGCTAAGATCTAACAAGACAAGTACTGAGATGAGTCCGCTGTCTGATGCAATTAGCAGGTCCTTAGTTATTTTCACCAGAGCAGTCTCGGTGCTATGAAATTTTCGAACTCCTGACTGAAAGTCCTCAAATAGATTATTGTTCTGGAGGAAGTCACACAGCTGACTGCACACTGCTTTCACAAGGATCTTAGAGAGAAAAGGAAGGTCGGATATTGGTCTTGACTTGGCTAAAACTTCAGGATCAAGACCGGGCTTCTTCAGAAGAGGTTTGATTACGGCTACTTTAAATGACTGAGGTACATAGCCTGACAGCAAAGATAAGTTGATCATGTTTAATAAAGAGGTGCTCAGTAACGGTAAAACTTCTTTAAGCAGTGAAGTTGGGATGGGATCTAAGAGACAGGTAGATAGGTAGGCTTAAATGAGGAAATCATTGAACGCAGTTTGAGGAGGTCTATGGGAGAAAAGCAGTCTAAATATACATCACATTCTTCAGTGGGTACTAAGCTTCCTTTGTTTGAGGACAAAACAATTCCATGTAAAGGCACAGTGTGACTGATTTTCTCCCTAATAGTTATAATCTTCTCATTAAAGAAGCTCATGAAGTCACTACTACTGAGGGTTATGGATATAGATGGTTCAATAGAGCTGTGGCTCTCTGTCAGCCTGTCAGCCTGGCTGAAAAGAAACCTGGGGTTGTTTTTATTTTTCTCTATTAATGATGACTAATACGCTGCTCTGGTCTTACAGAGAGCCTTCCTCTAAGCTTTCAGACTATTATGCCAGTCCAGACGAGACTCTTGCAGACTGGTTAAAGGCCACTTCCTTCCTGATAGAGTGTAGTCCAGAAGTAAAAATTCAAAGATTAACAAGTAATGGTCTGATAGGAAGGAATTCTGTCGGTGGACTGATAAATGTTCTACTTAAATGTCGTAGGTCATGACCAGGTCGAGGGTATGGTTAAAACAGTGAGTTGGTTCCTGAACATTCTGACAGAAGCAAATTGAATCTAACAACGAGATAAAAGCAGTACCAAGGCTGTCACTTCAACGTCACCTACAATAATTACTTTATCAGTTCTCAGGACTAAAGAGAACTCAGACAGAAATTCAGAATATGGACCTGGAGCACGGTACACTATAACAAATAAAACAGCTTTCTTTTTTTTCCAGGTCAGGTGGGAAAGACTAAGAACCAGGCTTTCAAAAGACTAATTTAGGTTTAGGATTGATCAATAGACTAGAATCAAAAATGGCTGCAACTCCTCCTCCACGGCCTGTATCTCTAGGAATATGAGTATTAATATGACAAGAAGGAGTGGATTCATTCAGGCTGACATAATCATCTTGACACAACCAGGTTTCAATCAGACAAAATAAATCAACCTGGTTATCTGATATTAATTCATTTTTTAGTAGAGCTTTAGATGATAATGACCTGATATTTAAAAGTCCACATTTAATTCTCCTGTCCTGACGAACTATTTCAGCAGTGGTGTTAATTTTTATTAAATTATTGTTTAAACATCCCTTTTATTTACTGTGGATTTAACCGATTTCAGCGGTCGTGGGACAGACACAGTTTCTATGGGGTTCTGGGTGGGTGACTGCTCTAATGGAAGCACCATTAGAGCAGTCTAAGTGTGTTAAACTACAACTCTGTCTCCTGGTCTCAACCCTGGGTTGTCACGGGTTTTGTCGAAGAACAAACTTGGCCATGTTACTAGAAATGAGAGCTGCTCCTTCCAAAATAGGACGCAGTCTCTCTTCATCAGACCAGGTTTTCCCCAGAAGCTACTCCAATTATCAATGAAGCCCACATAATTAACTGGACACCACCTCGACAGCCAGCGGTGGAAGGATGACATGCGACTAAACATGTCATCAGAGGCCAAGCTAGGGACGAGAGAAAACTACGGAGTCCGACATTGTTTTAGCGTAAGCACACACCGATTCCACATTAATTTTTGTGACCTCCGATTGGCGTAACCAGGTGTCATGACCGCCAGCATGAATAACAATACAGTAGTAACCTTAAAACTGACTCACCAACACTGCCACTCTTAAAGTACTTGATTCCTTGTAACCCATCTTGAATGTGTGAGTTGAATCTCACTTTGAGTGTGTGTTCACAGGAGGAGCTGATTCTGGAAATAGTCAATGATCCAAACTGTAAACCGAAACAGTTCAGGCACTCCTACTTGCGCAGCACTCTGGTTCTCATTCTGGTAACCCTCATGGTAAGACACACTCACACATGCACTACAAAGAGTGGGGGTAGGAAAAGACATAGTGTGTGAAAAAGAGGCAGGACTTCAAGAAAGGCATTTCAGGCAGTTCAGAAGCAGTGTATATATATATATATATATATATATATATATATATATATATATGTATATATACACATATATATATATATATATATATATATATATATATATATATATATATATATGTATACACGTATATATATACGTGTATACATATATATTTATATATGTACGTATACATGTATACACATGTATACGTACATACATATATACGTATATATGTGTATATATATATATGTGTGTGTGTGTGTGTGTGTACAGTCTCAACGAGAAACTGAAGTGTTGAGCATTAGGTTAGTTTTCCCTTTTAGCCTAATAAACCATTTCTAGTGTTTAGACACCATAATCATATTCCTAAATAAATAAATAAATAAATAAATAAACAAAAACTATATACAAGTAATGAATAAATAATAATTATAATAAAATAATAATAATAATAGTCAATAAACTCTGTTAGTCGGCACTGTGTATCCTTACTTCAATGCAGAAACTGCTTCACGACCAGAAGAGCAGTTCATTTTTTTCTTGAATGACAGACTGTTACTGTCAATGAAATAATATTGATTTATTCCTGCAGACTTGGTAACTTGAAGGCAATTTATTGCATAAGAGCAGTGGAATACAGGTTGACATAAAGAGTCGGATTGCTGTAGAGAGAGTATGGTAGTACAGTGTCTGCAAGAGGAAAATCAACATGTTGGCATGTTTCTTTGTGTTCTAGCTGATGCTGATCATTGGTCTTGCTCATGCCCTGGTTGTGTTTCGAGTGGTAGCTGCCCCCTTGATGTCTGAAGGCAGCTGGGAGTTCATCAAGGATCATGCCAACACTGTGGCTGTGATGCTTGGAGCGGTGCTGCACTATCTCACCATTCAGATCATGACCCGAGTACGTATACCTGTACCTTGACCCTCATGCACACATTCACACACTGTCGATAGAAAGAGCACCACCCCCTATTCCGAGTTGGCAGTGTTGATGCTTTATTCCAAGGTGGTTATAATCCAGCAATAATGTAATGTGACCTTGCACTAATTGTAGCATAAACAAATACTTAGATATTGCATCCTTAACATGTTCTGAATTTGAGGAAGTATTTTAAGGAACTGTGTCAGGAGAAAGTTTCAAAAATCACTAAAACATCTCACTGATATGTTTCAGTTGCTGTTCATACATAGATTATTGTGTATTCTATATTTGTTCTACATTAAAATCTGGCATTCACAACAATCTTGCCCTGTGCAGTCAATGAAATATGGATAATAGGGCGTTTTTGGTATGATCATGTCTAGAATTAATTGTCATTAATTAATATCAAAATAGGTATTTATTAGAGGTGCACCGATCACAAGTTTCTGGCCGATCACCGATCTTTAAAAAGCTTAACCTGACGATATCGATTTTGGCTGATACTGTTTTTTTTTCCGTCGTTGTTTTGTTCTTTGCGGTGCTCATGAGCAGTGCTGTGCTAGTTACTGAAAAATAGCAACTAGTTACAGTTACGAGTTACTTCATTCAAAAAGTAACTCAATTACTTTGTTGATTACTTACTTCAAAAAGCAATACGTTAGTGTTAAAAGTAACTTCTTAGTTACTCATAGACCCTGGGGAGTGAGGTTCTTTTATGGTGTGTTCACTGGAAGTCAGAACTCGGAGCTGAGGTTAACATAACCTCAAAGTTTAGCTCTCACAGCTCCTCCAGCCTTACAGATGTACAACAAATCAGGTAGTGACTGTTCTTTGTCAGGTTGATTAATCCAACTTTCCGAGTTGGAGATCTGACTTCACGGGGGGTTCTTCTTTAAACTTTGACTTGAAGTTGTAAATTACGTCGTTCGTGTGCAAGTGAACACACTGGAGTTGGTTCACTCGAACACAGGGCTCGCAGCACTGCTGCTGTGATATTAATGCTCTGTTTTACCTGCGATGTTTGTCACCTTATGCTGGGAAAGTGGGGGGAGGGATCAGTGTCTCTATTCAGTCTATGGTGTCTCTATGAATCTGAGGATAAATGAAAGCAATCTGAATTCATCAATCAGGAAATCATTTACAAAGTAACGGACATATGCACCATATTGTCATGGTTACTGCGTTCATTTATTTTAAATGTAATGCGTTAGAGTATTATCCATCCATCCGTTTTCTACCGCTTATCCTCATAGGGTCGTGGGAGGGCTGGAGCCTATCCCAGCTGTCTTAGGGCGAAAGGTGGGGCACACCCTGGACAACTCGCCAGTTCATCGCAGGGCACATCGAAACAGACAACATTCACACTCACATTCACACCTACAGGCAATTAACCTAATCCCCATGCATGTTTTTGGATGGTGGGAGGAAGCCGGAGTACCTGGAGAGAACCCACGCAGACACGGGGAGAACATGAAAACTCCACACAGAAAAGCCCCGGGCCGGGAATTGAACCCGGTACGTTCTTGCTGTGAGGTGACAGTGCTAACCACTACACCACTGTGCCGCCCCATTAGAGTATTGGTTACTGTCAAAAGTGACGTCATTATTAACAGGGTGACCAGTAATGGCGTTACTGCCCAACATTGCTCATACGTGGGACACTGCCTGGCGCTTTCCTTCTAGCGTTAGTGGTACACTATATTGCCAAAAGTATTCACTCACCCATCCAAATAATCAGAATCAGGTGTTCCAATCACTTCCATGGCCACAGTGTATAAAATCAAGTACCTAGGCATGCAGACTGCTTTTACAAACATTTGTGAAAGAATGGGTCGCTCTCAGGAGCTCAGTGAATTCCAGCGTGGAACTGTGATAGGATGCCACCTGTGCAACAAATCCAGTCGTGAAATTTCCTCGCTCCTAAAAATTCCACAGTCAACTGTCAGCTGTATTATAAGAACGTGGAAGTGATTGGGAACGACAGCAACTCAGCCACAAAGTGGTAGGTCATGTAAACTGACAGATTATGGTGCGGGGTTGTTTTTCAGGAGCTGGGCTTGGCCCCTTAGTTCCAGTGAAAGGAACTCTGAATGCTTCAGCATACCAAGACATTTTGGACATTCCATGCTTCCAACTTTGTGGGAACAGTTTGGAGCTGGCCCCTTCCTCTTCCAACATGACTGTGCACCAGTGCACAAATCAAGGTCCATAAAGACATGGATGACAGAGTCTGGTGTGGATGAACTTGACTGGTCTGCACAGAGTCCTGACCTCAACCCGATAGAACACCTTTGGGATGAATTAGAGCAGAGACTGAGAGCCAGGCCTTCTTGTCCAACATCAGTGTGTGACCTCACAAATGCGCTTCTGGAACGTCGACGAAGCTTAAGTCAATGACGCGATACTTCTTTTAAGCTTTCAACAGTTTACTAAATCAAAATGTTCAAATTACAAGTACAAAACATCTATAAAGGAGATCGACTCATTTCTGTCGGTCAAAGACTGCTGCGCTCTGACCCTTTACGTCACTCACGTGGCTTAGTGCCTCAGCAGAGTGATGTCATGCATGATGCATAAATTAATATATAATTAAACTTAAGAATTAACATTACTAAATACGAAACAGTCAGTCTTGTCAAATACTCAAAATCAATCTTATACTCTACAGAAATTTCCATTATGGCTCTAACAAGGTTTGTTGTGTTAAATGTCTTGTTTGCGGCCCCACCACAACTTATTTCGGCCTTACATAGACTACAGATTGCGTACCTTTGTTCGTTTTCTTTTACTGTGTAATACTGCCAAACAGACAACATCCTTGGTTGATCATGCTCCGGGTAACTGTTGTTTTCCCCATGCAGTTGACACAAGCGTGTGTGTATATGTGACATGACCTGGTGGGCGGGCCTGACAGTCTGGCAGAGCAAAAAGCTTCAATGGCTGGCTTTCAGACCTTTTGCAGACATAGATGAGAACGGTGCAAGAGATCGGTTTTATATGTAATGATCGGCCGATAGCCGATCCCTCTAAATTAAGGAAATCAAGGCCGATCGATTGGTTGTGTAGTATTTATAACCAATAGCTCTGAAGTCATTAATCATGAACCATGAATTGTCATAAAAGGTGAAGGAGAGTGGCGTTGTTGGTAATGACGTCACATCATCACATGATCAGAAGTAGTAATAAACAAGGACTTCATGTGCATGCTCATTGCATTCTTTCATTCTTTTTTGTGGGTCTCTCTGTGTTTTTTTGCAGCACCACCTGTCAGCTTGGCATATGTATTACAGCCTTTTCACTCATTGTCACTCGTTATCACGTTGCCATGTAGACAACATGCGTTATCATGCCATTGTCGTGTGGACGGAGCCTCAGTAATCTGACGCTTGTGAGGAGCAGCTGCCATACAAGCCACACAGCTTCCTGCTCTTAAAAATGTCTACCTATCATGTCCCTCATGTCTTTGTCTCTCCCTTTCAATGTCACCTGTAGGTAAACAGATGGGTATCCCTCAAGTTGTGTGACATAGGTGAGAACAAAGTAGGATACTTTATTAAGTAATTGGATATGCATTAATTCCACTGTACTGTATATTTAAAGCATTAAAATATAGTTAGTATCCACATACATTATTATTGAATATTGAAGTTTTAACAAATCAGATATTCTAAGACACTTTCTCAAATATCTCACAGTGCATTTCAATATCTTTCTCTGTGTCTGTGTGTGTTCAGAAAAGACAAACTCATTTGCTGCCACCGAAAGAAACTTCACAGTCAAGATGTTCACCTTCCAGTTCTTCACTCTCTTCTCCTCACTCTTCTATGTGGCCTTTTTCCTGGGCAGGTACTCTGTAACGGTCTGACTGTCAGTCTTATGATGTCACACCACTTCAAAACATGAAACATTCAAAATGCCCTTATGCTCTCTTTATATCATCATCAAAGCATTTGGGTCATATCCTGACAACCTCTGCAATCAGTGAATAAATGAGTGTGTGAATGGGTGAATGCTGACATGGTGTGGCTTTGAGTGGCTGGAAGAATAAAGTTAAAGCTATATCAATGCAAGTCAATTTACCATTCACGTCATGCATGCTCACCAATCACACCCATAGCACACATTTTTGTCTCATAAAGCAGTTTTGGTAATCCAATTAACTCTACATTAACGGTCAGGACCTCCAATTTAGCATTTAACATGTCATTGTTAACTGGAATGCCCACACCACTGAGACTATTGATTATTTCACCTACTCTTCCACTTCGTCTGGAGAAACTCTGGACGTTATGACACTGTGATATCATGCTTCTCATATCGGCTCCATAAAGAATAACATGAACTTACAGCTCAGTCTTCAACACAGCATACTATGATATAATACATTCAGATAAAGATCACAGAGCTGTCATTAAAGCTACAAGATATGTCCAAGTCCTGAAAAGACCCTTGTATTAACATTTTACAAAATAAACAAGTGAAGGTACTACCACTGAGATATAATCGGTGATAACCATTTGTAAGTGATGCGGTTATCTTCTTTTTCAGATGCATAGATGAATTTTAAATAAGCCACTTACACAACCATCATTCTGATGGTGTTGGATATGTGTTCTCATTTTAACTGACTCAAATAGGTATACTGTAATCAGCCTTGAGTTTAAATGGTTAAAATTCTGATTGTTGATTAGAAGCCAATGTTTTGTTGTCAAAGGATAAATGGCCATCCGGGGGATTATGTGCGTATCGCTGGATGGAGGCTAGAGGAGGTGAGAAGAAACACATTTTAGCTTTCAGCCATTCATAATACATTACTGCATCTTGGCACTGACCCTGTGTCCTGTGTGTGTTGCAGTGCCATCCTAGCGGTTGTTTGACAGACCTCTTCATCCAGATGGCTGTTATCATGCTGCTCAAACAGACTCTCAACAACATCTTCGAGTTTACTGTGCCGTGAGTATGCTGTGTTGTCTTTCAACACTGTAAAACAGCAGGTGGTGATGAGTTAGTGCTCAGTCCTACATAATGACAGATATCAGAAAACACAATGGAACATGTCAGACCTAGCACTCACATTAATATATTATGTTTCCAGTTGGTTTAAGAAGTGTCTGAAGATAAAGACAGCAAAAAAGCTGCAGAGAAAGTGCGGCCACTGTTACAGGAAAGCCTGCCAAGACGAACAAGGACGTGTTGAGCCATGTGACATCTGCAAACTTCGAGGCTGGCTGTATAATTACCACCTGGCCAACACGGATGCCTTCAGTCTCTTCAATGAGTTCCTGGAGATGGGTAGGTCCACAGACTCCCCCCAGACCCTCACACCTGAATACCCAACAGTACTTCACAAAGAACTAACAGCTCTAGGATTACACTATCACTATTAAAACTGATGGGAAATTTGATATTGTATATTTTTGTGTTTGTGTAATATATGTTTGTGTATACAGTATATATAAACTGATCAGGCATAACATTATGACCATCTTCCTAATACTAATAATACTACTGTCATTGTCCCCCTTTTTCTGCCAAAACCTTCTATCACAACCAGCATTAAAGGTCACCTATTATGCAAAATATTATGCAAAAATAGTATAACAGTAGTATGTGTCTCTGTGAATGAGGCCCCAGGTGTAAAAATAAGGCTGTGTCCTCCTTCCCCTGCTTGCTCCTCTTCTTAGCCAACCTGTGCTGAAACAGGTGACTTGAACATTTCTTTCCCATTGACGTCAACGGGAGATGCCCCTCCCTCCAGTAAAGGACATTGCCTTTGAGCCTCTCCCCCGGAGAGATGAGCCCTCCTTTAAAGTTACAGAGCAGCCACCATTGTTTGTCCTTGCTAACTTTTGCAAACAAACCTGACAAATTTAGGAGCAAAGCACGGCAGCTACTCTGTGTGTTGGCTGCTTCAATGAGCACAGGAGGCTGTTTTTACTCTGTTCATACTCTGAAGACCCAGTGGGTCAATTTATTTTAGCTGGGAATGTAGCAAGAGCACTTCCCAAAGTTTAGCATGTGTGCACCCATCATCTCACAAAGCAGGCTTCACCAGCTGAACATGAAGCATGTATCGGTACCAACTCTCTGGGACACAACTGCAAACGTGGAGTTGTAAGTTATTTCATTTTGTGTTGCTTTACTGTGTAGCTCTACTTAGCATGATAGCCTGTAAACATGTCCCTGTAGCATTAGCACTGCAGCTGCTGGACCCCGTTACTGTTGCTAACATTTGTGTCTTTGAATGACATCAAGAGTAATTAATATTCAGTAATTTCCCAAGTTGGGATCAATAAAGTAATTCTATTCTATTCTATTCTAATATTAGGAGACATTCAACATACAATCTGTGAACACAAGCCTCATTTGCTAGTGTTATACAGTTATTTGTTATTTGGATGATTGTGACTACTGTTAACGGCACTGTCCGTGCACTGCAGAGTAACGTTAGCCTCTGTTGAAAGTGTCTCATGTATAAGTTAGATAGCCTAAGTGCATAGTTGTTTATGTTAAAAGTAGACAGCGCAGGTTTTCGAGCTTGTGAACATGTAAATTTCTTACAGTTGAAAGTGGAAGTGTTCTGTCATTTATTTTATATAATTGAATGCATTTGCTCTCACAGTGTTTGCGTTGCCTGTTAGTGTGGTAGCTGTTGGTGTAAACACAGACCACAGACCAGCTCATCACAGGGCTTGGAACCAGAGGGGCGTTTTGGGCAAAAGTGAGTTCTATACATATCAAATTAAAGGTCTCAAAAAGACGCATCAGAAATAGGGGTGGGAAGAAATATTGATATGGCGATATATCGCAATACTTTCTCTTCCAATATCATATCGATTTTTAATTCGTTAATATCAATATTTTTCAAACCCAATAAAATCATATTTTGCGCCGACTGTAAATCCAGAACGACTTCCGGTCCTCCGCTCCGCAAGGTGTCTCTGTATCGCTACCGTGTTGCATGACTTTTGTGGTGAGCGAGGCAGTGAAGAAGTTGACAGTAAAAAAGCGGAAGAGAACAGCAGCAGCAAAACAAAGCTGACGTTTGGAGGCACTTTGGCTTTCAAACGAAAGAAGGAACTAATAAGCTGGACAAAGAGTTTGCAAACGATACACCATACTGAGATAACAGCACAGCAGCCACCACCAAAACCTGTTGAAACCGAAACTTACTTTTAAATCCATTATTTAAAGGGCTTTTATCACGCGTTCTTTTTAGTCTAATGCGCCGCTATCATTTCGTTACATTCATTAAAACGCATTTCTCCTCTCCTCTGCAATGGCTGGGACTCAAAAAAGTTTGCTATTTCAGAACATTTAAGAATGTAGTAATCATGCTCTCAGAGGGACATGTCCACTCACATTTATCCGTCCCCCAATTTTCCCAGCATAATCAGAATCAGAATCAGAATCAGAAAAAGATTATAGGTATAGTTAACACAATACGAGGAATTTGTTCTGGTGGGTTGGTGCAACATAAATATCGAAAAAAAACAATATAAAGTAGAAGATACAAATATAAAATATATAAAGTAAGAGTGTAATAGTGCAAAACAAGTAACAGTGTAACAGTGCAAGAAACAGAGCCACGGAATTAAAGTATTTTGTATAAGAATGTTTGGAGTGCAAGATATATATTGATATTTACATTGATATTTACATTTATACAGGTTTTGAGTGCAACTTTATGGTGTGGATGTGCAGCATGACCAGCAACCGATTTTTGTGCATTAATGAACACGTTAATGTAACGTACAGTCTAAATTTTGAGGTTATGTTGATTAGAGCTCCAAGTTCCAATTTCCATGAACACACCATAAGGCAAACTGTCATCCCCAGTGTCCTGAAGAGGAACTGGTAGCAGCCTGTGCCTGATGATCATCATCAGACCATTGTGTAGGTCTGCCATGAAAAATCCAAATTACACAAAAATATCTTATTGAGTTTAAATAATCATAAATTAACAACAATAATAATACATATTGGTGATGGACATTATATTAAAAGCCAAGTTACATAAAATAACCCAGTTCAATACCCAGCCCAACTTTACACATCATCATTCAGCTTTTTCACATGGTGTGGTGTTAAAAAAAAAGCAAACTAAAAATTGCAAAAGTTGGGAATATCGAAGAATCGCTATTTAAATCGAATCAACACCCAAAAAATCGTGAAAGAATCGAATCGGGAGAAAACCATATCATCCCGGCCTTAATCAGAAACCTGTATTGAATAAAGCAACAAAACAATAAAGACCTAACACAAAAGTTCGTATGTCCATTTACACCCTTCTGACTGAACAATACATGAGCCTACAGTATTTTTCAGAGCCAGCAGTGATGCCCCTAAACAGCACTAAAATGGCTGACATAACTGCACCCATGATGGAACTGTCTGAGGCAGAAAAGATTTTGATTGATTTTATGAAGCAAACCGATGAATCTTGTGAAGAAGTCGAAGAGATGTTTTTGAATGCTGTTCCTCACATGAGTGATGGATTTAAGATACCATGCCTTGATAGTCTTGCCTTTTTAGCCTAGCCTAGCCTGGCTAATACTTTTGTTTTGGTCTAATCTGGCTAACTGTGAACTAAAAGTAGCCTAATATTCTGGCATAGAATATTCTTTTGAACATCCACAATCAACCTAACTCTAACCCTGTTAGAACTTATGAGACTGAACCCAAAAGCACGACTCAGGACGAAAGTATCAAAACTAGAAAACCGCAAGCGTAACACGCTCGCGGTACGTTGCAGTCGGGCATCACATTGGGACGGAGGTGCGAGCAGGGGGCAATAAACGTCAAGCGTTTCGGACAATACACAAAGGAGTTATGGCCATTCAATGGTTCAATGTGGAAATCACACCAAAATGAAGAGGTGAAACAAAATGGCTGAATTCCTGTTTGGAATAGACAATTGATGCAAGATTGTCGATGTGCATCTGGTCAACTTACACGTGTGTACCAATTTTCATGTTCCAACTCCATAAAAACTCCTATGGAGATAGGATTTTGAAAATTTCAAAGGGGCGCTATGGAGATGTTTTGCCTGACCCATGGGTGTGGCCACCATCAGATGTTAGAGGTCACCACCCTCGACCTGTGTATCAACTTTCATGATGATACAAGTTTATTAAAGCCATCAAAAATGCCAAGAACTGGCGAATCTTGAATCTCACTACTCCAGGAAAGATACAAACTCTACTTGGAAGGATCTCTGAATCCTGTACTCTATAAAGAGAAATGCAGGAGTGGAAAGATTGAACGAGAAAAACAAAGTCTTTATCGAACAGTGTTTGACAATGAGTTCAATCTTGCCTTTCACACCCCAAAGACAGATGCATGTAAATACTATGAATAGCACCAATGTTTAGAAGACAGTGAGAAGACTAATCACAAGAATGAATATGATACCCACCAGTTACAAAAGACCCAGGTGAGAGAGAGGAACAAAAAGAAAATGATAAAAAAGGAAGCGAAAGAACATACAAGAGTTATACAAGGCTGTCACTTTTGACCTGCAACAAGTGTTGACCACTCTCTGGAGCAATGTAAGTTGTCTGTTCTACTCATGCAAGCTGAGTATGTACAAGCTCACTGTGTATGAATTGGACAGCAAAGATGCTGAGTGTTACATGTGGCATGAGGGGAACAGCGGCCGTGGATCTTCAGAGATCAGCACTTGTTTACAAGTACCTGAAAGAAGTCCTCATGTAAAACATGCAGTTCTTTATTCAGATACTTGTGGTGGACAGAACAGGAATGCTGCCTTTAGCACAATGTGCTTGCATGCTGTCAGCTCACTGCCCCTCTCCACTATTGACCATAAATACATGGAGTCTGGTCACAGCCAGATGGAGTGTGATAGTGTGCATGCTGCAGTGGAAACTGCAAGAAGAAAAGTTTCTATCTACCCCCCTGATGGCTACTACACTCTTGTGAGAATGGCAAGAAAGAACAACCCATACAGTGTATATGAACTTGTACACAAGGACTTTCTGGACTTCAAGTCCTTCTCCAACCACATACTCAAAAACAGAACAAAAGATGAGGAGGGACAAGCAGTTCATTGACAGAAGATTAAATGGTTCCGCTACACAAAAGAAGAACCAAAAACAATCTTCTTCAAGTAAGATTTTACTGCCCCAAACTTCCGAAAATTGACAGTGGCACAACAGGTAACTAGAGCCACCAGAACCACACACCCCAGCTGGGGGACATGTATGAAAGTCCCCCAGGAATCAGTGCCTTAAAGAAAAAATACCTACTCGCTACCTACCTGTGCACCAATGGGACTATTACTAACTATTATGCAGAGTTCTATAACACTCTGACAACGGGCAGTGAGTGAACAAATAGCCCAAATGAACCGAAAAGTGAAATGCGTAAAAAAGGGAACTGAAATTAAACTGTTTGAAATGAATACACTATATTGCCAAAAGTATTCGCTCAACTGCCTTGAGTTGCATATGAACTTAAGTGACATCCCATTCCTAATCCATAGAGTTCAATATGATATCGGTCCACCCTTTGCAGCTACAACAGCTTCAACTCTTCTGGGAAAGCTGTCCACAAGGTTTATGAGTGTGTTTATGGCAATTTTTGACCATTCATCCAGAAGCATATTTGTGAGGTCACACACGGATGTTGGACGAGAAGGCCTGGCTCTCAGTCTCCACACTAATTCATCCCAAAGGTCAGGGTTTTTCCTGCGTTCAAATTTGCGTGGCGGCCGCCTCCAGCTATTTTTGTACCACCCCTAGCCAGAGCGATTGATATTGCTCAACACAGCTCCAGCTGTGTTGAGCAATATCGTGTTTTTCCCAGTTTTTTTCCGCTAACTAACTAACACGATTCGATCTGTTTCTTCTTCGGTAGTTGCTTCAGGTCTTTCGGGTGCACTGTTGTTGATATAGCGCCTCAATAGTGGCGCAACGCTGCAACTGCAGTTAAAATACGTAGCTGCCGCAGAGGGACATCAGTCGCTCAATCAACACAGCTGGAGCTGTGTTGAGCAATATCAATCGCTCTGGCTAGGGGTGGTACAAAAATAGCTGGAGGCGGCCGCCACGCAAATTTGAACGCAGGAAAAACCCTGCCAAAGGTGTTCTATTGTGTTGAGGTCAAGACTCTGTCTTGGTATGCTGAAGCATTCAGAGTTCCTTTCACTGGAACTAAGGGGCCAAGCCCAGCTTCTGAAAAACAACCAAATCTGAAAAACTTTACACTTGGCACAACGTTCTTAAAATTCAGCTGACAGTTGACTGTGGAATATTTAGGAGCGAGGAAATTTCACAACTGGATTTGTTGCACAGGAGGCATCCTATCACAGTTCCACGCTGGAATACACTGAGCTCCTGAGAGCGACCCATCCATCCATTATCTACCGCTTATCCTCATAGGAGCCTATCCCAGCTGTCTTAGGGCGGAAGGCAGGGTACACCCTGGACAAGTCGCCACCTCATCGCAGGGCACATAGAGACAGACAACCACTCACACTCACATTCACACCTACGGTCAATTTAAATTAGCCAATTAACCTAATCCCCATGCATGTTTTTGGATGGTGGGAGGAAGCTGGAGTACCCGGAGAGAACCCACGCAGACACAGGGAGAACATGCATACTCCACACAGAAAGGTCCCGGGCCCGGTATTCGAACCCGGTACCTTCTTGCTGTGAGGCGACAGTGCTAATGCAGTGCATGCAGTCTGCATGCCTAAGTGCTTGATTTGATACACCTGTGGCCATGGAAGTGGTTGGAACACCTGATTCTGATTATTTGGATGGGTGAGTGAATACTTTTGGCAATATAGTGTACGTTGTGCCATGTCAATAGGGATCAGCCACTGATAGATATTAATGAGACTTTTCTCCAGGTAAGGAGTCTGCAAAACTGGAGGATCTACATCTCGTGTTCACATATTTTCACACAGGGGTAGAAATCAGGCTGATTCCTAATCTCAACATCAGATCTCTGCCTAACAAATTTACTGGGCAGTAGGGAGAAATCAGATACAAATGTTTTATTGTTAGAGAACCTTCAACACCGGGGTCAACACTGGATACAGGAATGGAAAATGTCTCTTTCATTGTGCTTGATTGTGTTTTCAAGTGTTCTGGCCAGTTCTGCAGAAAAGCAACTGCTTGTAAAATGTTGCTCTGGTCAGCTGTGCGTGTGTTATGTGGTGTAAGCTGTTCTTCATTGTGTGTGTGTGTGTGTGTGTGTGTGCTTTCACTTCCCTCTGCTGAAGTTGCAGGTTGACTGGCTGAGGCTGTCTCGCTGGACAGTCTCTTGCCCAGTGTTCTTGCTGGCCACAGACAAAACAGGCAATTTCATTGGTGCGGCTTGCAGGTGCTGGGCCTCGGTGGAAACCTCTGCTGCCTGGACGACCACTGAATCCCCTTTGGAAGCCTCCACGGACTGGTTGAGTGGGTGGTTTACTCAGGGCTTGCATCGTGGTCAGCTGTCTGCTTTGACGTTTATCATCTTGGTGTCTCTTTTCTTCCATCCTGTAGTTGTAATAGTGCACAGCAACTGAGCTGGTTCAGGCATGCCACAGTTCAGTGAATACTCTGTGGAGTCTGGTCAGATAGTCTACTGGATTCTCATCTTCTCTCTGCTTACAGTCTTGGATCTTAGACATGTTCATGTAATGTGGATTCAAAGTTTTCAGGAGGTCTACAACATTGGTGATGAAGACCTTGTATTCACCACTGTCAGTGTGGTCCCAGTCTGCATGTTTTAAGCGAAGACTGTTTGTGTCTGTGTTTAGGGTGGCCCTGCTTTGGGCAAAATGAGTAAGACCAAGCCAGCTCATCAGTATACTCACTTCATTTCCCGTGGGGATAAACTCACGACAAAATGTCTCAAAAGCCGTTCCCAGATTTTCACCATGTGAATCAGGTGATGGACTATGAATCATGGCCTTTTTCCAGTCCATGGACGATGGATGAGAACTTCTCCTTGGGGTCCCATGACTCTGATCATTGGCATTTGCATCACATCAGAAACCTCTGCCTGCATGTTCAGGCGGGATCTGGTGTGGCTTGAAACTGATGTATTATCATGGCTGACGAGGTTCCACAGCTTGTCCAAGACAGATGTTGTTGGCCAAGTACCACTGGCTGCAGTAGAGATCTGTTAGCTGGTGGTTGTGATGCAACCAGTCGAGTGTAGGAAGGAGGTGCGGAACAGAGGAGAGGGCCTTTAGCTCCTGTCAGGGGAGGATAAAGAGATGTCTGTGACTGCTGATTTTGATAGCAACCTTATAACAACCGAAGCCAACTGCCTTCAGCGCTGGAAAGAGCACTTCAGCCTCCTTTTGCAACACGGTACCACCCCAGCTGATCCCACCATCCTAGCGGCCGCAAACGCTGCAACCCCTAGTGATGCCCGTATTACAGACCCTATCACACCCGAGGAAGTCAGAGCTGCCCTGAAAAAAATTAACAACAGGAAAGCCCCTGGCATCTGTCCAGTAACTGCTGAGATGCTAAAATCAGGCATCGTCGAGTGGCTCACCCACATATTCAACTAGATGTGGGAGACAGAGAGGCTACCCAGCGACTGGACCAGAGGAGTCATCCTACCCTTTAGGAAATGCAAGGGTGACAGGCGCATCTGCGGCAACCATAGAGGCATCACCCTTTTCTCCATCCCTGGCAAGCTCTTTACCAGGATCTTGCTCACGCGTGCTCTCCCAGCCATGAGAAGCAGTTGCTGTCCCCATCGGGCTATATTCATGCCTAACTGCTCCATAACAGACCATGTCTCTGCCATTCATCCGCCTACAGAGAATATATTATAGCTGCAAAGGGTGACCGACATCATATTGAACCCTATGGATTAGGAATGGGATGTCACTGAAGTCCATATGTGAGTCAAGGCAGTTGAGCAAATACTTTTGGCAATATCGAGTAAATCTGAAGTCTGCCTTTGACACCATCTGCCATACTTCACTGTGGAAGTATGGCAGATGGAGAACTGCGAGGGCTCGAGGGGTCTCCGTAGCTACGGAGATGGATAACGTATTACGCAGTTGGAGAAGTATATTCCAGTGTTTCCCATGGTGTTTCCATACAACAACAAGAGCGTCCCTAGCAACAACAAATTTATGATGGCGTCGCGTCATGCGTATTACGTATTCTCCTGCAGTGCTTCCACTTTTATTTTACTAGCCTACATATTTTCGGTATTGAAGTTTGTTGGATTAAGAGCATTCCATTGTTGTGTGGAGGGAACCTGAATATGTTGACTCAGAGATGAAGGAAAGTCTTTTTCAGTTTTCAGTTTCGGTTTCACAAAGCCGGTTCAGGGTAATCTACAGCATGGCGTCTAACCTTTTGTAATGCGTAACAACTCTTTTGTAACAACAATGCAAAAGGCACCCACCCAGCCCAGACCATTCAGAGATGCTTTTTTTGTCTGCTGCATACTTACAGACCTATTTTTACAAGTGATGTTGTAATATTGCAACGATGGTTTACAGGGTTAACTATGACCTTTTTGTAATGTGTCATGGCTTGTTTCACAGGTAATCATCATAACCATAGAGTTGGGACAGAAGCTATACTGTAGCTTACATCCACCTTCTCACACATTTAAGTGCAATAGAGCAAAATGTCATGGAAGAAAATATTTACAAAATTATGCGGATGTGAGATTAAAGCAGATTGTTTCGTTTCGTAAAACATGTTCTGAATTTTAGAAATGATTACATTCATGTTTTTTTCAATAAAAATAATATTTGAACTTTACAAAGCTTACAAGGGGCTTGTGTGGGTATGAATCTAGAGTACAGTAAAAGGATCAAACAAAGCAGCAAACAAGGGTAAACCAGCTGACAACAAGGTGTAAATGGAGCAGTGGATCGCATAGAGGCCCCACACTGATCCGATTGCAGTCTGGGGCTCACCCTGCCCGTCAACAGTGTTCTCCGTAGCCGTCGCTGGTTGGTTGCAACTAGGTTCGTCATACACCTCCTCTTTCATTCTTCCCACTCATTTCAGCAGATGCATCTCACTCACACCAAAACAGGGCAAACAGCTGGGACTGCAACAGTCTGTGCACAAAGTGTCTATGTTTTTATGCAGATTCATTGTTAACAACAACAATAATAATAATAATTATAATAACAATAACAATAATAATAAATCAAAATTAAACGTGCATTCCTCACCGCGTGGCAAGTATGACTTTGAGAAGTAAAAAAAGAAACGCTTAACACCAGCAACTGTGGTGGTGCTGAGGGTGAATTTTTAGTACTCTGTAAATTGCTGTACGTGGACACAGAGAGCCCTCTGCCTTGCCGGAGAGCCTCTACGTTCTCTCCGGGTGCATGTCCGTCACTCCGTCAAGGGAAAATGGAGACGGAAAAGGCTGCGATGTTCTTCTATTCTATGTCCTTCACAAATAGGCCTGATTAAATCGTAAAATAGTATTTTGTCCCGGCGTAAAAATATCTAACTCATTTCATTGAAAATATGTAGTGAAATAAAAGTGGAAGTACTGTAGGAGAAAAAAACAACCAATAAAATGATTGAATATCCAACTAATATCTATCTAATCCTAATAGTTTTGGGAAGAATCATCATTTGTTGTAATCTTTAATTGGCTACTTTTTTTCTTTTATTAATACTGTATGTACCCCCTGTCCTCCTGACATTTGGCAGCTTCAAATGTTGTTTAACTTGCTTAATATGCACCTCTGCCTCTAAACTGAATGACTGTATGTTCTTTTTGTGAGAGCGGCACCATCACCTGGCAATACTCTGGAATCACATGAATGGGCATTTTGAATTAACACATAAGAAGGGGGGCTATTTTGCCGTGCATGGTGTTTGGCTGGGAACTGCACGGCAGCTGCATGGCAGCCGCACGGTGTGCGCCTGGAGCGGGAAAAATTCAGTGGCTCCTACTGTAAGCAGTAGTGCATCCATGGTTGTATTGTGCAACAGATTTCACCTCATCAGGGCATACCAGAGCGCAAGGGAGAGTGGTAAGAAGAAGGGAGGAGGGATCGCAATGTATATTAATGAGAGATGGCGTAAAGCTGGACATGTGAGCATTAAATGGCACTGCACTAAGGACGTTGAACTGCTGGCTGTTAGTGTATGGCCATATTATCTGCTGAGAGAGTTTTCACACGTGATTGCGATCACTGTTTACACCCCCCCTGGAGAGTGTCCCAACGCTGTGGAAGACTTCCTGTGGTTCCTGTCCCAAAGACAACGCACCCCAGGGAGCCCAACCACTTCAGGCCTGTGGTCCTCGCTTATCACCTGATGAAGACCCTGGAGAGGATCATGTTGAGAAATCTCCGCCCCATGGTGAGCTCACATCTGGACCCACTACAGTTCGCATACCAACCAAACTCGGTATGCGATGCCGTAATCTTCCTGCTGCACAGATCACTGACTCACCTGGAGAACACCAGCAGCACTGTGAGGATAATGTTCTTTGATTTCTCCAGTGCTTTCAACACGATCCAGCCTTCTCTGCTCAGGGGGAAGCTTGAAAGTGTGGGAGTAGACTGTCACCTGGCTGCATGGACCATCGACTACCTCACCAACAGACCACAGTACGTGAGGCTTCAGGACTGTGTTGGACATGGTAGTCTGCAGCACAGGGCCCCACAGGGGACAGTGCTCTTCCCCTTTTCTCTTCACCCTGTACACATCGCACTTCAGCCACAACTCTGGGAGCTGTCACCTCCAGAAGTTCTCCGATGACATAGCTATTGTTGGATGTGTGTCCGAGGGGGACGATCGGGAGTACAAGACCGTCACTGACTTTATCAACTGGTGTGAGTGTAACCATCTTCAGCTCAGGGCAGTAAAACCAAGGAGATGGTCACTGACTTCCGCAGGAGGAAGACACTCCAGACTGCACCAGTGAACATCTGGACATTGAAATGGTGACCTGGGTGCTCACTTCAACAATAAACTGGACTGGACAGATGTCCTGTATGAGAAGTGCCAAAGTTGTCTCCACCTGCTGAGCAGACTGAGGTACTTTGGAGTATGCGGGACTCTGCTAATTACCTTCTATGACACTGTGGTAGTGTCTGCAGTGTTTTATGCAGTGGTCTGCTGGGGAGCAGGGAGCACAGAGAGGGACAGGAAGAGACTGAACAGGCTAGTCAGGAGAACCAGCTCTGTCCTGGACAGCTCCCTGGACACAGAGGAGGTGGGTGAGAGGAGAATGTTAGCTAAGCTCACCTCCATTATGGACAACCCCTCTCACCCTCTGCATGAGACTGTGGATGTTATGCTCCATCTGTCTGGGTCTGTTAAGTTTACCATTTTAGTCTTGTGCCTGCATGTTGTCCTGTCTCCTCCTGTCTCTAATCTGTGATTGTGAAACCCACCCTGATTGTTTCCACCTGTGTTTCCCTACCTCGTGTATAAATAGTCCTGTCATTTGTTTGTTCTTTGTGAGATTGTCTTGTCCCATCTCATGCCCCAAGTCTTCAGTGATTATTCCTGCAGTTCCAGCATCATTCTTGTTTCAAGCTGTGATTTTGATTTGTAAGTTTTGTAACTTTAGCGCCCACTTTTGTTTCTAGTTTCTAGCTTTGTTTCTGTTTCTAGTTTCTTAGTTTAGCCTGTTTCATGTTTCTGTTATTTTTAGTTTTTAGACGAATCCTCTTTCAGAGTAGATCCTAGTTTTGTGCAGAGTCGCCTGATATTTCTAGTGTTTCCCTTTTTGGTTAATCCCTCCTCTTGTGAAGAGTTGTAGGTGAGCTTAGGTTTAGTAGTATCTCCCAGTGTACCTGACCCTAGTGCCCTTACTTTATCCCCCTCAGCTCTCCCTGATATTCTGTCCTAGTTTAAGTTTCGTACAGTAGCCTTATGAGAAGGAGTGATTTTTTGGTTTTCAGGTATTGTTAGTTTTCCCTCTCCTTTTGAGAGTGGTTTCAATTACTCCCCATTTAATAGCCGAGTGCAGCCAGTGTAGGGCTCCTCTTAGTGCACATCCCCACCTGTTTGGAGGCGCATGCTCTTCATAATCTCCCCGCTGGGAATTCTGTGCTCTTTTTCCCTGCCTGCCAATGTCAAATAAAGTTCATTGTGATTGCACCATGTATCTGTCTCAGAGTTGTGCAGTTCCCAGAATGGAGCCCTCACAGTGGAGAATTTAAGTAGCTCCTTCATCTGTAGACTGAGACTTCCACCCTGCAAGAAGGAGCACTACTGCAGATCATTCATACCATCAAGCAATAAGACTCTATAACATCAGCATCACTGGCTGATATTAATACAATCTAGACTCATCACTATTACTGTCATTGTTGTCACTGGTTTTCATGCACTATCACTTTGCACAGAAAAAATATTGCACTGCTTTTTTTCACACTGACTTTTTATTCAGCCGGAGGAGTTTTTTTTTTTCGTTTGTAAAAATGTTTGCCTTGTTCTCCCTCTATACAGTCTTTGTCAAATGTTTACATACACTTGTAAAGAACATAATGTCATGGCTCTCTTTGAGTGTCCAGTTATTTCTACAACTCTGATTTTTCACTGATAGAGTGATTGGAGCTCATACTTTGTCACAAAAACATTCATGAAGTTTGGTTCTTTTATGACTTTATTATGGGTCATTGCATTTTCTTCCTGATCGTAGCAGTGACAAAACAGTGCCATGCACTTTATACTTACAAACAATTTCCTGACTTGTTCAAGTCAGTGATTCGCTTTTTCAGATCCATGCTGAGCTCCTTTGACTTTCCCATTGTAGCGTTTGTGGGCGTTTGTTTCCAATGAGCCCTATTTAAATGGCCTCAGAGACGTCACCAGCTGTAGTCACTCATGATCACTCACAAGTTAAGAGGCCATGCTATGAAGCCCATTTCATTGACACAACTTCCTAAGTCACCAAAATTGCTAATTTATGTTGCAGTTTGTATATTTTTTGACCCAGCAGGTTTGGTCACATTTTCAGTTGACACATAATGAAGTAGAAATAACTGGAAACTCAAGAGAGCCATGACATTATGTTCTTTACAAGTGTATGTCAACTTATATATATATATATATATATATATATATATATATATATATATATACGTATATATATATATATATATATATATATATATATATATATATATATATATATATATATATATATATATATATATATGGCGGCACGGTGGTGTAGTGGTTAGCACTGTCGCCTCACAGCAAGAAGGTACCGGGTTCGAGGACCTTTTTGTGTGGAGTTTGTATGTTCTCCCCGTGTCTGCGTGGGTTCTCTCCGGGTACTCCGGCTTCCTCCCACCATCCAAAAACATGCATGGGGATTAGGTTAACTGGCTAATTTAAATTGACCGTAGGTGTGAGTGTGAGTGGTTGTCTGTCTCTATGTGCCCTGCGATGAGGTGGCGACTTGTCCAGGGTGTACCCTGCCTTCCACCCTAAAACAGCTGGAATAGGCTCCAGCCCCCCCACGACCCTATGAGGATAAGCGGTAGATAATGGATGAATGGATATATATATGTGTGTGTGTGTATGTATATATACGTATATATATATGTATATATGTATATATATATATATATATATACGTGTATACATATATACGTGTGTGTGTGTGTATATATATATATATATATATATATATATATATACATACACACACACACATATATATGTATGTATATATATATAACTATATATATATGTAGTTATATATATATACGTATATATATATATATATATATATATATATATATATATATATATATATATATATATATATATATACACCTTATTGAATTTAAAAACTAAGAAAGTGTATGGTTCCTTCCAACCGTAACAATTACCCTTACAGTTAGCAGGAGCTAGCTTTAGCTACAAGCAAACTGTAACAACACATACAAACAAACTCAGTAACATTCAGACACAGTATTTTTAACTCACTGGTCAGAAACACCCTGCTGCAGCCGCAGAGTCTGAACCTATTCAGGAACCTCTCCTTCTGGGTCAGACTATTTGAAATTTGGTAAGGTTGAACAGCATCTCTTGCCATAGCCGCAAATCCGCCGTAAACATCATCTCACGGTGAGGCCAGCAAGAGCTGCATCCTCTTCAGAGAGGGGTGTGGTCAGACACAGCTCAGGAACATTTAAAGGTACAGACACAGAAACAGTCTGTTCTCAGCAGAGCTCAATTCAGTGACTTTTAACTGGCTGGAATTCAGAACCAGGGCTGAGTTTGGGGTAATATACTTTGAATACAGTATTGTTGGATGTCTGAGACATTTGACATCTTCATTAATTTGAGCTCTAGTAGCTTATTTGTTGGATCAAACTACCCGGACCAGCCTTCATTCCTCACCTGCATCAATGATCCTTGTCCTCTCATGACCCTGTCTCTGGTTCTCCACTGGTCCTTCCTTGGATCACTTTTGATAGATCCTGAATACTGCAGACCAGGCCCACCAGAGGTGCAGTTCTGGAGATGTTCTGACCCAGTCCTCTAGCTATCACTGTTTGGTCTTGTTGCCAAACTTACTCAAATCCTCACTCTTTAACCTGCTTCCAAGACATCAACTTTGAGGACAAAATGATGAAGAGATAATCAGTTACACTTCACCTCTCAGTAGTCATAATGTTATGCTGGATCGGCATATACTGTGTGTATATAAACACTATGTATAATATTTGTCAAATCTACACTAAAGTCACTACTTTTTCCATCCATTCTAATACTGTTATGTAACACAGTATCATATAGTTTGATGTAAATAAGAACATGCATTTCAACACCTTATCACTGATGCTTTTAGCACCAGAGGAGGATGAAATTATACCCTGTGTCTTGAAAGTGCTTAAAACAATCTTTCCATGTTACTAACTTTCTGTCCATCCCCTTCAGTGGTCCAGTTCAGTTTCACCACCATATTTGTTGCAGCATTCCCCCTCGCCCCCCTGCTGGCTCTCATCAACAACATCTTTGAGATCCGCCTGGATGCCATCAAAATGGCGCGCCTGGAACGGCGGCTTGTTCCTCGGAAGACCAACGACATTGGTGAGCTGTGTGTCTATTGATATACAAGTCATACAAGGTTTATATATACAAGGTCTCCATGTAGAATGGGTTGTTACTAGGGATAGGTGTATCTAAATATCGATAGTATCGATAGCAAGATGAGTATTGGTATCGGATCGATGCTAGCGTGATGAGATCGATCCTTTAGTTACAGTTTCTACAGTTTCAAATTACCACAGAGTCCATAAGAGCACAGCGTTGGGAGACCCCCAACACAGAAACAGAGGTCTCTGGCAGAGTCTTTTCAGCCAAAAAAAGGAGTATGCAGGTAATCTTCAGCATTAAGCAATGTTTTTTTCACAGTGATCAGAGAGACAAATTTAGCAGACTGATTAAACTATTGTCATAATTCGGCCAGTTGAAAAATAATTCTTAAAAAATGTAATTATTTTACTGGAACTCTGGAAAAATATACCCTTATATAAAGAAATATTTAATATATCATATATTATATTTTAATATATATGATTGTGTATATATTTTATTAAAATCCACTAACTAAAGACAAATTATTAATTATTCAATGATGATGACGTTTCTAGTAAAAAGTATTGGTATCGGTATTGGTATCGGTATTGGTATCGGCGATACTAGCCCAATATTTACTTGGTATCGGATCGATAGCAAAATTCCCAGTATCGCCCACCCCTAGTTGCTACAACATACATTTCACATGACTGAGTCATTTCAATAAAAATGAACTGAGGTCGATAGTATAAATGGCCCGGTGGCCCAGACATACTTTTAAAACTGTCAGGGCCACCAAAATGCTCCAAGCACTGGTCCGGTGCTAATTCCCTGTTAAATGAGCTGCTGTTTTCTAATGTTTACAGTGGTCAAAAAAGGTGTGCTGGATCACTGTACAAGCTGTATATAAACACGGTTGCATAGTTCACACTGGAATTCCCCTTTCGGTGGGATTTCCCCAGAATGATGTACAACTGGGGAAATCCCACCAATCACATTTGCACTCCTATTTAAGATGGTGCCTCTACATATTTGATTTATTTAATTGAATAAAATCTCTGCCCTTCAGAGATCGGTCTCTGGGAGATCAACAGATATGCTGATCTTAGAAGTGTTCAGCTCTGCAGCTCTGGAGCTTCACAGTGACAGCCCGACAGGCTGCTCAGTGACTAAAGCAGGAGCACAATCTGATATCACCTAGTAATTAACAGTCCTGGACCACTAAGCCTAATCCTTACCCTAACTCTAAAAATTGTGATATTTGTCCAGGACTGTTAATTACTTGGTGAGGTAAGATCATCCAAAGCAGGACGCAACAGGCAGGCACATCAACGGGTAAATAGCGAGTCGACGCGGGTCGACACGGCTCGACTTTCACACTGTAGGTGATCCGATCCGAGCTGATAAACTCCCGGGTCAATTGCCGAGTTGTTGACCCATGTCAAAATACCGCGTCAACCCTTTCACAGTGCACAAAATTCTTGTTCTGTGAAAGGGGCTATAGTGTGATCCCGATCAAAGACAGCCAGCGCTGTGCTCTCACTGAGATGTAAATACACCACCTGCACAGCTCACTCTTTTCTGCTTAGTGTGCCGCTCGCTCACTGCTGCTGACAGTTGACACAGTGTTTCTCACTGGCACTGTTCCTGATGTTTCTAAAACCCCCAGTACCCAGCCAAAGCCGGGCAAAAAACAAAAAGAAAAGAAAAGAAAGGCACCAGAGGAGTTGAGGGAGAGTGAGAGGAATTACGAAAAGAAGAGGGAGCGAAAGTTCCAGCCTCAATGTCGAGACCGCTGGAATTGAAAACACAGATTTGCAAGCAATTTGTGACACACTGTAGATCGGCGGTTGAATTATTCTTATTACATTGTTAATAATAACTTGGAATTGTTATGTTACAATTATTTTAATGATAAACATTTGTTTTATAGAAATTATAGTAGCTAGTTTTTCATATTTATGATGAATACAGGCAGGAGATGTGAGTTGTGAGGGTTTATTTTTTGCTTGTTTATTTGAGGCATTCTCCACTCCACAAGGACTTTTGATTTATGTATTTGCACTTTTTGAAATAGGCCTACCTCGTACTGCAGTATTAAAATAAATGTTATGAAATCAAATTTTTCTTTTTCGTCATTATGGGGATCAATGCCTGCGTGGTCACAATGGTGGGGCCAGTGTTCTTCAAAAGCACTTCGCTTATCGTGTACCCCTGGAGTACCTTTCAGCTCCTGATCCACATCCGCGGTAAAGGTAGACAGCAGTAGTGGCAAGCTAAATCCACTGAGTCAATCCATGATAATTAGACTGTAATCAGTGGGATTGATCTGTATTTACAGTACACATGTACATGCAGTAGCCTATGCAGAGTTGTGCATTACAATGCAAGGAAACAACTGAATAAATGTCGGTATCGACATGCAATCAGTGCACTTGTCAAGGACTACGGTTTCCAAGACAATAACTGGGGACAGATCTGTGCACATGGTGCAATATATGTTTGGATTTATTTTAAAGCAATGCGGTAATAACTAAGTAACAAAACTAGACTAAGGTGTAAATGGCAAGGAATCAGTATTCAGTGGTGATGTGCAGACGGGTGTTGGGTGTATGTAATGTGGTGACAGAAACACCTTAAGACAGCACCCCAGAATGCAAAAAACACTGTCCCCAAAACTTCAGAATGAGTTGATAGTGTGTTGTGCCCAAGAAATAAGAGATGGCTTGATAGCGAAAATGAAAAAGGCCAACTATTTTACAGTACTCGCAGATGAGTCCATGGACACGAGTGGAACTGAACAGTTATGAACAGTTATGCATATGTCTCCAGTATGCGGATGAGGAAGATGGAAAAGCTGAAATAAGAGAAGACTTCCTTGGCTTTTGTCTGTTACTCAAACAAGATGCAGCCACCATCAGTGAAGCCATCCTCAGCCAACTCTCAAAATGGGGTCTTGAGGCAACCCTCCTCAGGGGTCAGGGCTATGACGGGGACTCCACGACGAGTGGACATGTGAGTGGGGTACAAAAGAGAATCCAGGAACTATATCTCAGGGCATTGTACACCCACTGTCAGAGCCATGTGTTTAATCTTGTTGTGGTGCATAGCTGTTCAGGCATCCCTTTGGGGAGGAACACGATGACCATTGTTGAAAAGATTGCTGTTCTCGTAAGCCACAGGTGCCAGGCAAACTGCCTTGTGGGAAGAGAGCAGAAAATTTCACTGCTGCTCATTCTGCTTTAGAGACCATGGAAACAGAACCGACCTCCATCTCTGGAAATGCCAGTGATCTCAAACATAATATGGAATCATGCGAGACTATCATCGCTGTTGTGATGACCAACCATATCCTAGGTTACCTGCAACCTCTCACCAAAACAATCTACTAACTTGGACATCATCATAGCCTACAAGGAAGCACATAATGTGCGTAAGGTCATAGCCAGAGTTGTGAAGAAGGATTTAGAGGATTTTTTGAAAAAGCATTAGCCATGGCCAACTCTGTCAGTGTCGTCCCAGCCAAGAGAAGGGTGTGTCTCAACCAGAAGTACAGAGCTAATGTAGCCTCTGAGTCAGTGGAAGACCACTATAGGATAATCTTATTTTATCCATTCGTTGACTACATCACCAGTGAGCTGGATGCCAGGTTCTCTGAAAGAAACAAGCCTGCAATGCTAGCAGCTTACCTGCTGCCAAAAGATCTAAAAAAGCTGACAAAGGAAAGAGAGGAAGAGCTGGTCGAGTGGTACAGAGAAGATTGACCTGACCCACATACAGTCACATAGGAAATAGAACGCTGGCGATACAAGTTCGCGGAGAGTGATGAACCCTGACTGGCTCATGCTTGGAAACGTTGAATGAAACATGCCATTCTTTCCTAACATACCCTGTATGCTTAAATCCTTTTTGACTCTTCCCGTTACAACATGTGCTTGTGAGAGATCATTTTCTGCCATGAGAAGACTGAAAACCTGGCTCAGAGCCAGTTTGTCTGATGACCGTCTCTCAGGACTAGCTCTCATACATGCTCACAACAACATCAAGATCAACAAGGAAAGTGTACCCATGCAGTGGGATGCCTCTGGAAACAGGAGGATCCACCTGGCCTTCCAAAAGGTAATACTGTGAAGATTACACAGCCTTTGTAAATAAGAATTTGTTCTCAAATGCTTACCTGGTTAAAATTGAGATGAAAAAAGCAGTATTATTTGTCACATTTGCATTAACTGACCATAAGTCTGTCTGCCTGTCTGTCTGTCTGTCTGTCCTTTTTATGTACTTTCATTGAGTTGAACCATCTGGAGACAGGATCCAGCCAGACCTCCAAAAAGTCAATACATTATCTGAGAGTGCCAAAAGTTAATAAAAATCCAGTCAACAACATTATGTGTTTCTGTGTTTGTGTAACTGCACGGTTTAAAACACTATTTTACTTTTTATTAATAAATAAGTGCCCAAATTATTTTCGCCATGGGGTTAGTACACATGTACATCTAACACATCTAACACTATTCAAACATTTATACATACAGTAAATCAACATCATTCATATATGACAAAATAAAAAAAAGTTACAGGAAAGTATTGCATCCATAGCTTCACACACAGCAGCTGCTCTTACCTGTAACCTACTTTTCCCTCCAAAACTTCACCTCTGCTGCACTTTAACATACACAGACGGTGCTAGAATTATAATACACTGCTCAAGAAACATAACTCAACCCTTTTTTTCTGTGTACGGAATGATATTTAACAGAAAATACATAGTGAATTATTAATATCTTAAAATAACAGCTGTTATTGCAGGTCAGACAGACTTGCCAAATCACAGATCTTAGCAACATAAGGAAAAAATTTAATCAGTAACACCAGAAACTCATACTCCTAATGCACGGCAATTCACAGCTCACACAGTCCGGTCACAGGTGACAGAGGGAGAGGATGGACACTTCTTAAAAAATTCTACAAATTTCATAGAGCTAATGACTGAGCATATACATAGCTAACAAGCTAATGTCAGCACATGTAATGGCTCAAACTATGTCTGACGACTTAAGATTTTCGGTCTATTTAACTTGACGACTTACAGTTGAATCCACTCGCACATACAATGATACAGGAACGGATTTTCTAAAAATTATTTTTAACAAAATCCACTTATTTTAATTATTTCTATCTGCATTTAATCCACGAAGAAATCATTTGACTTCTACCGATCGCCTTCATGGAAGAGAGAGAGACGCTATCTCTGATAGCTAAATCGCTGAGTCACGTCATTCTCACGTCATTGATTGGATGTTATTCTATCCCAATGTCACCTGATGCAATGACCTTCAAAATGAAATATGTTCAATTATACCATAAGATATCTTTGTTTTGTTTCTTTTTTTCCTCTTTGGTTAGACTCTAGTAACCAGGGTTACATATAGATGACTGTCAGTGGGTCACTGTGAAAAAACAAAGTGTGTTTGCCTTTTTAGAACATGTCAGGATCTTTGTGTCTATTTTTACCTGAGAGTCCTGTTACCTATGTATGAATGTGAATGTATGAATCTGTTTTCTGCAGGTGTGTGGACAAAGGTGTTGGAGGCCATTGGTGTGCTAGCAGTGATTGCCAATGGTTTGGTCATTGGAGTCTCATCAGACTTCATTCCACGCCTCGTCTACCGTTACCGTTATGGCCCCTGTGCTAATGGAAGCACTCACATACAGTTAGTCATGTTCCTGCTAATAGAAACACCTGATAACATTTCAGGAGGCTGTGTTGTATCTCACCACGAGTATTTTTGTGCTCTTGCTGCAGCTGCATGCAGGGCTACATTAATGATACTCTGTCCATGGCTCATGTGACACACCCGGCAGTAAGAAAGGACTTTCTTCTACATCAGATGATCACAGAAAATGGTTCCAGTGTCACACAGTGCAGGTGAGTAGACATTGCTATAGAGGCTCAAGTTGCTGTGAAGTAAATATATACACGTATATGTTTATATATATATATATATATATATATATATACATATATATATATATATATATATACAGTCATGGAAAAAATTATTAGACCACCCTTGTTTTCTTCAATTTCTTGTTAATTTTAATGCCTGGCTCAACTAAAGGTACATTTGTTTGGACAATTATAATGATAACAACAAAAATAGCTCATGAGAGTTTAATTTAAGAACTAAGGATTATTCATTTTCCATGGTTTTCTTGATAATAACCAAAATTACTTAAATTCTTACATCAATAGCTATGGCATTGTACCGCCAAAAACACTACTTTTAAGCATTCCATGTTTTCTTTTCTGTTTGCTTTAAACACATGATACACACAAGAGTTAATACTTGATTGCATAACCATTGTTTTTGATGACTGCAGCCATGCGTCTTGGCATGCTCTCCACCAGCTTCTGACATTGTTCTGCTGTCACAGCAGCCCATTCCTGTTGGACAAATTCAAACAAATTTTCTTTGTTTTTGGGCTTGTGGTTCTCCATTTTGAGTTTGATGATTTTCCACAGGTTTTCAATTGGATTAAGATCTGGTGATTGAGCAGGCCAAGGCATGGTGCGAATGTTGTGGTTCTCCATCCAGGCTTTAACTGACCTTGCCGTGTGGCAAGGGGCATTGTCTTGTTGGAAAATCCAGTCATTCGAGGCAGGAAAGAGTTTTCCGGCTGATGGAAGAAGACTGTTTTCAAGGGTAGTCCTGTACTTGACCTGGTTCATTCGGCCTTCACACAATTGCATTTGCCCTGTTCCACTCAGACTGAAACAACCCCAGATCATGACTGATCCACCCCCATGTTTTACTGTAGGGGCAAGACAGTCTGGGTTGTAAGCTTCTCCAGGCTTCCTCCTAACCAGTAAGTTGGCTGGAGTGGGCATCAATTCAAAATTGGATTCATCACTGAAGAGAACCTTAGCCCAATCATCAACAGTCCAATCCTTGTGGTCTCGAGCAAAGAGTAACCGGGCCTTCCTCTGCCTTTCATTGATGAAGGGCTTCTTGCGTGCTCTGTGTGACTTCAAACCAGCTTCAACAAGTCGGTTTCGAACTGTCCTTGCCGAGCAAGTCACATTTCTCGACAGTGCCCACTCATTTTTAAGGTCCCTGGAGGTCTGATGACGATTCCTGACACAGGAACGGATGAGTGCACGGTCATCTCGTGGGGTAGAAAGACGTTTCCTGCCACGGCCAGGTAGCAATTTGGTAGTGCCATGTTCAGCTTGTTTTTTTGTTGGAATGAACGGCTGTCTTGGAGATCTTCAGTTTTTTCGCTACCTGTCTCTCACTCATGCCAATTTCCAGCAGTGCCAAGATGGCTGCCTTTGTTGCTTCACATAATTCTTTTGTTTTAGGCATTATGTGAGAGCTGACAACTTCTGAGTTGTGCTACGGCTTGAATGTAAGCAGGAAACCACTCTAGGCCTTTGCATGTGCAGTGCTGCTTGTGACATGAAATGGCCTCTTATATACCCTGGGAATCAATTAAGCTTAAGAATGTCAAATAGGACATAAAGTATTATGTGACCAGCTGCATTTTTTGTTGTGTTCATTGTATTATACGTTTAGTGGTACCAGATATTAGAATGAACAAGAAATTGAAGAAAACAAGGGTGGTCTAATAATTTTTTCCATGACTGTATATATATATATATATATATATATATATATATATATATATATATATATATATATATATATCTATGTACTGTATATATGCACGTATATACGTATATACACATATATACGTGCATATATACATATATATGCACGTATATACGTGCATATATATATATATATATATATATATATATATATATATGCATATATATATATATATATATATGTATATATATATACGTATATAAATACATGCATACATGGTTAGCACTGTTGCCTCACAGCAAGAAGGTACCAGGTTTGATTTCAGCCTGGGCCCTTTCTGTATGTTCTCCCCGTGTCTACGTGGGTTCTTTCCGTGTACTCCAGCTTCCTCCCACCATCCAAAAACATGCATGTGGATTAGGTTAATTGGCTAATTTAAATTGCCCATAGGTGTGAATGTAAATGTTATCTGTCTCTATGTCTCTACCCAGTCATTACCACACAGACAATGCCTTCAGTCACAAGGGATGCCCCCTGCATGTGTATATACTGTGTGTGTGTGTGTGTATATATATATATATATATATATATATACTGTATATAGATGTGAGGGACGAGATAGACACATGATGGATCGTGGCTGAAACTGCGTCGTTTATTGAACGTCACTGCTGGCTGCTCCACTTTACGGACCATATACAGACACTGAATCAGTCAATTGTACAGTATTTAAAATAAAGCACTGTGCCTTCACAGTAACTAAACCCTTTCAAACAAGGTTTCATCTTAAAAAAAAAAAAAAAAAAACGAGCATAGAAGAAAACTAACAGATAGTATAGAGTAGAAAGTACCTGTGGAGCTAGCAAAACATGCAACCAAAAGCTAGCCAAAATCACAGCTGACATACTGGTATGAAACCAGGTTACAAATCCTAACACTTCACTAGATGGTACAAACATCTCAATTACACACCATTTCAAAACAACAGTTTATTATTGTTTTATGGTCAAGATATTTTACTGGGATGTAGAGAACTATCTGTGGTGAGATTAATCATTAAGCATGTATAGTATAGTGTGAGCACGTGAATCGTGAGCCGCAAACTCACATTTTTTTTAACCGACAACTGACAATTTTTACCGGTTAACATTGATACGGTCAACTACCAGTCAAACGGTTACCGGTTAACATCCCTAGTCCACGTATGCCCTTATCTCTGATATGTTTTTGCTTGGACATTTCTTCATTTCCTTACTTACACTGTTCAATATGTTCACCCCAGTAACTGATGCACAGAAGCTTTTCTATTTGTCCGTCTGCTTATTGTTTTAAAGTTGTGTTCACCCCTCAGATCATAACCCCTTTCACGATTGGAAAACAGTTTTTGAAAGCTTCCAGGTAGTTGATTGTTTCTTGCCTTATGCATTATTATTGCTGTTTGAAAAGAAACTATATCAAGGAATTTTTATAATCTTGACTGCAAAAATAATTGATTAGTGTGGTCCTTATAACCAACTTTATTTATGGTTCTTATTGCTTTTTTTGTATGATTAGTGACTGCAATGTAGTTTTGTAGTATAGATATATATATATACATATATATGTATATATATATGTATATATATATATATATACATATATATATACATATATATATACTGTATATATATATATATATATATATATATATATATATATATATATATATATATATATATACACGTATATATACATATGTATATACGTGTATATATATAATAATGTTGTACGTGATATGGTAATGTTGTACATTGCATCCCATGTTTTTGGACATTAACAGCTTTGCTGAGTTTGCCTCTTGGTTCCTTGTCTCTCCAAAGTACCCTCCCTTAGCACCTCCATGTCAGCACAGTCAAAGCAGGATCCTGTTCAACTTTTGGTATTTTCAACTATTTTGCTTGCCACGTTTGGTTGAATTGGTTTGAATGATATGCACCAGGGCAGCACGGTGGTGTAGTGGTTCGCACTGTCGCCTCACAGCAAGAAGGTACCGGGTTCGAATCCTGGGCCTTTCCGGGCCTTTCTGTGTGGAGTTTGCATGTTCTCCTCGTGTCTGCGTGGGTTCTCTCCGGGTACTCCGGCTTCCTCCCACCATCCAAAAACATGCATGGGGATTAGGTTAATTGGCTAATTTAAATTGACCGTAGGTGTGAATGTGAGTGTGAGTGGTTGTTTGTCTCTATGTGCCCTGCGATGAGGTGGCGACTTGTCCAGGGTGTACCCTGCCTTCCGCCCTAAGACAGCTGGGATAGGCTCCAGCCCCCCCGCGACCCTATGAGGATAAGCGGTAGATAATGGATGGATGGATGGATATGCACCACCTTGTGGTCAAAGTTGGATATTTTTAATTTGTGCCTGGATTCATTGGCATTGATTAGGTTGACATAACATTTGAACTGTGCTGATTATGCTGGCTTTTAACTGTAAGAAGGTGATCTAGTAGGAAGAATTGGGCTGGGTATACTATGTACAGTATCATTTAAAAGTTGAATAATATCAATGTGGATAAATGAAAATTTATAAAATAGGAAGCATATTATAAGGTTTTCAAAAAAAGCTGAAATGCTGATGCTTCGCTGCTAATGCTTTCTTAAATGTTGTAAGAAGAAGGTGAAGTAGTGAGAATAATTAGAAAGGTGGGAATGAGCTAAATTTGCGTGAATGTCATTCATGAATTGAATAATAACATTGATGTGGAATATTGTGTAAAAAGTAGATGGTACCCTGAAAATTTGATGCCTGCAGTATGAGAATCAATCAATGTGTCAAATGCAGGGAGGCCTTTATCCTCATATAGTCTAAACACAACAATCACATATTTGATAAACCAAATAAACTGTCTCTGTTTGTGCATGCAGCTATAGAGACTACAGGAGTGATGAGGACTATACACTGACTTCTCAGTTCTGGTTGGTTTTGGCTGTGCGCTTTGCCTTTGTCATCTTGTTTGAGGTTTGTACGTTAGACTTTGGTAAGAGAGTGTTGTCCATTTATTTGACTGAACTGAATATTTAATAGTTCTGTGTGTATTATGTGTGTTTTTGCAGCATGTTGTGGTGGTGTGTAAGTTTATAGCAGCCTGGTTTGTCCCCAACAATCCTATTTACGTGAAGAATGATCGACTGCATGACAAACTGGCTAGGCTGAAGGAGGAACTACGGTAAGTCAACAGTATCATAGATAGTTCTATGTATCATATCATAGTTCAAGAGTCAAAGGTGAAAATTTACAGTTGCCTGAGTGGCAATTGCAAGTGATTCATGGTGTCGGGCAAGTTCAACTTTTGAAGCACTTGCCCGACTGATTATTATGTCATCATCAGTGACTTCTACATCGAATTTTGCGCTGACTGTGATGGCAGAAAAGATGTAAAGGAAAGCCGAGGAAAAGGAAACCAACTCGCAATTACAAATATAAGTATAACTAGAAAAATTCCTGAAGAAATTTTATTATGTGACTGCCTACATGACACCCAGACCCATATGCCCCCGCCTTATGCTTGCTTACCTTTTCCTATCCCAGCTTTGTTGCAAACACATAGAGGCACACTCTATGTGCTTATTTCCCTTAGTTTCCTGTAAAAGATTAAATCAGAGTTTGGGGCTTTTATTTTGAAAAAAAAACAGTCTTTTATTTTCTAAAGAAAAAATCTGAGCTTCTTGTCTGCATGTGTGTGTGATCAATGATGTCACCTACTCTCTGTATCATTAGTAATGACCAATCAGAAGTCTGTATCATAACATCACTTAAACTCTATGCAGATTGCCCCCACCTGACACACATGCACCCACATCCAAGCAGAGGCAGGGTTACTTGAGTTCAACTGCCACACGCACCCAGCACTCTCTCCCACACTCTGCATTGATTTAAAGCTGAGTTGGACATGTCTACCTGGAGTAACTCAACAACCATAATGAGAAGAGTTTTGATTTTTGGACTGAGATGGCAGGAGATGATGAGGAGTAAATGGTGTATTTTTTGTCTTTCTACTCTACTCAGAAAACCAGTGGTGACAGTTTTTCCAAAAGAGGATCCTCTCCTCTTTCAGGTTTTATCAGATTTAACATTGGACCCTATGGAGAAAATCTTGGGAGGTGTCACACTATTTAAGGCTGCGGAGCAAAAAGTATAAATCTCACAGACAGAAGAGACACATCGCTAAGACCAGCACGGAATTATGTCAGTGGAGTGAGCATAGCCCTCACAATTGCCATTAAAAAAAAAAATTCAGACAATTCTGAAACTGCTGTCCACTCTAGGTGTGTAGTTCTCCCACTCCTCCTACTCTAATTAAGGCTGTGGAGCAACAAGTATAAATCTCATAGACAGAAGAGACACATCGCTATGACCAGGATGAAATTATGTTGGTGGAGTGAATGTAGCCCCCACGATCGCGATTTAAAAAAAAAAAAAAAATTCAGACGATTCTGACAAGGTGTCTATTGCGTGCACTAGAGTGGCTACCACTCTAGTGCACGCAATAGACACCCATGTTAAGCTCTGATTTTTGACATTTTTCGTGCTCCAAATTAAGTGACAAATGATACATTTTATGACATGATGATGAATTATGAAGATGTAGTCAGAAAAATTTGAATGGAGTTTTTAGGTGAAAGTATGAGGGAGCTGTGAGTGTTTTTTCGCTGAAGGTGAAAGTTTGAAAATGTCTGAAGTCAGACCCATATCCTATTCATTTCAATGGGACATTTTTCATTGGTTTTTTGGGGTCTAGCATCACCATAGTAATGTTTTTGACTATGAAAAGTAATAGCCATCATGGCACGATGGAGATGCACGATTTGATGTGCACCTTACAGTTCGGGCCGCGTTAATTACGGAAAATCGCGTCTATAATAATACAAAGAAACCCTGGCCTGGATAGTAATATCCGTGTTGGCAGCCAATACATACTAATATCTGCCGCTGTGCAGGTACATAATTAAAAAAAGTGTATTTTTCAAAGTAAGAGTCTGATTACAGTAGTGCAGGCTTTGGATAGCTTCTGTTCACCTGAGGTCCTCGTATGTTGAGTTTGAGGAATGTGATTAGACACAATATGTGTCTTGAGCTTGGCCTTGCTCAACATTGTAGTCTAGCTGCTCTGAACTTTGTGCCACCCGTATATGATGTTATATTTGTGCCTCATAAGCACAGGAAGATTTTAAGCACAGAAATATCTTCTGTGCTTAATAAATGTACATAGAGCTCTGGACGTCATGTGACTACCAGGAAGAGCCACCGAAGAGGGGCTAAAGAGTGGCATGCATCTCCACCCCTGGTCAAATGTATCCATGGTTACTGGAGGGAATTCTATGTGTTGATGCCCTTCCACCAGACAGACACATAGCAGGAAATAAATGATGGATAATAGGTTCCATCAAGGGATCGCAAACAAGTCAAGTCAGTTTTATTTGTATAGCCCAATATCACAAATTACCAGTTTGCCTCAGAGGGCTTTACGATCTGTACAGGATATGACACCCTCTGTCCTTTAGAAACGACCCTCAAATCAACTAAGCAAAAACTCCAAACAAGATATGTATGCACTGTATGTATGTGTATATGTTCCATCCTTCTCCTTATTCTATATAATTCTGTGTTTTTGTCCTTATTTCAGTGAAATGAAACGCAGTAAATCAACAGATGTCTGACCTTGTGCAGCTGACCTCAGATCTGCCTCCATCGATGAGTCCTGTCATCGAATCCATGACTGGTTGAAGTGTCAACGGGGAAGATGGTGTCTTTTTTTAAACTTTCTAACTGATGTTGGAACACGAGACAGCTCTGTATTAGAACTGTAAGGCTGGGTGAGGTTTGTTTGTCAAGTAGCAAATACTACTATTACTGGGCTGCTGATTGCTGACATGTAATTACGTTACCACCACACTGCATGCAAACCAACAGTCATGATGTTTTTTTTTTTTATAAATATAAGAAATAATATTGTCATTTAATGTTGTTAATTTGCATTTTTATGACTGTAGGATTTTGAAATCAGGGTTAATTTTGCAAAAATATTACACACAATTCACATAGTGGCAGAACGCTTCAAATATTTTGCAAAATGAAACACCTCTCACAAAAATTAAATTTCCACCTGACTTTTGGATTTCAAATGAAAATAAAAAATACTAAATGCATACCGCCTTCGAGCTCAGTGCACCAAGGTCTACTGTTCCACATGGGTGCAGCTGGATAGAGTATAGAGGCAAAACTCCATTCAACCATACATAACATGACATAGACAGAACTACCAAACAGAGCTACTAAGCAAGACCACTGAACAGAACTACTAAGGCAATCTGTGGCAAAGTGTGCCTTTTGGTATGTAGACTTGAGAGTGCAAATATTTCTAACGTATTGGCATAACAAATGAGGCAGAATAACAAGTATAAGTAAGAACTGAACCGTGAGCAAGCACTGTGATTGTCATACAGTTATGACAAATACTGCGAATATTAAAGTAAAAGAACGTCATGCAACTGTAATTACAACTTAACAACTATATTTTCAACTTAGAATACACATAAATAATACAGGACCGGTGGCCTTTGATGATTGAGATCATTATACATAGTATACATAGGGAGACACAGCAGTATTAATGTTTGTCCATATGGTGTTAATGTTTGTCCGTAAAGTCTAAATTTTTTTGGCATCGTTCACAGTAAACAAAACAAATCCAGAAGAAAAATGAGGCTGCATCCTGTCTTTGGTTTACCTGCATTCAGTTTACCTGGTGGAGTAGTGGTTGGGCAGACTGGTCTTCATCTTTTGGAGCTGAGTGACGTGGTGGTGACGAGGACATCTTGCTAAGACTTCTCCTGTTTGGTGTGACATGCTGCTATGCTCCGTTTGGCATGGTGGGGAGGAAGAGGTGTTGCTCAGAATCCATTGCTGACAGCTTGATGATGCTCTTCATCCTCTAAGGACAATTCTATATGTATTAACTGTTGTTATATGGAGTGTTAATGTGTTTTCATTGTTGTTATTCTGTACACATGGCATCCATTTCACATCTGTCCATCCTGGAAGAGGGATCCCTCCTCTGTTGCGCTTCCTGAAGTTTCTACCATTTCTTTTTTCCCTGTTAAAATGAGTTTTTCCTTAGTCGATGTGAGGGTCGTTTGTAAAGGACAGAGGGTGTCATATCCTGTACAGATTGTAAAGCCCTCTGAGGCAAATTGGTAATTTGCCAGTATCACAAATTACCAATTTGCCTCAGAGGACTTTACAATCTGTACAGGATATGACACCCTCTGTCCTTTACAAAGAGTGAGCAGTAGTGAGCTCAAAAAAGAGGGTGGCAAGGAAGATGGCATTGTCATTGTCCATTCTACATAGCAAACATTTCACCAGCAAGATTGCTTCTTACCACCTGTTTAATCCTCTTGGATTTCTAACAAAGAGGAGAAAACTACTCTCTATCTCCCATGAGGTGATCAATGACCCACCTTGTGTACCACCATCTGAAAGGTTCCCCAGTGAAGCATCACTGAATACAGTCGAGTTTTAAGCATCATTTTTACCCAAGTGTTGAAATTTCATTGTCACCTCAGCTTTGAGTTTACGAATGACTTTACTTGGACCAACTGTCTAAAATGCATTGCATTGCATTGTGGAATCATTCTGTGCTGCAGATGATCAAACATTTTAATCAGATTAATTATGAGGATGGATTAGTTTGTGTTAATGTGCTAATTTTGACAGCCCTAATAGAAACATATATGACTATATATGAAACATATGAATATATCTCTTCAGATCCCCCTCCTTGATCCAAACAGGTGTATGTTAAACTTTATTGTGGAAGAAATGATTCTTAGTACATAGGCCAGATGAGATGTCGGAACCACTCAAGGTGGCAAAGTTTGCTCATATTTTTTGGAAAAAAAAAAATATGTCTGTAGTCAACATTTTGGTATGATAAACCTTGAGTCACAGCTAAATTGGTGTTATCAACTGTTACCCTCCAAGTTACCCTCCACCATTGTAAAATGCATTTTTGACAGTGGTGCATATCTTGATTTGGCCCTTGTTAAGGACATATTTCAATATTGTATATTACTATGTTTGGTATCATTTTAAAGGGAACACTCTCTGCTTTCATTCAATACTTTTGTGAATACCTTTGACAAGTGCAGTATACACTGGAACGTCCTGTGGCATCAGAATGTAAAATGCAAACTCTACACAGAAAGGCCCCACGCCGGGAATTGAACCCATTACCTTCCTGCTTTGATGCAATAGTGCTAACTACTGCACCACCATGCCACCCTGCAATGGAAAAGAAACTGTTTTTATGGTCTGAGGTTCTGGTCCTGATGAATCAGCCTCCTGCCAGAGGGAAGCGACCGAAACAGTTTATGTCCAGGGTGGGAACTGACCCATCAAAACACTAAATACTCTTTTCAGCCTCCAAAGAGGAGCGAGTATTCTTTGTCATACATTTCTATTGCGCCATGTGAGTAGAGCTGATCATGGAAGCTAAACCCATATGATGCTGTTGAGTGAAAACCGATAATTGACTCTCACTCTTCCTCTCTGCATGCCTGGAACAGCTGTAATCTGGTGAGGCAGGCAACTTTCACTGCTTGTCACAATGAAATCGACCCAGAGACGCACATAACCGCCTGCACAAACGCTTTGTGCAATTACCTGATGGTGGACACTTTGACAGTTTTTTGAGGCTTACATCAAGGCCTGCAGTTTGAGAAACATCACAATGGAGGCCTGGAGGCCAACAAGCTGCTGCCGTAAGATCCTCATTCACATCCATTTATTGTGTCTCAAATGATGAGATGGTGCGAGATGACGTCATTTCATCTATTTTTTCAGTATTACTCTGTTTTCCTCCTTGTGTCTGTTCTTTTATTGCAGAAATATATAGAATAGAATAGAATAGAATAGTTTTTTTATTCATCTCCAGTAATGACATCCAAAGCAGTAATGACATAATAATAATAATAATAACAATAGAATAGAATAAAGTTTTTACAAAGAACTAAATACAATGGAATAAAAATATGTTTTACTTGTATAAATGAAACTGTTGATTAAACACAATTATCGGATGAATAAAGTGTTTTTTTCAATGTGAACAAAGGCAGTGCGATTTTTTTCTGTACATAGTGATAGTGCATGAATGACCTGCAATAGCGTTCCTTCTTGCAGGGTGGAAGTCTGAGTCTGCAGATGAAGGAGCTGCTTAAAGCCTCCACAGTCCCATGCAGAGGGTTAGACGGGTTGTCCATGATGGATGTGAGCTTAGCTAACATCCTCCTCTCAGCCACCTCCTCTATGGAGTCCAGGGAGCAGTCCAGTACAGAGCTGGCCCTCCCGACCAGCCTGTTCAGTCTCTTCCTGTCCCTCTCTGTGCTCCCTGCTCCCCAGCAGACCACTGCATAAAACACTGCAGACACCACCACAGTGTGGGGCCCCATGCTGCAGACTACAATGTCTGACACAGTCCTGAAGCCTCATGTCATTTGGTACCGAGCCGCATAGAAAGAATAAATAACTTGCATTATTTCTGTTTTATTTATTATCTGAGTCTGAACAACGTTTTATTTTGAAAGATGACAGGATTATCTCCATTACATCTGTCTATGACTCACTCTTGAGGCAGTCCCCTGAGCAGACCCTCTGCCTCCTAGTCTATGTGTGTGTGTGATAACTGATGGAGGACTGGTGTGCTGATTGGGAAGCTGCTACACAGCTGCTGCTCGTGAGGTCATCAATTCCTGCCTATTTAAGATCCTGGCCAGCTAACCCAAATCACTGCTGCTCTGTCTGCCCTCAATGACCGACCGACCCACCGGCTGCACCAGCTCCTCCAGCAGCGCCATCCCTGCTGGCCTGGACAGCCTACAGTTCGCCTACAGGGAGAACCGTTCTACGGAGGATGCTGTCTCACTGGCACTCCTGACTCACCTGCAGCATCCCAACACCTACGTCAGGATGTTGTTTGTGGACTTCAGTTCAATCTTTAACACTGTTCTCCCAGATGTGCTGGCCCTGAAGCTCCACAACCTGGGTTTGTCAGCATTACTCTGCTCCTGGATCAGTGATTTCCCCACCAACAGGCCCCAGGTGGTGAGGATAGGGAAGTCCACATCTGCCCCACTGATCCTCATCACTGGAACACTGCAGGGTTGTGTGCTCAGCCCTGCCCTCTTCACCCAGGACTGCTCTGCCATCCACCCTGCAAACATGGTTGTGAAGTTCGCAGACGACACCACCGTAGTGGGTCTCATATCCAACAACGATGAGACGCACAATAGAGAAGAGGTCCAAAGCCTCACACAATGGTGTTCTAGGAATAACCTGATCCTGAACATCAATAAGACAAGAGAGGTCATCGTGGACTACAAGAGGTTCAGGAAGACTGAACACGCTCCTCTCTGCATACATGGGGAGGTAGTGGAGCGTCTGGACAACATCAAGTTTCTGGGAATCCACATTTCATCTGATCTCTCCTGGACTGTGAACACTTCACACCGGGTGAAGAAGGCCCAACAATGGCTCTTCTTTCTCAGGAAGCTGAAGCGGACTGGACTTTCTTCTCAACTGCTTGCGAACGTTTACAGAGCCACTATTGAGAGAATCCTGTGTCTCAGCATGACGGTGTGGTATGGCAGCTGCACAGCACAGGATAAGAAAAACTTAACCCGGGTGGTGAGAACAGCACAGGGGATTGTGAAACAAGTCCGCAAGGGACCTATTGAAACTGTAGTGTTTATTATTAGGGCCCGAGCGGACTGTGAAACAGGTCCGCAAGGGACCCTATTGAAACTGTAATGTTTATTCTTCTTCTTATTATTATTCCTGTACATCTGTTTTCCCAAATTTCACCCCTTTCCCGTTGTTAAAAAGTTGTATAAATTTGCACATTCCTGCGGCCCGCCCCGAAATTCGATATTTTGGGGTGTTCGCACACGTTGCATACAAAATGGCTGAATGGCACCCCCTACAAAGTTGAAAAATCCCCATAGGGAAATTCGCCAACTTTGTTGTTCCTCAACGAAAATTGGGAGAGATGTTAAGCATACATGTACGAACAAAATAGTCTCTTGGCAGGAAGTTGAAATTCCAACAGGAAGTCGGCCATTTTGAATTTTGGATTTTCTGATGAAAACGAACTCATCCTAGGGATTTCAAAATTCGAACGGCTCTCACGTTCACATAGTGGATCCTAGCAACTTCAAATTTTCTGAGCATGACGGGGACGCGGCCCTGAATGTTCCGATATATTCATATCAAGCCTTACTCGTAGCGCCCCCCCCGGTGGTAACAGGAAGTGACCCGTTCTTACTTTTTACTTTTACAGATTTCACATAATTTACTCCATCAATTTCATTACACTTCTAAAACATAAATAACAACTCAGTGAAACTGTAGTGTTTATTATTAGGGCCCGAGCGGACTGTGAAACAGGTCCGCAAGGGACCCTATTGAAACTGTAATGTTTATTCTTCTTCTTATTATTATTCCTGTACATCTGTTTTCCCAAATTTCACCCCTTTCCCGTTGTTAAAAAGTTGTATAAATTTGCACATTCCTGCGGCCCGCCCCGAAATTCGATATTTTGGGGTGTTCGCACACGTTGCATACAAAATGGCTGAATGGCACCCCCTACAAAGTTGAAAAATCCCCATAGGGAAATTCGCCAACTTTGTTGTTCCTCAACGAAAATTGGGAGAGATGTTAAGCATACATGTACGAACAAAATAGTCTCTTGGCAGGAAGTTGAAATTCCAACAGGAAGTCGGCCATTTTGAATTTTGGATTTTCTGATGAAAACGAACTCATCCTAGGGATTTCAAAATTCGAACGGCTCTCACGTTCACATAGTGGATCCTAGCAACTTCAAATTTTCTGAGCATGACGGGGACGCGGCCCTGAATGTTCCGATATATTCATATCAAGCCTTACTCGTAGCGCCCCCCCCGGTGGTAACAGGAAGTGACCCGTTCTTACTTTTTACTTTTACAGATTTCACATAATTTACTCCATCAATTTCATTACACTTCTAAAACATAAATAACAACTCAGTGAAGCTACAGTCCGAATGCTGTGAGGCTACGGCTAACGGCGTCCGTGTGGCAGTGCGGCAAATTTTGACAATTTTTCAAGAAAATACGTTTGGCTTTTTGACGCCTTAAATAAAGTCGTTTCATCATGAAAATTGATACACAGGTCAAGGCTGGCGTCCTCTAACATCTGATGTGGTTCCCCGTCCAGGGGCATGGCCAAATGCCTCCACAGCGCCACCCTTTACGTTTACATGTTCTGATACGACATAGTTGATCCCATCGACTTCATTCCACTTCTAAAACATCCACAACACATTGGTGAAGCTACATTACGAACACCGTGAAGCTACGATAAATGGCGTCCGTATGGCAGCGCCGCGTCTTCCGATTTTTCGCCAAGAAAATACGTTTGGCTTTTTGATGGCTTTAAAAAAGTCGTATCATCATGAAATTTGATACACAGGTCAAGGGTGATGACCTCTAACATCTGATGGGGGCCACGTCCATAAACGGTCAAAATGGCCCCATAGCGCCCCCTTGAAACTTTCAAAAACCCCTCCCCATAGGGGTTTTTATGGAGTTGGAACATGAAAATCGGTACACATGTGCAAGTAGAGCAGACGCACAAAAAAGTCTCTTGCACCAATTGTCTACTCCAAACAGGAAGTTGGTCATTTTGAATTTCGGATTTTCTGATGAAAATGAACTCGTCCTAGGGATTTCGTCCCATCGACTTGAAATTTGGTACAGATCATCTCCAGACCTAACTGAGCAAAAGTTGTGCTCTGCACGTAATTAGGTCAAAGGGCGTGGCCGCTAGGGCTCGAGAAACTTTGGCGAATTCGCCGTCTAAATTCAAACGAGTCTCACGTTCACATACTCCATCCGAGAAGCCTCAAATTTTCTGAGCATAACGGGCACTCAGCCATGAACGTGCTAATATATTAATGTCATTCCTTACTCATGGCGCCCCCCAGTGGTAACAGGAAGTGACCAGTTGTTTGGCTTTTTGATGGATTGAATAAACTCGTATCATCATGAAAGTTGATACACAGTTCAAGGGTGGCGACCTCTAACATGTGATGTGGGTCACACCAATGGGCGGGGCAAAATGGCCCCATAGCGCCCCCTTGAAATTTTCAAAAACCCCTCCCCATAGGGGTGTTTATGGAGTTGGAACACGAAAAACAGTATACACGTGTACCTTGATCATACACAGAAAAATGTCTCTTGCACCAACTGTCTATTCCAAACAGGAAGTCGGCCATTTTGTTTCAACTCTTCATTTTGGCGTGATTTCCACTTTGAACCATCGAATGGCCGTAACTCGATATTCGATATTTTGGGGTGTTCGCACACGTTGCACGCAAAATGGCTGAATTGCGCCCCCTACAATGTTGAAAAATCCCCATAGGGAAAGTCGCCAACTTTGGCGTACCTCAACGAAAATCGGTACACATCTTAAGAAAACCCAGACGAACAAAATTGTCTCTTGGCAGGAAGCTGAATTTCCAACAGGAAGTCAGCCATTTTGAATTTTTGATTTTCTGATGAAAACGAACTCGTCCTAGGGATTTCGTCCGATCGACTTGAAATTTGGTAGAGATCATCTCCAGACCTAACTGAGCAAAAGTTGTGCTCTGCACGTAATTAGGTCAAAGGGCGTGGCCGCTAGGGCTCGAGAAACTTTGGCGAATTCGCCGTCTAAATTCAAACGAGTCTCACGTTCACATACTCTATCCGAGAAGCCTCAAATTTTCTGAGCATAACGGGCACTCAGCCATGAACGTGCTAATATATTAATGTCATTCCTTACTCATGGCGCCCCCCAGTGGTAACAGGAAGTGACCAGTTTTTTGGCCTTTTGATGGCTTTAATAAACTCATATCATCATGAAAGTTGATAAACAGGTCAAGGGTGTCGACCTCAAACATCACATGTGGTCCACACCAATGGGCGGTGCAAAATGGCCCCATAGCGCCCCCTTGAAATTTTCAAAAACCCCTCCCCATAGGGGTTTTTATGGAGTTGGACCATGAAAATCAGTACACACGTGACTTGACCAGACGCACAAAAACATCTCTTGCACCAATTGTCTATTCCAAACGGGAAGTCGGCCATTTTGTTTCCACTCTTCATTTTGGCATGATTTCCACACTGAACCATCGAATGGCTGTAAACCCTTTGTGTATTGGCCAAATCGCTTGACGTTAATTGCCCCCTTCTCACATCGCCGTCTCCATCTGATACCCCACCGCGACATACCGCGAGGGCCCTACATAACCGCTTGCGGTTTTCTAGTTCTTATTATTCCTGAACATCTGTTTTCTCAATTTTCGCCCCTTTCCCAACGTTAAAAAGTAAATTTGCACATTCCTGCGGCCCGCCCCGAAATTTGATATTTTGGGGTGTTTGCACGTTGCACGCAAAATGGCTGAATGGCGCCCCCTACAAATTTGAAAAATCCCCATAGGGAAAGTCACCAACTTTGGCGTACCTCAACGAAAATCGGTACACATGTTAAGCATACCCAGATGAACAAAATTGTCTCTTGGCAGGAAGCTGAAATTCCAACAGGAAGTCGGCCATTTTGAATATTTGATTTTCTGATGAAAACGAACCCGTCCTAGGGATTTCGTCCGTTCGACGTGAAATTTGGTACAGATCATCTCCAGACCTAGCTGAGCAAAAGTTGTGCTCTGCGCATAATTAGTTCAAAGGGCGTAGCTGCTAGTGCTCGCCAAACTTTGACGAATTTGCCGTTTCAATTGTTTAAATTGTGAACGGCTCTCACGTTCACATAGTCGATCCTAGCAACTTCAAATTTTTACAGTATAACGGGAGCTCGGCCCTGAACGTTCCAACGTATGAATGTTATGCTTTACTCGTAGCGCCCCCCGGTGGTAACAGGAAGTGACCCGTTTTTACTTTTTACTTTTACCGATTTCACATAATTTACTTCATCAACTTTGGGAACACAATGCCAAATGAATGGTGCATGGTGAATGAATGGCTGAATGGTGCCCCTTACAAAGTTGAAAAAAATCCCATAGAGAAAGTCGCTGACTTTGTCGTACCTCAACAAAATTCGGGTCACCTGTTAAGCATACCCAGTTGACCAAAATTGTCTCTTGGCAGGTAGCTGAAATTCCAACAATTTTTTATTTTCTGATGAAAACGAACTCGTCCTGGGGATTTCCTCCGATCGACTTGAAATTTGGTACAGATCATCGTGGGACCTGTTTCACAGTCCGCTCGGACCCTAATGAATATTACAGTTTCAACAGGTCCCGTGCGGACCTGTTTCACAGTCTGCTCAGGCCCTAATAATAAGAATAATAAACACTACAGTTTCAATAGGTCCCTTGCGGACCTGGTGCAGTCCGCTCGAGCCCTAATAATAAACATTACAGTTTCAATAGATCCCTTGTGGACCTGTTCCAGTCCACTCAGGCCCTAATAATAAACACTGCTATTTCAATAGGTCCCTTGTGGCCCTTTTCCAGTCCGCTCGGGCCCCAAACAAACAGCAGGGTTTTAACAGGTCCCTTGCGGACCTGTTTCACAGTCCGCTCAGACCCTAATAATAATAATAATAATAATAAACACCAGGGTTTTAATAGGTCCCTTGCGGCCTGTTCCAGTCCCCTCGGGCCCTAATAATAAACGCTACAGTTTCAATAGGTCCCTTGCGGACCTGTTGCAGTCTGCTCGGGCCCTAATAATAAACATTACAGTTTTAATAGGTCCCTTGCAGGCCTGTTCCAGTATGCTCGGGCCCCAATAATAAACATTACAGTTTCTATCGGTCCCTTGCGGACCAGTTCCGGTCCGCTCGCGCCCTAATAAAAAGCAGTGCAACTTTGCTGTGCAAAAAAAAAGAAAGTAAAACAATAGCACCACTTAACGGCTATGAGGATAAGCGGAAGACAATGGATGGATGGATGGATGATTTGAGGTATAATGTTGCTCCTCCTGTACAAGAAGTGTATTTTTGCTGGTGGCGTGATGAGGGCATCTTATTTATACCCTCCCCCTTCAGTTAAAGTGCCCTCCACAGCTGTGACGTGATTTCACCTGGAGTGACGCTTGGTGGTGGTGAAAAGTTTGTGTGTAGGGTGCGGTTAGGGACTGGCCTTCCATCTGCAGCTGAACGAGCTGTTTAAAAGCCCCCACGTCCTGTCAGAAGGTGAGAGGGGTTGTCTATGATAGATGTGAGCTTTGCTAACATCCTCCTCTCACCCACCTTCTCTGTGGAGTCCAGGGATGTAAAATATGTACGACTGACAATTTACTGTCTGTCACCATTAAATAAAGCAAAAATTCCAAATTCCCAAAAACTCTTGAGAAATGTCACTACTTCTAGATGTTTACAATCCAATATTTATGTTAATTATAATGTGTTGCTTTTGATAAGGAGAAGGTTATGGGATTGTCAGGTTTTTATTAAAGTTGTTGTGAAGTTGTGCCTTTCTCTGGTCACTGAGTATGTAAAGAAACCCTGAAAATAATGTTTGTGTACAGAGTTTAAAGGTAGATTCAAAGAGATGGCACATCAGACATTTTATTGTGGTATACACGAACACATGGACCAGATCCCAGCTCATCTTGGATAGTGGCACTCCACGCCAATGATGGCACTCTGACTCCTCGTAATGGCACTCCTGCTGGACTCTCTGGGGCTGTAGACAAGCATGAAAACATAAACGAAGGCGTTCTCCATCATCTGAGGAACAGAGATCCACATTAATGGACTGACAGTGAGATATTTATTTTATTAAGAAGACTGAAAGATGAGATATTAATATAAATAAAAATTAACACCATACCACCAGGGCACTGCCACAGCCATGCAGCTCTGACTGAAAGACCAGCACATGAGATGAGCTGTCCACCTCTGATGCTGAACAGCCACCCAGACTGATGTCTTCTGGCTCCACCAGCCTGCCCAGACCTAGCAGGTCCTGATCCACCTCCACCTGGACCCGGCTCTCTCCACACCTCACAGCAACACGGTTGGCTACCAACGGCTGACGAAGCTCAAAGCTGATAGGAAGCTCTTTCACTGAATCCACCGGATCTTCTGGAAATTTCCAGGTGAGTGTTTCTGCTGCTGGCTGGACCTGGACCAGGCCAGACCCTCTGGACTGGTCTCTGTCAGGTTCTGCTGCCGGATGGACCTCCACCTCGACCCTCCAAGAGGTTGGCTCTTTCAGATGAGCATCACTCATCCTGAGACAGGCGAACACTAAGCTGAACATGAGGAACTTCCAGGACTCCATCTTTATTACTGAGCTGACAAAGTGGAAACCTCATCAATGACTTCCTCAGTGATCTCCTCCCTGCACCCTTTCATTAACACCCTCATTATCCTCCGCACAGCTGCACCTCCTCACTAATTAAAGACATGAGAAATAAAAGAGAAATACAAGAAAAAAACACCTCAGTTTTAAGTGCTGCTTTGGTTCTCATTAATAGGGAACAACAAAAGAAAAAAAAAATGAAGTGTTTCGAATTTTGTGAAAATGTGAGATTATACTTGAAATAATGCTGCTACAATCATGAATAAATAGGTTCTCAAATAAATAAAGCAACTTTCAAATTAATGTGCAGCATTAAAAAACAAGTCCTGCTTAGGGTGCTCATATTTATTTGGTATAGTATAAAAAGTTATTAAATAAAAAGAATAATCTTCCAACATTTCAACATTTATTGTCAGACCTCTAGTAAATGTATTCAGTCTTTTTGAAGACTTTTATGTCACGCTAAATAAACAAAACATTTCAGAGAACATTGTTGTACTTTATCTGAAAACTATAGTTACTGATTTCTTTGTAGATTAGCATTTAATACACAAAATAATTATAAAATTGAGCTGCATTTTCTGAGTGATATGCAAATTTACAGTTAAGTCATCAGTTATCATACTGCTTATAGAACCCACCATAAGGTTAGGTCAACTACTGTAGACTCTGGCTTCCTCCCACCATCCAAAAACATGCATGGGGATTAGGTCAATTGGCTGGCTAATTTAAATTGCCTGTAAGTGGGAATGTGAGTGGTTGTCCCTGTGATGAACTGGAGACTTGTCTAGGGTTTACACTGCCTTTCGTCCTTAAGACAGCTGGGATAGGCTCCAACCCTCCGACCCTATGTGAGGATAAGTGGTAGAAAATGGATGAATGGTCAGTTTATGTTTTCTACTACTATGAAGTGATTTTGCTAGGTAGGCTAGCACCACTTAATGGCTATCTCCTAGCCCCACCATGTGGCTAGCTCCACAACTAGCTCTGTGGCTACATGCAGTTGGAGTCAGTCCACTTTAGTCCAGACTTTTTTGAAGCAGATTTTATTGACCTTTTAACAGGTCCAAATGCGAATTTATTATTTATGACCAAACAAACCTAAAGTATAAGTCTGCATCAGACTCAGCTGAGGTTGCTGGATTAAGAGAATGCATGATATGGCAGTTAGTTGCATTAAAATCAATGGGATGGTAACAGATACATTTAGGTTACAAAGATCATTAAAGCAGGGGTGCTCTGCTGTACCCCATGTCGGCAGAGCCATTAGCGGCACTCCTGTTGCACAATGGTGGGACGAGGGAAGTAAAGTTACCAGACAGTCAGGGGAGTTTATTATAGCAATATGTAGATGACACAACAGTAACAGTGACAGAGAGAGAGTGTGATAGATGGGGAAAGTGTAGGTGAAGTGTTTAAGAGTGTAGCGCTGTATGGTAGGGTTTCAAGGGCAAAAGTAAATCTAAGAAAATCAGAAATTATGTAAATAGGGCCTGATAGAGTAGGAAGAAGCCAAGTGAGAGCAAGGATTATTTAAGGATGCTAGGTATTAATTTAGAAATTGAAGATAGACAAGGGAGAGAGATTAAGTATGGTGAGATATATAATAAAATTAGGAAGACATTTTGGAAGTTGAGGGGTTGAAGTTGAAGAGGTATCAGTGATAGTGGTGAATGCACTGATGATAATGATGATAAATAAGATGGTGTATGTAACTGATTGTGTCGGATGTGCGTGAAAATTAACTGTTTCAGTGCCAGAGATGAATATGTACGTCTTTTAGGCCACAGAGCTCAAAGCTGGAGGTGGAGACGATCACGATTAGGGAGCAAAACAAACACAATCTGGACAAAAAGGGGTGATTATGGTGAAACTGGCCTCTACTCTCCTCCAGATAAAACAATAATGGAACAAGGTAAAATTAAGTTTTTTTTTCCATGATGAAATAGAGTCTCTTCTTTCATTTGCGCTATTCAGTGTCTTTAGAGTCACAGAACAAAATATTTTGTGCATCATGAAAGATGACTGAAAATGGCCAAAAATGCTGGCACAAGGTACTTTCATTTTTTAAAAAAAGGGCTCAGAACAAGAAGGTGCCGGGTTCAATTCCCAGTCTGGGGCCTTTCTGTGTGGAGTTTGCATGTTCTCCCTGTGTCTGTGTGGGTTCTCTCCAGGTACTCCGGCTTCCTCCTACCATCCAAAAACATGCATGGGGATTAGATTAATTGGCTAAGTGCCCTGCGATGAACTGGTGATTTGTCCAGGGTGTACCCTTCCTTTCACCCATGACAGCTGGGATAGGCTCCAGCCACCCCGTAACCCTATGGGAGCACAAGCGGAAGAAAATGGATTGATGAGTGGGGCCAGAAATGCAAGGGAGGTGTTTGAAAATGAGTAAGAGGATGGGCGGGTTGTGCCGTGCTCCAGGTCCATATTCTGAATTTCTATCTGAATTTTCTGAGTTTTTATCAACTTTAGTCCTGAGAACTGATAAAGTAATTATTGTAGGTGCCTTTAATATTTATCTCGCTTTTATCTCGCTGTTAGATTCAACTGGCTTCTGTCAGAATGTTCAGTAAACCAACTCACTGTTTTAACCATACCCTCAACCTGGTCCTGACCTATGGCATTGAAGTGGAACATTTATTTTATCAGTCTACCAACAGAATTCCTTCCTTTCAGACCATTGTTTTTTCTAACTTTTGAATTTTTACTTCTGGACTACACTCCATCAGGTAAGTCTGTATACACTAGATGTTTCTCTGATAGTGCTGTAGCCAAATTTAAGGATATAATTCCATTAGCTTTTAATTCAATGCCAAATCTCAATATACCTGAGGGCTCAAACTTCAGTCCTACCCAAATTGATAATTTGGTAGATATTGCTGCACACCCACTGCGAGCATTCCTAGACTCTGTTGCTCCATTAAAAAAGAAGATAGTAAAGCGCAGAAAACTGGCTCCATGGTATAACCCTCACACCCATATTTTAATGCAAGCAACAAGAAGATTTGAAAGAGAGTGGCTTTTAACCGGTCTGCAACAATCTCGTCTGGACAGGCATGATAGTCTTAAAGTGTATAGGAAGGCTCTCCATAAGGCCAGAGCAGTGTATTATTCATTATTAATAGAGAAAAATAAAAGCCCCCAGGTTTCTTTTCAACACTGTAGCCAGGCTGACAGAGAGCCACAGCTCTATTAAACCATCTATTCCTATAACCCTCAGTAGTAGTGACTTCATGAGCTTATTTAATGAGAAGATTATAAATATTGGCGGCACGGTGGTGTAGTGGTTAGCACTGTCGCCTCACAGCAAGAAGGTACCGGGTTCGAATCCCGGGCCCGGCGCCTTTCTGTGTGGAGTTTGCATGTTCTCCCCGTGTCTGCGTGGGTTCTCTCCGGGTACTCCGGCTTCCTCCCACCATCCAAAAACATGCATGGGGATTAGGTTAATTGGCTAATTTAAATTGACCGTAGGTGTGAATGTGAGTGTGAGTGGTTGTCTGTCTATGTGCCCTGCGATGAGGTGGCGACTTGTCCAGGGTGTACCCTGCCTTCCGCCCTAAGACAGCTGGGATAGGCTCCAGCCCCCCCGCGACCCTATGAGGATAAGCGGTAGATAATGGATGGATGGATGGATTATAAATATTAGGGAGAAAATCAGTCACTCTCTGCCTTGAACTGAAACTGCTTTGTCCTCAAACTCTGGAATCTTAGAACCCATTGCAGAACTTGATGTATATTTTGACTGCTTTTCTCCCGTAGACCTCCTCAAACTGACATCAATGATTTCCTCATTTAAGCGGTCTTCCTGTCTCTTAGACCCCATCCCAACTTCACTGCTTAAAGAAGTTTTACCTTTACTGATTACCTCTTTATTAAACATGATAAACTTGTCATTGCTGTCAGACTATGTACCTCAGTCATTTAAAGTAGCTGTAATCAAACCTCTTCTCAAGAAGCTCACTCTTGATCCAGAGGGTTTAGCCAACTATAGACCGATATCCAACCTTCCCTTTCTTTCTAAGATCCTTATGAATGCAGTGTGCAGTCAGCTGTGTGACTTTCTACAGAACAATAATCTATTTGAGGACTTTCAGTCAGTTAGAAAATATCATAGCACAGAGACAGCTCTCGTGAAAATCACTAACGACTTTCTAATTGCATCAGACAATGGACTTGTCTCTGTACTTGTCTTGTTAGATCTTAGCGCTGCTTTCGACACTATTGACCACCATATCCTGTTGCAGAGATTAGGCAATGTTATTAAAAAATACACCATAAACATTCACTGTTATGCAGAAGATACTGATGATGATATAGTTAGGACTGATGCAAGGCTGACTCAGGCTGCCTTGGATCAGTCCTTAGTTATGCTGCTATAAGTCTAGACTGCCAGGGGACTTCCTCTGACACACTGAGCTTCTCTTCTTACTCATTTGGATGCCTCCATTAAGTCTTTTTTCCAACTCGCCTTCTTCCCCAGAGTCCCTGTGCTTTTCACATCCCAGGGGTACGTGAGCTGAGGCTATTTGGTGGGAAGGAGGTGGTGTCATCCAGGCTTCAACTGTTTGATGAGACGGAGAAGAGGCAATGCTGCTCAGGTTGTATCTGTTACAGTACTGAAGAAGAGGATGTGTTTCCTCTCGCTCCATTTAACACATGTTGCAGATTAGTTTTGTGCCTCGTAGTCCCTGTGCATCTCATCTCATCTAATCTAGGTATCCATGGATCCAGTTTACCTGGTGGAGTAGAGGTTGGACAGACCAGGCTTCATCTTCAGGTACTGAATGACATGGTGATTACGGGACATCTTTTGCTCATCCATTGCGGACAGCTTGATGATGATGCTCTTCATCCCCTTGGACACTTTTAATACAATTTTTATATATATATATATATATATATATATATATCCAATCACTTCCATGGCCACAGGTCTAATCAAGCACCGAGGCATGCAGACTGCTTTACAAACATTTGTGAAAGAATGGGTCGCTCTCAGGAGCTCAGCGAATTCCAGTGTGGAACTGTGATAGGATGCCACCAATACAGTTGTGAAATTTCCTCGCTCCTAAATATTCCACAGTCAAATGTCAACTATATTATAAGAATGAGGAAGTGTTTGGGAACGATGGCAACTCAGCCACAAAGTGGTCGGCCACATAAACTGACAGAGCAGGGTCAGCGGATGCTGAGGTGCATAGTGCGAAGAGGTCACCAACTTTCTGCAGAGTCAGTCGCTTCAGAACTCCAAACTTCATGTGGCCTTCAGATTAGCTCAAGAACAGTGCATAGAGAGCTTCATGGAATGGGTTTCCATGGTCGAGCAGCTGCATCCAAGCCATTCTTCACCAATCTGATGGACGAGTCTGGTTTTGGCGGTTGCCGGGAGAACAATATTTGTCGGACTGCATTGTGCCAGGTGTAAAGTTTGTGGACTGGGGATTATGGTGTGCGGTTGTTTTTCAGGAGCTGGGCTTAGTTCCAATGAAAGGAACTCTGAATGCTTCAGCATCACAACATAGGTAGGTAGTGTGAATGGTATGTGATGGTAAGGTTCACTGAAACCACCCATTATACTGGAGAGTAAATTACTCAAAATTCTGTAAGAAAAAAAAAACTACACAACAGAATCCTTACTATCCAGTTGATGTGCTGCATCAAGTCTGTCCGTTTCTGTCCTGTAGTTCTTTTTTTGGACTTGAAGAGATCGATGAAGCGTGGGGTGTGTTGGTCTAGGGCTTCATAGAAGTCACCTTCAAGATTCTTACTGGCGATGTGATTAAACTCAGCAAAAACCTTAAAAATGGGGAGGGGAAGGAGGGAGAGGGATAGGAACATTAAGCTGACATCATTCAATTAAAACTGTGAAAATAATTATAATTAATTAATACATTACTACTTATATTATTAAACAAATAACATTAGTACACATACTGCTATTGAAAACATTTTACTGATTTGTGTATAGTGCAAGAGCTATTTTTTCATGAGGATTGCATGTTTTAATATTCCACCAAATGTATTAGGATTTCTGGCCTCACAACTTTGATATGTTGACTGTGTAATGTATGGCTGACATTTGATCTGCTGGAAACGCTACGGGTGAAGCCAGGCCAAAACAAACAAGTAGCTTACCTATCTCTCAGTGAAAAGTGCTGGCCATCGTTCAACCATGCTCTGCACATCAGGTTCCTGTGTCACTATCTCCCTTCTGTGCAGTGGGAATGTTTGGTCCATCATTTGCGAGACTAGAGTGACATTGTTTTTTTTTTTCTTCATTTCCTCTATGACAATGTTTCTGCCTTTTTCAAGGCTTCTTTCATGTCCGTCAGGTAAGTTGGCTTCACCTCTTTTTGGCCGCTTGATATTCTTGCTGCTTCTTTACTGATTACCTCTTTATTAAACATGATAAACTTGTCATTGCTGTCAGACTATGTACCTCAGTCATTTAAAGTAGCTGTAATCAAACCTCTTCTCAAGAAGCTCACTCTTGATCCAGAGGGTTTAGCCAACTATAGACCGATATCCAACCTTCCCTTTCTTTCTAAGATCCTTATGAATGCAGTGTGCAGTCAGCTGTGTGACTTTCTACAGAACAATAATCTATTTGAGGACTTTCAGTCAGTTAGAAAATATCATAGCACAGAGACAGCTCTCGTGAAAATCACTAACGACTTTCTAATTGCATCAGACAATGGACTTGTCTCTGTACTTGTCTTGTTAGATCTTAGCGCTGCTTTCGACACTATTGACCACCATATCCTGTTGCAGAGATTAGGCAATGTTATTAAAAAATACACCATAAACATTCACTGTTATGCAGAAGATACTGATGATGATATAGTTAGGACTGATGCAAGGCTGACTCAGGCTGCCTTGGATCAGTCCTTAGTTATGCTGCTATAAGTCTAGACTGCCAGGGACTTCCTCTGACACACTGAGCTTCTCTTCTTACTCATTTGGATGCCTCCATTAAGTCTTTTTTCCAACTCGCCTTCTTCCCCAGAGTCCCTGTGCTTTTCACATCCCAGGGGTACGTGAGCTGAGGCTATTTGGTGGGAAGGAGGTGGTGTCATCCAGGCTTCAACTGTTTGATGAGACGGAGAAGAGGCAATGCTGCTCAGGTTGTATCTGTTACAGTACTGAAGAAGAGGATGTGTTTCCTCTCGCTCCATTTAACACATGTTGCAGATTAGTTTTGTGCCTCGTAGTCCCTGTGCATCTCATCTCATCTAATCTAGGTATCCATGGATCCAGTTTACCTGGTGGAGTAGAGGTTGGACAGACCAGGCTTCATCTTCAGGTACTGAATGACATGGTGATTACGGGGACATCTTTTGCTCATCCATTGCGGACAGCTTGATGATGATGCTCTTCATCCCCTTGGACACTTTTAATACAATTTTTTATATATATATATATATATATATATATATATATATATATATATATATATATATATATATATCCAATCACTTCCATGGCCACAGGTCTAATCAAGCACCGAGGCATGCAGACTGCTTTTACAAACATTTGTGAAAGAATGGGTCGCTCTCAGGAGCTCAGCGAATTCCAGTGTGGAACTGTGATAGGATGCCACCAATACAGTTGTGAAATTTCCTCGCTCCTAAATATTCCACAGTCAAATGTCAACTATATTATAAGAATGAGGAAGTGTTTGGGAACGATGGCAACTCAGCCACAAAGTGGTCGGCCACATAAACTGACAGAGCAGGGTCAGCGGATGCTGAGGTGCATAGTGCGAAGAGGTCACCAACTTTCTGCAGAGTCAGTCGCTTCAGAACTCCAAACTTCATGTGGCCTTCAGATTAGCTCAAGAACAGTGCATAGAGAGCTTCATGGAATGGGTTTCCATGGTCGAGCAGCTGCATCCAAGCCATTCTTCACCAATCTGATGGACGAGTCTGGTTTTGGCGGTTGCCGGGAGAACAATATTTGTCGGACTGCATTGTGCCAGGTGTAAAGTTTGTGGACTGGGGATTATGGTGTGCGGTTGTTTTTCAGGAGCTGGGCTTAGTTCCAATGAAAGGAACTCTGAATGCTTCAGCATCACAACATAGGTAGGTAGTGTGAATGGTATGTGATGGTAAGGTTCACTGAAACCACCCATTATACTGGAGAGTAAATTACTCAAAATTCTGTAAGAAAAAAAAAACTACACAACAGAATCCTTACTATCCAGTTGATGTGCTGCATCAAGTCTGTCCGTTTCTGTCCTGTAGTTCTTTTTTTGGACTTGAAGAGATCGATGAAGCGTGGGGTGTGTTGGTCTAGGGCTTCATAGAAGTCACCTTCAAGATTCTTACTGGCGATGTGATTAAACTCAGCAAAAACCTTAAAAATGGGGAGGGAAGGAGGGAGAGGGATAGGAACATTAAGCTGACATCATTCAATTAAAACTGTGAAAATAATTATAATTAATTAATACATTACTACTTATATTATTAAACAAATAACATTAGTACACATACTGCTATTGAAAACATTTTACTGATTTGTGTATAGTGCAAGAGCTATTTTTTCATGAGGATTGCATGTTTTAATATTCCACCAAATGTATTAGGATTTCTGGCCTCACAACTTTGATATGTTGACTGTGTAATGTATGGCTGACATTTGATCTGCTGGAAACGCTACGGGTGAAGCCAGGCCAAAACAAACAAGTAGCTTACCTATCTCTCAGTGAAAAGTGCTGGCCATCGTTCAACCATGCTCTGCACATCAGGTTCCTGTGTCACTATCTCCCTTCTGTGCAGTGGGAATGTTTGGTCCATCATTTGCGAGACTAGAGTGACATTGTTTTTTTTTTCTTCATTTCCTCTATGACAATGTTTCTGCCTTTTTCAAGGCTTCTTTCATGTCCGTCAGGTAAGTTGGCTTCACCTCTTTTTGGCCGCTTGATATTCTTGCTGCTTCTTTACTGATTACCTCTTTATTAAACATGATAGACTTGTCATTGCTGTCAGACTATGTACCTCAGTCATTTAAAGTAGCTGTAATCAAACCTCTTCTCAAGAAGCTCACTCTTGATCCAGAGGGTTTAGCCAACTATAGACCGATATCCAACCTTCCCTTTCTTTCTAAGATCCTCATGAATGCAGTGTGCAGTCAGCTGTGTGACTTTCTACAGAACAATAATCTATTTGAGGACTTTCAGTCAGTTAGAAAATATCATAGCACAGAGACAGCTCTCGTGAAAATCACTAACGACTTTCTAATTGCATCAGACAATGGACTTGTCTCTGTACTTGTCTTGTTAGATCTTAGCGCTGCTTTCGACACTATTGACCACCATATCCTGTTGCAGAGATTAGGCAATGTTATTAAAAAATACACCATAAACATTCACTGTTATGCAGAAGATACTGATGATGATATAGTTAGGACTGATGCAAGGCTGACTCAGGCTGCCTTGGATCAGTCCTTAGTTATGCTGCTATAAGTCTAGACTGCCAGGGGACTTCCTCTGACACACTGAGCTTCTCTTCTTACTCATTTGGATGCCTCCATTAAGTCTTTTTTCCAACTCGCCTTCTTCCCCAGAGTCCCTGTGCTTTTCACATCCCAGGGGTACGTGAGCTGAGGCTATTTGGTGGGAAGGAGGTGGTGTCATCCAGGCTTCAACTGTTTGATGAGACGGAGAAGAGGCAATGCTGCTCAGGTTGTATCTGTTACAGTACTGAAGAAGAGGATGTGTTTCCTCTCGCTCCATTTAACACATGTTGCAGATTAGTTTTGTGCCTCGTAGTCCCTGTGCATCTCATCTCATCTAATCTAGGTATCCATGGATCCAGTTTACCTGGTGGAGTAGAGGTTGGACAGACCAGGCTTCATCTTCAGGTACTGAATGACATGGTGATTACGGGGACATCTTTTGCTCATCCATTGCGGACAGCTTGATGATGATGCTCTTCATCCCCTTGGACACTTTTAATACAATTTTTTATATATATATATATATATATATATATATATATCCAATCACTTCCATGGCCACAGGTCTAATCAAGCACCGAGGCATGCAGACTGCTTTTACAAACATTTGTGAAAGAATGGGTCGCTCTCAGGAGCTCAGCGAATTCCAGTGTGGAACTGTGATAGGATGCCACCAATACAGTTGTGAAATTTCCTCGCTCCTAAATATTCCACAGTCAAATGTCAACTATATTATAAGAATGAGGAAGTGTTTGGGAACGATGGCAACTCAGCCACAAAGTGGTCGGCCACATAAACTGACAGAGCAGGGTCAGCGGATGCTGAGGTGCATAGTGCGAAGAGGTCACCAACTTTCTGCAGAGTCAGTCGCTTCAGAACTCCAAACTTCATGTGGCCTTCAGATTAGCTCAAGAACAGTGCATAGAGAGCTTCATGGAATGGGTTTCCATGGCCGAGCAGCTGCATCCAAGCCATTCTTCACCAATCTGATGGACGAGTCTGGTTTTGGCGGTTGCCGGGAGAACAATATTTGTCGGACTGCATTGTGCCAGGTGTAAAGTTTGTGGACTGGGGATTATGGTGTGCGGTTGTTTTTCAGGAGCTGGGCTTAGTTCCAATGAAAGGAACTCTGAATGCTTCAGCATACCAAGACATTTTGGACAATTCCATGCTCCCAACTTTGTGGGAACAGTTTGGAGCTGCCTCCTTCCTCTTCCAACATGACTGTGCACTCGTGCACAAAGCAAGGTCCATAAAGACATGGATGACAGAGACTGTTGTGGATGAACTTGACTGGCCTGCACAGAGTCCTGACCTCAACCCGATAGAACACCTTTGGAATGAATTAGAGCGGAGACTGAGAGCCATGCCTTCTCGTCCAACATCAGTGTGTGACCTCACAAATACGCTTCTGGAGGAATGGTCAAAAATTCCCATAAACACACTCCTAAACCTTGTGGACAGCTTTCCCAGAAGAGTTGAGGCTGTTATTGCTGCAAAGGGTGGACCGACGTCATATTGAACCCTATGGGTTGGGAATGGGAAGTCACTTAAGTTCATATGCGAGGCAAGGCGGGTGAGCGAATACTTTTGGCAATATAGTGTATATTAGCTGTTGTCATATGGAGTTGGACACTTTTCATACAATTCCATATGTTATTAACTGTTACATAGAGTGTTAATGTGTTTTCAATTGTTGTTATTCTGTACACATGGCATCTATTGCATGGCTGTCCATCCTGGAAGAGGGATCCCTCCTCTGTTGTTCTTCTTGACATTTCTTTCATTTCTTTTCCCCTTTTAAAAGGGTTTTTTGGGGAGTTTTTCCTTAGTCGATGTGAGGGTCATTTGCAAAGGACAGAGGGTGTCATATCCTGTACAGATTGTAAAGCCCTCTGAGGCAAATTGGTAATTTGTAATATTGAGCTATACAAATTGACTTGACTTGAAAGCTGAAAAATCTAAAGAAGAAAAAAAAAACTGAGGTTGAAGATTATAGTGATTTTTTTTTTTTTTAAAATGAAACAGATCATGTGTGGAAAATATTTTTGGGTGCGGGGGATGTGACGAAAGTGGAGTGTTTATGTAAAAAAAGAAGGGGATGCTGAATGGTTTGTCTGAGTACCAGGAGATAGTGGTGGGCAAATGAAGCTTCATGAAGCACTTATGTTTTTTCACTCCTCTAGATGGTGCTCTTGGCTTAAAGAAAAAGGCTAATATAATTGAATTTCCATTACATTAGCCTTTTTCATCAACATACTTTGAAAAACCATGTGAATGAATTCAGGGTTGCACTAGGGGATTTTTTTTCCCAAAAGATGATGAGATTTAAAAGGTCGGTGAATTTAAAAGGTGAAAACCTTTTAAATCTCATCTTCTTTTGGAAAAAAAATCCCCTAGTGCAACCCTGAATTCATTCACATGGTTTTTCAAAGTATGAGATTTGAATTCACATCCTTAATTTAACTACATGTACTATAAACAAATTTAGTAGGTATTCTGATAATTTATGGGTGAGATAAGAATCCATCTGATTCTGACCAACTGAAAATAATTATATTTTAAATATTTGACAATGCTCTGAAATACATAGTATGATTTGTCAGTAAATTGAGATGAGTGGGTTTCTTTCTTCTTTCAATATCAGTGTTTCCCCAACAAACACCCCCGCCCTGCCACCCAGAAATTTAAGTCATTTTTTAAAATCCATTATTTAATTATTTTTTTTATCAAACGTTCCTCTGACAGGTGTACTTTTTATCTAATAAAATGGAACTATTTATTCAGGTCCAAATGCTCTGTAATTGTGGCTATGGGGACCTGTGGAGAAATGGTCCTGCAAGAACCACAATAATGGACCATGCTCATTCCAGCCCAGGCACCCCCCTCTCCCAAAGCAAAAAAGTAAGGGGAAACACTGAATATGTTACTTACAAAGCAAGTCTTGTAAACTTCACTGGAGTCATCACCAAGTACAAAAGGAAGGCCTTTGAGGATAACAGAGCGAAGTGCCGTTACATCTGGCGACTGAAAATACAGAGAGAAGAGATATAAGTTAAGAAATTTGTAATATTTTGAGGGGTGGGGGGAATATGTGTTGAGTCTGTATTTCCTTTCATATGAGGCAGGCTTATATTAGAGACATGGCTTTAAGTTGTAAGTATATTTTGTAATATCTAAAAACCTAATTTTACACATCCCATTTTCCCTGTTAACATTTTCTTTGTGTTAATAAAAACTCAACATTTCAATTCAATTTCAAATGAAATGCCCCAGTGCATGCATTTCATAGAGCAGAAAAAGTCACTCACTTAAAATGTGCAAATTACAATATTATTGTACATTCTTGATCATTCTTGAACAATGACTGAGAAAAACCTGTTGAAATTTAACAAAAAGATGTTTGGATGAATAGTGCACAACAACTGGTATAAGTGGTGTGAAAGGATTTTAAAAGCATGATTAAATTGTTGAAGTGATTAAGTTAGTGTATTTATAGCTATATACCATTGGTATGGTCACCAAAAGAGTACATCTGCCTTGCTTGCTCTCCACAGTAGCATGCAGCAGCAACACAACATAGGTAGGTAGTGTGAATGGTATGTGATGGTAAGGTTCACTGAAACCACCCATTATACTGGAGAGTAAATTACTCAAAATTCTGTAAGAAAAAAAAAACTACACAACAGAATCCTTACTATCCAGTTGATGTGCTGCATCAAGTCTGTCCGTTTCTGTCCTGTAGTTCTTTTTTTGGACTTGAAGAGATCGATGAAGCGTGGGGTGTGTTGGTCTAGGGCTTCATAGAAGTCACCTTCAAGATTCTTACTGGCGATGTGATTAAACTCAGCAAAAACCTTAAAAATGGGGAGGGGAAGGAGGGAGAGGGATAGGAACATTAAGCTGACATCATTCAATTAAAACTGTGAAAATAATTATAATTAATTAATACATTACTACTTATATTATTAAACAAATAACATTAGTACACATACTGCTATTGAAAACATTTTACTGATTTGTGTATAGTGCAAGAGCTATTTTTTCATGAGGATTGCATGTTTTAATATTCCACCAAATGTATTAGGATTTCTGGCCTCACAACTTTGATATGTTGACTGTGTAATGTATGGCTGACATTTGATCTGCTGGAAACGCTACGGGTGAAGCCAGGCCAAAACAAACAAGTAGCTTACCTATCTCTCAGTGAAAAGTGCTGGCCATCGTTCAACCATGCTCTGCACATCAGGTTCCTGTGTCACTATCTCCCTTCTGTGCAGTGGGAATGTTTGGTCCATCATTTGCGAGACTAGAGTGACATTGTTTTTTTTTTTCTTCATTTCCTCTATGACAATGTTTCTGCCTTTTTCAAGGCTTCTTTCATGTCCGTCAGGTAAGTTGGCTTCACCTCTTTTTGGCCGCTTGATATTCTTGCTGGATGAGTCTCCCTCTGGGTTGCGTTTACTTCGTTTACCCCCATTGATCATTACATCATCACATTCTGCTTTTCGTAGCTTTGTGCGATAGTTGGCCATCTTGAATTTAAGGCTGTTCTTCCAGCCATACCATCCTGGCTGGGGACCAGGTTCAGTGAGGCTGGGGTGCTTGCTGATTAGTGATTTTGCAACACTGCTGAAGTCATCATCATCAGGGTAAGCCTTGAAACTGTACATAGTTTCTGCAAGCTTTTCCAGTATATCATGTTTCATATCTCATGATGGAGTCATTGGGAGACAGTCTCTCATATATAAAAGGTCTGCCTGTCTCAGTCTGTACTCTACATCCACTGAGAAATTGGGTATGTCGAAGAACTCTGGCCACTGTCCTCTTAGCGAAGGTGGCAGTTCAGCAGTGGACAAGATCTCAGTGTCTGCTGTGCTGCAGTCTGATTCTTGGGTGGGTGAAGACAGAGGTGTCAACTGGAGAAACACAAGAGAAATTACTTTCAGCATAGCTCTTTCAGGCAAATCGGTTATTTGAGTCAAATTGCAGAGCGCATTATTAATCCAATATGAAATCTGCATCTTCACATTGGAGTCTGAAGTCGTAATTCAACGACAGCTTATCCCTCAGCTGTGTCTTTCGTTCTTCAATTCAATCCGGTCTCTCATTTAAGGTTAGCTTCCTTATATCGTCATCATCTATGACAACTCGGAGCATCAATCTTTGGTCCATTTTGATGTCGCCTCCTGTGAAAAAAATGAGAACTTCATCTAAAACATGCAACATTTCGGTGTTTAATCCACTCAGCATAATATGTACCGTTTGAGTGTAGCAAACTGTTTGCCATGAACTCTGTAAAGTGACAGAGGAAACACATCATTCAATTCAGACAAGTGGGTGACTGAGAAGGTGGGCAAATGGCTGTGACAGAGGTCATACGCTCTGAGATGCTCATCATACCATGAGGTCATCAGTCTGCAGACAAATGCTATATCGGTGTTGATAATGACAATCTTTGTGATTTATCTGAAATCTGGGAGCCCTGCGCAAGATCCAACAGAAATGACCATATCAGCACTGTACTTAATGCCATCAATGCAGACAGAGGAAGCGACAAGTACTGTGTTCAGCTGGTTGTTCCTTCGATTAAGCAGGTTCTGCACATTTTCCGGAAATGAGGAAACCATCACAGACTTCACTTTGTGAATTTCAATAGATGGCTTAAAAAAGATGTGGCAACTAAATGGAAGGCCATCATTTTCTGATGTCTGTTTGCTAAAGTAAGGGGTATGTTTTTAAAGTTGTGAGAGTGATGCACAACTTTGTTGAAGAACTTGTGTTTCCCCTCAGAACGCATTGTCCACAAATCAGATAGAGGACCAAAGGTTTGAATTAGCTGAGGGTAGTGCTCAACGTATTGGTGCTTTGGTCGTAGCGTTTCACCCGGGAAAACCTTCTGAGACAAGTGTGTATGTTCAGAGATTTTGCTATCAAGAAAGCACAAAGACTCCTCTGTAAAGCTTGTGGACATTGCACATTGCAATTCCACCACATCTTTTAAGGTCATTAAAACCTCCCAGGTTTCATCGCCGCTTGGAATGTGTTGACCAATCAATAATGGCAGAAGTCGGAGAAGAGTCCAATTTTCGTGACCTCCAATTGTCAATTGTTGACTGTGAGGAGAAGGTCTTAGGAATGAGCTGGGGTTGATTTGTTCTGTCTGAAAATGTGTATGGGAACTGTTTAATAGCATCATTCAGGGCCTCAAGGGAGATGAGTCTCTTTGATATCAATGCCTTTAAGCACAGGGCCAATTCTACTGGAACAATACCCTCCAGAAGATCATGCAAAATGTCTGGAGGGTAACCATCAACAACATGAAAATGTTGCAAGTTTTCACTAAGCAGACAGCTTCCATATTGTTGAGTCTTGGTTGAATCCTGTGACACCTCTTGCACATGTTTGTCGTGGCTTTCTTTTGTTCTTTATTGACATAAACCTGTCCGTACTTCCGTGTGCTGTATTTCCTCCCGCTTGTCCATACAGAAGCGACAAACTTGGCTAACTGTGAAGCTTTCAAAGAACCCTCCCAAAGACAACACTGTGCCCCTAACATTGGCTCCCAACTGTTCAACATATATGCCCTGTTGCTCAAGAAAAACAAGGTCCTGAATGAGAGGGTGGAGAATTTCACCATAACCATGGTCTTTGATGTTGTTGACCTTGCAAAGCAGAGCAAGCTGAATGGAATGAAGAGACGAGCGATATTTAGGGTATAAATTGCCAAGTACCTAGTAGATGGCAGTTTGCTTGTGTTTCTTTCTGGAGGTTCCCAAGGGGTTAGCCACCTCAAAATCATCAATATACAGGCAAAGAGCAATCCTGAACTCTTCCTCATTCAAGAAAGCACCACCTTTGATGCGGGCACCATCTCTGTAAGATTTGTATTGTTCTGACAAAGTTCCCTCGTCTGACATGGTCTTTTCTAGAATTTCTCTATTGCTCAGCAATGTTTGCAGCATTTTTAGTATGGGAACATACACAACTGTCTGTCATTTTCTAGAACAAACTCAACTGGCGTAACCAAAGGGAATTTGCAGTTGACAACGATCCCCCATCAGAACTGAATTTGAGGAATACATTATTCTCAGTGACCACTTGAGCTATCTTATTCACTAAAGCATCTTCAACATTTGCACAATGAGTATGCAGAATTCCTCGAATAGAGGAATGTCGCAATGGCTGTGATAACAAATAAATTTGGTTGAGCTGATCGATAACCTCTTGCATGGCAGTTTCAGTGATGTTAAGAATTGATGGCATTTTCAGGAAAAGAGCAGCCACATTGCGTTCCAACTGATTCTCCAAGTCTTCCACATCTTCATTCAGCTCAGCAACTTCACAGTCAATATCATCAAATTCAGGATCTCTCTCCTCCACTTAATCATTCACATTAGTTGGAAGTTCTTCAGCTACATTTTTTGAAACAATTTCAGGTTGGAATGCGATCTTGTTGTGCATCTGATGCTCTTTGCTTTTGTGTGCAGTGAAGGTAGAATAAACACTACCTGAAACTTACAGTCTTGATATGGCTAAGCAACCATTTGCTTCAGCTTAAGATGTCTTCGCAAATGGGTAAAGAAGTCTACTTCTGAGCAAGGCTCCACAAAGTTGCACAACTGACAGTGAAATGCAGTTTCTCCACTTTTGCCTGCATCTTTTTGAGAGTGCCATGTTGATAGGTGTACTTTGAGTGCATTAAAATATTTAAATGTGCAGACGCATTCCTTATGAAGACACGGGAGTAGGGATGTCCGAGTGTGGTATCCAGTAGCTCTCTTTCCTCTCTTTTCAGCAGAAAATGTGCAGTACTTACAAGTCCACTGCATTCGATAATTCTGCTCTGGTTGACCTGAAAAGACATGATAATTTCAGCACTGAGAACTTGTTAAAAAAATACAACAGTCACAAATTAAAATGTACAATTATTTTTAATCACAAATTAAAATCTGCAATGAATTATTTTAACATTCACAAACTAAAATGAGCAATGAATTATTTTTAATTTAATGTAGTTGATTATAGGTTTTTAGTTCATTAACTACTATTAACTATTAACTACATCTAGGGATGGAACGGCTCCAATCCAATGTCAGCACTGGGTCCAAAATTGATGTAAATAATAGATTGGATATTTAAGTGATGGTATCAATCCACGTATCTGATCTATAGTCTGATGTTTTAGCCAGCGAGAAGCAGAGCTCATGTGATGAGATGTCTGTGAACTCTACTCGTGAAGAAGAGGTTTGATGCACTGAAGAACATATGAATGAAGGGTAGATGCCATGCCAGACTATGGCCTGGTTCTGAGCAGGCAGAGTTAAAAAGCCAGAATAGAGTTAAGACAGGACTGCTCTTGGATAGACACTGCACTCTTTTAACACCAAGACCATATATACTGTCTTGGTGTTAAACTGGATATTGGGAGATCACAATCAATGTTTGGCACACTTTTTTCATCACTCTCCCCAAATTATTAAATCTGGAAATGACATAATAAATGCCAAACAAAACACACGTTCAACACTGGCTTACATTATACTTCTGCAACATAAAATCCTATGAGAGAATTTAAATATTAAAGTCAATGATTCTTTTTAAAAAAGTGGAAAGCTTAATCTATGTCCATCCAATGAGACAATTTTTCAACACAAAAATATAAAAACGCAAGAAAAAAGACCTCGCTATGGTGCCACTAATGATCTACTGCAGTAGATGATATTCATTTTAAATATGCAGACTTTCATAATTTCTATCATTCAGCTGAATTTCACTTACTTCTATTAACAACTACGGTTACTGATACAGATTTAATGATATAGAATAAAGTGGCATGTGCTGGAAGATGCTCCAGCGCATAAGCCGAGACTCTCAACTGTTAGACCAGTGTTAAAGTGGTGAAATAACAAGAAATGTGATCTATTCCTCTGATTTTTTTTATTAATGCATTTTCAAACAATTTCAAATTATGAGTGCAGGTCGATCAAACATGGAGTGGGAGCACTGCACATGAAGAAAAGTAAATGGAAGGGTAAATGACACACATAATCTAAGAAACTAAACACTCTTAAGCAAGAACAGATGATATCGGCGCACATAACTGCTAATTTCCACTGGATGCGGAACGACGCCAACGTCTGTCGATGTTGTCCGTCAATACTCACCAGATCCGCCTGCTGTGGCTCCACCGGACAGCTGGAATCACGTTGAATTCATACGCCGTGTGTCGACGTAGGACAAAAATAGAAGCTTGTCGATTTGTTTCGGCTGGCATCAGCACATCGGAGGCTTTCCGCACCCAGTGGAAATTGACACATTGATTTGAATGGATGCGTATCGAGTCCGACAAAACGTCGGCACCATTACACATCCGGTGGAAATTAGGGGTAACGCCCCACTGTGCATTTAGCACCTACCTGAGCCGAAATCAACAGGCTGAAACTGATTTAATTCTAGCACTAACTCTGTAAATAAATTACTGTATCGACATTTCAAACATTTTTAGGTGAGAAAGCAGCAGTTTAGATCCACAACGTGTTGTTAATTTGTCCAAACAACATCTGTTTACAGTTTTGTTCTGGCAAATTCGGCGCTACCCAAGCTAGCCGTAGTGAGTACCGCACTTCCTGTTATTTTCACAAAATAAAACTCCGTTAATGATATAATTCGCTGGAGAACAAATTTTGCCAAAAAACACAAGAGTCTACCATAAACTATGTAGTCTACATACGAAATAAAGAAAAAAGGGCATTATCATTTTGACAGCAGACTTCAATGCCAAGATAGGCCAAGACAACACAGGAAAAGAACAAGTAATGGGCAAACACGGCCTAGGTGAAATGAATGACAACGGAGAACTCTTCACAGATTTCTGCGCTTTCCACAACCTCGTCATAGGAGGCAGCGTGTTCCCACATAAAAGAGTGCACAAAGCCACATGGGTTTCCCCAGACCACAAAATAGAAAACCAAATTGACCATATTTGCATCAGCAAGAAATTCAGAAGATCCCTCCAAAATATCAGGGTGAAAAGCTGACGCAGCCACAGACCATCATCTCCTAACAGGAACACTCCAGCTAAAACTCAAGAAATTCACAAATACAGCAAGAAAAGTCAGCAAAAGGTACAAAGTCAGCCTCCTCCAGGACCGGAACATCGGAGAGACCTTCCAAATCAGCCTCTCAAATCGGTTCCACCCCCTGACCCAGCTGGAACAAGAACACCAAACAGTGGATCAGTGTTGGCAAAACATGAAGAAGGCATGGATCGAGACATGCGAGGAAACATGCGGAAGAAAGACAAGACAGCATAAGGAGTGGATCTCAGGAGAAACTCTACAGGAAATACAGACCCGGAAACAAGCCAAAGACAGTCTCAACAATAGCCGTACAAGAGCTGCAAAAGCTAAAGCACAAGAGTACTACACAACGGTAGACAACCTGGTAAAAAAGAGCATCAAGAAAGACAAAAAGCAATTTGTCAACAACCTAGCCACTCAAGCAGAAGTAGCAGCAGCTCAACACAACATGAAGAAGCTCTATGACATCACATGGAAACTAGCAGACAAAACTCTAGACAGAAAACTTCAGATAGACCAATACTAGACAAAGACGGCAAAACACTCACAAAGCAAGAGGACCAGTTGAAGAGATGGGCTGAACACTTCAGGGACATACTGAACAGACCCAGACCAACGGTACTGGCCAACATCCCTCCCTCTTTATACCACCTACATGGCACACTATGGCATTCCAAAGAAGCTCATAACGATCACACAACAGCTATACCTACAGTCATCCTGCAGAGTAATTCATAATGGCCACCTCACGGACAGCTTCACAGAAGAGACAGGAGTCAGACAGGGCTGCCTACTGTCCCCGTTTCTCTTCCTCCTGGCAGTCGACTGGATTATGAAGACAACCACAGCCGAACAAAATCTGGGCATCCAGTAGACAATGTGGTCCCAACTAGAAGACCTCGACTTCGCCGATGACATAGTCCTCCTGTCACATACACAAAGTCAGATGCAAACCAAACTCACAGAACTTGCCACAACAGCAGCCACCACGGGACTTCATATGAACAAAAACAAAACTCAGGTGATGAGCATAGATCACAATACAAACTACGCCATAAACCTGGATGGAGAAGCACTAGAAGAAGTGGACACGCCTTACCTACCTGGGAAGCATTGTTGGGAAGGATGGAGGCAGCGATAAAGACGTTCAAGCCAGAATTGGGAAGGCAAGAACAGTGTTTTTATTACTGAGGGAAGTCTGGAAATCAAAACATATCTCCACAAAAAACAAACGCTGCATCTTCAATTCCAACGTTAAGTCAGTTTTACTCTACGGGTCAGAAACATGGAGAACCACCAAAGCAACATCAAACAAATTACAAACTTTTATCAATAAATGCTTACGGCATATCCTGGCAATTTACTGGCCTAATTCCATCACTAACCAAGAACTCTGGCAAACCACACAACAAGAACAAATCGAAATATAAATCAAACACAGGAAATGGGACTGGATTGGACACACCCTGAGAAAACCTCCCCTCCAGCGTAACCAGACACGCCTTAACCTGGAACCCCCAGGGGAAAAGAAAACCAGGAAGACCCAGAAACAACTGGAAAAGGTCTGTCCAGGCGGAATTGAAGGAAAAAGGAACATCTTGGAAGAAAGCAGAGAAGATCGCCCAACACCGAACCAGCTGGAGGAAGTTCATAAATGACCTATGCTCCCCAAAGAGCAAAAGGGTCTAAAAAGAAGAAGAAGACATTTGTTTCTAAAAATGTTGAAGTTACTGTCTTGGTCAAATAGCATGCTTGCTAGCGGTGATATTTGATTTAATTTACACTCCTCCTCCCTGGTAGCACACAGTTGGCTACTACACCACAACAAGACGAATAGACTGTTAAAAGAGTAAAATATTTACTTACCAAATCAGTGTGTTAAGCACAAGTAACCCCACAATGCCTACAATAATTGGAAAAAGGTGTTGGAAAGGGCAGATTGTACAGATTGTAAAGTCCAATGGGGCAAATTCATAATTTGTGATATTGGGCTATACAAATAAACTTGACTTGACTTGAAAGGGCACTAGGTGACAATCCATCCAGGTGAGCAGAACAAGTTGTTTCAGGAAAGCGCGAAGTAGGCGGGGCAGATCTTCGCATGTCTCATAGATGGCCCAAAGGACATTGGGTACAATAAATGTTTTTTTCTGATTTGACTTAACTGGGATACATCAAGTTAAGCAAGTTCTCCAAAATTAATACTTACTTATTTAAAAGTAGTATTCACAACAGGCTGATGAAAACTGGGTTTAGTTCACTTATCACATTTAATTAATTTGTATGTTAGCATTTACAGTGTATTATTTTTTCTAAGTCTACGTGTATTGTAATTATTTATATCTCTTTTGCATTTCCTTACTGAGGTGTCCTTTTCCACTTGTCCCTGGGGCTGCTCTCCGCCCTGCAGGGCCTGCCCAACTCTTGCTCCTCCTCCTGGAGGCTGGCTGTATCTGGTGTCTCGCCTCCTGAGGCCCTGGGCTGCTGGATCCATGCTCCCTCTGGGGTCCTGGGGTCACTCCTGGGGTGCTGCGGCTGGCCCTGTGGTTTGGGACGGGCCGGCCCTCTTGTTGCTGTCCTGGGAAGTAGTGTCGATGGTCCAGTGGGGTGGGTGGGCGTCCGGGACCCTTGGCACAATTGCTCCCAGGGATGGCGTGGGGGCCTGTGTCTTGAGCGCCCTCAGGGGTTGCTCTGTCCCCCGTTTTGGTCAGGTTGCTGCGGGTTGCTGCGGGTTGCTGGCGTACAGGGTGGCCTCATCAACCGTCGGGGCACGACTCCGGTGCCGCGGCTCCCAGGAGTCCTGGAGTTGACGCGGCCTGATGGTCCATTGGGGCTTTCCCCGGTTCCTTTGCCTCTTGGCTCTGGGGGCCCCACACTTCAGTGTCAGCTATAATGCACTCACCCTTGGCTCTGTTGCCTTGGGCCGGACCTGCACCAGACTGCCTCTCATTGCACACCTCACACTCCACACAACTCACTGTATATATAATGACACTCAGGGTTGCATTCATACACGGTGTAGGGAGAATATTTCTTCATCACGGAATCGGAGAAATATAGTAATAGGGTATAATGGTGGATCCACACTTCATGGCATCACTGGTGGGGCCCAGCCCTCCGGCTTTCAGATGCTGGGGGTGTGCAATCACTGGCTTGTTGTTGCTGTGGGGTCCCTGGGGCCCTGGGGTGGTTGTCTGGGGTTTCCATGGCATGCTGGTAGGCCCCCCGCTGCTGCAGCTTCTGGTTTGTTGCGGGGCTGGAGTTGCTGGCCCGGTTGGTTGGTGGTTGTGGCGTGTGTTGGTGGCTCATGGTGGCTCGGCTCCTGTTTGGGGCTTGGGCACATCTCTAGGGGCGAGAGCCATGGGTTTACTGCGCCACTCCGGGACGTGATGCTGGGGGACTCCTAGGGGGACACTTTCCTCTCTGGCTTATAATAAGTAAACCCAATAAAGAATGACAGCTTAGTTTCCAGAGAGGGTTGGTGATGGTCACACACATGCACAAAAATATAAAAAAAAATACTTTTCTGCTAGATTAAAATATGCACCAATCCCATAAAAAGTTGACACCTGTTGTGATGTTTAACGATGGGAATAGGTCCTGACAAAAAAAGAATAAAAAAAGTTAGTCCTGCACATGTTTTTCTGAGATATATTTGTTTGTGACCTTACCTCCATTTCCTGCTGTGGTGAACACGAGGGCAACAGTTTATGCAAACACTTCAAATGATTAATCCTAGAAAACCCGACAACGCCACCAGGGGAGTTTCACCCCTGGACTCTTGAATATATACTAATAACCCAGTGAGGTATAGTACTGGGGAGGCACACAGGTAAGTTACACCAAGGAAGGGCTAGAGACGTGGTTCAACACTCAAGTAGTTTCACATTTATTGAATGGATGTTTAAAAACAACAATTAAAACTGTCAGGTTTAAAGTGCTAAATAACTTCTACTATTGTGGCTGAGGCTTACCGGTAGTGAGGGGTAAACGGGGGAGGATATCCAAAAATGAAGAACACCCCACTCGTACGTGACACATACACACACAGGCAGTGAAGTGCAAGGAAAACCAAAACCGGGGTCACACAGCACACAAAGGTAAACCACCACCCAGGGCACCACCTCCACCGGTGGCTCTCAGCGACTAGAGGAGAAGAAGGACACTTGTTATTAAGCCCCTCACCAACTAATATAAAGAGAAAATACAGATAATCGCATGCACCCAAAGACAAAACTAAGGTGCATTACATACATGAAACCATAACAAAATAAACTTATTCTATAAGTGACAAATTAACCAAAAACAGAAAACAAAAGATAACCCAAAATAAGTCTCTGGGCAGAGATTCTAATTAAATAACAAAAATCACTTCATTTGAATATAACTAAATAATTAATAAACAGTTCAACCACAACTTACAACAAAAAAACAAAATGGGTAAAATGATCTAAGCCCGGATAATCCCTTTACGCACACTCACATTCCCTCACATACAATTATGTCTTCACCATCCATCCAAATTCACACAGCCACTCACACGCTCACACACACACACACACACACACACACACACACACACACACACACACAGTCTGACCGGGCAGCTGCGGCTGATGCCCCGTCACTAGAAGGGATGGCTGTTGCCAGAGAACCGGGGGGCTGCGCAGCAGTTTGCAAAAGTCACGATATTAGACAGCTGCTACAGCAACAGCAGCAGAGGTAGCAGTGATAGCAGCGGCAAGCGTAGCACGCAATGCTGAATGGAGCAGAAACAGCGAGCAAGCAGCGACAGTCTATGGCCGGGCCGTTAGACAGAACAGCCAAGCAAATGCCGTACACCAGGGGTGGGCGAAGCAGCAGTGGTTCCGTACTTATCGTGAGCAGAAAGTTCGGTACAGGTTCCGGATCGACGGAAGAGGAAGGAGGAGAAACTGCCCTGAGTAGCTGTGCGTCTGGTAGGCTGGTGAGGCATTCAGGATCCGCTAAAAGAAAACAAACAGAATGAGCCGCTCAATATCTAGAGGCTACAAGCCGCTCAATATCTATATATCAATATCTTTGTTAAAGCTTTGCAGCCTCTTTTAGTTGCCTGTTACCGAAGCAACAACAATCGCCACGACCACGATAAGCAGCTATAAGAAAAGCAATAGTTCAATAGAGAGGCTAATGTGAGCTAACCAAACAAATTGCAGACCACGCTGTCGTATACCTCACCTGCAAGGAAAGCAGAAGAGGAAGTGGGAGGCCAGGAAGCGGGCAGGCCTTCGGACCAGGGAGCGAGAGGATAGGAGGAGAGACAGAGCTTCCATTTATCTCTTTGCCCTGGAACGTGATAGGCTAATGAGTCAGAGGGTGTAACGCGGCAGATCCACCGGCATTTGACAACAGTGGCCTGTCGTATTGTTACAATCCATCCCCCCCTTTTTTTAAAAAATAAATTACAGCCAAGGTCTAAACAAAGCAGACACAGCATTTGACTGCAGCGTTGAAGGCCCAGCCTGAACCACCTTGTTGGCAGGCCTCGGCAAATGGTGGGGGTTTGAATAGCGGGCAGTCCGTCGCCTGGCAACCTCAGTACTCACCTGAGGGGGAGACCATCAAAGGGGCGGAACAAACAGAAGATAAAGGTGCCGTCATATCAGCAATAAATGCTGAGGCTGGCTGTACTGTATGTTGCACAGCAGGTTCATGGTGTCCCGGGCTGAAGGCGAAGGAACCGCTGCAGTAGCAGGCAGTGCTACTTCAGGTGCATGTTGTCCCTCCCCAGCGGCATGACCAGCTGGTAGGGGAGGGGTTTCCCTTACCAAAGCCAACAAATCATCTGCTGAGTCATTGTGCATTACCGGAAGGTCAGATGGAGTAGGAAGGGAAGCATTAGTGACCCTTGGAGAAACCATTCCAACGACAGCCTTGAGCAGCATTCCATGCAGCCGTTTGACATTGGTAAGGTCAGCAGTGTACACCGGACCATTTCCGTGAAGAGCTTTTATCACTCTATACACGACTGAGTTCCACTTGTCCTGAATCTTATGACAACCTCGCCACCCACAATCCCATATCAACACCAACTAACAGCACAGCACAAGCACATTCTCAAGCCCATTGCGGGTCGGTTCAAGCATGGTATAGTCCATTGCCAAGATTTCGTTTGGCTCTGAAGATAACAAGTGCCCCATGAAGCTACGGGCCAGTGGCCTGGAATCCTTGGCCACTTGGCATCGCTCGCAAGTTTGGCACCAGCGCTTCGCATCAGAAGACATCCCTGGCCAATAACATCTCTGTCTGAGCAATTCCAAGGTCCTATCCACGCCCTGGTGGACGTGGTTTTGGTGAACCTCGGTAAGAACACTTTGTTTCAACGCAGCCGGCACAAGTGCCTGGAGGACCACTTCCCCCCCATCAGGGCGCAAGACTTGCCGGTAGACTACTCCAGCCTGTTCAATAAGCCGATCCCATTGTTTGAGGAGTACCAAAGCAAGCTGGGGTAACTGCTTACGTTCCTCATAGTTGGGATATTGTTGCTGCGGCCAAAATGTTAAAACCTGTGAAATCACAGGATCAGCTTGTTGCAGGGCGCCAATGTCAGAAGGTAAGTGCTGAGGCAAAGCTTTGACAGCTACTTGGCAGGCTTTAGGTTCTTGAGCTTGCAAGGCTTGTTTCAGAGGTGGTGGGAGTGACGTGCCAGTGATTAGAGTTTCGAGATCTACAGCTCTGGGTGGGTACAAGCATCTAACGTAGAGCATCTACGTTTGCGTTACTCTTGCCAGGGCAGTAACGAATCTCAAAATCAAATGGTGCCAGCTGGGCCGCCCAACGCTGCTCCAGAGCTCCGAGTTTAGCCAACGCCAGATGGCTGAGGGGATTATTGTCTGTAAAGACAACACATCTGTGGCCAAGTAAGTACTCTCGGAACTTTTCAGTCATTGCCCATTTTAATGCCAAAAACTCCAGCTTCATGGAGCTATAATTGGCAGGATTGCGCTCTGTGGGCCTCAGACTGTGGCTTGCAAATGCTATGGGGCGGACCTTTCCTTCCTGCTCTTGGGAGAGTATGGCACCCAAACCTCCATGACTTGCATCGAGCTGTAAAATAAAAGGGAGGGAGAAGTCTGCGTACGCGAGCACAGGGGCAGTGGTAAGCCTGGATTTCAAAGCCTCAAAGCTCTGCTGATGTTCTCCAGTCCACTTTTCTGCAACCCGATGTTCAGACCGCTTGGACTTTGACCCCCCCCGAGCTCAGCTACAAGGGTGATGTAGAGGAGCAGCCAACTTGGCAAATCCCTCCACGAAACAGCGGTAGTAGCTCGCGAACCCCAGAAAGGACCGCAGCTCTAAGATGGTAGTAGGGGGCGACCAGTTGGCTACCACCTCCACCTTGTCTGGGTCAGTGGAGACACCATTGGCAGAAATGAAATGTCCTTGTTAACTCACCTCCCGCTGGAAGAATGAGCACTTGGACAGCTTTGCTTTCAAACCCTCCTGTTGCAGTCGCTTCAGTACCACTTCCAACCGCTCAAGGTGTTGTGGAAAGGTGGAGGAGAAAACCACAATATTGTCCAAGTACAGAAGCAAAGACTGACATTGCTGGTCTCCAAAAATCTGTTGCATAAGCCGCTGGAACGTGCTGGGTGCATTACACAACCCAAATGGCATTGTGTTACATCAATGTAAAGAGCAATGGCTGTAGCCAGGGAACCTGTAACTTTTTACACGATCACATCGTATTTTGCCGACTTTTTTGGCCCACACACTCTATCGTAACATAAACCAGTTACGTTATCTGGGCTAACATTTAGCGCTAATACTAGCTAGCTAACGCTAGCTCTAGCCTCCATTTAAATGTGTTTTTTATGATTTGAGAGCCAACTTACCGTATCAGTTTAAGCCATTTTCTCTTCTCGTTTTCATCCAGAGGAAATCGGTAATATGGAATTGTTTTATTAACTTCATTTCTGTTGTTGCAACAAGGGACACAGCACTGCACCATTGTAGCTCGGGTTGGTTTGGACACGGAAGTGACGTAGCCGCTAGCCATCCCCATAGCCGCTGGCTAAATCCATAGTGGAGAACCAGCGAGCTCCTGTCAGCGCACCCAAAAACTCCTCAATACGAGGAAGAGGGAAAGCATCCTTTCTGGTCCTGCTGTTAAGTTGTCGGTAGTCTACCGCCTTCTTGACCAGAACAATCGGCGAGGCAAAAGGACTGCAACTCTCTCTGATGACCTGTGCACCCAGCAGCCAGTTGATGCTTTAACCACATTATATTCCGATGGTGGAATACGCCTATAATGCTGACGGATGGGAGTGTCATCCACAAGAGGAATTTCATGGGATATCAGGTTCGTGCAACCCAAATCACCATCATGAGAGGAAAAGACCGGGGTGTATTTTTGGAGGAGAAGCTGCACCTTTCTCTGCTCTTCAACCGACAGGGCAGACAGGTCTACTGCCTCGATCTGGTCTGACAGCGTAGGCGCCACAACCTGGGATGCCACGGTGGCCGTGTAAGATGGAACCTCCTCAACACCAGAGGGCAAGCTCACCACGCAAACCTCACTCAGAGCACCTACCACTGTTCGAGGATAAAGCAGTACACCTGAAGAGCCCACATTCATAATGGGAATGTATGCAGTACCTCTCTAAACTTGAACCAGTGCTGGGGAGGCCAACAGGCCAGCAGGAAGGCCCTGATCCAAGCGCTCTAAGAGCACAGTGGTACCTGAGTACTGCGCAGAACTTGTGGCTGGAACTATCTGCATAGTGCCACCCGGGATGCGGTAAGCCTTCTTGCCATGCACCTTGACGGTACCTGTGTTGGCAGAAGGAAGGTCAATAGAGGTCTGATGGCATCTCTGCAATGCCTGTAACATAGGTTTTGGGGCTTCAGAGACAATAGGCAAATCAAACAGGGCAAGGCCAGTGTGCTGTAACATCTTCGCAAGATGTTCATCCCCAGGATACCAGGAGCACGAGGAGATGCATCCTCCGGAGGATCCTTCACCACCAGCAACCCATACCCTAGTAATGACCTGCCACAGAGCTTGACTTCAAGCTCCAAGTAATCAAGGTATGGAATGGGCAACCCGTTGGCTGCTCGAAGCTGCAGCCACTGGCAGGATCGAAGCTTCTCTTGGGCCCAAGTCTCAAAGTGCTGCCAGAAGCTCTCCGTAATAGTGACACCATAGACCCGGTGTCGATCAAACAAGGAACCACTACTCCCCCCATAACTATATCCATAAACGGATGAGCAGCAATTAGTTTAGCTTCGTCCCCACCCCCTAATGTAACTGGTGAGCCGGTGGTTGCACCCCCCCGAACTTTGGCTCTGCAGTTCAGCGGGCACTAGTTTTCCAGGTGCTGAGCTGGGTCTCGCCGTGTGCCCAGCCGAGCAGAAGCAGGGGCCAAAGGTCGAGATCTACTTAATTTTACACATTTTTCTCCTGATTCTACCTTTTCTACCTATTTGTCACTGCTTTTTATCTTCTATATTATGGAAGTGAATCTGTACCATAATTCAAATTAAAATGTATTAACAGAAATGCTTTTTCATTTACAAGTCAAGTCAAGTTTATTTGTATAGCCCTATATCACATATTACACAATTCATTACACAATATCAATTATTTGCCAAAGAGGGCTTTACACTCTGTACAGGATATGACACCCTCTATCGTTTACAAACGACCCTCACGTGTGTGTGTGTGTATATATATATCTATATCTATATATATATATATATATATATATATATATATATGGCATTTATTTTAGCAAACAACTGATGCAACTCAAATTGCCATTGAGTGTTTTCTACATTTTATAGTCTTATATTTAGCATTTATTTCAGCAAACAAAAATGCAACTGAAATTGCTGTACTATACGCTATATTCAAGTAGTTTTTGCTTCAGGGTCAGGAAGTGGCACAGACACCGGGCAACAAAGAAAAAACAGCAGGTGAAGCCCCCAGGGCAACTTCTGATTCATCATCAGAAAGTGAACATGATAACTCTGTCTTGGATAATGACTATATACCCAAGACAGAAGACTGGTCAGGAAGTGAAAGTGATGCAGACACAACTCAACACAGTGAAGTGAGGAAGTGAGGAAGAAACAGGAACTGCACCGAAATGTCATAAGTGTCCAAGGTCACACGTGGAAGTGACAGATGATGAAAGCAAAACGTCTTAAGTAGGAAAGCTACAAAAACACAAAAGGAAAGGAGAGACAGTCAAAGACCATGGGCCCACCCTGCACATCACAGCACTGCTTAAGGTCGACGAAGCGAAGTTGTGAACTGTTTAGTGGTGAAGAGAGGAAGGATATTTTCAAAAAATTCTGGTCCAGGCCCTCCTGGGAAACCCAGAAGCTGTATATCCAGGCCTTAGTGGAAAATGTAAGTGATTAGTTACAGCAAATTTGGCATTTCTGCTGTCTCATCAGCCTGTACTTCAGTCCAGCTTTAAATTGAATGTATCTTGATTAGCTATTGTACTTTCCTAACCTATGGGTGCCTATAAAGCAGAACAAAGCTGGTGTTGCATCAAGGAGAAAAAAATCTCAATTGTACTACTTGCAAATGGCAGATGGACGTACACTACCTGTATGTAAGAATCTTTTCTGTTCAACACTTGGCATCGCCCCCAGAACCATCGGGTCATGGTTGAATAAGAACACCAATACAGATCCAACGGGAGGGTTGTTATTATATCCAGTAATGGTATATTTAAATGGCCCAGATGTTACTTTAATTCCCTTGCAAGTCTATAGTGTATCTCCATTCTAATTTCTGTGTTTTCTTTGTATTTGTTAGGTCCACATGCACCCATACCTGGCCTTCCTGAAAGATTGGCTCTCATGTCTGCCTACCATTCCATCCCATTACTGCTGTCATGTTCCCTCCTATCAGGACATGAAGTATTTGGAGCCTGGAACAGTTGTGACCTGTACAAAGAATACTGTAAAGTTGGTGGTGAGAGTGGAGCATGGGTTGTGAGTAAGGGGTTCTTCCGCCAAGCGTTCCGTGAGTTGAAATACTCTGTGGTCATACCACGAAAAGACCATTGTGATGTAAGTGTTGGTGCCAAGGCAGGAAATATAGATCAGGATACCCTTAATGGTCACCTGAAATTAAAAGCTGAAGCTCAGGCTGAAAAAGCTAAGGATAAACAGGAATCCAGTGATAAACTCTCAGTGTGGACAATAGACCTGCAGTGTGTTCTTCTGTGCCCCAAGACACAAGCGAGCACAATTTATTACAAAACTAAATTACAGATGCACAACTTTACTTGCTTCAACCTGGGTAACAAATATGGCTATTGTTACCCCTGGGAGGAACATGAGGGCTCCCTCAGCAGTGAGGTTTTTGCTCATCTGCAGTTCAAACACTTTGAATCAGTCTTAAAGGCCGACCCAAACATTGAAAAAGTCATAATGTGGAGTGATGGCTGTGGCTATCAGAATCGGTGTTGTACCATTGCAAATGCGTACCTTGATCTGGCCATGACGCATGGTATCGCCACTGAACAAAAATTTCTGGTTGCAAGGCACACAAATGGAGTGTGACTCCATGCACAGCTGCATTGAACGGCATCTCAGGAAAGACATTTACACTCCACGTGATTACATTGTCATCTTTGAGACTGCACGTTTGAACGCTTCCCCATACAAGGTTACTCAGTTGTACCACAATGACTTCAAGAAGTTATCTGGGACCTACGTCACAAATATCCGACCAGGTAGAAAACCTGGTGACCCCACAGTCCATGACCTTTGGTATAAGTTAGAGTTTGAGTCTAGGAGGACCTACCTCAGTGAGTGGCCATCCCCAAAGAACCATTCCCCTGGGTCCAACTCTTTCCTGCACAATTACCAATTACTCTCAGGAAATTCCAGGACTTGCAGGCAATGAAGCTGGTACTACCGAGAGTGGTCCATCACTACTACACCTCTCTCATCAAGGCAAATAAAACAGCCTGGGTAAGATTAGGCAAGTGACACATCTTTGTTAATGTCAGGCCTGTAAAACAACATTGGTTGAGTAAAATGACCTGGTTATGTTAAGGCAAGTAAAACAACTTAGATATGTTTTAGAAAATAAAACAACTTAGTTACATTTAAGGAAATTAAACAACTGGGTTCTGTTTGAGAAATTAAAACAATGTGGTTATGTTTGAGAAAATAAAACCACATGGTTATGTTTGACAAAATAAAACAACTTGTATATATTTAAGAACACAAAACAACATGGGTATATTCAGGAGGTGAACAACTGATTATATTTGTACATGTATCTATGTAAGAGAACAACAGCCTAAGTCAAGTTGAGCTCCCTGCAAGATTTGCATAAGTCAGGTTTATTTGTTATGCAACAGTTATTGTGTCTAATTTTTATTGCAAACTTCACACAACTGGTGGAAGTTTCCATTAATATATAAATAAAAAGTTCTTACAACTTTGCTGGAAAAAGGTGTTTTTTCTTCTTTTCTAAAAGCTGAAAAAATGAGTTATGCTGAGGTTGATGATATATACATGATACATGATGATATATATATATATATATATATATATATATATATGATATATCATATATATATATATATATATATATATGACCAGATAGAGATAGATAGATAGATACGTTATTCATCTCACAGAGAAATTCATAATTCATTAGGTGAGGGGGAGGATTTAAAATTCTATTCTAGATTTTACAGGGAGCCAGTGCAGAGAGGCTAACACCGGAGAAAAATGTTCTCTTTTCCTGGTTCTGGTCAGAACACGTGCTGTAGCATTCTGGACCAGCTGGAGAGTCTTGATAGACTTATTGGGGCAGCATGCTAATAATGAATTGCAATAGTCCAGCCTAGAAGTAACAAATGCATGGACTAATTTTTCTGCATCGTTTTGAGAAAGAATATGCCTGATTTTTACAATGTTACACAGATGGCAAAAAGCAGTTCTAGCTGTTTGTTTCATGTGGATGTTGAAGGACATATCTTGGTCAAAAATTACCCCTAGATTCCTTACAGTGGTGCTAGAGGCAGGTGCAATGCCATCTAGAATAAGTAAGTCATTAGACAATTTATTTCTGAGATTTTCGGGGCCAATGAGAATAACTTCGGAACTTCGGTGTTGTCTGAATTTAACAACAGGAAATTGTCTGTCACCCAGGTTTTTATGTCCTTAAGGCATGCTTGGAGTTTAGCTAACTTGCTGGATTTGTCTGGCTTGAACGACAAATATAGCCGAGTATCATCTGCATAACAGTGAAAGTTTATGGAGTGTTTTCTAATAACATTGCCTCAAGGAAGCATATATATAAAGTGAATAGAATTGGCCCAAGCACAAAACCTTGAGGAACTCCATAACTGACTTTGGAGTGCATGGAGGACTCATCATCATTAACGTACAAACTGGGATCGGTCTGATAAATAGGACTTGAGCCAGTTTAATGCAGTACCTCTGATGCCAATTAAATGTTCTGATGTCTTCAAAAGGATATGGTGGTCAGTAGTGTCAAAAGCAGCGGTAAGATCTAACAAGACAAATACAGAGACAAGTCCGTTATCTGATGCAATTAGCAAGTCGTTAGTGATTTTCACGAGAGCAGTCTCTGTGCTATGATATTTTCTAAATCCTGACTGAAAATCCTCAAATAGATTATTGTTCTGTAGAAAGTCACACAGCTGACTGCACAGTGCTTTCTCAAGGATCTTAGAGAAGGGAAGGTTGGATATCGGTCTATAGTTGGCTAAAACCTCTGGATCAAGAGTGGGCTTCTTTCGAAGAGGTTTGATTACAGCTACTTTAAATGACTGAGGTACATAGTCTGACAGCAAAGACAAGTTGATCATTTTTAATAAAGAGGTGCTCAGTAACGGTAAAACTTCTTTAAGCAGTGAAGTTGGGATGGAGTCTAATAGAAAGGAAGACAGCTTAAATGAGGAAATCATTGAAGTCAGTTTGAGGAGGTCTATGGGAGAAAAGCAGTCTAACTATACATCAGATTCTTCAGTGGGTTCTAAGATTCCAGAGTTTGAGGACAAAGCAGTTTCAGTTAAAGGCAGAGTGTGACTGATTTTCTCCCATATAGTTATAGTCTTCTCATTAGGTAAGCTTATGAAGTCACTACTACTGAGGGTTATGGGAATAAATGGCTCAATAGAGCTGTGGCTCTCTGTCAGCCTGGCTACAGTGCTGAAAAGAAACCTGGGGTTGTTTTTATTTTCCTCTATTAATGATGAATAATACACGCTGCTCTGGCCTTATGGAGAGCCTTTAGACTATCATGCCAGTCCAGACGAGACTCTTACAAACCGGTTAAACGTCACTTCCTTTCAATTCTTCTTGCTGATTGCTTTAAAATACGGGTGTCTCGTGATGCTCGCAGAGAGTCTGCAGCACTATCTACCAAATTATCAATTTGAGTAGGACTGAAGTCTAAGCCCTCGGGTATACTGAGATTAGGTATTGAATTAAAAGCTAATGGAATTATATTCTTAAATTTGGCTACAGCACTATCACATAAACATCTAGTGTATACGGATTTACCTGATGGAGTGTAGCCCAGAAGTAATAAATGTTCTACTTCAATGCCATAGGTCAGGACCAGGTTGAAGGTATGGTTAAAACAGTGAGTTTGCTCCTGAACATTCTGACAGAAGCCAATTGAATCTAACAGTGAGATAAAAGCAGAACCAAGGCTGTCACTATCAATGTCCATATGAACATTAATGTCACCTACAATAATTACTTTATCAGTTCTCAGGACTAAAGTTGATAAAAACTCAGAGAACTCAGACAGAAATTCAGAATATGGACCTGGGGCACGGTACACTGTAACCAATAAAATCCAGGTCAGGGGGGGAAGACTAAGAACCAGACTTTCAAAAGACTAGTTTAATTTAGGTTTAGGATTGATCAAAAGACTAGAATCAAAAATGGCTGCAACCCCTCCTCCACAGCCTGTATCTCTAGGAATATGAGTATTAATATGACTCGGAGGAGTGGATTCATTTAAACTGACAAAATCATCCTGACACAGCCAGGTTTCAGTAAGACAAAACAGATCAATCTGGTTATCTGATATTAACTCATTAACTAGTGGAGCTTTAGAAGATAAAGCCCTGATCTTTAAAAGTCCACATTTAACTTTCCTGTTCTGATGAACTCTTTCAGAGGTGGTGTTATTTTTTATGAAATTATTGTGTTCAACTCCCCTTTTATTTACTATGGATTTAACTGATTTCAGCGGTTGTGGGACAGACACCGTTTCTATGGGGTTCTGGGTGGGTGACTGCTCTAATGGAAGCACCATTAGAGCAGTCTAAGTGTGTTGAACTACAACTCAGTCTCCTGGTCTCAACCCTGGGTTGTCACGGGCTTGGTCAACGAAAAAACTTGGCCATGTTTGTAGAAATGAGAGCTGCTCCTTCCAAAGCAGGATGGATGCAGTCTCTCCTCATCAGACCAGGTTTTCCCCAGAAGCTGCTCCAATTATCAATGAAGCCCACATCATTAACTGGACACCACCTCAACAGCCAGCGGTGGAAAGATGACATGCAACTAAGCATGTCATCAGAGGCCAAGCTAGGGAGGGGACTATATTAAAACTATATTTCAGAATATAGCTGCATTTTTGACTCATAAGTAAAATGAGTGATAAATCATCCCAATTGTTTTTCCATTTTCTTCAACACTGCTCATTTTGTAGCTTAATTAAAATGGTAAAGAAAATGACATTTAAGATTTAATTTTCAAAAGATGGGCTGGCAAATACGTACCAAAATTGACGTGGTGGTGAAGAGGTCATCTTGCGGAGGCTTTTTCTGGTTAGTGTGGTGAAGAGGAGGACATGCTACCCAGGCTTCTTCTGGTTGGTGTGGTGGAGAGGAGGACGTGCTGCCCAGGCTTCTTCTGGTTGGTGTGGTGGAGAGAAAGACGTGCTTCTCATCCTTTGCTGATAGCTTGATGATGCTCTCCATCCCCTTGGACACTCTCATACAGTTCTATATATATACATACTGTATATTAGCTGTTGTTATATTGAGTTGGACATTTTCATACAATTTTATATGCAGTGTTAATGTGTTTTTATTGTTGTTATTCTGTACATATGGCATCTATTGCACGTCTGTCCATGCTGGAAGAGGGATCCCTCCTCTGTTGCTCTTCCTGAGGTTTCTTCTGTTTCTTTTTCCCTGTTAAAATTTTTTTTTGGGGGGGGGGTTTTCCTTAGTCGATGCGAGGGTCATTTGTAAAGGACAGAGGGTGTCATATCCTGTACAGATTGTAAAGCCCAATGGGGCAAATTCATAATTTGTGATATTGGGCTACACAAATAAACTTTACTTGACTTGACGAAATTCAATTTGAAATGTCAAATTTGAAAATTAAAATACATTAGCAGAAATGCATTTTCATTTTAAGGTCAGAGCTGCATTATTTGACTGATAAATAAAATTAGTAATAAATGATCCAAATTGCATTTTCATTTTCTTCTTCAAGACTGCTCGTTTTGTAACTTAAGTAAAATGATAAAGAATAGGACATTTAAGATTTAATTGTCAAAAGATGCCCCACAAATAGGTACCAAAATTCAAATACCAAATTTGAAGTGTCAAATAAGAAAAGCCCACCAGAAAGTCTGGCAATTCACACCTGGATGTGAACTCTGGTTTAAATTCAAACGCTCGTTGCTGAATGGGTGAACCCCTGGGGACCCCTGCGGGGCACCCCTGACATCACTAAAGGTATATAAACAGTTGCACATCTCCAAGACAATGCTCTCCATTGTAACTGTGTGTTACTGCAGGAAGCGAATACAGACTGTTTTTGTGTTTTGCAGCAGAGTTTTTAAATCCTGATTGGGATAGCATCAACGTCTCATTTTGCCTGCAGAAGGAAGATTCGGACCATCCATTCTTCACAGAAGAGGCAGATAACTCCTATGCCCCACACTTGGCATTTGCTGCTTTCCTCCGCTGCCCACCGGGACCCACCGGAAGCTCCTAAGCCGACTTCACCGTTCCCTCTGCTGCCTGCGAGGACTTGCCTGCTGTTGACTCTACGGCCAGTTTGTAACAGAGCGCACGCATAACAAAC